>CM031377.1:32497081-33097081 GCA_018208015.1 Medicago ruthenica | reverse complement strand
ATATCACCTAACTTCAATTCTACGATTATATTGAATCTCCATCAACTAAAATGCACAGGATAAATGAACATTGACTAAAATTTCGTAAATAACTAAAATGCATGGGAGAAGTGGACATTGACTAAAATTTCAGAATTAAATCAAATGCACGAGATAAGTTGTCACTGACTAAACTAGCCTTGATTCACGGGAGAACTTGTCATTTATAAAAAAAATCGTTCATGCTAAATCATTTACATTATTTAGAATATCACATCACTTCAATTCTTCAATGATATAGAACCCTTATCAACTAAAATGTATGGGATAACTGGACATTAACTGAAATTTCGTAGATAACTAAAATGCATGGGAGAAGTGGACATTTCAAATGTATGAGATAAGTTGTCACTGAGTAAACTAACTTTGATACATGAGACAAGTTGTTATTTATAAAAAATTATTCTTGCTACAACGTTTCAACTATTTAGAATATCACCTCACTTTAATTCTACAATGATATTGAACCCTCATCAACTAAAATGCGTGTGATAAGTGGGTATATACTAAAGTTTCAGAAATTACTAAAATGCATTGGAGAAGCTGACATTGATTAAATAAAACTATCATGCACGAGACAAAATTGTCGTTAATAAAATGCAGAAAAAAGTTGACATTGATTAAATTAAATTATCATGCCCTTGAAAAGTTTTCGGTGATAAAATTTCAGAATTAACTCAAATGCACGGGATAAGTTTATAGTGACTAAACTAATTCTGATACACGGGACATGTTATCATTGATACAAAATTTATAATAATTATAATACACGGACCATGTTGTTATTGATATAAATTTGAAAATAATAATTATAGACAGGACAAGTCATCGCTGATACATATTATAAAATAATTATTATATATAAATTTTAAAATAATTTTTACACATATGACAAGTCATCGCTAATGCATATGATAAAATTATTATTATACACAGGAAAAAATGACATATGAAAGTAATTATATCAGTTGATATTATTATTGTTTGAAATCACATATAAAAAATTCCAAAATTATATAAATTATTTACACCGACGGGTACCCGTGCGGAGGCACGGGTATCTTACTAGTAAGCTATAAAAGTGAGTTGTTTTTTTATGTGGTATCCAGATCAGTGTGCTATTTCTAAAGGTATACGTAAAGCCTCACATAGAATTTCATTAGGAGTGGTGTCACCTTATTTAGTTTTTTTTCTTCTCTTTTTTTTTCCTTTCTGTTCTTATGGAATTCACTTTTTGTGTTGGCATATACTTTTGTATAAATTTAACAAATGGGAGAATTAGAATATTGCTTTAGATGGTAATTTTAATTAAGAAAAAAAAACAACACTGCTCTATGGAGATGATAACTCAATTGGTAGGAGTAGAACAAACATAGTTTGAAACTTTTGTAGATAAGAGAAAACCTTATGACAACGGTGTTAGTACAACCTTGAGTCAACCCTTAAATTGGAGTGTGAATTACTTTGGTCTATTAATAATCATTGTATCTTAGTTTCACATTAATTATCTTATGATATGTAAGGCTATCTAAAAAGACACCCTCATTGTAACATCAATCAATTGGGTACCTATAGAGAATTTTTTTTTTTTCTGACCCCCTTGCCAAAAAAAATATTTTTTTGACCCCCTTTGAAAATTATTTACCAAAATGACCCACTTTCATTTTTGGTGTGTTTTTTGTCGTTTTGTGCAATTACCGCCATTCTAATTGGCGGTAGTGACAGGATTTTCAACAGGGGGTGCAGGCTTGCACTGTAGCGTGGCAGGCCAAGCAGGTTTTTTTTTATGTTGATTTAACCCATTACCGCCAATTGGGCTGGCGGTAATGGGGGGCCCTTTTTTTTCGTTTTATTTATTTCCTACCCCTATAAATACCCAACAACACCCCTTTCATCCAAATTCACTCAAATTTTTTCTTACATTTTTCACACTTCTTCCACATTATATCTGATTCTGGTTCAGATACAATTTCTTCTTCTCCTCCTCCCTCTTTAAGATTGGTAACTGTTAAATTTGATCAATATATATGACCTAATTTTTGTAATAAAATTAAAAAAACAAAAATAATTAAAAAAATATATATATTGATTTAAAATAAAAATTACATCATTTAGACCATGCTATTTTTTTCTTCTAAGCCAGTTACCCCAATGTAAATTATGACTTCCCGTAGCACAAAATTTATTTTTTTGAGTTCGTACGGGTCGTTGGGGTTGCTGTTGGTCTTCCTCTTCCTCTTCAACTTCCTCGTCGTTTATTTCAGCTTCATTTGTTTCCAAATTCGCCTTATTTTGCACTTGTGGTGGGACAGAGTTTGCCCAAATATCATTTACAAAATCATCGTCGTTAAACCCCGCAGCCAGTGTTTCTATGGGATTGATTTGTGTTTGTGGCCATTGTGGGGTGTAGTTTGTCTCTGGATAATTTACAATGGTTGGAGGGGATGGTAGGTTGAAAGATGGGTATTCAGGGTAACTGTTGTGGGGTGTGTGGGTTGGATTAAAGTCATCGATGGAATAGTTTGATGTTCGGGAGCTTTCTCCATGATGAATCTGTTGGGAGTAGCTTGGATATGGTATTGGGGAGTGTTGTGGGAACTGGTTCGTGGGTTGTGGTGGGGATTGGTAGGTTTGGTTGTAGTTGTAGTCGGTGGATTGGTTGAAGCTTGGGTCAAAGTAAGTGGGTGTAGGTGTAATGAATTGACTAAAGGGTGGAGGGGTATCTGACCAGATGTTTGCATCTGGCACAAAATAGGGGTCTGGTGATGTTTGATAGGTTGCTGGTGCTGCGGGATATTCCGACGGCAATTGTTGTAAAATTCTGGAATTTCTACCATTGGGTTTCGCAACAACGCTTCTCGATTTACGGGAATTGGGAGGAATCTTATAATGTTCTTCCACAATGGCTGAGCGTGATGAAGGAGACAATGCCAGGAACAGTCTTCGATTTGAAGACGCGAATTGCCGCGAACGGAGAGACACAATTTCATCGTCTATTCTGGGCCTTCTATCCATGCATCAATGAGTCTAAGTATTGTAAACTAGTTGTCCATGTCGACGGAACGTGGTTGTATGGCAAGTACAAGGGAACATTGTTGCTTGTGGTTGCGCAAGATGGTAACAACAAAACAATTCCAATCGCCTTTGCGCTTGTCGAAGGTGAGACAAAGGAGGGATGGAGTTTTTTTCTTAAAAATCTTAAAAGGCATGTCACACGAGAACTAACCGTCTGCATGATCTCCGACAGACATGAATCTATTAAAAGCACATTCAACGACCCACGAAATGGTTGGCAAGAAACTGGTTCAACTCATGCGTACTGCATCAGACACATCAAGCAAAACTTCATGAGAACAATCAAGGATGGAGATTTAAAGGATGTAGTAAATAATATGGGTATAAATCTTTTCTTACAAATCAAGCTTTGCATTTGCCTTGTTCCCATGTCATAGCCGCGTGTTCTTCATTTCATTATGACTACACAACCCTTATTCCAGATGTGTTCAAAAACAAGAGTGTTTATGCCATTTACAACACATCATTTAAGGTTGTCCACGACAAGAGTTATTGGCCCCCATACAACGGTCCCAAGCTTTGCTATAATCCAAATATGCGAAGACTAAAGAAAGGTCGACCCAATAGTACTCGCATTAGGACTGAAATGGACGAGGAGGTGGAAGAAAGAAGACCGACACCGAGACTGTGTGGGTAGTGTCGGCATTCCGGACATATTAGGAGAAATTGTCCGATCCTAAATAACCAGTAGTTAATTTAATTATCAATTATGTGTTCAACCAAGCTTTTATAATTATTTGTTACTTTTTTTTTAATCTTTAATCAAATTTCGTCGTTGGTAACACGTAAAATGCACTAATATTTTGACTCGATTTACACATGTTTTAACCTTGATGTTTTAGTTTTTTTTGCAATATTATGCTGGTATTGTGCGTCCATTTCAGGTATCTCTTGATTAAAAGCCCCTACGAGTCAAAATAATGAAAAAACAGTGAAAAAAGGAAGAAAAGTCAAAGTCATCGAAAATTCACCAACCATGACGGGCTGCCCGTCACCACCCATGACGGGCTGCCCGTCACCACCCATGACGCCCGTCACCACCTATCAGTCGTTTAAAAAAAATTCACGTTCACGTATTATGATTTTAATGTTTATTTTAATTACGTTAATTAAATAATATAATAGACGAGATAAGACAAACGCGAAAATATAATAATTAATCAAAACACTACTCAAACCAAATTACATGAACTTAAAAAATAAAACAAACAACATTAAAACAATTGATTCTCCACGTATCGACTATTTTGACTTAACGTCAAGATACCATGGACCTTGTGCATTTTCTTCAGACGAAAACATATCTTGAACATTAGCATCATTCTTCAGAAGTTTGTATTCGTAATAATAATCAAAGTCTTTATGCGATCCCAAATCGATAAACCGCTCTCCGTAATAAATCTTACTGACTTTTCGTAAAGGCTCATTAGCTAGACGAAAAATATAATTGAGATAATTTTTCAACTCCACTAAAGTCATACATGGAGTTACTACCATTTCAAAAGGTCGTATATATTGATCAAATTTAACAGTGACCAATCTTAAAGGGGAAGGAGGAGGAGGAGGAGGAGGAGAAGCAAGAGAAATTGTATCTGAACCAGAGTCAGACATAATGTGGAAGAAGTGAGAAAAATGCAAGAAAAAATTTGAGTGAATTTGGATGAAAGAGGTGTTGTTGGGTATTTATAGGGATAGGAAATAAACAAAACGAAAAAAAAGGGACCCCCATTACCGCCGGCCCAATTGGTGGTAATGGGTTAAATCAAAATAAAAAAAAAAGCTGCTTGGCCTGCCACGCTACAGTGCAAGCCTGCACCCCCTGTTGAAAATCCTGCCATTACCGCCAATTGGAATGACGGTAATGGCACAAAACGACAAAAAAAACACACCAAAAATAAAAGTGGATCATTTTGGTAAATAATTTTCAAAGGGGATCAAAAAAATAATTTTTTTTAGCAAGGGGGTCAGGAAAAAAAAATCACCTATAGAGATGGGTGCTACTATTACATGCACCCTCTCTCACCTATTATACATGGGTCCCACTTACACAATTAGTTTTAATTTTTTATTCAATTGTTATATTGTTTTAATATTATAAAAAAAATATATTACAAGTGTTGTATGTAATCGACCAACGTTGAATTTTTAATGAAAGACTACTTTTACTACAAGAAATAATTTATTCATCTGAAAAGTTAAAAAAAGAAATTAAACATAAGTAATTTATGATCATTTGAATTTTTTTCTGGTTTTAATTTTTTTTGAATTATCCATAAAATTAAAAAAATATTTCACTTTTTTATAATTTATAATTGAATTAATTCAATATTTCAAAACTATATAATTATGAATGAATAGATAAATTATTGTTAAAATTTAATGATATATAGTTATTGTTGGACCTATTTAATAAATTATTTTAGGTGTTGGGTTGGAGAGTTTGGGTGTTTATTATATAAAACGAGTGACGTGTAAAGTCGAGACCCGTTTAAGCAACCAAATGGAGTTCTGCATTGTGGATGATATAATCAAATATTCTATACATTAGCTACCTTGAACATGAGTCCTATTATGATTTCTAATGGCTAAGCTAAAATCATAGTTGAAAAGAAAAAAAGGTTCAGGTTCGGATAGGGGATAATTATGCGCATTAAGACATAAGTTGAAACTGTACCATGTCAAAAACAAATGTATTAAATAAAAGGAGGTTTAACTTTGATAGCAAAATAATTAGCGAGAGAGTAGTGGCGAATTAAACTAATGGAAATTTGCTAGAGTAATGGGAATTTGAAACTAAGTTGGTAAATATTTAATTGTGAAATTAGAGAGATAGTGGAACAAAGACCGCTGCATGGGGGAGTTTAAGATATATATTTGTTATATATTTCTTAAGTGTATATGTGTTATATATTTGTGTTGTGATAATTATCTTTGTGATGTTTTGATATGAATATTATGTGTTATATATTTGTGTTGCGATAATTTTCCTTGAGGTGTTGGTTTGGCATGAATACTATGTGTTATTCATTTGTGTTGTGATAAATACCTCTGTGTTTGTTTTAACATGAATACTACTTTTTTTTTTTTTTGAAAGAAACATGAATACTACTTGTTTAGGGGTGATAAGCACTAAGAAAATAAAATGGTGATTCAAAACAATATCCAACTGTGGGATACTGGACTCTAGATTTTAGGAGTTATTACCTAATGGTGGGGTATTTACAGAGACATTTGTGCATACACTTAGGTGACTCAGAAAAATGCCCAATGGTGGGGTACTGACATCAAGTTTTAGGAGGTATTGTCCAACGGTGGGGTATCGACAATCCATACATACATCATATGGTTCAGAATAATGTCCAACGGTAGGATATTGAACATCAAATTTTAGGTGTTATTACCCAACGATGGGGTATTGTCCAATGGTGGGGTATATTGTCTAATGGGGGAACATTTGGCTCTGCATAGAGGTGAAATCCGGATCATGAGCATTGACACGTAGACTGACCAATACGGATTAACACATTTTAGTCATGTTGTATCTTGGAGCTAGGTGTGGTGGTTATGAAACTGGAGTAATGTGTCCTGTACATTTTATGTATTTTTATCGTTATAAAATATATGTCTGCATGCCTATTTGTACCATGTTTGTTAGTTGGAGATGACCCTTGCTCTTGGACAGTTGACCATCAATCCTTCTTTCCTACTTAGCGCTGACGCCATGAGGCAGAGTGATCTAGTAGAAGAAGACACAAGTAAAACAGTGGTGCACATTTGAAGGCTTGATACATTCTAACACTGGTATTAGCCTTGTTGAGAAATTTTTTCACAAACATCCAGAACTATGACCAACTAAGTTTGTCTTGGGTAGAAAAAGGGAAAGAGTCTTATGTTTATGAATTGTATACTTTTGATGTGAGACAACTCTCGTTTACTATTTTGAAAATTCAAAGAGAAACTTATTTATTGATTTCATTTAAAGTCGATGAGTTTTACGTTACTTTTATTATTTTAAAAGAAAAAATATTAGTTTTTTCACTAAGAACTTCACTAGCGGTAATCAACCATCGATCGCTACTAGCGCTAGTTAACTGTCGCTGCGCTCTGACATGTTATATGAAAAACCAAAAAAACACAATTTTTTCCCCTCACACAAGCCAAATTCAAGCAAATCAACTCCAACTTCTACTTCAACTACAAGTAAGTGATCATGATCCCTTTGCATTGAGTTTTATTTGTTTTAAATGTTAGATTATTTTGTTTAAAGTTGAAACATGTTAGTTTTAGGGTTTATGAAATTGTTAGTTTTTTTGGTAGTTAATGATCAAATTCTTCCATGTTTGAACTGAGAATGATGATTAGAGTAAGGTTAAGTGCAATGTGGTAGTTTAGAAATTGAAATAACATAATGAATCAATGTTTTATATCTTGCACTTCAAGTCTTTGATGAAATGCCCGAATGAGTTTTTC
Organism: Medicago ruthenica; assembly: GCA_018208015.1. Lineage (NCBI taxonomy): Eukaryota > Viridiplantae > Streptophyta > Magnoliopsida > Fabales > Fabaceae > Medicago > Medicago ruthenica. The sequence continues at coordinate 33,089,497 of CM031377.1, read as the reverse complement.
ATTGTTTTTGTAGCGTAGATATGTCTGACAACCCAAGTAGGCGTCGTCTAGGCAAAGAGACTATGTCCGGAAGCGCCCACAGAGAGAGGATTGCAGCAAACTCTATTATGCCTAAGATGGAAAAGGGAAGTGGTATGGAGGGGACCTCCCAAACCGGTGCTTCCCAAGTAGATGAGCCTACCCAAGAGTATTATGTTGTTGATGAGCACTACCAAGCAGGGACGGATCCAGAAATTTCGATAAGCAGGTCAATGTCATTTATCATCAATATTTATAAAAAAAAAATATAATGCATGAGATAAAATGATAATATCATTGTCATTAAGAAGAAGTTAGAGATTGCAAAAATTGTACCATTGCATATCAAAAAGGGAAAGACATCTTAAAATCTAAAAATTATAGTTGCTCTCTTCCTGGCTTCATCTTTTGAAAGTGTTGTATGATTTTTTTCATTTTCAACACTATCAAATAAATCATTCTCGATATATGTTACTAGATAACCATTCAAAAATTCCTCTCAAATACGGTTGCGCAGTTGATTCTTCACATAATTCATAGCAGAGAACTTCTTTCAACAGTTGCAGTAGCCACCGGCAAAAGCAATGACAACTTTAGAAGTAAATAGACCATTGGATAAGCAATATGTTATCATCAATATTTATAAAAAAAAAATATAATACACAAGAGATAAAATGATAATATGATTGTCATCAAGAAGAAGTTAGATTTTGCAAAATTGTACTATTGTATATCAAAAAAAGGAAAGACATCTTAAAATCTAAAAATTATAGTTGCTCTTTTCTTGGCTTCGTCTTTTGACAGTGTTGTATGATTTTTTTCATTTTCAACACTATCAAATATATCATTCTCGATATATGTTACTAGACAACCATTCAAAAATTCATCTCCAATATGGTTGCGCAGTTGATTCTTCACATAATTCATAGGAGAAAAACTTCTTTCAACAGTTGCAGTAGCCACCTGAAAAAGCAATGACAACTTTAGAAGTAAATACACCATTGGATGAGCAATATGTTTTCTTGTTTCCACCGTCACCCTTTAAAGATCACTAATCTCATCTAAATTAGAAAATTGTTCACTAGAACGAACATCCATGATATAGTTTTTCGTTGCGGGATAGTTATGCTCCTTTGGTTGACAAGGTCCTTTTTGTAAATAAGCTATTCGGATGCCTTCTCGATCATTTTGATGATAACGTGACAGTTGTTTCCTCTCTCCATGATCAACACGAATATTTCCCAAATCAACATCTAAGAATCTCTTCTACAAGGATGGTCATGTTTGTTTTCTTAGTCTATTTTCCAAATCAACTTTAATTTGTTCAGTCTCTAATGATCTTTTTTTGAAATACTTTTCCATGTCTAGCATGTTAAAAGAATATGACACCAATTGATTACTTGATTCTAATATAAACACAAGTATAATTGAATACAAAAAATAGTAAATCTCAATAATAGAGTACAATACAAAAGTATGAATAAACATAACAACTAATTACATGAACTAATTTCTCTTCAATCAATTATAATAAAAAGATAAAGGTTTAATTGCACTTTTCTCCCCTATATTTTGCCAATTGTGCGATTTTGTACCCCATCCTTTTTTTTGAGCGATTTTGCACCCTATCATTTACCCCCTTTCTGATTTTGTAGCCCCTCATGTGTTTTTTTGCACCTTATCGCAGAGCGAAGTCAAGGCGAAGGCAAAAAAACACACGAGGGGGCTACAAAATCAGAAAGAGGGTAAATGATAGGGTGCAAAATCGCTCAAAAAAAAGGATGGAATGCAAAATCACACAATTGACAAAATATAGGGGGGAAAAGTGCAATTAAGCCAAAAATAAAAAAGGCTTTACCTCAAGTCTCAAGATTTGTCCCTTGCAATTTGCAAATCGCCAAACAAAAACGGTGACACGGTGAAGTGGAAGTTGTTGGACGGATAATAGATTTACTTTGCACTTTTCACTGTGTAACTTTTCAGCTTCCCACTTTAAAAGACTGACTTCTACCTTACCAAGGCAAATGACAATAAACTAATACAAATAATAACTTTACTTTAAAAAAATGAAAAAAGAATAGTGGCTTAACTTTGTACGATAAATGTAACACATCAATAAACTATACAAATTCCAATATGCTCATTTATACTATGTCTCAAGTAGAATGAATAAATCACGTGGAGGATGGGGTCAATAATATTATTCTAGTGGGGATTATATATAAATATATGATTATTGGTTGAAAAAACAACAATTAAGTGGGGTCAATTGCCCCCATTTCCAACAGTGTGGGTCCGTGCCTACTACCAATACAGGGAGCCTGATGAGCCTCAACACAAAAATCACGATGAGCCTAAACAGCATGACTTACCAGCAGCCCCACCGGTGTAACACTCTAATCCCAACAAGTATTTTCTAAATTAAAATACAAATAATAATTTAACGCACAAGAGTGTCATACATTCCCATCATTCAAAAAGTACTTCAAATTAATTAAAAACAATGCAGCGAAAATAAGTTTAAAACATTGTCACATTATCTTAACAAATAAGCTGAATTCAAATATGAATTCCAAAACAAAGTCTGAAAATAAAAGAAAAACATCAATCCCTGGTGTTACAGAATCAAAACATTGACCCAAAATAAACTCCTAATGAAAAGAAAGATTGACGAGAAAGACTCCTCGTCGTACTCCAAGCTCTCAGCGTCTAAAGTTCTTTGTCCTGAATATTTGTACCAAACAAGAGTACATACGTCCAATCCGCAATCGGGGTGAGTATGTGTTGAAAATAAGAAGGTTGCATAAACATAATGAACAAACTCAGAGATTAAATACTGAAAACATCATCAATCTTATATATATATCATTCACATCATTTAATAAATCACAGATGAACATGTATCACTTACACTGACACAAAAGCAATTATGATTTATGAAATTCACATCTTATCAAAGGAACACAATTATGTGTGCAATGCGCCTAGACTCGACAGTATATGCATGTCGTACCGAACCTACTCATCGTCAAATATTTTGGATATTAGAGGTATGTTAATGATTTATCCCCCATCGTTAAATCACATCGTTAAATAGACTCGACCATAAATGCATGAATGTCAGGTAGTTACTCATCAATACACATCATTAAATGACTCGACATTGCACATCTTTAAATAACTCATCATTAGATAACACTGAAGGTGAAAAAAACACAAGAAGGGGGGGTTGAATTGTGTTGGCTTTTTCTTTTCTTTCTCAAAAACTTAGGTTAATTCAGAATCAGATATTGATCAGATTCTGAAACTATTTTCAGAGTGTTGTGCAGCGGATATAAAGTAACTGAGAGAGAGAGAGAGAGACAAGCAGTTTATCCTGGTTCCTTCCATAACCCAGAAGTAGTCCAGTCCCCTTGTCACTTACAAGAGATTTTCACTATAATCACAAAGATTTCAATTGCTCAAGCACAAAGCAAGAGACTTCCTATGCTCAAACACAAAGTAAGAGACTTCTAATTGCTCAAACACTAAGTAAGAGACTTCATATGCTCAAACACAAAGTAAGAGACTTCTGGTTGCTCAAGCACACAGACGAGAGACTTTGATTCAAACAGATTTACAAAAGAATAAGTTTGAGTTAAACACTTGATATACTATTAGTGGTGTTCACAAAATACAACACAGATTTAAGACTCTATGCTTAAGAAATTCTAAGATAAGAAGTTTGTAAGAATTTCTAAGTTATTTTGATGACTTTCAGTTATGGCAGAATTGCGTTTCAGAAAACAGAGTATTGTGTTTTCAGTCTTATGAGTCTTGATCTTCTTCTTCAAAACTTCAATCCTTTATAGAGGAATTAAGAGTTGTTGAGAAGAGCCAGTTTCATCAAAAGAGTCGTTGCAGTAGAAGCTATATCCAGCATTAATTCCTTCCTGACATTGTGTGCGTAACAGAGGAACAGTGGAATGGAATTTTGAATTGTTTCCTTGAAACAGGGAGAATGTTTCGACCAAGGAGACAACTGTTGCAAAGAGCTGTTCTGACCGTACAGTACTTTACTGTTGACAGTTGCAATTGTTGACTTCTGCGTTTCTTTAAAACTAAGACTTCAGAAGCTGGTTATCAGACACTATTTGTCGCGGTGATTTTCGGAGATCAAGCTATTGATTAGCGTTGACTCACTAATTTTATTTCACGACTGAACTTTTAATTTTTTAAAAGAGAGGTGGAAAAAAGTTCTAAATTACCACATTTTTAAAGATTAGGGTTCGGGGGTTAGTTACGTTTAGGGAAGGTGTTAGCACCCTAAACGTTCGTAGTACTCTACGAGAACCTCTTGATTTTATTTATTTATTTTGGCTATAACTTGCTTATTATTTTTTTTAAAAAAAAAGAAAAGAATGAATTGGAGTAGTGAGAAAAGAAATTGTTTTTTTTTTTGTATTTTTTATGATTTGGAAGGACAAGGTCCTCTGCCTACGTACCCGTGAGGGATCAAAACCTCGTAGTTCGGGGTAAAAAATGACGGTTGATTTGTTTTGTGTTTTTTATTGGTTTTTAAAAAAAGGTTTTAAAAATAAAATAAAGGCCAAGTGGCAAAATGAGATTGGTTGGTGTTTTTTAATTTTGAAAATGATTAAAGTGTTATTAAAGTGGATTAATGGTTGTTTAAAGAAAATAAAAGAAAAAAGGACACTTGATTGAAAATCAAGGTTTATTTAAAAAAAGATTTTGTATGATTTTGACTTATTTGCATATTTTTGTTTTTTTTTATAATTAACTTGTCATACCCCATTTTTGACCCGTGTTCATTTCGTTTTTTCTCGTCTCTTGAGCCAGAAATTTTCGTCGTTTCAGACGAAATTTCGGCAGGGAGGTATTTTAAAATACCTCATTTTTTGTTCCGAAGGCAACCGTTTTTCATTTTATTATTATTATTATTATTACTTATTACTTTTTTTTTATTTTATTTTTTATTTTATTTCTTTTTATTAGGGGTTTTATTTTATTTTCGTTTTTTATTATTATTATTATTTTTTAGTGTTTCCATTTTTTTCTACTGTCTTTTATTTCCTTGTATTTTTTAAGTCCAAATCAGTCCAAGCCCAGAGGGGCAGTGTTGTCTTTTTTCATACTAATATCTGTCCTATAAATAGAATATGTACTGTTCACGTCAGAAAGGTACAGAATAGTCAGTCACCAAACCACCATACACCACCAACACAACCACCACAAAACCACATTCCGGCCACCGGAAAACTAAAAACCCAAAAAAATTCACAAATCACAACAACAGAACCAAGAGCCACAATCACAAATCACAAACCACAATCCCAAATCGCAAATCGCAACCAGAACCAACAATACACAATTCGCAAAAAAACCAACGCATAAACCACAAAGCCTCTTAAAACCAAATCGTAAATCACCACCAAGATCGAACCCAGGATTCATACACCCATCAACACGAAAACATAACCAGAACCGAAGTAAAACAAGACCAGAACAGTAACAACAACAACGAAGTTCACAGAAACAGAAATCAAGAGGTAGATCTAGCTTCTTCCCTTTTTTTTCTTTTCGCAAATCTGAACATGGTTTTAGTGTAGAGTGTAAAAGGGGTGCGGATTTAGTGTTGTTTTTTAAAAAAAAAAGAAGAAAAGATAAGAGAGGACGTGAGGAGAAGTGAAAGAAAATGAAGAAGCTGTGAGAAAAAATAGTGAGAACTGTGAGAAAAAAAATAGAGAGGACGTGAGAGATTTTGAGGGGAGTGGTGAGAAAGTGAGAAAGCCATGAGAGAACAGTGGAGAGGACACGTGAGATGAGTGAGAGAACAAGAAAAATTTGAGAGAATCTGAAAGAAGATAAGAAGAAGAAAGAGAAAGTAAGGTAAAAATGATAAAAAAAACCAGGTTCAGATTTTTATAGACTGCTGAACCGGTCTGGTTCTTTCGGACCGAACCAGACCGGTTCTCCCTGGACTCAGCTTTTTGGACTTGACCCATTCTGATTTCTACTCTTTTACTTTCTGCACTCCCCTTATTATTTCTGCACCCCCTTTTCTTCCTCTCTATTCTTTTATTTTTTTTTTTATTATTTCTTATTTCTTGCATTTTTTTTTATTTCTTTTATTTTAAGCACTTTATTTATTGCTTTTAATTTCCAGTACTATGCATTTTTTTTTATTTTTATTTTATTGCATCATATTTATTTTTTGTCTTGCATTTTCCATTTTCTTTTATTTTATGCATCATATTTAATTTTATGCCTTGCATTTTTATTTTCTTTATTTATTTTCCAGCACCATATTTAATATTCAGTCTTGCATTTTATTTTTCAGCTCCATATTTATTTTTTGCCTTGCATTTTTATTTTCTTTTATTTTACGCATCATATTTATTTTATTGTCTTGCATTTTTATTTTCTTTTAGCATCATGTTTATTTTTATTGTCTTGCATTTTTATTTTATTTTCAGCATCATATTTATTTTATGCCTTGCATTTTTATTTTTTTTATTTACTTTAAGCACCATATTTATTTATTGTTTTACATTTTATGCATTTTTTTATTTCTTTTTAGCATATTTACTTTAATGCAATTACAATTTTTATTTTATTTTATTATTTTTGTCATTTATTTTCTTGCCATTAGAATGTATCTAGGTCCAATGTAAATGAAAATATAAATGAGAATATGCACCGACACCACATTTATTTTTTATGCTTTATGTCGAGGGCGATTATGTAATTTGGACCGTATCCGAGGAAAAGGACCCTCACTTGATCCAATGTCATTTTGAGGGATCCGGTGCGTTTAGATATCTCAGCATAACTTAGTCTCAGGACCCTAGGACCTTAATCAAAATTTTCATAAAAAAAGTCAAAAAGTCAGAATCAAAAAACATTTTATAATCAAAGTCTTCAAAAAAGTCAATCTTTTATCTTTTCTTTCTTAATCAAATTTTTAATCAATCTTTAATCAATCAAACTTGTTTTCTTCAAATTAAAATCAATCAAACTCACTTCTTTTATCCTTCTATGCCTTTACGGCCTCTCATCTTTCTTAAAACCTTTTTCAAACTTTAAAATCAACCAAAACCAATCACTCATCTTTTTACCCCGAACTACGAGATTTTGATCCCGCTCGGGTACGTAGGCAAAAGACTTTGTCTTTCCAAATCAATAAAAATAACAAAAACATTTTCTTTCTTTTTAAACTCATCATTTTACTCTTTTCACACTTAAATATTTATTTTACAAACGAATAATCATTTTAGCATAAAGATAAAATAAAAGCAAGAGGTTCCTATAGAGTACTATAGACGTTTAGGGTGCTAATACCTTCCCTTTGCGTAACCAACCCCCGGACCTTTGATCTCTAAAAAATAGGGTTTTCGAACTTTCTCCCTTTTCCTCGGAAAAATAAAAGATCGGTGGTGAGCTTAAAATTGCGAGTCAACGCTAATTAATAGCTTGATATCCAAAAATCACCGCGACAGAAAATGGCGACTTCACTGGGGATCAAAAATCCTAAGTGGGTTAAACCTATCTTGCTTTTCTTTATCTTTATGCTTTATTATTATTTGTAATTGTAAATATGTGCTTAAGTGTTTACCTTTTTTACGTGAGTGGTGAGATAAGTCCTGCACCCGGACTTGAGGGAAACATAAGATAGGACGGTGGTATAATCATAGTGTCTTTCCGAGAGTAAATTTCGGATGTGGCACATGTGATAACCCCACTCAACGGAGGAATCTTGGAAGTATTACTATGTTGGCATGAGTAAGTCGTGTCCGGCATTGATATTTTCAAGTGACCTATGAAGTTGAGGACCTTTAGTTACCTTTAACCCATCTTGGCCTTTTAGGACGTAGTGCGGTGGCTAACCAAGAGTAATCTTGAATTAGTTGATACGCGATACTACACTCAAACGAGACTTTCTTACAAATATTATTGGATCGGGAGTCAATCTCGTAACCCGACGATATTTGGAAGGGGTTGAGGACTTTGGGAACTTGGTAGAACCCGTGATGCAGGTACATGTGAAACCATAGTCCTTACCAAATGGCGTGTTTACCCTTGACTCCAACATTATGGACCTTAACCTCACCATGTTTTCTCCGCTCCTTAGCATAATCATGCATACATGCATCCATGCATAAACTCTTTTCTTTTCCATCCAAAACATCGAAGGACTTAAATAAGCTTTTTGTAAACATTGTAGATATGGACATTCCACGAAGAAGCACTAAGAAATATCTTTTCAAGAAACCAGACTTGTCAAAGTTAAGGGAGCTAAGGTCTTTAGTGAGTGATCCAATGAATTTTCAAGATCATCATGGGAAGTTGCTTAATATTCTGAGAGTAGATGTTGAGGAAGGATGCTTAGAGACGTTGGTTCAGTTCTATGATCCACTCTACCATTGCTTTACCTTTCCTGATTATCAGCTTGTCCCCACACTTGAAGAGTACTCCTACCTGGTGGGTCTACCTGTGCCAGACAAGATACCATTCCACGGTCTTGAGCCTACCCCTAAACCCTCCGAAATTGCAGCCGCTCTCCATCTTGAAACTTCCATCATCAAAGCAAACCTTACCTCTAAAGGAGGCCTCCAAGGTCTTCCTACCCACTTCCTCTACCAACAAGCCTCCATATTCGCTGAAGTAGCTAGCACTTATGCCTTCCATTCTGTAACACCCATACTAAAATATCTAGAATATTTAGCATGTGTATTAATCTGATACTGGGTACATTAAAATTTACAATAATTAAAATATACAAATCACTGAATTAGTACAATTTGCTCGTTTACATAAATATCCAAATGTCATCTATAAATACATAAACATATCTTGATAACCTTCTGAGCTTCTCCGCGACGAGCAACTGCACTCCATCCAGCGTCTTCCTGAAGATCTTCATCTGAAAACCACTTGGTAACCTGAAACCTGCACCAGAAGGATAGGGATGAGACATAATGTCTCAGTGAGCTCCTACCCTACCTACTGTTGGCAACCTCGGGGAACCTAGGGTCGCCGTGCCTACCTCGGCGATCTTGGGGATATCTACGATCGCCAAGTCTTATCTTTACTTATTTCGCGATCAAGGGGGAGAACTAGGATCGCTGCATATCTTAATCTTATCTCATACTTAGTGATCAGGGGGAAAATATCTTATGATCACTTCTGGTTCACTAGGAACTAATTGTCCTGTTTTCTCAATACATATAAATAACTTATTCATTTTCATAATAATTCATAAGTATTACTTCCATCATTCTTAGTTATAAAGTTAGTAGGTCAGCGTTGAACAAACAATAATTATCTGGGTTCATTTTACGGAGTGCATCCGGGTGGAGTAACCCCGAAGTACATCTCCCTTCTAACCGGTGAAAATTCCTATCATATCAGGCTAACACCGGACTCCTCTTATCGTCGTGCGGTCATCCTTGCGGAATAACACGTCCCACTAGCGTGAACCTCCTGTGTCCCACTAGCGTGAACAACAGAAGACACGACTTAATAATCTTAACTTACGCGTATACCTCCCGTGTCCCACTAGCGTGAACGGCGGAAGACGCGAATTAATAATCTTTTAACTTATGCATGAACCTTTCATGTCCCACTAGCGTGAACGATGAAAGTCACGACTTAATAATATTAATCTTAGACTTAACTTTGCGTGAACCATTCGTGTCCCACTAGCGTGAACGACGAAGGCCACGACTTATTATCTTAATAATTCTTGTTCTTTTTCTTCTCATATATATATATATATATATATATATATATATATATATATATATATATCTTATAACTCATGCATGCCTAATGCATCCTTATCTCGTTAATTCTTATTCTTGTGCATGACTAATGCACTCTTAATTAATCGCTCTTAATTACTTAACCTATAAAGGTTCTAGACTTAAATACTGCAATATTCTTGTCTTGCACAACTTAGTGAGTGTATGAAGTTGCTTGGTTATTGGAAACATTCCATAACTTAAATAACTTTGCTATGCATTCCTAATGCTTTACCAGATTCCTTGTCCAATCATTCATTTCTTAAATGTTGTGTAATCCATTGAACATGTCAAGAATGGTGTTTAGCTTGGAAAAATAGTGTTTACTTGAAAACAGTTATTAAAAAGCCTCGCCGAACACGTACACAGCACCCAGAACGAAGCAGAACAGACAAATGCTGTCTGTCCAAAATCGCTAGGCGATGTGGAGGCGAGGTGGAGGCGAAAATAGGCAGTGAGCACCTGCCAAACAGTAACTTCACGTTCGCCCCGAGCTCGCCCGGCGAAAATACCAGTTCAAAAACATGTTAAAAGTGTGATTTTCCACCATTTTGACACATTTAAGGTTACCCAAGCATTCCAACATTATAAGGAATGAATTTCCAACACAAATTGATAGTTTAAAACATAAATAATCAAGGAATTGGCATACATAGGAAATTAGGGTAAATTTCTAGTCTTAGCTCAAAATAAACAAAACTCTTCAAAACTTACAAAGGGGATTCTAAACCCCTTGGAACTCACCTTGATGCTAGATTTACTCCTTGCCAAGCTTCTAATCACTAAACTCAAACTTGAAACCAAAGCTCTAGCTCTTCTCTTGATACTTCTTCAATTCTCTTTGTTTCTTCTCTTGTTCTTGCTTCCACACAAACTCACTAGCTCTTTCTCACATGAATTGGCCATGTTAAAGGATGATTATGTGAAGATTGGGAGGAGGAGGAAGGGAGGGTGGCGTGAGAGAAGAGGAAGGATGGAAGGGAAATGAATAATGAAAATATCTTCCCTTTTCTTTTTCTTATAGTCCTCCTTTTCAAAATAATCACCAAAATGCCATTCCACTTATTTTGCAAGTTTGCCATGTTCCATAATCGCGTCTAATACTGATAATTGATACTTATAAGCGGGATGTCACATTTACCATATAAATTAACCCATTAACTGACAATTTACCAAATTGCCCTTGCTTAAAACATATCTGATACATCGTCCAAATATTAATAAATATTCGAGTCTTAGGCGGGATGTTACAATCTACCCCCCTTAAAGAAATTTCGTCCTCGAAATTTAGAATCTATTATCATACATGAATTAATCTCACATATTACTTCCTTCATAAGCCAAGACTCCAGTTCATCTTGCTTATCAGAATCCCTTAGATTTTCTATTCTATAAGTCGAATGTATTCGACAATCTTTTCGTTATCTGAAACGCTTGATGTACAATACACTTTTCTTGCGTAGCCGAATATGAGGTTATCCGAACCATCGCATCCAACTTGTTGACTATATCCTTGTTCATACACTTCTTGTAACCCAAACTAGAGTTATCCAATCCTAACACCTGTGCTGAATTCTTATAATCTCGTCATAGTCCGCGTAATCTTACCTTAACGACATTGGACTTCCTTATTATCCTCGACGATTCCATTGAATTCTTATATTCGATCCTTGCCTTATACAACAACATCCTACATATATGGTTTTACCATAATTATACCATTCTTCATTGAGAATAAACTACCGCTCTACCTCCATTATACAACTACAAGGAGGAGGCATCCTGGTGTGTTACTTTTCATATTCTTCATCATTGCTTCCACTACGGAATTCCTAAAGGGTTCGCGAAAACTTACTGATTACCCGTGTTCTGCTTCAATTGGTCTATGACGTTACTTACCTTTAATAACTTAGAATTCATTCTTCATACTAGGAGATTGCCAATCTCCCATCGTTCTTGTCACAACTTATCCTCGTTTTCTTGTCGTAGCATAAATGTTTTCTACACCGATAATCCCAAACTTATAGAAGTTTAGTCCAAGTGATGAATGGCTTAAGTCGTCTCACATATCATTATACAATATATTTCATAGCATATATCTTACATACTTAAGCGAACACGTATACACTTACATTACCTCATCTTTGTCCGACTAACGGGACATCATTCTTAACCTTAACATATTTGAGACACTACCACTACAAATGGGAATCTTTTCTTACTCTCAACTCATTTCGTAACATCCGGGATTTGCCTTTCAACTGGCTTGCCAGGTTTGCTCCGCCAATGTTACTCATGTTTGCTTCTTGAACATACATTATCACATAACTTAGATCATGGTTACATTTATCGATATAGTGAACTCTTTTCTCATTTCTGAACGTCAAGTTCAAGGTTTTACTTGGTTGCTGCCAAAAATAGCACAATTAGTCTTTAATCCTTTAGTCATAACCTGAATTTACGTAGCCCTTTACCCTGAACTGCGAATAACTTTTAATCTGCGTAAAAATTCTCCTTCCTTTACTGGTGAACATTAAGTTCAAGACTTCCGAAATCTTCGGCTAATATAGGTTAACATGACATTGTTACAACATGGAATTAATCTTACTCTCCACTGCTTGGTCGTTTCTGTTCAAAGCCTTAAATTCAAATATTTCATTCCTCATGGATTTCGAGGTTTAAGATATTCATCAACTTAACTTCCATAACTTTCCATTAGAACTCATGATGTGTTCAAATCACTTATACTTACTACTATCCCGTATAATAGGAATTAAGCACTTAACATCTTCTCACACTCTAAGCCTCAGCTTAGCGTTGCTCATTATATCATGCTTGGATTACCACTCCGCTGCGCCACTCTGATTTCTAACACTCGAGTTAGCATTGGAGGAAGGCTTCACTATTGTCACATAAAATTCCATCGATCAATCCTTTTACTCTAACACTTTGTAATCACTGTAACAAATTTGTCTGACGTTACCATTTCTCTTGGTCAGCTCTTCACGTATAATCATTAAACATTACAGAAACCCAACTGGAAGTATGTCTGAGGCAGCTTAAATTCATGTACATCCCTTTGTGGCAACTTCTAAAAACACTTATAACTTCTGAAGGTTCATACCTTTCATTTGAGTCTTATTACTATTCTCTCTTTCTTTATCTGTAATGATTTCATATCTATATTCTCCCCGGAACAACTTTGGTCTCCTTAGTAATATCATGTTCCTTAAGTTACCCTTAAGTTCCTACAGAACAATCCGTCCTGAAAGTTCCAAACTCTTACCGGTTCTCTAGAACGCCCAACATCGGTTGCGTTTCTTCGAGTGCCCAATTTAATCGATCTTAAACTTTTGCACTTATCATGATCTATTGGATTCCTCCAGTATCTCGTTATTGTATTCACAATTCAAAACTATGCCTTATTACTGCCCTCGGAAACTTATCAACACGAGGTGGTCTCTTTCTGTTCTATAATATTTGTGGAATGAACCTCTTCAATGGGGAGCATACAACTCCTTAGCATTAATCTCAATCCTAAACTTTCATGTTCAAGACGATCCGCCGTATATTAAAATCTCAACATAATCCTCGGCTGAAATTCCGATCATCCTTCAACACTGGTCTACTATAACCTTGTGTTATCTTGAACTTGCCTTCTTTAACCAACCAAGGAAATTCAATACCGTTCATCTAACTAAGAGTGTTCAACTTAATTCGTCCATCAACATAATAAATTCCAGCAACTTATTATTTATCATTCAGCCTTCATTGAGTAGAATTCCAGTCTAGCTTCTCTTACTTCTAGTCTTCTTACCATTAGGACACATCCGAATATCTGATTCACGCTTTGACATGCACATATCTTATTATCATCACTTTTCATCCATCTTCTCTTCTCAATTCCCAAATCTAGCATCTATGGTTCGGGAGGTGCGGCTGATCTGATGAGGTTAAATTTAATTGTGATCCATGCTCAAAAACCACACTTGAGTGGTTAGCTTCATCTGTCCAATAACTCACGTAATCCGTAATTATTTCTCTTAACTGTCCGGTAATTCATCATTTCATTTCTCTAGGTTTGGTACTGCAATTCCTTAATTCTATACCTAGAATCGTTACTTAGTCCACACTTCACTTTAACCTCTCAAACTGCGGTTGTCGTCAAGGTTCTACGTCATTTCCTAGAGCATTCCATGATTCCTTAATCCTTATGTCTTCCACAGACGAGGCATCGTCCAACGATGCGTCCAACTGGGTTGAGGCGCTTCACCTCAATGTTAAATATCCTTTATGTCTCTAAGACCTTGCCACTATCAGGCTTCGTCCCTTTACAGTTTGATGGCCACCATTTTGGCGTTGATTACTTCTTCGCTAAATCCGTCTTAGAATTCCGTCACCTTAATCTTCGCCCTTCATACACTTCATTCCTCCTTGGTCGCATTCAGCTCTCAGACATTTATCCTAACTGTCATATACTAGATTGAGTTGATCAGGCTCAACTAGATGTGACCTTTAGAACAACATCCGGAACCCAATGGTCCCACTACTTTTATTGAAACTTTAATGACCCAAGGCACGGTCTGAATCGACCTGCTCTGATACCAATTGTAACACCCATACTAAAATATCTAGAATATTTAGCATGTGTATTAATCTGATACTGGGTACATTAAAATTTACAATAATTAAAATATACAAATCACTGAATTAGTACAATTTGCTCGTTTACATAAATATCCAAATGTCATCTATAAATACATAAACATATCTTGATAACCTTCTGAGCTTCTCCGCGACGAGCAACTGCACTCCATCCAGCGTCTTCCTGAAGATCTTCATCTGAAAACCACTTGGTAACCTGAAACCTGCACCAGAAGGATAGGGATGAGACATAATGTCTCAGTGAGCTCCTACCCTACCTACTGTTGGCAACCTCGGGGAACCTAGGGTCGCCGTGCCTACCTCGGCGATCTTGGGGATATCTACGATCGCCAAGTCTTATCTTTACTTATTTCGCGATCAAGGGGGAGAACTAGGATCGCTGCATATCTTAATCTTATCTCATACTTAGTGATCAGGGGGAAAATATCTTATGATCACTTCTGGTTCACTAGGAACTAATTGTCCTGTTTTCTCAATACATATAAATAACTTATTCATTTTCATAATAATTCATAAGTATTACTTCCATCATTCTTAATTATAAAGTTAGTAGGTCAGCGTTGAACAAACAATAATTATCTGGGTTCATTTTACGGAGTGCATCCGGGTGGAGTAACCCCGAAGTACATCTCCCTTCTAACCGGTGAAAATTCCTATCATATCAGGCTAACACCGGACTCCTCTTATCGTCGTGCGGTCATCCTTGCGGAATAACACGTCCCACTAGCGTGAACCTCCTGTGTCCCACTAGCGTGAACAACAGAAGACACGACTTAATAATCTTAACTTACGCGTATACCTCCCGTGTCCCACTAGCGTGAACGGCGGAAGACGCGAATTAATAATCTTTTAACTTATGCATGAACCTTTCATGTCCCACTAGCGTGAACGATGAAAGTCACGACTTAATAATATTAATCTTAGACTTAACTTTGCATGAACCATTCGTGTCCCACTAGCGTGAACGACGAAGGCCACGGCTTATTATCTTAATAATTCTTGTTCTTTTTCTTCTCATATATATATATATATATATCTTATAACTCATGCATGCCTAATGCATCCTTATCTCGTTAATTCTTATTCTTGTGCATGACTAATGCACTCTTAATTAATCGCTCTTAATTACTTAACCTATAAAGGTTCTAGACTTAAATACTGCAATATTCTTGTCTTGCACAACTTAGTGAGTGTATGAAGTTGCTTGGTTATTGGAAACATTCCATAACTTAAATAACTTTGCTATGCATTCCTAATGCTTTACCAGATTCCTTGTCCAATCATTCATTTCTTAAATGTTGTGTAATCCATTGAACATGTCAAGAATGGTGTTTAGCTTGGAAAAGTAGTGTTTACTTGAAAACAGTTATTAAAAAGCCTCGCCGAACACGTACACAGCACCCAGAACGAAGCAGAACAGACAAATGCTGTCTGTCCAAAATCGCTAGGCGATGTGGAGGCGAGGTGGAGGCGAAAATAGGCAGTGAGCACCTGCCAAACAGTAACTTCACGTTCGCCCCGAGCTCGCCCGGCGAAAATACCAGTTCAAAAACATGTTAAAAGTGTGATTTTCCACCATTTTGACACATTTAAGGTTACCCAAGCATTCCAACATTATAAGGAATGAATTTCCAACACAAATTGATAGTTTAAAACATAAATAATCAAGGAATTGGCATACATAGGAAATTAGGGTAAATTTCTAGTCTTAGCTCAAAATAAACAAAACTCTTCAAAACTTACAAAGGGGATTCTAAACCCCTTGGAACTCACCTTGATGCTAGCTTTACTCCTTGCCAAGCTTCTAATCACTAAACTCAAACTTGAAACCAAAGCTCTAGCTCTTCTCTTGATACTTCTTCAATTCTCTTTGTTTCTTCTCTTGTTCTTGCTTCCACACAAACTCACTAGCTCTTTCTCACATGAATTGGCCATGTTAAAGGATGATTATGTGAAGATTGGGAGGAGGAGGAAGGGAGGGTGGCGTGAGAGAAGAGGAAGGATGGAAGGGAAATGAATAATGAAAATATCTTCCCTTTTCTTTTTCTTATAGTCCTCCTTTTCAAAATAATCACCAAAATGCCATTCCACTTATTTTGCAAGTTTGCCATGTTCCATAATCGCGTCTAATACTGATAATTGATACTTATAAGCGGGATGTCACATTTACCATATAAATTAACCCATTAACTGACAATTTACCAAATTGCCCTTGCTTAAAACATATCTGATACATCGTCCAAATATTAATAAATATTCGAGTCTTAGGCGGGATGTTACACATTCCACCCTAGCCCTCCTCATATATGGCCTTGTACTCTTCCCAAATATTGACAACTTCATCGACATCCATGCCATCAAAATCTTCCTCTCCAAGAACCCTGTACCCACATTACTAGCTGATACATACCACTCCATCCATGACCGTACCCTAGCCGGCCGTGGAACTATTCTTTGCTGTGCACCACTGCTTTACAAATGGTTTATCTCCCACCTACCTCAAACTCATACCTTCAAAGCTAACCTTGAAAATCTTCCTTGGTCCCACAGAATCATGGCCCTCCATCCCTCAGATATAGTTTGGTATCAGGCAGCCTGTGACGTGGGGAAATTCATTGTCAGTTGTGGTGAATACCCCAACGTACCTCTTCTTGGTGTGCGTGGCGGGATTAGCTACAACCCTTTTCTAGCCCGTCAACAGTTTGGTTACCCAGTAAGAGAAAAGCCAAACAACCTTGCCTTGACTAATGAATTCTATCTTAACCATGGGGATCCCTCGAACAAAAGAGAAAGATTCGCACAGGCTTGGAGCGCTATCCGCAGACTCAGCAGAAGTCAGTTGAGGAAGAAATCAGATTATGTGCATGAATCTTACACTCAGTGGGTTATTGATAGGACCATGAGCTTTGGCCTACCCTACCATCTACCTAGATATCTATCCTCCACCATCCCACCATCATCCTTGCCTATCCCCTTTGACACTAAGGAAGAGTTTCATGAACAATTAACCAAAGAAAGGCAAGAAAAGGAAACTTGGAAGAGAAGATACCAGGAACTTGAGCTTGAGCACGAGACCTTGAAGGGAAAGCTAGCCCAGCAGAGCCATGAGCTTCTCGTCCAGAACCAGAGAATAATCGAGAAGGATGACTTGCTCCGTCGGAAAGACGCGTTACTCCGCCAGGATGCTAGAAGGAAGAGGAAGTTTATGGATTCGATCTCTAGTGCACTTTCAGATTCCGAGGATCCATCTACTCCGGGAGTTTGAGTTTGAAGTCTTAGGACCTTATGTTTAGATTTTAGCTTCCAAAATCTTTTGACTTGTAAACAAAAAAAAAACTCTTTGTAATATTTCAATGCTTTAGTGAGGTGTTCAGTTTATGATGTTTACAATTACTCCAACAAGTCCTTCGATAATAATTTGTTCTTTTTCTTTTTGCATAAGCATAACCATGCATCATCTTGCATTCTTAGTTTCTAAATCGAGTCTCACATTTTGTTCACCAATAAAAGGTTAATCTGCCGTCGACAAAGGAAGTGGCCCGACGTGTTCATTGCAAACCAACTCGCAGTTACAACATTATGGCTAATCGGAAAAGAATGGATCTGTTAGAGCAAGAAAACCAGAACCTCCGGGAAGAGGTGGCCAATCTCCGGGAAGGGATGGAGAAGTTGACCTCCATGATGAATGCTATGTTGGCTTCCCAAGCCCAGACATCAGTTCCTCAGCCTGCTGTCACTACTTTTGAGCAGCCGATCTTATCTGCTTTACCAACTCCTACCATACTTACTCCGTCGCCCGGCACGTCTAGAGCTTACCCATGGGGAAGTCATCTCTATCAGACGAAGGTTTTCGTCCCACCTCTTTCGGAATCCCAACTCCAGCTATCCAGAAATCATCCCCAGCCCCAACAAAGGCCTCAGCAACAGTATCGACAACAGCCTCGACAACAGAATCGGGTTCAGCGGACTTCCCCTTTTGATCCAATCCCCATGGCATATGCAGAGTTGCTCCCCGTTTTGCTTGATAAAAATCTTGTTCAAACTAGGGCACCTCCTAAGGTACCTGAAAGGTTGCCACAGGGGTATAAACCTGATCTCTCTTGTGCTTTCCATCAAGGGGCACCCGGTCATGACGTTGAGCATTGTTATGCCTTGAAAGCCGAAGTCCAGAAGTTGATCCAGGCCAACATCCTATCCTTCAGAGGGTCAAGCCCCGATGTGCAAGTTAATCTACTACCTGGCCATGGGACCCCATCTGTTAACTTGGTGCAAGATTGCTCAGAAGCTCACCCTGGTGAAGAAGGTGGCAGCGAATTTTGTAACACATGGCAGAGGTTACTGCAATTGGATCATTGATTGACATTCCCTCAGCTACTCATAGGTCCAAGTAATGTGTTTTGTCGTCTTGTCTTTTCAAAAAAAAAATCCTTTCGTTCCGCCCGAGACGAAAGTGAACTTGTTTAGGGCTTTTGTTTCATGCATTCCCATCATCAAATAAGAAGTCGTTTTGTTCCCGACTATGTTTTTATTATTCTTAGCTTTTTCTGGAAAATGGTAACACAAAAAACCCCAAAAATATTTTATTTTTACTTTTATTTCCAATCAATTTCAAAAAAGTCTGCATTATTCACTCATTTTCTCAAACTAATCATCAATCATATGTAAATCTGAACACCAATAAACCCGTTGAACACTTTAACCCTATGCTCTCTCCCGACTTTGGGTTCCCTGTTTGCGAAGCTGAAGAGGAGGAGGATGAAGGGATTCTCGAAAAGATCTCTCTGTTACTAGAATATGAAAGGTGCATCATTCAGCCTCATGAAAAAGCATTGGAAGTGATAAACTTGGGTTCCAAGGGATTGCTGCTACGGTATTCCTGATAAAAATTTCAGATGAATGGTGCCATCGAGGCTGCGAAAAAAAAAGCAAAAAAACAATAGCAAAAGCCAAAAAAAAATCAAAAACCAAAAAAATCAAACAAAAAGAAACAAAAGAAAAAAATCAAAACAAAAAGCAAAAAAAAAAACAAAAGAAAAATACATCAAAAAGATGGTGCAGAAGATGGTGGTCACATCCAAGGACTTGCATGAGATGTTACCATATGCTTTACACGGATATCGTACTTCAATGCGTACCTCAACAGGGGCAACCCCCTTATCTTTAGTGTATGGCGTGGAAGCAGTACTCCCTGTGGAGGTTGAGATTCCATCAATGAGAGTTCTAATGGAGGCCCAGTTGTCAGAGGCTGAATGATGTCAAAACAAATATGATCAGTTGAACTTACTTGAAAAGAAACGCATGAAGGCCTTGTGCCATGAGCAGTTAAATCAAAAAGGATGAAACAAGCTTTTGACAAGAAAGTTCGTCCCCGCGAATTCAAAGAATGAGATCATGTGCTCAAGAAGGCTTTATCTTTCCAACCTAAATAGGGGCAAGTGGACGCCTAATTACGAGGGTCCATATGTCGTCAAGAGAGCTTTCTCCGGTGGTGCTTTGACTCTTACGACTATGGATGGTGATGAGCTCCCTCGTCCTGTGAACGCCGATGCAGTCAAGAAATACTTTGTCTAAAAATAAAAGAACAGCTCGGTAAGTCGAAAACCCGAAAGGGCGGCTTAGGCAAAAAAGAGCGTCTCGGTGGATCGAAAACCCGAAAGGGCGGTCCAGGCAAAAATTAGAGACATAAAACAGAAAATAATCATCCTGATAGGTCGAAAACCCGAAAGGGCGATCTATGCAAAAGTTAAGGATCAAAAGACAAAGCAACTGCATTGAGCTGACATCTACTCACTAGGGGCACAATCAAATGTCAAAGAAGCTCTGAATCTGAAGCATCCAAACAGTGAAATTCAAAGTTGTCAGGGAGAATAGCGGTTATTGTGTTCAATGTACCTTCCCCTTATATTTACCATTTTCCAAACTTTTTAAGATCTGTGGAGCCATGCCATTGGCGGGTCGCCACTCTTTTAAATAAATTTGAGCCTATTGCCTTTCATTTGGAATTCCTATTTATTCAGTTTATAAAAAAAAACTTCTTCTATTTTTGATGGTAGTGTTTGAAACAAAATATTTTTCAAAATCATAAATATTTTTCATGTCTTTTTGAAAAACACGAACAACCAAAACACATTTTCTCTGAACTCATGAACAAATGAAGGGTGCGTCAACAACTATCCTAAGAACGGATAAACTCTGCAGGCTAAACATGGTCAAGTGCTTACAAAAAAAAGAAAAAAGAAATATATGAAAAAAGAACACAAAAAAAAAGAGAAGGAGAAAAAGAAAAGAGCTCGGTAAGTCGAAAACCCGAAAGGGCGGCTTAGGCAAAAATGAGCGTCCCGGTGGATCGAAAACCCGAAAGGGCGGTCCAGGCAAAAATTAGGGGCATACAAAAGAATACTTTCCCGGTGGACTGAAAACCCGAAAGGGCGGTCCAGGCAAAAATTAGGGACTCAAAAAAGAAGAAGAAGAAAAAACAAAAAAAACAAAAAATAAGCATGACCACAGAAGCACCAGTTTCTTCTATCATGGTTTTCGGATTAGCACTCTCCCCAGGAAGTGGTTACTCCCCATCAGTTGTTGCACATGTTGGATTTTACCCCGTCAATGTTTTGATATGTCTCCAGTGGCATCATCCCCATTGAAGGTTACCAAGTGTTGGTGATGCGATGTAGGGTCACTTTCCTTTTCACCTGCCCAATCTTGTCTCATCAAGTTTGTCATTCATACAATTATACAAGTCAGTCTTTCACACAATTGTACAAGTCAATCCCTCATACAATCGCAAGTTAATCAGTCACACGGTCATACAAGTCGTGTTGTCATCCATGCATTCATACATTCATGCATACACACAGTCATGCATATACAATCAAAACAAACGACATCATGGTTGCATTAACCACCCTGAGTCTTACCTCAATTATCTTTTCCATATCAATCAATCATGCAAATTTGTAACTTTCTCTTCACCCAGGTGTCATCCCCAGTGTGTCTGGTCCCGAGATGTCACTCTCCCTTGTCGTCAATGGCAGTTCGGCAATAACCCGGACAGTTGACATTTACCTTTTATTCCTTGTCGTCAATGGCAGTTCGGCAATAACCCGGACAGTTGACATTTACCTTGTTTCTTGTCGTCAATGGCAGTTCGGCAATAACCCGGACAGTTGGCATTTGTCTTACTTCTTGTCGTCAATGGCAGTTCGGCAATAACCCGGACAGTTGGCATTTATCTTCTTTCTTGTCGTCAATGGCAGTTCGGCAATAACCCGGACAGTTGGCATTTATCTCCTTTCTTGTCATCAATGGCAGTTCGGCAATAACCCGGACAGTTGACATTTACCTTGTTTCTTGTCGTCAATGGCAGTTCGGCAATAACCCGGACAGTTGGCATTTATCTTCTTTCTTGTCGTCAATGGCAGTTCGGCAATAACTCGGACAGTTGGCATTTATCTCCTTTCTTGTCATCAATGGCAGTTCGGCAATAACCCGGATAGTTGACATTTACCTTGTTTCTTGTCGTCAATGGCAGTTCGGCAATAACCCGGACAGTTGGCATTTGTCTTACTTCTTGTCGTCAATGGCAGTTCGGCAATAACCCGGACAGTTGGCATTTATCTTCTTTCTTGTCGTCAATGGCAGTTCGGCAATAACCCGGACAGTTGGCATTTATCTCCTTTCTTGTCATCAATGGCAGTTCGGCAATAACCCGGACAGTTGACATTTACCTTTATCTCTTGTCGTCAATGGCAGTTCGGCAATAACCCGGACAGTTGACATTTACCTTTTACTCTTCTTGTCGTCAATGGCAGTTCGGCAATAACCCGGACAGTTGGCATTTACCTTTATTTCTTGTCGTCAATGGCAGTTCGGCAATAATCCGAACAGTTGGCATCTATCTTTGTTTCCTTTGTCGTCAGTAGCAGTTCGGCAACAACCCGAACAGCTGACATTTATCCCCAGTAAAACCATATGATCCCCCAGTGGAGTCGGACCCCGTTTCCTTTAACAGACTCGGGTATCCTTTTGTCTTGTTGTCCCCAGTCGGGTCATCTTCGCCGTCGTGCATTCATACTTGCATTGCGAGCATTCACAACATTACATGCATAGCATCATATGCATAGCATTGCGTTCATAACGTTTTGCATTTTGAAACGGGTCAAAAATGGTGTACTTTGTATTTAAGTCTCTTCGACCCGTCGATTTTGAAATTTCACTTTTAAATCTCCGTAACGAAGAAACTTAAATAGGGGCATCTGTCATACCCCATTTTTGACCCGTGTTCATTTCGTTTTTTCTCGTCTCTTGAGCCAGAAATTTTCGTCGTTTCAGACGAAATTTCGGCAGGGAGGTATTTTAAAATACCTCATTTTTTGTTCCGAAGGCAACCGTTTTTCATTTTATTATTATTATTATTATTACTTATTACTTTTTTTTTATTTTATTTTTTATTTTATTTCTTTTTATTAGGGGTTTTATTTTATTTTCGTTTTTTATTATTATTATTATTTTTTAGTGTTTCCATTTTTTTCTACTGTCTTTTATTTCCTTGTATTTTTTAAGTCCAAATCAGTCCAAGCCCAGAGGGGCAGTGTTGTCTTTTTTCATACTAATATCTGTCCTATAAATAGAATATGTACTGTTCACGTCAGAAAGGTACAGAATAGTCAGTCACCAAACCACCATACACCACCAACACAACCACCACAAAACCACATTCCGGCCACCGGAAAACTAAAAACCCAAAAAAATTCACAAATCACAACAACAGAACCAAGAGCCACAATCACAAATCACAAACCACAATCCCAAATCGCAAATCGCAACCAGAACCAACAATACACAATTCGCAAAAAAACCAACGCATAAACCACAAAGCCTCTTAAAACCAAATCGTAAATCACCACCAAGATCGAACCCAGGATTCATACACCCATCAACACGAAAACATAACCAGAACCGAAGTAAAACAAGACCAGAACAGTAACAACAACAACGAAGTTCACAGAAACAGAAATCAAGAGGTAGATCTAGCTTCTTCCCTTTTTTTTCTTTTCGCAAATCTGAACATGGTTTTAGTGTAGAGTGTAAAAGGGGTGCGGATTTAGTGTTGTTTTTTAAAAAAAAAAGAAGAAAAGATAAGAGAGGACGTGAGGAGAAGTGAAAGAAAATGAAGAAGCTGTGAGAAAAAATAGTGAGAACTGTGAGAAAAAAAATAGAGAGGACGTGAGAGATTTTGAGGGGAGTGGTGAGAAAGTGAGAAAGCCATGAGAGAACAGTGGAGAGGACACGTGAGATGAGTGAGAGAACAAGAAAAATTTGAGAGAATCTGAAAGAAGATAAGAAGAAGAAAGAGAAAGTAAGGTAAAAATGATAAAAAAAACCAGGTTCAGATTTTTATAGACTGCTGAACCGGTCTGGTTCTTTCGGACCGAACCAGACCGGTTCTCCCTGGACTCAGCTTTTTGGACTTGACCCATTCTGATTTCTACTCTTTTACTTTCTGCACTCCCCTTATTATTTCTGCACCCCCTTTTCTTCCTCTCTATTCTTTTATTTTTTTTTTTATTATTTCTTATTTCTTGCATTTTTTTTTATTTCTTTTATTTTAAGCACTTTATTTATTGCTTTTAATTTCCAGTACTATGCATTTTTTTTTATTTTTATTTTATTGCATCATATTTATTTTTTTGTCTTGCATTTTCCATTTTCTTTTATTTTATGCATCATATTTAATTTTATGCCTTGCATTTTTTATTTTCTTTATTTATTTTCCAGCACCATATTTAATATTCAGTCTTGCATTTTATTTTTCAGCTCCATATTTATTTTTTGCCTTGCATTTTTATTTTCTTTTATTTTACGCATCATATTTATTTTATTGTCTTGCATTTTTATTTTCTTTTAGCATCATGTTTATTTTTATTGTCTTGCATTTTTATTTTATTTTCAGCATCATATTTATTTTATGCCTTGCATTTTTATTTTTTTTATTTACTTTAAGCACCATATTTATTTATTGTTTTACATTTTATGCATTTTTTTATTTCTTTTTAGCATATTTACTTTAATGCAATTACAATTTTTATTTTATTTTATTATTTTTGTCATTTATTTTCTTGCCATTAGAATGTATCTAGGTCCAATGTAAATGAAAATATAAATGAGAATATGCACCGACACCACATTTATTTTTTATGCTTTATGTCGAGGGCGATTATGTAATTTGGACCGTATCCGAGGAAAAGGACCCTCACTTGATCCAATGTCATTTTGAGGGATCCGGTGCGTTTAGATATCTCAGCATAACTTAGTCTCAGGACCCTAGGACCTTAATCAAAATTTTCATAAAAAAAGTCAAAAAGTCAGAATCAAAAAACATTTTATAATCAAAGTCTTCAAAAAAGTCAATCTTTTATCTTTTCTTTCTTAATCAAATTTTTAATCAATCTTTAATCAATCAAACTTGTTTTCTTCAAATTAAAATCAATCAAACTCACTTCTTTTATCCTTCTATGCCTTTACGGCCTCTCATCTTTCTTAAAACCTTTTTCAAACTTTAAAATCAACCAAAACCAATCACTCATCTTTTTACCCCGAACTACGAGATTTTGATCCCGCTCGGGTACGTAGGCAAAAGACTTTGTCTTTCCAAATCAATAAAAATAACAAAAACATTTTCTTTCTTTTTAAACTCATCATTTTACTCTTTTCACACTTAAATATTTATTTTACAAACGAATAATCATTTTAGCATAAAGATAAAATAAAAGCAAGAGGTTCCTATAGAGTACTATAGACGTTTAGGGTGCTAATACCTTCCCTTTGCGTAACCAACCCCCGGACCTTTGATCTCTAAAAAATAGGGTTTTCGAACTTTCTCCCTTTTCCTCGGAAAAATAAAAGATCGGTGGTGAGCTTAAAATTGCGAGTCAACGCTAATTAATAGCTTGATATCCAAAAATCACCGCGACATAACTAAGACTAAAAGAACAAAAAGCTAAATACGAGGAAATTTCGTGGTGACGTTGGATCACCACAAAACCCTTTGAAATTAAACTAACCTAATATTTTTGTATTTTTTTTATAAGGCGAAATAAAGTAAAATAAAAATAAAAATAAAAGACCTAAAGCGAATAAATAAAGTGTGGGTGTCAGTGCATATTCTCATTTATATTTACATTGTTCCTAAGTACATTCTAATAAAATTGACAAAATAAATAATAAAAGTAAAATTGCAAATATAATAAAATAAATATGCTGAAATAAGGGAATAAAAGGCAAGAGATGCAAAAACAAAGAAATAAACATGTCACATAAAAGTAAAAGAATGCATGAGATGCTGAATTATAAAACAATAAAATGAATAAAGTGAAAAAATGCATGATAATTAACCTAAAGAAAACTACAAAATTGAGAAAATAAAATAAAGTAAAAAGAAAAAAATGAAGAGAATGCAAAAGAACAATAAGATGAAATGCATGAGGAATAAATGAAGGATGAGAAATGCAATAAATAAAAAGAAAATGCAAGGAAAAGAAATAAAACAAATAAATAAAAATAAAGGAAAAGAGAGGTGCAATGTTTGTGTTATGGGTGGAGGTGGCCGAGTTTGTGGTTTTGATTATGGATGATGATTGATTTTGGTTTTGAGATATGGTTTTTGTGGTTTCGATTTGCTGGGTTGTGATTAATTTTGGTTTGGAAATAATTGTGGCTTGTGTACTGATGAGTTTTTCCTCCCCTTTGGTTGCCGGAGCGTGTGCCTTTATATACACATTGGGGTGGACTTTTGACAATGAGGAGACAAGGATTAAATCCCCATCAAATGAGATTAAAACCATTAAATCACATATGTCAAAGCCATTAAATCACATATGTCAAAGTCATTAAATCAAACATTTGACATTGACCTTTGACCTTGGACTTTGGATAGATTTGATTAGCAATAAAGACCCAAAAAAATAACCATCAAGAATAAAAATGAAAAATAAAATAAAAATAGAAGAAATCCGAAAATTAAATAATTAAAAAAGATAAAAGATAAAAAAACTAAAGTAAAATAAAATAATAATAAAACTGAAAAAAGTCGCCTTCGGAACCCTAAATGAGGTATTTTAAAATACCTCTCTGTCGAAATTTCGTCTGAGACGAAGAAAAATTCCGAACCAAAAAGGCGAGTAAAAAAAAGAATTTTAGGTCAAAAATTGGGGTATGACAGATGCCCCTATTTAAGTCTCTTCGTCCGGAGATTTGAAGAGAAAATCTTTGATTCGACGAGTCGAAGGGACTTAAATACAGAGTACGCCAATTTTGGACCTAAAAAAATGTGAAATGCTCGTGATGCAAATGCAAATGCAAGACGGCGAAGATGACTTGACCGGGGGTAAAACAAAACCAAAGGATACCCGAGTTTGTTAAAGCAAGGGATCCGACTCTACTGGGGGATAACATGATTTCACTGGGGAAGGAGTTGTCTACTATCGCACTAATTCAGAACGATAGCCTAACAAAGACAAAGACCGATGTTACCTACTATCGTGTAAATGATAGCTTAAAAAAAGGTAATAGAAAAAGACATCGTCTACTATCGTTGTATGGATAGCTTAAAGAAGACAGATGACATGTATTACCTACTATCGTGTATTGATAGCTTAAAAAAGGTAATATAAAAAGAGACACCGTCTACTATCGTTGTATGGATAGCTTAAAGAAGACAGATGACATGTATTACCTACTATCGTGTATTGATAGCTTAAAAAAGGTAATATAAAAGGAGACACCGTCTACTATCGTTGTATGGATAGCTTAAAGAAGACAGATGACATGTATTACCTACTATCGTGTATTGATAGCTTAAAAAAGGTAATATAAAAAGAGACACCGTCTACTATCGTTGTATGGATAGCTTAAAGAAGACAGATGACATGTATTACCTACTACCGTGTATTGATAGCTTAAAAAAGGTAATATAAAAAGAGACACCGTCTACTATCGTTGTATGGATAGCTTAAAGAAGACAGATGGCATGTATTACCTACTACCGTGTATTGATAGCTTAAAAAAGGTAATATAAAAAGAGACACCGTCTACCATCGTTGTATGGATAGCTTAAAGAAGACAGATGACATGTATTACCTACTACCGTGTATTGATAGCTTAAAAAAGGTAATATAAAAAGAGACACCGTCTACTATCGTTGTATGGATAGCTTAAAGAAGACAGATGACATGTATTACCTACTACCGTGTATTGATAGCTTAAAAAAGGTAATATAAAAAGAGACACCATCTACTATCGTTGTATGGATAGCTTAAAGAAGACAGATGACATGTATTACCTACTATCGTGTATTGATAGCTTAAAAAAGGTAATATAAAAGGAGAAGACCTTGCCTACTATCGGTGTGCAGATAGCTTAAAAAAGGCAGACAAAATATTTTACCTACTACCATTGTGAGGGTAGCTTAAAGAAGGTAAGATGTAAATGTCAGCTGTTCTGGATGTTGCCGAACTGCCACTGACGACAAGGAATAAAGGATAAATGCCAACTGTCCGGGTTGTTGCCGAACTGCCATTGACGTCAAAGGAATAAAGGTAGATGCCAACTGTTCGGGTTGTTGCCGAACTGCCATTGACGACAAAACGAAAGCAAAAGGGGACGCACAAGCTGTTCGTTAAAGAACTGCCACTCGGCATAAAGATGCATAAGCTGTTCGTTAAAGAACTGCCACTTGGTGAAAAGACAAGATAAAAGATGCACAAGCTGTTCATTAAAGAACTGCCACTTGGCATAAAGAGGATGACATCTCTGGACCAGACACACTGGGGATGACACTTGGGGAAAAAGAGTTACAAATTGTTCATGATTGATTGACATGAAAAGCAAGACTCAGGGTGGTTAATGCAACCATGTATTGAATGATGTCATGTGCACGTTGTATGTGCATGAATGTGTATATGCAT
This sequence comes from Medicago ruthenica, assembly GCA_018208015.1. Taxonomy (NCBI): domain Eukaryota; kingdom Viridiplantae; phylum Streptophyta; class Magnoliopsida; order Fabales; family Fabaceae; genus Medicago; species Medicago ruthenica. Next base: position 33,061,047 of record CM031377.1, on the reverse strand, counting down.
GAATGTATGAATGTATGTAAGACAATACGACTTGTACAACTGTATGGAGGATTGACTTGTGGGACAGTACAACTGATGGACTTGATGAGACAATACTGGACAGGTAAGATGGAAAGTGGACCGACGACGCAGTACAAACACTCAGCAATCTTCATTGGGGGATGATGCCATTGGGGACATATCAAAACATTGACGGGGTAAGGCCCGATGTATGCAACAACTGGTGGGGAGTAAACACTTCCTGGGGGAGACGTGTTAATCCAAAGACCTGGCAGAAGAACTGGTGTTTCTATGGTCATGCTTTTTGTTTTTTCTTTTTTGAGTCCCTAACTTTTGCCTGGACCGCCCTTTCGGGTTTTCAGTCCACCGGGAATATATTCTTTTTTGTATGCCCCTAATTTTTGCCTGGACCGCCCTTTCAGGTTTTCGATCCACCGGGACGCTCATTTTTGCCTAAGCCGCCCTTTCGGGTTTTCGACTTACCGAGCTTTTCTTTTCTCTTTTTCATTTTTCCTTTTTTTTTTCAAGCAATTGACCATGTTCAGCCTGCAAAGTTTATCCGTTCTCAGGACAGATGTTGACGCACACTTCACTTATTCATGAGTTCATAGAGAATGTGTTTGTTGTTTATGCTTTTCAAAAAATATTAAAAAAAATTTATGATTTTGAAAAAAGTTTTGCTTCAAGTACTACCATCAAAAATAGAAGAAATTTTATAAACTGAATAAATGGGAATTCCAAATAAAAGGCACGGGCTCAAATTCCTTTAACAGAGTGGTGGCCCGCCAATGGCGTGGCTCCACGGATTTCACAAAGTTTGGAAAATGGTAAATATAAGGGGAAGGTACATTGAACACAATAACCGTTATTCTCCCTAACAACTTTGAATTCCACCATTTAGATGCTTCGGATTCAGAGTTTCTTTGACCGCTGATGTGCCCCAAGTGAGTAGAGATCAGACCAATGCAGTTACTTTGTCTTTGGATCCTTAACTTTTGCATAGATCGCCCCTTCGGGTTTTCGACCTATCAGGATGATTATTCTCTGTTTCATGTCTCTAATTTTTGCCTGGACCGCCCTTTCGGGTTTTCAGTCCACCGAGACGCTCATTTTTGCCTAAGCCGTCCTTTCGGGTTTTCGACTTACCGAGCTGTTTTTTTTATTTTTAGACAAAGTATTTCTTGACTGCATCGGCGTTCACAGGACAAGGAAGTTCATCGCCACCCATAGTCGTAAGAGTCATTGCACCACCGGAGAACGCTCTTTTGACGACGTATGGGCTTTCGTAAATAGGCGTCCATTTGCCCCTGGAATCGGGTTGAAAGGATAAAATCTTTTTGAGCACAAGGTCTCCTTCTCGAAATTCATGGGGACGAACTTCCTCATCAACCGATTGTTTCATCCTTTTTGGTATAACTGTAAGAGAAGGGGGATTGCCCCTGCTGATGTTCGCACCGAAGTACGATACTCATGCAAAATAAAAGGGAGCATCCCATGCCAATCCTTGTAGGTGACCACCATTTTCTGCACTATCTTCATGATGTATTTTTTTCTCTTTTTTCTTTGTTTTTTTTTTGCAGCTTCAATGGCACCATTCATCTGGGATTCGACCAGGAATATTGTAATGACAGTTCTTCGGAACCCAAGTTAATCCTTTCATACACTAATAATCGAGAGACCTTTTCGGGAATCGCTTCATCCTCCTCCTCTTCAGCTTCGTAAACAGGGAACTCAAAGTCGGGAGAGAGCATAGGGTTATAATGTTCAATGGGTTTATTGATGTTCAGTCTACATATGATTGATGATTGATTTTAGAAAATGAGTGAAAAATGCAGACCTTTTGAAATTGATTGAAAATAAAATATTTTTTTTTTTGGGTTTTTTGTGTTACCATTTTCCAGAAAAGAGCAAAGAATAAAAAGACATAGTCGGGGACAAAACGACTTCTTTATTTGATGATGGAAATACATGAAGCAAAAAGCCCTACAAAAGTTCACTTTCGTATCGGGAGGAACGAAAGGATTTGTATATTTTTTTATTTTTTTATTTTTTTTTTAAAACGAAAAGCAAAAACAACAAAATGTTATTTAGAACAATGAATAGCGGAAGGGACGTCGACAGCGACCCAATTGCGGCGAACTCTGCCATGTGTCACAAAGCTAGCTGCCACCTCCTCCAGATTGTCTTCAACTGGGTAAGCCTCTGAACAAACTTGCACCATATTAACAGATGCAGTCCCATGATCCGGTAGTGGATTAGCTTGCACATTGGGGTTCAAATCTTTGAAGGACAGGATACCAGCCTGGATCAACTTTTGGACTTCAGCTTTCAAGGCGTAACAATGCTCAATGTCATGACCGGGTGCCCCTTGATGGAAAGCACAAGAGAGATTAGGTTTATACCCACGTGGCAACCTTTCAGGTACCCGAGGGGGCGCCTTAGTTTGGACAAGATTTTTCTCAAGCAAGGCGGGAAATAACTCTGCATATGCCATAGGGATTGGATCAAAATGGGATATCCACTGAACCCGATTCTGTTGGGCGAACTGTTGGGGAGCCTGTTGCCGAGCCTGTTGTCGTGGCTGCTGTTGATACTGTTGCTGAGGCTGTCCATGTGCCACCATACTCACCTCTTGCTCTTTCTTTCTTGAGAAGCCGTTCCCAAACTTCTTTGTGCTGCTGGCAGCAAAAGCACTTTCCATAACTAAACGTCCCTCTCGGACTCCTTCCTCCAGACGCATTCCAATATTAACCATTTCAGTGAAATCACTAGGCGCACTTGCAATCATCCGCTCGTAATAGAATGAACCAAGAGTATTTAGGAAAATCTTGGTCATTTCCTTCTCCTCTAAAGGTGGGTTAATCTGAGCAGCAATTTCCCTCCATCTTTGGGCATACTATTTGAAAGTCTCCTTATCCTTTTGAGCCATGGCCCGGAGTTGGTCTCTATCTGGGGCCATGTCCAGGTTGTACTTGTATTGGCGAACAAAGGCTTCTCCCAAGTCATTGAAAGTTTGGATCCTAGTGCTGTCCAAACTCATGTACCATTTTAAAGCGGCGTCAGTCAGACTGTCCTGGAAGTAATGGATGAGTAGTTGATGATTATCCGTCTGGGTAGACATCTTCCTAGCATACATTATCAGGTGGCTTTGAGGACAAGTGTTTCCCTTGTACTTCTCAAATTCAGGGACCGTAAACTTGGGCGGGATCTTGACATTCGGCACTAAACAAAGGTCGTGGGCATTTTTCCCAAACAGATCCTTCCCACGGAGGGCCTTGATTTCCCGTTGCATCTCGTCAAACTTTTCTTGGAAGTCATCCATCCGATCTTGAGCCCCTACACTTTCTGTGTGAAAGATAGGTTCATTGTCGTACTGGGTGGTATGAATCACTGGAGCTGAAAAAGCCACAGTAGCCTGAGGAAAAGTAACACCGGGTTGAGGAGCAGAAGTTGCAGCAGGAATATGGATGAATCCTTCACCGGAGCTAAGAGGCATGCCCCATGGATATCCGTCGGGCATAGTGTATTGTGGGGCACTGGTGTGCGCTGTCGGAGCCGGAGTAATAGTAGTTGTCAACTGAGCTAGAGAGCTAGGGGAATTAGACGGTGGATGAACTTGTGCGGCTGCCAGCAGCTTTACCAACTCTGTCAATTCTTCAATCTTGGTCCGCATGGATGTCATTTCCTCCCGAAGTACTTGGTTTTCTTGTTCCAAATGGTCCATTGTTTTTTTCTGATGTGCTCTAGTGTTGTACGTGTAAGTTGGTTTCTGATGAGGACGTCGGACCACTTTCTTGGACTAGGCAGATGGACCTTTGGAAAAACAAGACGTGAGACTCGGCTTGAGAAACTATGAATGCGATATGATGCATGATTATGCTTATGCAAAAAGAAGAAAGATTTGTTATCGAAGGACTTTGTTGAAGTAATTGTAAACATCATGGTTTGAACATTTCATTAGAGCATCAAGGCCTTACAAAATAGTTCTTTTTTAGAAACCAAACCAAGGGACCAATTCAAAAGTCCTTTAGTGGAAGCTAGATTTTAAAAGAAATCTAAAGACTCCTAGCTTCCTTAAATTCAATAAATCAGGGCTCTTGAAGGTGTACTTCCTAGTGCTCCCTCTATGATGTTTAAAAAACTTGTTTAAGTCCTTCGGTAATTGGATGAAAAAATGAGTTTATGCATGGATGCATGCATGCATGGTTATGCTAAAGAACGGAGAAAACATGGTGAGGTTAAGTCCATAAGGTTGGAGTCAAAGGTAAACACGCCATTTGGTAAGGACTATGGTTTCACATGTACCTGTATCACGGGTTCTACCAAGTTCCCAAAGTCATCGACCACTTTCGAATATCGTCGGATGACGGGACTGACTCCCGGTCCAACAACGTTCGTAGGAAAGTCTCGTTTGAGTGTAGTATCGCGTATCAACCAATTCAAGACTACTCTTGATTAGCCACCGCACTACGTCCTAAAAGGCCAAGATGGGTTAAAGGTAACTCTAAAGGTCCTCAACTTCATAGGTCGCTTAAAAATAACAATGTCAAACACGACTACTCATGTTGACATGATATTACCTTTAAGAGACATCCATTGAGTGGGGTTATATCACATGTACCAACACCCAAGACTACTCCTGGTATGGCACTTTGATTATACCACCATCCTATCTTATGTTTCCCTCAAGTCCGGGTATAGGACTTATCTCACTACTCACGTAAAAGGAAAAAAACACATATGCACATATTTACACATTTTTTTTAAGCAAGTTATAGCACAAAATAATTAAATAAATTCAAGTTAGGCTCACCCTCTTAGGGAATCCCCAGTGGAGTCGCCATTTCTGTCGCGGTGATTTTCGGAGATCAAGCTATTGATTAGCGTTGACTCACTAATTTTATTTCACGACTGAACTTTTAATTTTTTAAAAGAGAGGTGGAAAAAAGTTCTAAATTACCATATTTTTAAAGATTAGGGTTCGGGGGTTAGTTACGTTTAGGGAAGGTGTTAGCACCCTAAACGTTCGTAGTACTCTACGAGAACCTCTTGATTTTATTTATTTATTTTGGATATAACTTGCTTATTATTTTTTTTTTTAAAAAAAGAAAAGAATGAATTGGAGTAGTGAGAAAAGAAATTGTTTTTTTTTTGTATTTTTTATGATTTGGAAGGACAAGGTCCTCTGCCTACGTACCCGTGAAGGATCAAAACCTCGTAGTTCGGGGTAAAAAATGACGGTTGATTTGTTTTGTGTTTTTTATTGGTTTTTAAAAAAAGGTTTTAAAAATAAAATAAAGGCCAAGTGGCAAAATGAGATTGGTTGGTGTTTTTTAATTTTGAAAATGATTAAAGTGTTATTAAAGTGGATTAATGGTTGTTTAAAGAAAATAAAAGAAAAAAGGACACTTGATTGAAAATCAAGGTTTATTTAAAAAAAGATTTTGTATGATTTTGACTTATTTGCATATTTTTGTTTTTTTTTTTATAATTAACTAAGACTAAAAGAACAAAAAGCTAAATACGAGGAAATTTCGTGGTGACGTTGGATCACCACAAAACCCTTTGAAATTAAACTAACCTAATATTTTTGTAATTTTTTTATAAGGCGAAATAAAGTAAAATAAAAATAAAAATAAAAGACCTAAAGCGAATAAATAAAGTGTGGGTGTCAGTGCATATTCTCATTTATATTTACATTGTTCCTAAGTACATTCTAATAAAATTGACAAAATAAATAATAAAAGTAAAATTGCAAATATAATAAAATAAATATGCTGAAATAAGGGAATAAAAGGCAAGAGATGCAAAAACAAAGAAATAAACATGTCACATAAAAGTAAAAGAATGCATGAGATGCTGAATTATAAAACAATAAAATGAATAAAGTGAAAAAATGCATGATAATTAACCTAAAGAAAACTACAAAATTGAGAAAATAAAATAAAGTAAAAAGAAAAAAAATGAAGAGAATGCAAAAGAACAATAAGATGAAATGCATGAGGAATAAATGAAGGATGAGAAATGCAATAAATAAAAAGAAAATGCAAGGAAAAGAAATAAAACAAATAAATAAAAATAAAGGAAAAGAGGGGTGCAGTGTTTGTGTTATGGGTGGAGGTGGCCGAGTTTGTGGTTTTGATTATGGATGATGATTGATTTTGGTTTTGAGATATGGTTTTTGTGGTTTCGATTTGCTGGGTTGTGATTAATTTTGGTTTGGAAATAATTGTGGCTTGTGTACTGATGAGTTTTTCCTCCCCTTTGGTTGCCGGAGCGTGTGCCTTTATATACACATTGGGGTGGACTTTTGACAATGAGGAGACAAGGATTAAATCCCCATCAAATGAGATTAAAACCATTAAATCACATATGTCAAAGCCATTAAATCACATATGTCAAAGTCATTAAATCAAACATTTGACCTTGACCTTTGACCTTGGACTTTGGATAGATTTGATTAGCAATAAAGACCAAAAAAAATAACCATTAAGAATAAAAATGAAAAATAAAATAAAAATAGAAGAAATCCGAAAATTAAATAATTAAAAAAGATAAAAGATAAAAAAACTAAAGTAAAATAAAATAATAATAAAACTGAAAAAAGTCGCCTTCGGAACCCTAAATGAGGTATTTTAAAATACCTCTCTGTCGAAATTTCGTCTGAGACGACGAAAAATTCCGAACCAAAAAGGCGAGTAAAAAAAAGAATTTTAGGTCAAAAATTGGGGTATGACACTATTCATCAGACGCACTTCTTCAGAAGCAGACTTCAGACGCACTGTTCATCAGACGCTGTCTTCAGAAGCTGGTCATCAGACGTTGTCTTCAGACGCACTGTTCATCAGACGTTGTCTTCAGAAGCTGGTCTTCAAACGCACCTTCAGAAGCTGTCTTCAGATGCACCTTCAGACGCTGTCTTCAGACGCACCTTCAGACGCTGATTGCAACACAAGCTTCAATAATTTCCTTTTGCTCTTAACTTGATCTTTCAGAACCACCATTGGATACAACGATTAATTATATGGTCCTGCACACTTAGAACAAGCATTAGCATATCCAATTTTCTTTTTAACACTGTTATCATCAAAACTCAAAAGAGACTTGTTCATACATTTTGTTCCAACAATCTCCCCCTTTTTGATGATGACAAACATAAGTATTAATAGAAAATTGTTGTTAATTTAATTAACAAGTTGACTTCAGGGTCTGAGGTTTGTAAGCTCCCCCTGAGTCTGATAATCCACAAGGTGAGGTTTGTAAGCTCCCCGTGAGTCTTATCCAGGTTAATTAAATTCAATTTAAATCAATAAAGCGTAAATTCATTTAGAATTTAAATAACAAACTGACTTCAGGGTCTGAGGTTTGTAAGCTCCCCCTGAGTCTGATAATTTCACAAGGTGAGGTTTGTAAGCTCCCCTTGAGTTTTATCCAAGTTATTTAAATTCAGTTTAATTCACAGAATTGAAATTCAGTTTATCTCACAGAATTTAAATCAGAGGCTAAGAGATGAGAAAATGTTCTCCTAAGTTAATTAATTTTCAATAATTAACTTATGTTCTGAGCTCAGAGCCTGAAATACTTGTTACTTTTACTCACCCTTTTGTCATCAACAAAAAGAAAATTCAATAATTTTAAGACACAAGAGAGTTTAAAACGTGAGATAAAAATGTTCAGAGCATTTTGTTCAGTACCACTGAACTCTTTCAGAGCATAGGGTTCAGTACAACTGAACTCTTTAAAAAACAGAGCATATGGTTCAGTGCTGCTGAACTCTTTCAGACAAAACTGTTCGGTGTTTTTAAATAGGTCTGAAAGTTGAATATTTAAGATGAGAAATTGAAAGTGTGACTGTGTTTTGAGTGTTTTTGTTAAAACATTTCAGAAACTGAAAACAGAAAAACATTTCACAACTGCACATTAATGACTTTAGGAGGGGCAAAGTACAACTTTCAAAGCTTAATTCATCACTGCCCAGCAGTTATAACTTATCAGATTCTGACCATGTGTTAGACTACTTGTTCAGATTCACTCTTATTAGTGGGCCATGCGTAAGGTGTCCACTTATAATGAGTTTTATCAGAAGTTTAAAAATTCAGATTCTGAAACTCAGATTCTGATGTTTTCAGAAGCTGAACTTTCTTCAGACTCTCAAAGTGAGTGTCTGTTAAGTCTTAGCTTCTGATGAACTTCAGATTCTCAATTTCTATTCTGGTCTAGAAGCTGTTAAGTATAACAGAGAACAATCATACCTCTGTAGAGCTTCTGATCTACCTCTCCTTGTTCATTCAGTTTGTTTCTGAACACCCATTTTTGTTCCAATAATGTTCTTGATTGGCTTTAGGAGAAGTGTCAGCTTCTTAGAGATTTTCAGCTATAGAAGGATTTTCAGCTTCTTGAAGATTTTCAGCTTCTGAACTTTTCTCAGACTCAGGAGTCTGATCAGGTTATGAAGCATCTTCTGAAAGCTGAATATCAGTACCAGTGATCTAGTCTTTTTGGTTTCCTCCAGATCCCTCAGTTCCTCCCTCTTTCATGGTCAGGGTTTGGAACATAGATTTTCCTTCTGTCATGTAATGCCAGCAGCCACCGCCCAGGTACCAAGACTTCTCCTTTTCTTTGGCTGTTCAGCATATCTGCAACAGAAATAATTTCAGACCTAGGTACCCATATCTTTATGGGTCCTCTTGGGTTAGTTCTGAAAGGTTTAGTCTATTGTTGCACCTTATGTCTGGAGTTATAGGACTCAGACTTGTTCAGATACCTTGGATGTGAATCCTTTAATCTTGAATAAGTCTTAGTATCAGACACTGAGTTCTTCAGAACCTGAGCTTTCAATGGTTTTGACTTGGATTTCTTCATAACCTTAGACTTGAAGGTCTTTGGTTCTGAGCTTTTTAGAGTCCGAACCTTTGAAGACTTTGGTTCTGTTTTCTTCAGAACCTTGGACTTAAGAGTCTTTGATTCTGATTTGTTCAGAATCTTGGATTCAGAAGTAGTAGGTTCTGATTTGTTAAGAACTGCAGTTTTGCCTGCTCCTGACACACAACAAACTTTCAGACCTTTCTTAATACAATAAGAATCAGATGACATATTGGCTTTCTTTTGTATCCTTTGTCTGACATTCTCAGATTTAAAAGGTTTTGTATAAACTGGATTAGTATCTTTTGAAGATTTCATAAACACATCCTTTTGAAAATTTGAGTCTGAATTTTTCAGAGTTTGAGACTTGCTTGTCTTAGGTTCTGAACTCTTCAGACTTTGAACCTTTTCATATTTAAAGTCTGTTTTCCTCATAGTCCTAGACTTAGAACCTTTTGGTTTAGACTTTGGCAAAATTTTAGATTCTGCCTTCATCTTTCCTTTAGATTCAGAAGTTTCGGATTCTGAGCAGTTTAGAACTTCAGAGTCAGCAGTCTCTGTTTCTGGTAATTCTGTTTCTCAGAAATCTCAGATGCAGGTACAAAATACACCTTGGTTCCTTTCATAATATTTCCAGAACAAGATGATATATTTGTTTCTTTTGAATGATTGAATGGATCATTTTTGAAACCAATACCTTCTCCTCTGTTTATGCTAATATTATAAGTCATAGAGGCAATCTTACTTCTGTTGGTTCCAGTTAAGATAAAATCATGAAGAGCAATTTCATGTTCACTTGGAACTTCATCAGGTTTCTTATGAATCATTTCTCTGAGTTCTTTAACTTCTTCCTCAATCTCATTGATATGATTCTGAAGTTGAAGATTCTCATCAGCCAGCAAGTTACATTTCTTTTTCAAAGATTTAATTTGAATTAACTTGCTTATGAGGTGGTTTATAAGTTCTTTAACTGTTTCAATAAGTTCAGATTGAGTAAGTTCAGAAAATACCTCATCTTCTTCTTCAGAGTCTGATCCTGACTCTTCATCAGAAGATGTTGTAGCAATCAGAGCTATATTTGCTTCTTCTTCATCTTCATTCTCAGACTCAGATTTATTTTCAAGCTCATCTTATGTAGCCATAAGACTTTTCTTGAATCTGTCTTTGAGGTTTCCTGACTTTGAGTTGGTCCTTCTGAATTTCACCTTTGATTTGTCCTTTTGAAGTTCTGGACAATCAGTTATGAAGTGACCAGTTTTCGTGCAGTTGTAGCAACCCTTCTGATCTTCCTTCTTGGAACCAGATCCCTTGAAATTATTGCTCATGTTAGAGAACTTTGTCTGTCTCTTCATCAAGTACTGAATTCTTTTGGAAAGTATTGCTAGCTCCTCAGCTTCTGAATCTTCTTCATAATTTCCCTCAGGAGATTCTTCATCAGATTCTATAGCTTTTAGGGCTTTTGAAGGCTTTCCTTTAGATTTAAGTGCTATAGACTTAGACTCTCTAACATGTTCATCTTCATTGAGTCCCAGTTCATGCACTTTGAGAGAGTTTATAAGATCTTCGAGTATTAGATCTTTAGCTTCCTCAATAACAATCACTTTAGGTCTCCATTTAGATGGCAGACTTTTGAGGATCTTGTTCACATGATCAACAATAGTATAGCTTTTCTTCAGAATCTGAAGTCCATAAACCAGAGTCTAAAATCTTGAGAACATAGTCTCAATATTTTCATCCTCCTTCATTATGAACATCTCATACTGCTGAACCAGAAGATTTGCTTTTGCTTCTCTAACCTTCTTGTTTCCTTCATAGTTAGAGCATAAAGATGTGAAGATGGCTTTTGCTGTTGATTTATCACTCAGCTTCAAGTACTCATTGTGAGGTAGAGAATCCACAATGATACCTCTTACATTGGGATGTTTTATGTAGATCTTTCTTTCAGCATCAGTAAGGCTTCTTCTATTTATTGCTACTCATTCTTCATCAACTGGTATAGTTATACCATCTTCAATGATGTCCCATAGACTATCATCTATTCCAATGATATGACTATACATCTTGCTTTTCCACCATGAAAATTTCTCAAGAACACCAGTAAACATAGGAGGTTTACGGTGTGAGTGAGATTTCCTTTCATCTATACCATAGTCACCACCACCATTTCTGGATGTGGATTCACCAGCAGACATGTTTTTCTCAGGATCTTTACTGACTCACTGTTAGGTGATTGAATATCAGAACCGGAGCTCTGATACCAACTGAAGGTGAGAAAAACACAAGAAGGGGGGTTTAATTATGTTGGCCTTTTCTTTTTCTTTCTCAAAAACTTAGGTTAGTTCAGAATCAGATATTGATCAGATTCTGAAACTATTTTCAGAGTGTTGTGCAGCGGATATAAAGTAACTGAGAGAGAGACAAGCAGTTTATCCTGGTTCCTTCCATAACCCAGAAGTAGTCCAGTCCCCTTGTCACTTACAAGAGATTTTCACTATAATCACAAAGATTACAATTGCTCAAGCACAAAGCAAGAGACTTCCTATGCTCAAACACAAAGTAAGAGACTTTCAATTGCTCAAACACAAAGTAAGAGACTTCTGGTTGCTCAAGCACACAGGCGAGAGACTTTGATTCAAACAGATTTACAAAAGAATAAGTTTGAGTTGAACACTTGATATACTATCAGTGGTGTTCTCAAAATACAACACAGATTTAAGACTCTATACTTAAGAAATTCTAAGATAAGAAGTTTGTAAGAATTTCTAAGTTATTTTGATGACTTTCAGTTCTGGCAGAATTGTGTTTCAGAAAACAGAGTATTGCGTTTTCAGTCTTATGAGTCTTGATCTTCTTCTTCAAAACTTCAATCCTTTATAGAGGAATTAAGAGCTGTTGAGAAGAGCCAGTTTCATCAAAAGAGCCGTTGCAGTAGAAGCTATATCCAATATTAATTCTTTCTTGACATTGTGTGCGTAACAGAGGAACAGTGGAATGAAATTTTGAATTGTTTCCTTGAAAGAGGGAGAATGTTTCGACCAAGGAGACAACTGTTGCAAAGAGCTATTCTGACCGTACAGTACTTTACTGTTGACAGTTGCAATTGTTGACTTCTGTGTTTCTTTATGTTGGGTTTTTGTAGATTGGCTACATTTTGCAAAAACATCTACTAGCCAGTTGCTGGGACAAATGCTGTAGCATATGGAACAGCTTTATATGACTTGTGCTTCTCGCGCCAGCTAGCGCTTTATATTTGTATACGCAATCTTCCAAAGATTTGCCTGAAGATTTATTTTCTTCTAGCTTGCTGATCAAGGCGCGTGTATCTGATTGGAGATTTGCTTGAAGTTTTATTTGCCTTGCTATTTGTTCCACAAGATATTGTTCTATATTTGGAAGCTTTTTATTATTTCTAGAAGATCTTTTCAGCTGGACCTGACAATGTCCACGCTCTGTTTTGAAGCCCAAACACGTGCTATCTCAGTACTATATATTCGTGAAGACAAACCCTAGTTGGGTAACTAAAAACCGTGTGTGTTATCAAAGCGTGTGTTTAAGGTTTTTAGGGTTTCTCTTGTTAATTGTGAGCCTTGCTTGTATCTCCTTGATTCAAGCTAAGGACTGAGTTTGTTTGAGTTATATTTGTAAGCTGCTCCTAAGCTTTTAAGTACGGAGTGAGTATATGTCATTAGAGTGTGTTTCTCTTGGTGTGTTTTACGTGTTTAATTACAATATTGTGTGTGCTGTTGGTAGGAATTGAGACGGGGTCTCATATCTAGGAGTTCCTAGATAGAGTTGCCACTGGTAGGGTCTAGGTGCAAAGTCAAGTAGTGTGTCTGCGTTGGTCTTTTCACTAGAACTATAATAGTGGAATCATTCCTGGATTGGTATCCCCCAGAGTAGGAGAGTTGCTCCGAACTGGGTTAACAAACTCACTGTGTACTTTTTATTTCCGCTGTGTTCCTTTTAATTTGTGCTTTGTTACGCTGCGTTTTTTAATTGTAGTTCTGAGTAGACAGGTGCTCGGACAGTTGTGTCAACATTGAGCACAGCATCTGTCAGTCAGGTTGCCAGGAATTTCAATTGGCATCAGAGCAGGCACCCTGTTCTGTGTGGGTGAGCTCCAGGGAAAGAATTTTCTGGCTTAATGGATAAAGAAGGAGGACTGGTGAACAGACCACCCTTGTTGGATGGGTCGAACTATGACATTTGGAAATCACGCATGACAGCATTCTTGAAATCTCTAGATAGCAGAGCTTGGAAGGCTGTGATCAAGGCATGGGTCCCTCCTAAAATAAAAGATGCGAATAATGTTGATACTGATGAATTGAAACCAGAAGAGGAGTGGTCTACAGCAGAAGACACTGCAGCTATTGGAAACTCTAAAGCCCTGAATGCTTTGTTTAATGGTGTAGACAAGAACATGTTCAGGTTGATTAAACAATGTACTATTGCTAAGGAAGCTTGGGATATCCTAAGAACAGCTCATGAAGGTACTCAAAAGGTCAAGAAGTCAAGGCTACAACTGCTAACAACACAGTTTGAGAATTTGAGAATGAAGGAAGGAGAAAGTGTTCATGACTTTCACATGAATGTACTAGAATATGCTAACACATTTGAATCCTTGGGGGAAAAGATATCCGATGAAAAACTGGTAAGCAAAATTCTCAGGTCTCTGCCTAAGAAATTTGATATGAAAGTATGTGCTATTGAGGAGGCCCAAGATATTGGAAACATGAAAGTTGATGAGTTGATTGGATCTCTTCAAACTTTTGAATTAAAGGTTAATGAAAGATCTGAAAAGAAAGACAAGAACATTGCTTTCATCTCCAACACTGATGAAGATGATGTGGAGAGTAATTTAGATACTGATGAGAGCATCTATGAAGATATTGTGTTGTTGGGCAAACAATTTAATAAAGTTGTGAAGAGGATGGACAGACGCCCTCGGACAAATGCTCCGGACAACAGTCGCAGCATCTATAAAAATGTCAACAATCAGAGGAAACCTAGAACTGATGACAAAATCAATCAAAGCAAAGGGGTGCAATGCCATGAATGCGAAGGTTTTGGTCACATCCGAACTGAGTGTGCAACTTATCTGAAGAAACAAAAGAAGGTGATGACTGTGTCTTGGACTGATGAGGATGAATCAGAAGAAGAACCTGAAACTGCAAAACATGTGAATGCCTTGACTGGAGTGTGCACATCTGACAATGAATCTAGTGATGAAGAGGTAACATATGATGAATTGGCTGATTCCTACAAGGAGCTATATCTCAAAAGTGAGGAAGTTTGTAGAACTTTAGAAAAACAAAAGAGGACCATTGCTCTCTTGCAAGCTGAGAAAGACAAACTTCTAAAAATAAACTCAGATCTCAATGATGAGGTTATCTTACTTTCTTCGAAGATTGACAATATGAACAAGCAACTGCGAATGATGAACAAAGGTACTGATGCTTTAGACGAAATTCTGGAAATAGGACAGAAACCTGGAGATTCTAAAGGGATTGGGTTTGACTACAGATCCTTGCCTCAGCAGGAACAACTACCAGTGAGACAGTTTGTGCCATCTGTTAGTACTTATGATCATATTATGTCAAGACAGATGCCCCAGCATCGGGTGAGACAACAGACATCTAGATATAGGCCCAGATCAAAAGGAAGGAATTATGGTTGGGTATGTCACTACTGTGGAAGAAAAGGTCATATCAGACCTTTCTGTTTCAAATTATATGGTTACCCAGACAGGACCTATTCACCAAAACCTGATCCCACAGTAAAGGTCACCAAGAAGCAGTGGAAGCAAAAAAATGATAATTTCACAAGCAACACTGTGGATCCTAGAAAGATAGAACCAGAAGCTGATGAGATTGCTCAAATTGCTCATACATCTCTGAGAGTGTCATCCAGAAATGACTGGTACTTTGACAGTGGATGTTCCAGACATATGACTGGTGATAAAAATTACTTAACTGATGTTAAGCCTTATGCTACAAGTTTTGTAACTTTTGGGGATGGAGCCAAAGGAGAAATAAAGGGTGTTGGAAATCTTGTGGAAGAGGGCCTACCCAAGATTGACAAGGTGCTTCTTGTGAAAGGATTAACTGCCAACTTAATTAGTATTAGTCAACTGTGCGATCAAGGAATGAAGGTCAACTTTACAAAGAGTGAATGCTTAGTTGCCAACAGTGAAGGGGACATCCTGATGAAAGGTGTTAGATCAAAGGACAATTGCTACTTGTGGGTCTCCCAAGATAAAGCAAAGTTATCTACTTGTCTAATAACCAAAGAAGATGAAGTTAAGCTATGGCACCAAAAGCTTGGACATCTGAATCTCAGAAGCATGAAGAAAGCTATTGCTGAAGGAGCCATCAGAGGTCTACCAAAACTCCAAATTCAGGAAGGAAGTATATGTGGAGAATGCCAGATAGGAAAACAGACCAAGATGCCTCACCAAAAGCTGCAACATCTGTCCACATCCAGAGTTCTTGAGCTATTACACATGGACTTAATGGGACCTATGCAAGTCGAAAGCTTAGGTGGTAAGAAGTATGCTTTTGTTGTTGTTGATGATTTTTCCAGATATACTTGGATAAATTTCATTAAGGAGAAATCAGACACTTTTGAAAAATTCAAGGATCTTTGCTTGCAACTTCAGAGAGAAAAGGATTGTGGAATTGTTAGAATCAGAAGTGACCATGGGAAGGAGTTTGAGAATGGTAAGTTCTCTGATTTCTGTATTTCTGAAGGAATATTTCATGAGTTCTCTGCACCCATTACTCCCCAACAAAATGGGACAGTTGAGAGAAAGAACAGGACTTTGCAAGAATCTGCCAGGGTTATGCTACATGCAAAGAAGCTGCCATTTTTCTTTTGGGCTGAAGCCATGAACACAGCCTGCTATATTCATAATAGAGTGACTTTGAGAAAAGGTACATCTACAACCTTGTATGAGCTATGGAAGGACAGGAAGCCAACAGTGAAGCACTTTCATGTGTTTGGTAGTAAGTGCTATATTTTAGCTGACAGGGAACCAAGAAGAAAGATGGATGCTAAAAGTGAAGAGGGAATTTTTCTAGGCTATTCAACAAACAGCAGAGCTTATAGAGTATACAACTCCAGAACCAAGACAGTGATGGAATCTATAAATGTTGTTGTAGATGATGAAGGTAATAATGCTGTGCCAGATGATGCGACGATTGCCTCAGCATCTGACCTACAGGAAGAGAAGAAAAAAGATGAAGCAAGTAGTAAGGGAGATTCTGAAGTAACTGGTCCAGAGAAGACTGCTCCCAACAAAGGACCATCTATCAGAATTCAGAAAAACCATCCCATAGATCAAGTCATTGGCGATCCTAACCAAGGGATTACAACTAGAAGGAACTATGATGAGGTATCAAATTCTTGCTTTATATCTAAATTTGAACCAAAGAATGTCAAGGAAGCTCTAACTGATGAGTTCTGGATAAATGCTATGCAAGGAGAATTAACTCAGTTCAAGAGAAGTAATGTGTGGGACTTAGTTCCTAGACCAGATAATGTGAATGTCATAGGTACCAAGTGGGTTTATAAAAACAAGTCTGATGAAAATGGTACTATCACTAGAAACAAAGCTAGACTGGTTGCACAAGGATATGCTCAAATTGAAGGTGTAGACTTTAATGAGACTTTTGCTCCTGTAGCTAGGTTGGAATCTATTAGATTGTTACTTGGGATTGCTTGTATACTAAAATTGAAGTTGTATCAGATGGATGTCAAGAGTGCCTTTCTCAATGGGTACTTAAATGAAGAGGTCTATGTGGAACAGCCTAAAGGGTTCATTGATCCAAGTTTTCCAAACCATGTTTACAAATTGAAGAAAGCTCTATATGGCCTAAAGCAAGCCCCTAGAGCTTGGTATGAGAGACTTGCTGAGTTTCTAATTAACCATGGCTATAGGAAGGGAGGAAATGATAAAACCTTGTTTGTGAAAGATGAAAATGGACAGCTGATGATTGCTCAAATATATGTAGATGACATAGTCTTTGGAGGAATGTCTGACCAGATGATAGAGCATTTTGTTCAGCAAATGCAATCTGAATTTGAAATGAGTCTTGTAGGTGAGCTAAAGTTCTTTCTTGGTCTTCAAGTGAAACAGATGAAAGATACTATATTTATCTCTCAAAGTAAGTATGCTAAAAATATAATCAAGAAATTTGGGATGGAAAATGCTGCTCATAAAAGAACTCCTGCTCCCACACATGTAAAATTATCAAAGGATGAGAAAGGTGTGGATGTTGACCAAAGCATGTATAGGAGTATGATAGGAAGTCTTCTATATCTTACAGCAAGTAGGCCAGATATCACATTTGCAGTTGGAGTGTGTGCCAGGTACCAAGCTGAACCAAAAATAAGTCATCTGACTCAGGTAAAGAGAATTCTGAAGTATGTGAATGGTACTAGTGACTATGGTATGTTGTATTCTCATGGGGAAAGCACTGTGTTGTTTGGGTATTGTGATGCTGACTGGGCTGGAAGTGCAGATGATAGAAAGAGTACCTCTGGTGGATGTTTCTTTCTAGGCAACAACCTTATATCCTGGTTCAGTAAGAAGCAAAATTGCGTTTCTTTGTCTACAGCTGAAGCTGAGTACATAGCAGCTGGTAGCAGTTGTTCTCAATTGTTGTGGATGAGACAGATGCTGAGTGAGTACAATGTCAAGACAGATGCTATGACATTATATTGTGACAATCTGAGTGCAATTAATATCTCCAAAAATCCTATACAACATAGCAGGACTAAACACATTGACATTAGACATCATTTTATTAGAGATCTTGTTGAAGAAAAAATTGTTACTCTTGAGCATGTTGCAACTGAAGAGCAATTAGTAGATATTTTTACCAAAGCCCTTGATGCTAATCAATTTGAAAAATTAAGACAGAAGTTAGGGATATGTTTATTCGAGGAATTGTAGCAATTAATTTCTGAGGGGCGTGCAGCTATTATTTTTTCCCTCCTCAACCGCTTATTGCACGTCATTCAAGGAGGTTATTGTCAACTTGCCTTTTTCAAAACTAACGCACGCTACCATCATTGTCTCTGTCTTAACTTCTCTCAACCCCTCAACTCCTCTCTTACCGCGCACATCATCATTCAAAAATCGCTCTCCCCTCATACCTTCAGATTCAAAATCATCACCATGGCTGATTCTACCTCTCATCAAACTACGCAAGATCAAGCTGCTGAAGTCGTCATCACTGATGCGCAACCCCTCACTACTATTCTCAGATCTCCTACTAAGAAACGACGAACTAGGTCGTCTGCATCACGAAGAAAGACTCCTGCCAAATCTAGCAAAGCTACCTCCTCTACTGCTGTGAACACGAGGTCAAAATCGAAAGGTAAGACTTCTACCACTCCCGCTGTTCAACGAGTAGGCCTTAGCATGGATGATTTGTATCTTAAGGACAATCCATTTATATCAACTGTTGTTGAACCAAATGCTGAACCTTCTGTCACCGAATCTGAGAATATTGCGGTTGGAAGTACTGTAGCTACGTCTGAAACCCTAGGTCCTGATAATCCTAAGGTAGATGACAAATTAGTTGGTGATTCTTCGAATTCCCCTATTGAGCAAGATGTTACTACTGGTTCTGGTGATAAGAATGTTGTTGATACGGCCGTTTCTGAGACACCTGCTGATCCCCCTGCCACAACAAAGGATGCTGTGACAGATGCTCAAGCATCTTTGTCACAAGCTCATGAGGAGCCTGATGTGGTGGTTCCAAACATCTCTGGTTCTGTGAGTGTCCCTGAGAATGAGTCCTCAGAGTCTGAAGATGAAGGTACTGAGACTCAGGATGTTGTAGATAATACTGAGACAAGTGCGGCTCTTGGAGCTAGGAAGGTGAAGATTGACAGGATCATTGCAGCTTTGAAGGCTGAAGATGATGCTGAGGGTGAGCAGGATGAGAGAGAAGGAGGAAATATGCCTGTTGCCTCTGCTGATACTACTGAGGATGCCTCTGATGATTCTGAGGATTTCTGATTTTCTTGTTATGTTCTGATCTCTTTTGATGTACTCTTTTTGCTTTTGTTGGTGACTGGGCTATGCCCTGAATTTCTTATGCACCTTGTGTGCTTCTGGTCTGTAATATGCACTCTCTATGGTTTCTATGCACTTTCTCTGAGTATGCACTATCTTTTAATTTGTCAGAATTTTTGGCTAAAAAGGGGGAGTAGATGATGCAATGTGCATGTGCATGTGTGTAGCTTATAGCTTATATTATCTTGGCTGGTTGTGTGCATGATTATGTATGGTTTCATGTGTTGAGGGGGAGTGCCGTATACGTATATGTTGAGGGGGAGTACTGGTACATGTTTTGAGGGGGAGCTGTTAAGTTGTTTTTTTTTGGTGTGGAAATTTATTTTTTCCCTTATCTTGTGAATCCACTATATGAGAGTTTATTTCTCTCTAGTTATGAGGCTAGATGTTTGTGTTATCTGGTGCATGCCTCTGATTCTACTTGCAAGTTTTCTTTGTCCAAATTTTCTCGCTTGGAAGTAATCTCATTATATGCTACGATATTTTCCTTCCTTGTTGTGTGCTTATGTTGACGTGAAGGAATCTTATCTGTGTATCTCCCAAAGAACTGGCTCTAGAGTGTTTTAGCCAAAATTGTGCCAAAGGGGGAGATTGTTGGGTTTTTGTAGATTGGCTACATTTTGCAAAAACATCTCCTAGCCAGTTGCTGGGACAAATGCTGTAGCATATGGAACAGCTTTATGTGACTTGTGTTTCTCGCGCCAGCTAGCGCTTTATATTTGTATACGCAATCTTCCAAAGATTTGCCTGAAGATTTATTTTCCTCTAGCTTGCTGATCAAGGCGCGTGTATCTGATTGGAGATTTGCTTGAAGTTTTATTTGCCTTGCTATTTGTTCCACAAGATATTGTTCTATATTTGGAAGCTTTTTATTATTTCTAGAAGATCTTTTCAGCTGGACCTGACAATGTCCACGCTCTGTTTTGAAGCCCAAACACGTGCTATCTCAGTACTATATATTCGTGAAGACAAACCCTAGTTGGGTAACTAAAAACCGTGTGTGTTATCAAAGCGTGTGTTTAAGGTTTTTAGGGTTTCTCTTGTTAATTGTGAGCCTTGCTTGTATCTCCTTGATTCAAGCTAAGGACTGAGTTTGTTTGAGTTGTATTTGTAAGCTGCTCCTAAGCTTTTAAGTACGGAGTGAGTATGTGTCATTAGAGTGTGTTTCTCTTGGTGTGTTTTACGTGTTTAATTACAATATTGTGTGTGCTGTTGGTAGGAATTGAGACGGGGTCTCATATCTAGGAGTTCCTAGATAGAGTTGCCACTGGTAGGGTCTAGGTGCAAAGTCAAGTAGTGTGTCTGCGTTGGTCTTTTCACTAGAACTATAATAGTGGAATCATTCCTGGATTGGTATCCCCCAGAGTAGGAGAGTTGCTCCGAACTGGGTTAACAAACTCACTGTGTACTTTTTATTTCCGCTGTGTTCCTTTTAATTTGTGCTTTGTTACGCTGCGTTTTTTAATTGTAGTTCTGAGTAGACAGGTGCTCGGACAGTTGTGTCAACATTGAGCACAGCATCTGTCAGTCAGGTTGCCAGGAATTTCACTTTAAAACTCAGACTTCAGAAGCTGGTTATCAGACACTGTTCATCAGAAGCAGACTTCAGACATACTGTTCATCAGACGCTGTCTTCGAACGCACTGTTCATTAGATGCTATCTTCAGAAGCTGGTCTTCAGACGCACCTTCAGAAGCTGTCTTCAAACGCACCTTCAGACGTTGTCTTCAGACGCACCTTCAGACGCTGATTGCAACACAAGCTTCAATAATTTCCTTTTGCTCTTAACTTGATCTTTCAGAACCACCATTAGATACAACAATTAATTATATAGTCCTGCACACTTAGAACAAGCATTAGCATATCCAATTTTCTATTTAACACTTTGTTATCATCAAAACTCAAAAGAGACTTGTTCATACATTTTGTTCCAACAAACACATCGTCAAAAATTTTATCATTTACACATCGTTAAATTACACATCGTCAAATAATTCATCATCACACAGCGTCAAATAATTTATTATTACACATCGTCAAATAATTCATCATTACACATCGTCAAATAATTTATCTTTTCTCATCATTTAATATCACATCAATTCAATTTATCATCTAAAACATATTATTTCAAAACATGTCAAATTTCAACACTCATCCTAGCTTAACTAACATTGGAAGTTAATCTCCTAAGGTCATCATCCTATTACCTTTAACCATACTATTATCCAAGTACACTCCACAATTAATCCTCAACTAACTGATTTGATTTACTAATTTAAGTTCATTAAAAATCCTTTAAACATTATACTTTTCGTTGGATATTTGGTTGTTGGCTTCATTTTTGCTAAAATCAAATATACAAGTAAGATGTACGTCTTCAGAAGCTGAACCTCAGAAGCTGAACCTTCAGAAGCTGAACCTTCAGAAGCAGAACTTCAGACGCAGAACTTCAAACGCAGAACTTCAGAAGCAACTTCAGAAGCACCCTTATTTTCGCGCCTTGGAGCTGTTTATTATCTCACCTGATCTTTTGAAGATTTGATTGAAGAATTCATTCATGTTACTTGTTCTCCAAGCTGCGTGTGTTTCCAGAAGGAAGATATTTTCGTGAGATATATTTTTCAGATTGAATATTTTTATTTGTGTAAATATATTTTCAAAGAGATCTTTGGAAGATATATTTCTGAAGAATATTTGTTTCAATATATTTCTGAAAAGAATAATTGATACAAATATGTGTTTTAGCCTGAAGAAAGATTTTATTTTGAAATATATTTCTAAAGAAGAATTTTGGAAATATATCCTTGAAAAATATTTGGTTCAAATATTTGTTGCTGCTGAAGGCTATAAATAGAGGACGCCGCTATTGAAGAAAACAACTAGAACAGAAGCCATCATTGAAAGATTATTCTTAGGTTTCTAGTCTGTTAATTGTGAGCTTTTCTTGTATCATCTTGATGCAAACTTAGGACTGTGTTTATTGAGTTGTAATTGTAGATCACTTGAAACTTTTAAGCAAGAGTGACTTTTGTGTGTTTGGAGTGTGTCTCCGTCTTTCTTTGTTATTTGAGTCTAAGATCACTGGGGCAGTGATTGTTTGAGTGGATGTGAGATGGGATATCAGGTCTAGGAGTTCCTAGGCTGAAGTCAATACGGGTAGTAGCTAGGTGATAAGTTGTAAACTTGGAGTTTGCTGAGAACTTAGAACTAGGACTACACTAGTGGACTTCCTCCCGGCTTGGTAGCCTCCAGATGTAGGTGTGTTTGTCACCGAACTGGGTTAACAAACATCTTGTGCCTTTTACTTTCTGTCTGTTATTGTTTTGCGTGTTTTACTCATAAATCAACGTTGAAACTTTGTACTCTGTTTTACACCATTGTTCCTGTGTTGGATCATTACGTTCAACATCAGGACTTTACTGCGCCAGAATTTCACTTTTATCCCGATTTAACATGATAAGAACTAAGTCTCTTGATTTCTCATCATTTTGATTTATCAATCGAAATATATTATTTTATCACTAACGCACACTCACCATCACTCAACACTACAACCACTACTCCCACTCAATTGTCATACGTATTAACAACATCATATGTTTCCTTAAGTTAACAATATTACTTTAAAAAATTTGGTGACAGAGCAAATGGGTTCACAGAGTTACTGGGTATATAGGTAAATTCTAAAATTATGAAATTCAATATACAAAAACTACTATATGTCCTCTTTCAAACTCCACTGATCCCACTTGAAAATGAGATTCCTAGCTTAAGATATCAATTTTCGAAGCTGTCTGACTCAGAGTAGTTTATAAAACAGAATTGTCATCTTCGTAATATCACTAAAAATTCTAGAAGCATCATAAAAGTACATAACATTCCAATATCATAAAAATATAAGTTAACTTTCGAAACCAATTGGTTTCACTAAAAAATGATCTTTGTAGCAAAAGTTATAACTAATTTAGTGACAGAGTATCCAAGTTACGAATTGCATAATTTTACCCATTACCATTAATTTTTCATATGCTTAATTCTCATTAACACATCAACACCTTAAAACCTAATTCTATACCTCTAATTTCATGGTTTTTACTCATTTCTTCTTATATATTCCAAAGCACAATATTTAAATCACGGATTTAACATGAAAACAACACAATTCAGAAACGAAAATCAAACATATAATTACGGCAACATATAAGAACATGAATTTAACAAAGATTAATCAAAAGTAATTGAAACAACATAAAAGAACATAAATTTAACAAAGATTCATCGAAAGTAATTACAACAACATAAAAGAACATTATTTTAACAAAGATTCATCAAAAGTAATTATAACAACATAATTATAACAACATAAAAGAACATGATTTTAACAAAGATTCATCAAAAGTAATTATAACAACATAGAAGAACATGATTTTAACAAAGATTCATCGTAAGAGTTAAGAAAACATCGGAGGTGAAAGACTTCTCACTACCCACATGAATATACTACCCTTAGATCGAATAAAACTCCCCCTTACCTCAAAGTTCTGCAATTGATGAATTCATACGGTTGAATCTTTCTCTAAGCTTCTTCCTATGCTTCTTTTCTCCACAAACCTAGTTTTCCTTTTGCCTTTGCTATCTTTTTCTCTATTTCTTTTGTAACTCTTAAGTCTCTGATGCTCTCCACTATTTATAAATTACCAATTGAGTTAGTTTCTTATTTAATATTTGACAGACTTACTATCTGCACCTCTAATTTGGTTACTATTTTTTTTTTGTAACTGCACAACCTTGTTGTTTGCACATCTCTTTGCTTAAATCATTAAAACACTACACATACTACTATTTACACCTCCTTTTCTACCCAATTTTACTAATGCACCACTGTTTGCACCATACTTTATTATTCTCGCTTAAAGTGTTGTTTTCTTCCTAAAACTTATTTTCCCCCACTCTTTAACCAACCAATTAACCCATCTATTCCCTCATTGCATATTCTCCCAATAAATACGAAAAATTAAATTAATAATATCAAACAAACCAATACTATTGCTACTACCAATACTAATAATAATATCTAATAATAATACTAATAAATTGATCTTAAAAATTGGGGTGTTACAACCGACACCAAATGTTTTTCCGGTGCCCCTGCGAATCTTTCACTTCTACCAGATTTTGATAAACATGTCGCCTGCAAGTTATAGAACGACGTTGAAGTAAGAATAATTATACTTTTTTATTGTTCAAATGTTTATTTTTTGTTTTTTGATGTAAGTATAATAATATTTTGAAGTAAGTACGATAATAATTTTTATTTTTTGAACTAAGTATAATACTACTTTTTTTAAGGATTTATTTTTTGTATTTAAAAATCAGACGAAGCGTTCGGTAAAGGCAATCACACATGGGAGGAAGATTGCCACACTTCAAATGCTAGCTGCCCATTTCAACTAGTTTTGGACTCCAGTTCATGGGTCCATTATTTACCCACTCATTGAAATTGGGTTCATGACCATTAGTATTGTCATGGTTACGACGCTGATAGAGAGGTGGCATGAAGATATCATCAACTTTCTCCTGTCTATTGGGGAGATGACCGTCACACCGGGTGATGTGACGTGTCTTCTACTCATCTCCATCAAAGGGAAGATGATGGATCACGAGGAGCCCACCTCTTACGCGAAAATAGTGGAGCTGATGATGGAGTTGTTGGGTGTTTATGAGAAGAATGTAATGGATGAGACATGGAAACAATGGGGTGGTTGTATATGTATCCCCTTCTTGAAGCGATTATATGATGGGTACCTTAGTAGGGCTACTGAGTTGGAGGAGGTAGATACTTATGAGGAAGAGGCAGAGAGAGATGCCACACGGGAGTGATGTGTAAGGGCTTTTTTCTCTTTTTGGTTGGTTGTAGCACACCAACCAACAAGAGCAACAAACACATTAACCTCGTATGACTGGAGAGGCTACGGGATTTCGCCAGGATACGTGAGTGGTCATGGGATGGGATGACATTGGCCAATCTCTGTCGTCAATCGTTACTTGATGTAGTAATTTATTTTGTTTTTATGTCTGTTGTAATACATATGTTAATATAAATGTGTCAACTTAAATGTGTTTGTTTTTATTTTGTTAGACATGGGTTGTGGAGCACTTTACAAATTTATTTTCATGGCCTAATCCGATGTATGCCCCAAACATGGCATGTATTGCGCGTTTTCTTCCGAGGAAAGGCCACATTTCATTGACTCACTACCGAAGCATCCTTGATCGTTTAGCGGTAAATGACACCATCTTCATCCATCACTGTGTTCATCCGCAGGTGGTTTCATTTGCCGATATTTTCTTGATACTCTGTTTGGATTACAACGGGCAAAGGGACGAAGCACCGACACTTGCCGAGGTGGGTGAAGAGACAGTGCAGACATGTTTAGGACATTCCCCGACATCCTTTATATGTGCCTCCCCTTGATCAAGCACACATCCTGCAGGCTTTCTAGAACTTCATGATCGACATGATACCACTGCTTCAGTGGGATTCAGTGGCAGCGGATCCGTGGCAGCATGTACATGAGTATAATACCTAGTTCTATAGAGTGTCTCATCCACTGATGATCCGACTTGTGGAGGTTGTTCAGGTACCAGCTCCTAGGCCGCCTAATGAGGAGGTGATTATTAACGAGGACCATGCCAAAGATCGTCCCAATAAGATTGGTATCCTACGAACCATCTACAACATGATAGAAAAGGCGATGCGTGATGACGAACCACACAAATACTACCACTGTCTATTACGGAGGATGCAGGTTGAGATGCACCTAGCCACTACGTATGGGATAGCAAGAAGGGACATTCAAAGGGGGACGAGGAGGCAACTTTAGTAGTTTTATGTATAATTATTTTTAGATCGTTGGTTGTATTTTTATTTTTTTTTTGGATTTTGAACATATTTTGCTTTTTATGGTTGTAAGACTTTTTAAATTCATGTTAATGTATGAATTAGTTTTCATAAGAACCAGAACGCAACATCAATTAACAAAGCTTAGACTAAAGACAATGTTATACTATGCTGTTAACTTTCAATGCGGATCTTTTTTCACCATTTATTTTTAAATGCTATACTATGGTACTCATATTTATTTTGAGGTTGGCGTGTAATTTATTATTTTTAATTATATATTTTTTTTGTGTAAACCAGGTGTCCTCCGTGCGCGCAACTACACAGACTAACCTCTCAGGACCTTGGTTAAGTTAAAAGAGACCCTCGTCATCTCATCTCATCTAAGGAGTTGCATACCGTGTACCAGAACCCGTATTATGTATCAAAGAAAACCGCAAATCAAGTGACTGTGCAAATAACCCAAAACAAAAATACAAAAACACAAAACAAGTACATTTAAGAGAGATCAAATCCAACAAAATTCAACAACTAGAATTAATAATATCTTCAAAATACTCTTCCACTTTCAAACTATGATATATATGTGTGTGTATATATATATATATCATAGTTATCAAGCCAATTCATGAACCAACCGAGTCGAACTACATATAACTTAAGTTCAGCTCATTTGGTTCATGAATCAAGTTCAACGAGTAAATTGTCGAGTCGAATTCTGAACTATATTCGAGTTGGTTCGGTTCATTGTCAATCCTAGACACCACATCTTTGTCCAAAGTTAAATCAAATTGTAACATCCGGTGGCTCCCAATGGGCTGACCTCCCTATCTTTCAAGGGCCGAGATGTACTCATGGACTTCTCCACCCCCCAAGTGGAGTTTCATGCCTTCCGTGGGAATCGAACCGTGTACCCTGGAGGCTATAAGTACATGGCCAATGCATTCCCACTACCAATTGAGCTATAGCTCAATTGGTAGTGGGAATGCATTGGCCATGTACTTATAGCCTCCAGGGTACACGGTTCGATTCCCACGGAAGGCATGAAACTCCACTTGGGGGGTGGAGAAGTCCATGAGTACATCTCGGCCCTTGAAAGATAGGGAGGCCAGCCCATTGGGAGCCACCGGATGTTACAAAAAAGGCGCCTTTTTTGTAACATCCGGGATTCGGATCCGGGATTTGGCAACTAACGGCCCCCGCGATCCCCCGCGATGTACTCATGGACTTCTCCACCCCCCAAGTGGAGTTTCATGCCTTCCGTGGGAATCGAACCCTGTACCTGGGGCCTAAGTACAAGTTCAATACATTCCCACTACCAATTGAGCTAGTAGCTCAATTGGTAGTGGGAATGCATTGGCCATGTACTTATAGCCTCCAGGGTACGTGGTTCGATTCCCACGGAAGGCATGAAACTCCACTTGGGGGGTGGAGAAGACCATGAGTACATCTCGGCCCTTGAAAGATAGGGAGGCCAGCCCATTGGGAGCCACCGGATGTTACACAAATGATCCATTGATACGATCCTTTAAGGCTATTCCACCCAACCAAGGCTTCTACCAAAATAACATATTACTACCATTATCCACAAGGTATCTTCCCCCACTCACTTCATCCCCCTTCCCAGTGCTAAAAATATAATTCCACTACTTTGAATCTTTAGAATCCCCTCGATATACTTCCCCGTAAGAAAGCTCATTTTTAGGCTTAAATATGCAAATGATCCTTGCAAATAGGGCCCGTTTGGTTTTTAATCCTTGCAAACAAAAAAAATTTAAAAACACCATTGCAAAATTTTGTCTTTTAAAAAGGTCCATGGGCCCACTTAAAGCGCTAGGTAGCAGTTTGGCGCCGACGTGGCAGTTGCTGACTGTGCAACTTTCGTCACATGACGCTGACATGGCTTTTCAATTAATTAAAAAATTATTTAAAAATTATGAAAATTGTTTTTAAAAATAAAAAATCTGAAAATAAATTTCCAACAATATTCGGATCATATAAATTTGAAAAAAATTAAAACTTTTTAAATATGAAAATAAATTTTTTGAAAATTATATAATTTTTTAAAATCTGAATATAATTTTTTTAAAATTAAAATTTAAAATTTAAATAAATTTTTGAAATAAATTTCAGATTTTTTTCAAAAATTTAATTTTAAATTTCAGAAATAAATTTCAGATTTTTTTCAAAAATTTAAATTTCAGATTTTCAAAAATTTAAATTTAATTTAAATTTTAGAAAAGTGTTTTCCAGTTTTTTTCATAAAAATAAATTTAAATTTCTGAAAAATAATTCAGATTTTTGTAAAAATATAGCTTTAAATTCCGTTTTTTTTTTCAGATTTGTTTTCCAAATTTTTTGAAAATTTTTAGATTCTATAATTTAAAAAAAAATCAGATTTTTTTCCAAAATTTTCATATTATATAATTTTAATTTTTGAAAATTAAATAATCTGAAATTTTTCGAAAATTTATTTTCTGATTTTAATTTTTTAAATATATTTTAAGAATTTTATTCTAATTTTAAATATCAAAAAACAATTATCCGAATTTTTAAAATATATTTTAATTTTTTTTATTATGTGGCATGCCACCTCAGTGCCACATGACAAAAGTTGCACAGTCAACAATTGCTACGTGGCCAAAATCATGCAACTTCAGCTCTTTTGTGGGGCCAAAGACTTTTTTAAAAGACATAAAATTTTACAATGATTTTTTTTTTTACAAAGATCAAAAGACAAACGAGCCCTATTTGCATATTTAAACCCCATTTTTATTAACCAAACATTTAAACCACAGCCCTGGCTTCTATCTCCTTAATCCCCAACACCACCACTTACCATAAAGTTAGATTGAAAGCTTTTAAATTTCTCACTCCTAAACCTTATCCCACTTTAGGTAAACACATTCTCTCTCCAATGAACCTAATTAATTTTAGGAGTCTCATCACCCCATAAAAGCTTTAAATATATTTGTTCCATGAATTTACCTTGTCAATTTTAATTACAAAAAATACAATTGTTCATCTTTTAAAGTTGAAGAAAGTTTTTTCCTCGATGAATATGCGTCTTATTTTTTACGATGTGTCAAGTTGAATAAAGATGCAACACCTTATAGAGTGAAACTCCCTTAAAAAAGAAGTTATGCAGTGTTTTTTTTTGGTTACGTAATAGTGATCTAACAAAGCGAATAATAATTAATTATATATCACTTGTATAAAAAAAGTAATTAATTATAATCACTATTTTTTTATATCATTAAATCATTACTTTAAAAATCGACAAAATATTGTTTAATCAATAATGTTGATATTGTTAGATTGAACATCTTCATCTGAGTTCCTATCCAAAACCTCTTAGTTGTGTATGTGAGTTTCAGGTGATATTTCACTCTATTCACAAAAAAAACAATATTATTTACAAAAACTGAAAATTAAAAAGGAAAAAAAAATATAAAACTTGAAAAAATATCCCAAGAAATATGAATTATCATATAGTCATTTATCAACCTTGAATTGACCTGGTGACGTTGACTTGAAACTTTAAAATGTGTTATTCTCAAGTTCTTAAATTTGATTATTTCAGTGTCAATTTCGGTGGAATAGTTTGATTTATTAAAAAAACCCTTCTTTCACTAGCAAAATGTATATAAAAGAAGCAAATTATATAAAAAAAGGTTACATGATATTTACCCACGCATCCAATAAATTTAATTAGATGTAATTTAGAGTTGTCAAAATGGGTTATTCGGTCCGTTTAGAATCGTCCTTAACATGCTTTGACCTTTACCGGCTGGGGCAAAAAGCTCTGTTGAAATATGAGCTTGAAAAAAACTACCCAAGCTCCGCCCTACACGGGCCGCGGGCTAAACTGGTAGATCCGTATTAATTTTTTTTATAAAAGTATTATAAAATACTCCTATAAAATTTCTTATAAATTATATTTTTAATAGATTTAAATAATGCCTAGCACCAAAAAAAGTGTAAAATTTTCGTACAAATATCACAAACTAAAATGGCAAGGAAAACAATTTTAAATAAATTACGTATGTTATGATTATAAATATTTATATATTCCATCTTTAAAATTAAAAGTAACGAAACAAGTAAATATATTTTTTTTTATTAATTTTATATTCATGTGTTGATTCATTGAATTCTCACTTTTATTTTTTATTTTAATAATCAACTAAGTAAAGTATTATTTAAAAAATATATATAATATCTAAGATTTTTTTGTTATGCGGGCTAAACTGGCTACCCGCGGCCCATAGAGACTAGCCCAAATGGGTATCAAGCTTTCTAGGATCGGGCTAAAAACCCTATATAAATCCGGGTTCAATATTTAAGGCTCAAACCCTACAATTAATCGGGTTTGACGGGCCGGCCCATACGAGCCAGCCCCTTTTGACGACACTAGTTGTATAAGTAAAAAATTTACAGTCCCCGTGAGCATAACTCACTTAAGAAAGATAATGCATTGCTATATAAAGTGGTCAAAGTTCTAAGTTTTAACTGTGGACATCCAATCTTAAAAAGTAAATTCTAACCGTGAGATTAATTGATTGAATTTTTTTTTTTTACAACAATGATGCTTAAAATTTACGATGAGATGTCAAAATTGTGAATTAGGGAATATTGGGATCAAAATTACATCTAAGGCTATAATATAGTACTCGTGATGATAAATATCTGTGTGTGTTCATAACCGAACTCAGTTCTGTCCTTTTTTTTCTTTCTCCTTCTTCTATCTCTCTCTCCACTGCTTCTTCTCTTCCCTCAACAATCACCACCGAGTAAAGACTCCGCGATCTTTCGATCCCAATTCGTCTTAGTTTATGAGGTATCAATTGTTTTCTCTTATTATTATTGTATATTTTTTAATTTTTAATTTTATTTTATTTTTTGATTTGGTTTATTGTTTTTTCGATTTACGCCATGTTTATGCAAATCTTTCAGAATTTCCCATTCGATTTTGCGAAAAACGATTTTTTTTTTATTATTTTCAGTCATGGGTATCTTAGATCTAGAGAGTTATGGCTAATTAGGTTTTCTTAGATCCAGAATCGCCCCCTTTCGTTAATTAGGTTTTCTTGATTCTAAAAAATTACTCTTTTGATGATTTCTAAATTGTTTTCATGATTGGTTTCAATAGATTTACATTTCAGTTCATGAAATATTTTTGTTCAATTTAGTTTAGTTTAATTTTATTGTTTATTGATATTATTTTTTGAATTCTGTTTGATTACTAATCCTTTTTGTTGATTATTTTTTGATTTTTAATTTTTCATAATCAATTTCTAATCTTTGTTGTGTTTCTTGCAGCTCCAAGGAGAAACCCACTCTCGGGTAAGATTTTTACTCCACTGTCCTCTTTTTCGCTGTTCTTTTTATGTCATTTTATCAATATTAGTATTTATGAACTATTTCTATTGAGTATTATGTTAATTAAATTTGAAAGCTGGTAGTTTTGCACTCATAGTTTTGCACTCATAGATGACTTTTTTTTCATCATAGCTAACTATTATTCCACACAGCTTATCTTATTGTATTTGTGTTATTTTTTTACGTTCATATAATCTGTTTTAAGGTTCTTATTGGTTGTTTTTCTTAATCACCAGTGGCACGCGGATTAAGACCCGCAAACGGAACATTGCGGCGCCTCTGGACCCTGCAGCTTTTGCTGATGCAGTGGTCCAGATTTACCTGGATAATGCTGGTGATTTGGTATGTTATCATAGCATTTTACATCCATTCATTTGTTGATTATTTGTATTGCACAGACTGTCATGTTTTGATGGACTTGCAAATTATGTTTATAGGAACTTATTGCAAAAAGCATTGAATCTTCCGACCTCAACTTCTCAAGATACGGTGACACCTTTTTTGAGGCAAGCTTACTAAACCAGCAGAAAATTTGTTGTCTCTTCGTTCATTTTAGTATTACGTGTTTTATATTTGCTATTTTGATATGACTGTAGGAGAGTTAGATGCATAGTTCATGTTATTATGACACACATGCTTTGTTGATATCTATATACTAATACTAATACTATAACTATTGTAGTTTGGCGTGCTTAAATCGTTTCTGCTATTTGAAAACTTGAATCTTTGTGTGTAAACATATATCTCCTTTTATAGCACCTGCTAGGCACTTCTATAATCTGAAAAAGAATAGAATCTCCCTACTCTTTGTATACCATTCTCCTAGGGGATCTGAAGCCAGTCTTCACATTATTCAGTATCGTAGCCATTTAGACCTTAAATTCTTAAGTTTTGAAAAAAACATCATACCTGTAAAATAGGCCAATGATTATAGTCTCAGATTTTGGTAAAAATAGGACATCGAATACACCATTTAATTTTCTTACGCCATTGACTAAATACTAAAGCATCAATTAGGTCATCATCTAAT
Source organism: Medicago ruthenica (assembly GCA_018208015.1). Lineage (NCBI taxonomy): Eukaryota > Viridiplantae > Streptophyta > Magnoliopsida > Fabales > Fabaceae > Medicago > Medicago ruthenica. The sequence goes on along the minus strand of CM031377.1, from coordinate 33,028,782 downwards.
TTCAATGTTCACAATGCTTTGTGATATTCTATTGCCTGTTGATTTCTATCCAACTTTAAATTGTCTTACGAATCATTTACTGTAGGTTATTTTCACTGGGGGCCGTACACAACCTGGAACTACCAAGCCCGATGAGGGGGAACGCCATCCTTACTCCATAATAGAGTATGAGGCAACACGTGAAGTCATTTTACCATCTGTGATCTACATACAGAAGGTTTTGCGGAGAAGGCCGTTTCTCATCAAGAACCTTGAAAATGTCATGCGAAGATTCCTCCAGTCCTTGGAGCTTTTCGAGGAAAATGAGAGGAAGAAGTTGGCAATCTTCACAGCACTCGCTTTCTCTCAGAAGCTATCTGGTCTCCCACCAGAGACTGTGTTCCAACCACTTCTTAAAGATAACCTTGTGGCCAAAGGGCTAGTTCTGACATTTATAACTGACTTCTTTAAGGAGTATTTGATTGACAACAGCCTTGATGATCTTATTGCAATTCTGAAACGGGGAAAAGTTGAAGATAATCTTTTGGTCTTTTTCCCCCCTGCGAAAAGAACCAACGAGTCTTTCTCTGAGCATTTCAGGTAATTCTCACCTGCTAGTGAAAAGGATGCATCTTTAATGATGATACTTCAAAATGTTTTATACATCAGGATTGATTTTATTTGTCTAAGCCAATGGTTCTTCTATTTTATTTTGCATTTGCCAATTGCAACAACCTTGATGATCTCATTCTATGAACGATTTATTATTGCAGGATTCTAATACCTTTTGAGACTAATTTTAATGAAATATATTTGGGTACTTGACTCTATGTAGTGTTAAGCGAAAAATTCTTTTAGAAGAGCAGGCATTCAAGTCTAAATTAGTGTTCTGGGGATGTGTTGAGACGTTTTTATTCCCTGAATAGAACCATTTCCCCCCTCTTTTCTGCCAATGGTCAAGAAGTGGAACTCAATGAATTTTACAAGACCTGAGCTGCATCACGAAATTTTACATAAAATGCATTAATCCTAGTGGTTTAGTACCAATCTTATGATACCTACAGTTTGGAATTATATGAACTCACTGTTTCATATTATTTGCTTGAATTAAAACATTTGCTAATTGGTCAACACAAGTTTTTTCTTTTTATAAGTTTTCTATCTGTTTGAAATATCTTGGAGTGATATTTTTTTTTGAATGGCAAAACCATCACGCTAACCATTGTATCCAATTATCTGGGAGTGATTGATAGAATAGAAGACTTTGTTTCATTGAATTATTTTGACATTTTATATTTATAAGTTTTCTATCTGTTTGAAATATCTGGGAGTGATATTTTTTTGAATGGCAAAACCATCACGCTAACCACTGTATCCAGTTATCTGGGAGTGATTGATAGAATAGAAAACTTTGTTTCATTGAATTATTTTGACATTTTCTACAGCTGGACTGGTAGACTGTTTTATCAATTTTTATTACTGTGATAATTGTGATGGAATTTATGAACACGCTTATTCATTCATTGTCAACTTTTTAGCAAGGAAGGACTGACCGCCTTGGTGGAGTATAATGAAAAGAAGATATTTGAGGTGACACTCAAGGAAATGAAGTCTGCTTTAACAACACAGATAACAGAGGAGGCTGATATATCTGAAGTTATTGAGACTGTGAAGCTCCGGGTTAGAGATGCTAAGTTGCCTGAAACTGAGATTGTGCGGATCTTATGGGATGTTTTAATGGATGCTGTTCAGTGGTCAGGGAAAAATCAGCAACAGAATGCAAATGCAGCCCTGCGCAAGGTAACTTTTAGAATTTTGCTTCGATGCCAATTTGTATTTGCTTGGATTGAGATTTTCAACTTTGTTTTCTTGTACATTGGTTTCCTATTGAATAGGATTGATGTATAGAATGTTCATGTTTACATTTATTCATCTGATGTCCGTGACCGTAATACAATGTCATTGACTGTAATATGTTCATTGGTTTGTACTTTTGTTATGTTGATGTTCTGTTCGTGATTGTGGAGGGGCTTAGCTTAGCATGTTATGGTGTGTGGATAGTGTTCTTAGATGGTGTTAATACACACAGTTTGATTATATATGATTATGCTTTTAGGGAATGGATTTTCCATCTGATTGCTTATTGAGAAAACCACTCAGTATTCATGCTGATATGTGACATTTTTCTTCATTAAAGTTGTTGACATCACTCTGTTTATGATAAAGGTGAAAACATGGGCAGAACTGTTGAATACTTTCTGCACCAGTGGAAAACTTGAGCTGGAGCTGATGTACAAAGTACAGATGCAATGCTACGAGGATGCTAAGCTGATGAAGCTGTTCCCTGAGATTATTAGATCTCTTTATGAACAGGATGTGCTGGCTGAAGATACCATTCTTCATTGGTTCCGTAAAGGAACAAACCCCAAAGGAAGGTAAGCAGTTTTTGTGAACATCTCTTCCTACTCAAATAAATCTCAGTATAAAGTTTCCTCCTTACCGAGTCTGTCATAACACCTTGCCACTACCACACTTGTTACTTACAGTTGCTTATTTATAACTGGTACAGGCAAACCTTTGTGAAGGCACTTGAACCCTTTGTTAATTGGCTGGAGGAGGCTGAAGAGGAGGAATGAATGTAGCGGAGGTTCAGGGTTGAAGATATTGTATTGTCTTTAGCTCTTGTATCATTACCTGTTTCTCTTTCTTTGATATTGAATCAAATTCTCATGAATTTGATGTGCCTGGTACTAATAATCTATTTCGTGGTAGACTTTGTTTACATCATCCGTCGTGCACTCATGTACCGTGGTGCTTGCATCTTTTCCATACACATGAGAGATTATATGCTACATGGATGTATAACTGTATTTTGAATGTTTTACCTTTATAATGGCTCTTTACCGTTGGCGACATAATTGTTTCTTCAAGTTTAATGGTATTTTTATTAGAGAAATGATATTTGATCAACCATTTTATGACAACTTTATCTCTCACAATCACATTGAGTTTTTACTTTCTCTCCCTATTACTTTGATTTGAGTCAATACCTACATTTCTTTGTATATTTTGGTTGTTCAACAAATTGTTCTATAAACTAGTTTTGTTCAAATAACATTCATTTTTTTTATTAGCTTTGTCTAAAGTGAGCATGATAATGCATTTTGAATGATCAAATAAACATTCACATTCAATCTAATTTTCAGACAACTCTTGGTTGAGCGTGGTCATTAATTTATGTCTGGAAGTTGATTAAACCTTGATAAAATCAAGTCCTTGTTTCTCAAAATCATTTTCCTCAGCTTAGTTTCATTGCATTTTTAGAGCTGTTTTAGACAAAAAAAGTACTATGTTTTAGGCAAAAAAGAATTGGAACAACATAGTCATAAATTTACATGAAATTTATTTTTAATATGATAAAACAAGTATGCAAGACATGCATGCTGTATACAGAAGTATCAATACACACGTTTACCACCTACACCCAGTAAAGTTTGTGCGTGATCCACACTCATTTAACTTATGAGGCAGGTAATTAATCTATCATCCATATAAGTACTTGCGAGTACATGTGTCCTTATTTCCTGCTGGTGCATTTAAAAGTCAACTAATTTTGGGAGATGAATGAAGTGGGGATTTGTATCGTATGTGTCTGAGTAGTGGATGAGCATTTTCAAAGTTAGATTAGATTTCCTGCATGAAACGCAACACTCTTTTGGGTCAGAAATGTCTTCCCCCATGTAATGACGTATTTTTATTGTTTTTCTTCCCCCCACTTGTTAAAAAAAAATTATCGAAAATTGATGATTACTCCCTTGGTCCCACAACATGTGTCTTCTTTCTTCAATTTTTTTATCTTAAATTATTTGTTATTTTTATAATATTAATATAACATTTATTACTTTTTTCATTGACATATCCTTATTTATTTATCTATAATTATTCTACTAACCATAATTAATAAGAGTGTTTTAGTAAATGATATATATTTTGCCATTAAAATTAACATCATTAATCATTTCTTCAATAATCGTATAAAACTCAAATAAGACACCTATTGTAATACAGAGGAAATATTTAATTAAATTTAAATATTAAAATATCATTTTTTTTATAAATTTTTTTCTATTCCATTTAGAATATTTTTCATAAATTAGGACAACTTCTTAGTCTCAAAAAAATAAAAAAATTGATTGTAACAAATGATGAAAAATTAGCTGTCTATTTTTATTTATGTTTTAAAATGATTAAGAAACCAAAATTTCATGTATAGATTTGAAGTTCTTTTTTACTTCAAGTTCAATAAACAACAAGAAAAGACACGACACTGTTGTTGATTAAGCGATGTGGTGTCTCACTCCCATCGCTAACCCTTTCTCATTCTCATCCATCATCTGCAAATGCAAAGCATCCAATGACACTCACAACCACGCGCTAGACGCCGGATATATCCGACGCGCCGCCCTCATCGCCGACAAATCCGCCGGTTTCACTTCCCCTCATCCCAACTTCGGCTGCGTCATCGCCACCCCCTCCGGCGATGTCGCCGGTGAAGGTTACCTCTACGCGCAAGGTACCTCCCCCGCCGAAGTTCAGGCTGTTACATCCGCCGGCGAGCGCTGCCGTGGCGCCACTGCTTACCTGAATATGGAACCTGGTGACTGTGACGGTGACAACACTGCTGTGTCTGCTCTGCTTCAGGTTTCTTGTTATTCAAAATTCGTATTTGTGACTGACAACGTTGTTTGCCTTGTTGCTTACACAAAGTACAACGTTGTTTCTGTTTGTTGACTTAGTTTTATGTTTGTAGTTGATAAATGACCCTGTGTGTGATACTAAACTAGGGTGGGGTCAAAAGGGTTGTCATTGGAATGAGACATCCTTTGCAACATTTTAGAGGCAATGCTGTGCGTGCACTTAGAAGTCAAGGATTGCAAGTTGATCTTCTTGGAGAGGATCTCACTAGTAAGATTATAGAGGTGTGTATTACTATCAATGTGTTTTACTTTTGGTGTTTCTTTTTTTTATTTGAAGTTGAACAACAAAAAACATAACTTTACAATGAAATGAGGTTTTGTTGAAATCAAATGCTGTTTTTTTTTTTGTTTTTTTTAGTGAACTCATTTGGGTCAGTGTTGTCAATCATGGAAAATATAGTGGTTTGTTCAAAATTTACTATGCTACAGTGTTGCTATGACTGCTACTTGACATCGCGTTGTACTAAACTCCGAATGACAGAACAATAGCAATCTGTTAAAATTCTACTATGCTATAACGTCGCCATAGCCGCTATTTGACAGCACTGATTTGCGTTGGTTGAATCATTTTTAAAGCTAGTAAGTGGCATGAGGGCCAATCAAAATGAGGAAATAGCGTGCAATTCCCTTTGAAATTGAGCGAAGATTGGTGCAATTTTCTCAACAAATAAGAGTGATGAGTATTGATTTAAAAAATAGAAGAGACATGTGTGTTCTTTAAGCATACCTTAGGGGATGTGAGTGCAGCTTCTCCAATCAGAATTATTAGTTTTTTGTTTAAAAATGTAGCTTTTGAAATTATTAATGTATAGAAAGATGCACTTTTTTCCAAAAAAGAGAGAAAAGAAAGATGCACTTTTAAACAAGAACTTCTTATTTATCAATTCTTTGTGAACTGTGGTTAGTTAGATCTTTAGCTTTTTATTCGCACATATGGATCACTGTGTTCTGTTTTATTTACAGGATGCTCAAAAAGAATGCCTTCTTGTTAACGCCCCTTTGATTTGTAGAGCTTCTTCACGTGTACCCTTTTCTGTTCTCAAGTATGCTATGACTCTCGATGGTGAGGGTTCTGTTCATTTTCATGTTATTTTCCTTTCTTGCACGAGTTTTCAGTGTAGAATCTTGAAATTGCATAAACTGTTATCTGCATTTTCTTGTCTCATTACCTTCCTGGTGTAACAGGAAAAATTGCTGCTAGCACTGGCCATGCATGGTGGATAAGCTGCAAGCAATCTAGAAACCTAGTTTTTGAGCTGCGAGCTAGAAGCGATGCAATAATTGTGGGAGGAAATACAGTTCGAAGGGACAGTGAGTACCATCATTATCATTATTTTCTATAAATTTCTGAAAATTTGACTTTTGATACCTTCCTTTTAAAATTCAATCAGACCCAAGACTGACGGCCAGACATGGAGGCGGGCATATGCCGATACGCATTGTAATGTCTCAGTCCCTCGATCTTCCAGAGGAGGCAAACCTATGGGACATGTCTGAGGTTTCTACCATAGTTGTAACACAGAGGGGTGCAAGGAGGAGTCTCCAGAAGCTGCTTGCGTCAAAAGGAGTTGAAGTTGTAGAGTTTGACATATTAAATCCGCGAGATGTTATGGAGTATTTTTATGATCGAGGGTATCTTTCAGTTTTCTGGGAATGCGGAGGAACATTGGCTGCGTCTGCTATTTCGTCTGGAGTAATTCACAAGGTTTCATTTATCTTTTTCATTTTCCATTGGAGAAATTGAAATGAAGTTCCATTTGTTATTGGCATAGATAAGACACTTTTCTGCGGTTCTAACTAATTTACTGCTACAGATTAGATGGAAATAGATTATCTGCTGTAACTGTGTTACACCGTTACATATCTCGACCGCCCAATCTAAATCACTGACCGAGATTGTTTAAAATTGATTTACTGATTGTGTAATCTGAATCGTCTCACCTCAAATCAACGGCCAAGATTATTAGTGTGGTATTTTTACTGCAGGAAGTCCGGGTCTGCTTTAGATTAAGGGCTATTAGATAGGCAACAGCAGGGTCACACAGTTGGCTATATCTTGTTTTGATTTTACCTTAAAATATGTCGGGATAACTGTGATATTTATGTCTGTCAGGTTTATGCATTTGTTGCTCCTAAAATTATTGGTGGAAAGAATGCACCATCTCCTGTGGGTGATCTTGGGATGGTTGAGATGTCACAAGCTATAAATCTAATCGATGTTTGCTATCAGCAGGTTTTTCAGAATTGATTTGCTTTTCCCTTTGAAATACTGATACTGTTTCATTCCGATTAAAAAATATATGTCTAATCTATGTATCTACTGTTGAATCAATCACTGTAATGCAGGTTGGTCCGGACATGCTTGTTAGTGGATTTCTTCAACCGTTACCAGATACGGCACCGACAATTCCATCACCAGAGGAAACTTTTATTGTTGACCCTACTGTCTCTCCATATGAATCCAGCATCATATTTTTCTATAAAACATGGGATCCTTATGGTGCGTTGTCAAATTTCTCTCCTCATCCCATTCAAATGCCTGATGAAAATGGCGAAAACGTGACTTGGTTGAGTGTGGAGCATTACTACCAGGTAATTTTTTTTGCATAGTTTCTGTTTTTCCTTTGCAGTATTATTGTGTTGTTTATAGGTTTAACTTGATGCCTAGGCACACAAGTTCGTTGGACTGGATGATACTGCTGCAAAGGATTGTTTGGAAACGATCAAATCTGCAAAAAGTCCAGAAGAAGCTGCTAGAATAGGAAGGTCAATACAAAGGCAGCGTCCTGATCTAGTATGACCCAACTCATTTTTCAAACATTTCTCAAACTCTTAGGGTCTGTTTGGACTGACTTATTTGAGCTTATCTGTCTGGGAAAGTTTATGCATAAAATTTATTTTCATAAGCTCTCCAAGATAAGTTTATGAAAACCACTTATAACTTATATGAAAACAATTTGACTTTATTTTATATTTTGTTTTAGAAATAGCTACATAAACACTTAAATGATAAACGCTTGGTTAAATTATTTAGCCAAACAGAGCCTTAATATGTTAGATCGGTTCTTTCCCTTTGCTGAGTGTTTTGATGATTGAAACTTATTGGGCCTGCAGATAAGGCCTGATTGGGACAACATGAAGATCGATGTCATGTACTCGGCACTGAAATGCAAGTTCTCAACGTACCCACATTTGAGTTCTATGCTGCTTTCAACTGCCGGTTCGGTTCTAGTTGAGGCTTCTCCCCATGATCTCTTTTGGGGTGGAGGTCGAGAAGGAGAAGGCTTGAATTATCTTGGACGACTGTTGATGAAATTGAGATCAGAGTTTCTTGAAGAATCGTCGTTGTCGTCAAATGAGTCTCCTAGTTTAGCAGTATAGTATTTATAAAGAGAGAAGAGAAACTATTTTTTTGTTGTAGAATTACCAACATTACCTGTTGTACAACACATACCATAGTAAAAGCACAGCAAATTGTTAAGGAATCAAAATTTTGAAAGTATTTATTGGAAAGTGTAATTTTTTCAGATATTCAATACGTTAAATGCTATATTTTTCAAATAGACATTTCTCATTTGTTGATTTCTTAAGAAGTGTTCTAAGGATCCTTGTTAAGAGGACCCTACATTATAAGCAACCGTGTTATCAATTTAATAACCAAGCTTTTTGTTTTGATTAGAAGTATATATAAGAGGAGATCATTATTTGCAGATGGATTAAATGTTACCAATATGCAATTTATTTTGACAAATTTTCTATTATTGAGTAAAATGCATGGGAAGATCACTAAACCATGCCAACTTTGCTTTTTAGTGCATGTTCGGTATCACGGCGTGTTTGTCGAAATTACAATGGCATCGTAATTCGGTAGAAACTTTTAAGTGTAGATTTTGCAAAATTATAACGGCACACCGAAATTCTTAACGTGTTTGGTGTCATGGTAGACCTGTTAAAATTACGGTGGCTCATTGTTACATCAAACTTGCGAGTTCAAACATTAAGCGTTGAAATTTCAAAGAGGTGAATGGTTGGTGACATGTGTTTGGTTGAGCGGTGAGCAACCGTCACTTTGAGTGAGTTTTCTAAGAAGCTCCTATGTGTAGCTTCTTCTCCACCGTAAGTTTTTTTTTTTTGGGTCAAGAGTTCACCCTAGGTTTTATTATAGCATAAATTGATTTTGCAGAAGTGATTGAATATGAAATGATTTATTTTTAAATACATTCATTTTTTAGCAATTTTAAATACTCATTTAAAAGTGAGTTTACATTAAATTTGATACTAAATTGTTTTCTCTTCAGAGGTTGCAAATCACATCATTAGGTTATGCATATATTTGAAGGTAAAAATATTTCTATTCCAGAATAGTCAAGTTCCAACATCATGATCAAAATCAATTTCTTGTTTCCAAAATAATTCTAAACATGCACTAAATAATGTGGAACTCGGTTTTTAAATTGACAAGAGGCTTAACGAAATAAATTGATTGAAAAGAATAGGACATGGTTATCTCAATTTAGCCAAGAGAAGAGTGAGATAATAACTAAAAAATTTAATGAAAAGGGGAAGTTGGTGGTTGTCAAGTGTTCCCTAAGTCCTAGTGTCACGGAAGGTGTCTGTGATCAATGTGGACTTTTCAATTGGTCATGATTCAAGGATTGTTTGTTTGTTTGTTTGCATTAAAAACAAGGGTTTAAGCAGTAACCACTACTTCAAGTCACTGATTCACCGGAACCATTGAAACAATCCTGTTTCATCATCCATAATTACATTTCTGGACAAAAAAAATTATATACGTTTGGGATCACGGTAGCTAATCATAATTTCGTCAAACTCACCGTAATACGCCAAACATGCAGTTTTTTTTAAAGCATATTAAATTCTGCAGATAAAAAGATATGTATAAGTATTTTTCTTTGAGAAGTACATCTAAGTATTTCTTAATGAAAAATATTTTGAATTTAATGAAAATATATTGTCAGTGTATATTATTATGTATGTTTGTTTTTACTTCAAAAATTATATATGTTTGTTTTGTAACTACTTGATTTTAAAAATGATTATTAAGTGCTAAATTTTTTAATATTTCTGTTCAATCCAATCCCTTGTAAGATACTTTCGTATTATTATATAAGGCTTGTTTACTCTTTTTTTGTTATACAAAATTATCACTTAAGCCGTTTACAATTTGACAAGGAAATTATTGAAGCGTTTTTATAGGTATTATTTTTTGGACTCGGGCTATTTATTTCAAAATGAATAATATTTCGTATTTAATGACATTAATATGAAATGAAATAGACTTTTATGTAAGGTAACTGTAGGGGTGTTCAGAGGAGCGTTGAGAGCAACACAAACTAACGCTCTAGAACCACATATCTAGCCAAATATTTGAAGACAGTATGTATATTAAGCATCTCACACACACATACATAAACATCCAACATTTAGTTCATTCATAATCGATATGAGATTAACCACTCACACTCGAATTCAACAATTTTTCCCTCAAGTGTGAGTCTCTCACATTTTATAGTTGCACCCCTATTATTACCAACGAACTCATATTGACTACATTGCAGGTAAGACTTTTGATGCAAGGATCAAATACCAGGATCTCATTATTCTCCATTCAAGTTGAACATGTGCATTAATATTACTTGTTGGAGAGTCTGGAAGAGCGTTGAGAGCAACGACAAATCAATCCTCCAGGACCACGAGAGTGAAACACCACATCTTCATCCAAGATCTTTAAGCGTGATATATATAAGTCATCTCACTTATATATCAAATATTTGGCTCGATCATAATTGATGAGATTACCACTCAAAATTAAACTTAACGTTAACATATCTTACCACCTTTAAAAAAATTAACATATCTTAGCAGACTTTTAAAAAGATCAAAATCATACCAAAAAATAAGTCTATAATAAATAATTAGTCAGAATTAAACCTTAAATTTATTTTATCACGTCAAGCTAGGTCTAACTCGAACCTAGAGCCCAATTGGCAATTTAGAGCACACAATTAAAGTCCTCATGCCACAAGACAGATCAACAATATCTTGTGTAAATAGGTTGTTTTCTGTATTGTTTTGAAAAGGTTTTATAGCAAGAATTCGTTCAATTTCAAACAACCATAGTTACACCAGACACAAATCATACTTTTGAAAAATCAGTTCATCAAAGTGGAAATGTTGACACGGTTGCTTTGGTTTAAATAGTATATAGTCTTTATTTTTATTGAACAATTTTTTTTGACATTATTATTCTAGCCACGACAAAACATTAGTCCTGAATCCGTTCCTGTTTGAACCTCTTCGCCCAAAAACCAACTAGAGGTTAACGCAATTTTTTAAATGATAAATAATACTAAAAGACAAACGTATATTTCAAATATAATAACACAGATAGATAGAGAGAGATTGAATAATGGTAAAAAAATAATTGAAAATAAGGAGGCATGTTTCACGTTTTTAAGAGTCAATGTGAATATTGTACCCATAAAAGAAAATCAATGTGAACATACTAGATATATTACAACTTAATAGAGATACTGTGACCCTTTTCATCGAAAAAAGAGATATTGGGACCCTTGATGCATCCTTCAATCATAATTATATAATTCCTCATTTCCTCTTAAAATAATTGTATGTATATGTGCGTGTCTATATATATATATATATATATATATATATATATATATATATATATATATATATAAAGAGAATAAAAATTTTGGGCTGGTTTTTTTGTTATTCAAATTATACCTTTAAACAAATTTTCTTATAATAATGTTCTATTGGTGGTGTTATTAAAAAAGATAAAAAATTATTATATTTGTTATATTATTGTTGTTATTGAAAATGATAAATATAGTTCGTTGAGTTTGTTACATTTAAAAGTCATAAGATATTTATATTTATAATTTTAATCTATATCAAAAAATTTATTTAAAATATCATTTGTAATTTACATGCAAAATTTTTATAAAATATTATTGATATTCTACACGCGTTAGCGTAATAAAAAGAGCGGAAAGACGTGTCCGTCTTTTGCTAGTAATTAATAATGTCAGTTGCACATTTGTATAAATTAATGAAGTGCAATGAAGGCCCCCGATATGTTATAACAAATATATATTGTTACAAGTAATAATCATCCCAAATAAGCAAATTACAAGATAAAGACGGAACTAAACAAAAGCCATTGTTACAAGTTTTCAATGTCTCAGCCAATGTGGACTTGATGGAGATATTGGGACCCTTGATGTATCCTTCACTATATTCACTAATAATAATGCTACACATTGCTGTAAAGTATCTTGAATTGAAGTAATAGTTGATTATAATGACGATTTTAAGGTTATGATGCTTATCAGAGGCTGATTTCCTTTCGTAAAAACCTTATGATTGCTTAAGGTTTTGCCGTCTTGCTCCCTAAGGCATTAACCCCCATGGTTTTTCAACCAACAGGTTTTCCCATGAAGATTCTTGTCTCCACATCCTTCCTCCTTTCCCCTCATTTCTCGTCCTTTCTCATTGTCTAGTCCCTCGCATTTAGGAAAATGCAAGTCGTATATACCCTCCGATTATTATTATAAGCAAAATCTATATTTTAGATTCATTCAATTAATGGTGTATATGATCTTTATCACAAACCACATACATCATTTAATGAATGAATCTCAAATGTTGATTTTTGCTTATAATAGTGACCAGAAGATGTACATTAAAATGATATAAGTTATATTAGAAAAAAATAAGAAGAAGATAACTTTTGAAAAATGTTATATTATACCATCATTATACGAATTGATTTTTGTATGCATGGATTAAATTTAATAAAAAAACTTAATACAGTAGTAAAAAATAATTTTAATTAGGGAATGTAAAACATGTGGTAACTCAACCAAGACAATGACAAAACGGATATTTCCTTCCATCTAATAGTATAAGTCAACATTATTATAAATTATTTTTCTCATTTTATATCTCATTGTAAATGGTGTATTAGTTATTTTTTATTATACCATTAATTATTTATAATTTTTTCACTTGTGCAGCAAAATTTTATATTCACCATCCGTATAAATTAATTTTATTTAAAAGGTACACGACATTTACCTTTTAAAAATAAAAATAAATAATATAATACAATTTTTTTAGGGGAATACATATTTTATTTGTCTGTTAAATTATTAAAGGGCTTATAATATAACACCAAGGCATTAAATTTCGGTGAAAAAAATATGTTTCCGGTGAAATGGGTGGTGGAATCAGAACTTGAGGAAGGGGTCGTTATTATATCGAAATCTACTTCACCGACCTCTTCTTTTTCGTTCAGGAAAAAAGGTGGACGAATCCACACCAACCTTTATAATTTAGATACGTAGATTCTTTTTTGGTACAATGTAGATGTATAAAGATCTATATGCCAGTTGCATGATTCATTCAAATAAATTAATGCTTACAAAAAGATACAGAGGGTACCCGTTTGTTGCTAGTGTTCATTGATTATTTTGTTTTAAATTTATCGATTAAATTTTTAAATAATAAAAATTAATATTTTTCTATTCTTCGCAACAATTTTTTTATAAACATTTTTCTACTTTTAATCGTTTTCTTGTATTAATTAAATGTATGGTAGATCTCCGTGAGCATAACTCAGTTGGTATAGATACCACGGTATGCAAAAACCAGTCAGGGTTCGAACCCTAAATTTTCCACTTTGTTAGCCTTAAGTGGTGATTTTCTACTCACCGGGCTACTTGGTCAAAAAGTTATGAACCGAGGTTAGAATTCTGCCATACCTACTTGATCACCTTCTTTCCTTTACGATGCTCTGAACCACTCAATCTTTTCTTCCCTGTTTACCTTTTGGACTGCCCTTTGGAAGATGTCGCAATTATTTGCTATGTGGTTATAGAAATTGTGCCATTTATAAAACCTTTTGTTTTGATCTCCCGACTAGAGGAATCTTGTGACCATCTAATATCTGATGATAAAATATTTGATCAACTTTTTTTTATGTCAAAGACATATTTTGTGTGATCTCCCGATGAATTGGCGTCCTTTCCTTTAGTTGACCTCAAGGTAGGACACATATAGCTTTTCCCTATCAAGATTTAAGCTATTAATATATCTGTCATTTTATAGGCTGACATATTATCATCAAATTCTTCACTCTCTATGATGGATATTAGGTGCAAACATCTCCCTCGACTATCATACCTTTTTTCTCTTTATTGAATAAAATGCTCTATGTGTGCTCCTCTGGAAGTCAGTTCATTTAGGTCATGACAAACTTGTCCAACCAGTTTCTTTTTTAGTTGTGGATGTATGTCATTGATGTATATTCAAAGTCAGTAAATTGGATCGAACATTTTCTAACAATCTTCATGAACCTCTCAATGAAGTCTACAATCGATTCATCTACTTGTTGTCTAAGATTCAACATATAACTCCTGTAATTTTTGGCTGAGGCCAATAAAACTTGTGATGGAAACACTTTTCTTTGTGTGCCCATGTTTGGATTGAGTTCGGCGGGAGGAAAAGTACCACGAGAAATTTGTTTTTGTCAACGATAAAGGGATCAACTATATCTTGTGGAAGTCATTTTGGTTCCCCTTACCGCACTGTGCAGTGAATCTGCCGACATGCTTCATAGTTGATTTTCCATCTTCCTCTGTGAAGGTAGAAAAGTGAGGAGTCTTATAACCTCTAGGAAGAGGAACCAATCTCTGGACCCATTATGGATATGGCTTCCTATACAATAACATATTCATGAGTTTCATATATGGTACATCTTAATTATATTATTTATGAGGTTGCGATCCAATAGTTGGTGTGCTAGAGTCCTCTCCTCGGCTGCAACTAGTTGGCACCACATATTTTTGAAGGGGTGGGGGGGGGGGACCTTGTTGAGCCTGGATTTGAGGTGGGGGACCTAGTCGGCTTACTATTGTTTCTTCATTGCGTCACTTGGACTAAGAAAAGGTTGCATTGGTGAACTGAATTCGCAATCCATGGTTGTCGCCATCATAACTCACTGCTAGCTGTGATGTCATCAATCCCACCAGGGTTGGCATAAATACATTAGGTCGTGACAAGTATGTTACAAAATTAGGCGATGCATGTGGAAAATTTGTCCACAGATGCTGCATGGATAATCTAGAATTGGGCATTGAATTCCGGCTATCGGGTCGTAGGTATATCCTTCAACGTATATATTCGGCAAAAGGCAGAACTTGCGGCTCGCCAATGTGTCATACAACCTCAAGTGGCCTCCGTGCCACACACACGACCTACTTGAAGGTTAGCTTGATTATAAACATCATTCGCCGCTTAGTTCCCCACAAGGTTAGCCTTGGCAAAATACTAGTATGTGATTAAGGTGTAACAATCAAATGTATAGGAATAGACTGAACCTGTTATGGTCCTACTGATGTGATAATTGTCTGGCTTTGAGTAACAACACATGCATGCTACTGGGTTCCTTGCACACATAGTGGAATATTGGTGACTGAATTGTCACTTGAATTGGATCACACAACATGATGTCTCGTGAACTAGGTTGTCATTACTATTGAGTCTCAAGTGTTTCAATCGGTTGTAACTATGAAATGCTAGAAGGAGCCATATAAGTTGGCATTATCAATGTCTGTGAAGGCTTGTTCGATCAAGAATGTCCCGACTTCCGGTTGTCGAAGGTGATGGTTGTTCCATGCTGATGAAACTCTTTACAGACCTCAGGTGCATACGCCAAACATAATAGTGACCTAGGAAACTGAATTTTTCAGTGGTAAAGGTCGTATGTTCCCATCGGGCATGCCAAATTTGTTGATGGAAGCTGAAATTAGACGAGGCCGACTTAATTCCCTTAACTATGATTCCTTTTAGGTTAAGAAATTAACACGGAGGGAGGAAATTTGTCCCTCAGTTGTGGGTTCCCTAAATTCTTCAGTATAGTATTAGATACAATTGTTTTTGGGTTTAATCTACACTAAGAAATGTATAAATAAAAGTAGAAAGGTAAAGGGATAAAAACACAAAATAAGCTTATTTGATTGATTGAATGTGTTAATTACACTGTATTAGCAATATATTTATAATGTTACTATTGCCTTTTAGCCAAACGACGTGACATATAATGCTGAAACCTCCATTCAGTTAATTTTGCGAGTGTTGCATAATTACTCACTTGTTAGTGGGATTGTTGTCATTGTTGAATCCCACTATGTTTTGGCTCAGTTCTAGCCTTTCATGACCCAAGTTATGAGTTAATGGCTATGAGAAAGAATCAACTCCCTCGTTCAACTGCTCTAGCATCATGTATCCTTCACTAGGCCGAAGGGCTTCCTTGCCTTGCTAAATCTACCCCCTAAAAGCCAACACAATGAAGGTGTTGAAGGTTGCAATGAAGGCAAACCCAAAGGCCACAATTTAGGCGACTAGAGGCAGACTGCAATAAAGACGGAATTTCCAATACACCCCCTCACGCTTCAGCCTGGCCCAATGGGTCTGAAGCGTGGACGATGTGGGAAACCCAACGATAGATGCTCTGATACTATGTTGAAATTTGTGGCCTAACTCATCCTTACAAAACCAGGTTATAAGGTGAGAAGTGTCTCCTCTTTATAAACTCTTCTCAAGAGTTCAATCTATCTGATGTGGGAGTAAATCTACCCCCTCAAAGCCAACAAAATGAAGGTGTTGGAGGCTGCAATGAAGGCAAACCCAAAGGTCGCAATTTAGGCGACTAGAGACAGACCGCAATAAAGGCAGAATTTCCAACAGTTTTGTATAACTTGTCCTTGTCCCTGTAGTGGTGCATGTTTGAGAAATGTTTTCTTCAAGTCTATCATGCTCTTGATGGGCGATCAATTTATCACTCATAACATGCATTTTTGGAGTCTTTGAGGAATACAAAGCCATGTGAAAGGACATTGGAAGATTATATGCAAGTGATGTCGAAAGCAAACGAAGTGGTTAATTGGTGATTGTTTCCTCCACCAAATGGCTATGTCAAATGTAATATAGATGCAGCCATAATTTCATCTAGACAACAGGTGGGAGTTGGAGCATGTATAAGAGATGGAACATGCCAATTTAAATCCGCTTTCTCTACTTGGTGTGCAACTTCAATGAAAGCCAGTGAAGGTGAAGCATGGAGAAGCATGGAGACTTCTACAAGGCTTCGACTGGCTCATGTCTACGGAACTAAATTGTGTTATTATAGAGATATCTAGGTTTATAACCCGTGCGTTGCACGGGTTGGATCATACTGTTTATATAATTTTTTTTAAATTACAATTTTGATAGGTCAATTAAATTATTGTTTTATTTTAAAAAGGGCTTCATCAAGGATTTAAAAATAGAAATAATCTATAAATTTTATGTTAAAAAAGTTACGTTTTAAACGTTTAATGCGTTGAATGCATCATTTTCAAGATAATTTTTTCTTTAGACTTTCTAACAAATGCTCTAAAGATACTAGTTAGCATTTCCTTTTATAAAAGCATTATTAAAAATGTCGAATATTTGTTATATTAAAAAAAAGGATAGTTTTTAAAAAGAAATTAAAGCATATAATATCGAATCTATTTAAATTTTATGAGTGTGCCAAATGGATACACCAAAAAAAAATGGATACAATTTTAGAAAATCAAAGTGCATAAAATATCATATAGAAATTACAAACACATCCTAAAAAACATCTTATAAAATAAGAAAGAAACTTAAAAAAGTAGACTAAAAAAATTTATATTGACTCTTAATTCAATGATAAAAAGGTAGGGCTAACTTATTTGGTAAGTCGTGGGTAGTTAACATCCACACCTTTTTTTTCACTTACCGACGACTTTTGGCCTTGGATAATGAGAGAATTTCTTGTAGTGCTTGGTACATAAATCAATTTGTAGTCAAGACATATGTGAAAAGAGAGAATTAGAAACAAAAATCACAATATGAAATTGAAGAATATAAGTTAAGAGTTATTTGAAGAAAGCAATGATAGTCTAAAACTAAAATTTATAATACAAATATTTAGAACGGGTGCACAATTCATGTATTTTACATATCATTATCATTATCGTATCATTATCATGGATGGATAGGAGAATAGCACTTAATAAAATTTTTAACTCACATCTCCTAAGTAAAAGGGTAACTCACTGATTTATTAATTTTGTTCTGTGTAACTCACACATTAATACAATGTGTGAGGGAAAGATAGAATAATTGAGGAATAGGAAAAGAAAGATAGATCAAAGGTTGGTGTGATAAAATTATCTTAACAAATAGAAGTTAATTTGACTTTATCTAAAAAAGGAAAAAAAGAAGTTGAAGTATTATTAGAGTTGAGCAAACAATTGACACGATAGGATAGAATTATGTTTTACACAGCACTTAGGTTTTGTAAAAATTTGTATCATCATTGGATATTAAGTCAATAGTGGAGAATAACTCTTCATAATCCATTAAACTAAAAATTACGATCAATATCATCTCTCATATTCTTTTAAAAAATCTCCTTAACTTATATCACATGAAATATCTCTATGTGAAGTGGATGTGATATCCTTTGTTCATGTTATTCAATTTAGTTGTTTTTATACTATATTGAATTTTAAGCTTGACTTAACCTTAAAGCATGGATTTTGCCTATGTAACACTTCTAAAAAACCTCCTCACCCTTTCTTGAAAATTGGCACCCTTCATATTCCAATTCTTTCAAATTCATGAGTTATATAACCTCCACTATATGAATTTAATATATAATGATACTAACTCCTAAAAAAACCTCTCATATTTTCTTATTTCACGCTATTATAGTAACCAATCTTTTAATTGCCACAATCTAAAATCCTTTTACAGTCCCCTTTTGATTTATTGGTCCAGGTCCATTTTTTTTTCAAACTATCCTTCTATTACAAAATTTTAAAAAGAATGGTACAAAAATTATATCCACATTCTGTACCATTCAATCAAAGAGAATAATAAATTGTTAGAAGTTTTTGTAACTTAAGTCAAAATTCAGTACAGGTCAAAAAAAGTGAAAGATTAGTTTTGACTGAATAATGGTTATAAGAGGAATTAGGAATACATTTTCATATATTAGCATCATATCTATGGTGAAAATTATTTCTCTCAACCTGAAAAAATAATGAATATACAATGACTTTAGTGCAAATGAATAATATACAAACAACTTTTGTACATATGAATATGGTAGCTAGTATCAGTAGCATCATGGTGGAAACACTCAAGGAATGAGGTTGATTGTCAAATATGTGGGAATAGGTAGAAAATGAATATCGGGGGTAAGTGGTGGTTATAAAGGGTGAGGGTGAATATGAAAAATTATGCACTAAACTTTTCAACTTTGTAGGTTATATTTGAAGGAATGTTAAGGAGTAAATTCAATTATGATGGTGTAATTAAACAATCATGGAGTGTTTTCATAATCTTTGAGATTCATAGACGTTTCTTTCCAATGAGAATTGAATAATTTTTTTTATGGCTATGCTTTTATGCTAAGGAATATGTTAAAAGACACAAAAATTAGTTTTTAAATATTGTTAATGGTTTTCATCATAATTGAAAAAGAAGGGACCGAAAACAATTATGTGTTGTTTTTTTAGGGAAAAATTGTACTGTCTGTAATTAAGATTTTAATTGATTTGATCAATTACCACTTTTTTTATACTATATATTATTATTATATCATTTATTTGGACTAATTTATACTATAACTTCTATATAGCATTTATTGATCAATTTTATTCTTCAACTTTTTAATGCTAAGATATCTCTTCTTCTTTTTTTTTTGGTACACGCTATATCATTTTTTTAGTAGAAAAAATATATTTTATTATTACATAAATTAATAATTAGGTTATTTGGCTATGTGTTGAACTTCTATATATAATATATAATAATAAATTAAAAAAGAGCGACATCTCTATGGTACTAACTCCTAAAAAAAATATTGATAAAAGACATTTGTCCAAAAAAAAAATGTACCATACGCACCATACAATACAATCAAATAACCACACCTTTTCAACTATACTTTTAAATATAATTTTATTATTGTTATTATTAGTATTATTATCATTTTTTAACAAAATTATTATTATTATTATCATATTCCCTTAATTAATGGATAGTGGAAGGAGCTACAAATTAAAGCTCACTCAATTATCAGTTACATATTTAAGAATTATAAGAATGAACATGTAAATAAATATTTAGTAATAAATAGATGGAAAATAGGGAAATAGAAAAGAGAGAGCCACATGGTGAATGCTTAGAAATTTAGTTAGAAAAGGGGGATATTGGTGAGGTGACACGTAAACAAAGTGTAGTTTAGAATATAAGTATATATATATATATATATATATATAGAGAGAGAGAGAGAGAGAGAGAGAGAGAGAGAGAGAGAGAGAGAGAGAGAGATTCTTTTCCTTCCATATTCGGTTCCTTTCTTTGAGGAAGAAAAAAAAGTAGTTTAAAGATGAGTTTGTTCTTGAGGAAGGGATAGTGGGTGACTATTTTAGAGTTGATCTAAAATAAACAATCAATCTCATAATTTTATACATTTAAATACATAAAATACACACCTTTTTGTAGAAAAGCCCTCGCATACATGTTTGTTGATATCTAGTTCTTGTGCATGCATTATTTCTTCTGCTAATTATGAGGCTATAGACCAAAAAGACTAAAGGGAAAATATAGAACATAAAGACAATACAAACTTTATCATATCATGTAAGGAGCAAAAAAATAATATATATATATATATATATATATATATATATACACACACACCACAAACCATGAATAAAAACAAAAGTAATGATAGAACGACAAAATATAGATAGAATTCTAGTGGAGTGATTCCACAAAAATTTAATGACATAAATAACATTCACCATATTACAAAATCGGAGGAAATGATTGACATAAAAATCAGAAGAGCTTTGCTATATCCAACGAAGAAAATCATAGCGAAAGGACCACAAAAGAGAATTTAGTCAATCACAAATAAGAGTTTAGCGATATTTACAGTTTGTTGGTGGAAAAAAGGCAGAAGTCAAAATAAAGATGGGATGGAATACACATTCGGGATGCTTTCGTGGGTTTTGAATTCGTTGGAAATAACATCTTTCAAATCCAAAACCAATGGATCCACTATGCATCTGAATCTCAATCTTGAAAAGTTTGTAACATAGATTCACCTTATGCTTTGATATGTGATCATCATTTTCCTTCTCATCCTCAAGACCAATGGAAAAAGCCTCTTTGTTGATAAAATTAAACAATTATGTAACTTTGAAGCAATGAATAAACTATGGAAGTTGTTAAAAAAAAGAACCGAATAAAAAGAAATGGAAGGAAAAGAATAAATAAAATGTTAAAGAAGTATAAATAAACGTTACTAATTGAGGGAAAATGAAAGAGTAAGTGGCTGGTAATTAAGGGTTACCACTAATTGAGAAAATGAAAGAGTGAGTGATAGCTAGTTATTAAGGGAATAATAATAATAATAATAATAATAATAATAATAATAGTTAAAAGTATAATTGAAAAGGTGTGGTTATTTGATTATATGGTACGTATGATACTTTTTTTTTTGACAAATGTTTTTATATTAATTTTTTTTTCTTTTAGGAGTTAGTACCATTAGATATTAAATTTATATAGAGGAGGTTATGTAACTCGTATAGTGAATATGAAAAATTATACACTAAACTTTTCCAATTTTTAGGCACTAATAAAAAATCTTGAGTAGTTGAAGGAGCTACACAAATTGATTGACAGTTACATAGAAAAGAAGTCAATAAAGAAGAATTTGAAGGAAATCAATAAAGAAGAATTTGAAGTTACATATTAAAGAACCATATAAATGAATATATAAGTAAATATTTATTTAGTAAATAGATGAATGGAAAAGAGAAAGCCACATGGAATATATATGAGAGATTAGTTAAAAATGAGGAACATTGGTGAGGTGACATGTAATCAAAATGTAGCTTAAAATACATATATAGAGATAGAGATAGAGATTGTAAGCAGGTAGTAGATGACATTAACAACTCAAAGATTGGTCGATGGCATATGGTTTCATTATCTCTAAATGAAGGGACATTTTGTCTTAAAAAACAAACTACCAAGTTTGTTCTGTAGGCGACAAGCAAATTATGACACTAATCATGTACTTACACAAACATCTACCAATTATGTTACTCTCAACGTCTTTAAGCATATTCCTCATTGTATTTGGAACAATAATTTAAATGAAATGTCTTGATTTTGCTTGGACACACATGTAACATTACATGAGTTAAAAATTGTAGTTAATTTGTATGAAAAAAAATAATTTACTTCACAAAATTATAATTCATTAACGATATGAAAAAGTTAAATTAAAAAATTGGAAACATTAGGGTGTAAATGATAGTATAATATGAAAAGAAACATTATTGTTTCAATTTTTTAAACTAAAATATAAAAAACTTATAAATGACAATAATTTTGAAACATAAATAGTAAAAGAGTTTAATGGTGTTGAGTCGACAATCCAAAACAATTTTACACATACAACTAATGAAAACATTTAGAATTGCCACACCAATTAATCTTTTTAATTTATGTGAAAATTCTGAATGTTTTGATTGGTTATGTGTGTAAAGTTGTTTTAAACCGTAGACCCGCCACAATTAAATTCATAGTAAAATAATTGTTTGACACAAGATAGAGTAAGATCCTTTTGTTACATATTATATAATACAAAGTGATTTTGATATTAAATAATTTTGATATTTTTTAAAAAAATTAAAGAAAAAGAGAAGTTATTTTAACATTGTAATTGAAATTCTGGCAATTCTGGTTCTGAACCAGTAAAACAGAGTATGAAAACTAAAGTTCAGAAGCAGAAAATTAAAGTGCAGAAAGTAAAGGAACACAATGAATTTGTTAACCCAGTTCGGTGCAAACTTCACCTACTCTGGGGGATACCAATCCAGGAAGGAAATCCACTAAGTAGTATTAATTCTAAGACTCTAAACACATCCCCTGTTTTTCAGTCTTATCACTTAATCACTACCCGTCTAGACTTCTATCTAGAAACTCCTAGATATAAGAAACCCCTCTTACTTCCTAACCAAGCAATCACAGCCCAGTGATTGTAAACTCTTTAATAAAACCAAATACGATGAAGACACTCTTCAACAAGACAAAAACATCACTTTTGCTTAAAAGCTTTAAGTGATTTACAACTCAAAACACCTAAACCAACTCAAACAGATGCGTGGTGTACAAAACAAAGCCTAAAGCTTACACAAAGACTCTTATGATAATATCAGTTTTGACTCAATTAATTTCTTCAAAGCAGCACGTCCTCCTTATATAGTACTTCAGCAGTTCTCATAATTCTGAACACAATCATCCACAAAGATATGATTCTGAAATTGTTTAGCAGCTCAAAGAAGGAAACATATTTCTGAATTATATTTTACAAAGATCCTTTGAAAATATATTCATCAATAAACACGAAGCCAATCTTCAACAAGATCTTCACCAAAATAATCAGCCTTCTAGAAAACAATAGCCTGGATAAAACTTCAGTAAATCTTCAAGAGATACGCACAGAATTAATCACAAAGAATGCAGAAATCCAGCTTCTGTAAACAGCTTCTGAAGTTCAGCTTCTGAAGGTCAACGCTGGTCAACGTCTGAAGGCAGCTTCTGAAGGTCAATAGAAGTCAACGTCTGAACAGTGCATCTGAAGACCTGTTCAGCGTCTGAAGGCCAGTTCTGCGTCTGAAGGCCATTCCAGCTTCTGATGAACAGTAAATCCCGTTTTCAACTTCTGAAGACTTCTGAAAACCAATTTCCAGTTTCTGAAGGACCAAAATAGCTTCTGAGGACGCTTTGCTTGTACAATATGATTTTAGCAAACATTTAGCCAACATTCAAATCTCCAACAATCTCCCCCTTTGGCAAATTTTTGGCTAAAATCAAATTGACCATAAAAACAAGTTCTTCACTCAACACATAAACTCAGCCATGAAGAACTACACACATCCAAACATAGCCACAGAGTCAGCAGCGGTTAAAATGCTATGTTAAACCAACCAGCTTCAGTTTTTGAAATACCACAACAGTTCTGAAGCACACAAACAACTTCTCAGTTTCTGAAGTACACAAACACTCCCCCTGCAACACATCACTCAGGAACTCCCCCTGAAACACACAGCTCCTGACAGAGACACAAAGAAATACTCTCCCCCTGAACCAGAGTCAGCAGAGAACAGAACACAGGCAGAAACTCTCCCCATGAAGTAAACAGATCAGCAGTAGCATCTGACCACACAGATTTCTCCCCCTTTTTAGCCAAACAAATTTGACAAAACACCAACAAACACCAGGAGCAAGAAACACAACACAGACCAGCAACTAACAGCTCAGACCTCAGCACAGCACCAACAAGGATCAGAACCACATAGAATCCACACACAGAAGAACAACCAAAACTGTAGAGAACAACACAACTACTAACCAGAAACACAAGCAGAAAATTAAGACATCAGTCACAAACTTGACAGTCTTCAGACTCAGCATCAGAAGTTGCTTAGTCTTCATTAGACACAATCATCAGATGCTGCTTAATTGATGTGTGCCTCAGGCACATTCAGAACCTTCTTCCCAGTAATTTGCTTCTCAAGATCAGCAATTCTCTTCTGAACACAGGACATGGTATCATGCTTAATAACATCTTCAGACTTACTAGGAACTAGTGCCTTCTGAACAGGAACAGGAACCAACACTTTACTCCAGACTTTGGATGGTCCAGCACCAGAACTCTTCTGTGTTATATGAATGGGTTTGCTGTCATCAGCAACAGCCTTTCCTTTTCCTTTGTTCAGCCTCTGAGCAACACCTTCACACTTTGGTCTCCAAACCTTCTTGACCTTGCTTTTGTTCATAGCTGGTTCCACTTTTCTGTGGTGAAAATGCTTGGGGTATCCATGCAGCTTGTAACAAAAAGGTTTAATGTGTCCCTTTTTCCCACAATGATGACATACCCAAGGATGAGTAGCCTTCTTGTCTTTGGATTCCTGAGGTTTGTTCTTAACTTTCCTCATCAGTGGAACATGAGTAGCAGCAGGTATGAACCTCTTAGCAGGTTTTTGTTGTTTGATGTTCAGATTCTGATCATTAAACCCAATTCCATTTGGTTTTCCCTAATTCTGATTCTCCAAAATTTCTTCCAGCACATCAGTAGCAGAATTCATCATTCTGACTTGCTTCTTCATCTGATCAAGTTGAGAATTCAGTTGAATTACCTCATTACTGAGAACAGAAATCTTCTCTAAGTGTTCACCCCTTTCAATCTGAAGTTGAGTGTTAATTTTCTTCTGTTCTTCCATCTGCTTGCACACTTCATCAAATTGATATTGCATCTTCTTGCAAAAAGCAGCAGGATCTTTGTAATTGGTAGCCAGATCTTCACATGATGATTCTCCATCACTTGACTCAGACTCTGAAGAGGTTTCTGAACCCATAACTCTATCATCAGACCAGAATTTACCAGTTAAAGCAGTGACAGGTTCCTCTTCACCTTCTGAGTTATCTTCATCAGACCAAATCACAGTCAGACTTTTCTTCTGCTTCTTGAGATAAGTAGGACATTCTGACTTGACATGACCATATTCTTCACACTCAAAGCACTGAACTCTCTTTGATTGATTGCTCTTCTCATCAGTTCTTGTCTTCTGCTTCAGAAATTTCTTAAACTGTTTGGTCAGCATCACAAGAGCTTCTGATGAGGTTTCATCATCCACACTTTCAGCATCTGCTACAAATGCAACACCTTTCCCCTTCTTATCAGTCCTGCTTATTTCAAAGTTTTGAAGAGACCCAATCAATTCCTCAACCTTCATGCTAGAGATGTCATGTGCTTCTTCAATTGCAGTCACCTTCATATCAAACCTCTTGGGTAGGGATCTGAGAATTTTCCTAACAAGCTTCTCATCTGATACTTTTTCTCCAAGTGATTCAAAAGAGTTAGCCATGTCCAGAATATTCATGTAAAAGTCTTGGATGTTCTCATCCTCCAGCATTCAGAGATTTTCAAATTTTGTGGTCAGAAGCTGAAGTCCGGACAGTTTAACCTTTGAAGTTCCTTCATAAGTGGTCTAGAGTATCTCCCAGGCATCCTTAGCAATTGTGCACTGCTTGATCATTCTAAATATATTCTTGTCCACTCCATTGAATATAGCATTCAGGGCTTTGGAATTTGCAAGAGATAATGCATCTTCATCATTGGTCCAATCTTCCTCTGGTTTCAAAACACCTGTCTTCTTACCATCTTTGTCAGTCACAACTGGATGTTCCCAACCCTTCAGAACAGCTTTCCAGGTTTTGCTATCTATTGATTTAAGGAAAGCACTCATGCGTGATTTCCAATAATCATAGTTGGTCCCATCAAGCAAAGGTGGCCTGTTAACAAATCCTCATTCTTTCTCCATAAAGCCAGAAAATATCTCCCTGGAGCTCACCCAAAAACAAGCAGGGTGCCTGCTCTGATGCCAATTGAAATTCTGGCAATTCTGGTTCTGAACCAGTAAAACAGAGTATGAAAACTAAAGTTCAGAAGCAGAAAATTAAAGTGCAGAAAGTAAAGGAACACAATGAATTTGTTAACCCAGTTCGGTGCAAACTTCACCTACTCTGGGGGATACCAATCCAGGAAGGAAATCCACTAAGTAGTATTAATTCTAAGACTCTAAACACATCCCCTGTTTTTCAGTCTTATCACTGAAGGTGAGAAAAACAAACACACAAGAAGGGGGGGTTGAATTGTGTGGCTCTAAAAACTTGTTATCTTTTCTTTTCAGAACTTAAGGATCAGTTCAGAAGCTGATATGATCAGTTTTGAACAAATATCAAGAGTTATGCAGCGGTTATAAAATTGAAAAGAGAAGGGTAAAGAGAGGCACACAGAAATTATACAGGTTCCTTCTCAATGTGAGAAGTAGTCCTGTCCCCTTGTATACAACAAGAGAGTTCACTATAATCTGAAGATTACACAATGCTCAACCACACAGGAAGAGACTTCCAGTTGCTCAATCACAAAGAAAGAGACTTCTATGCTCAACCACCAAGGAAGAGGCTTCCAATGCTCAAGTCACTAAGACAAGAGACTTCCCAATGCTCAAGTCACTAAGACAAGAGACTTCTGACTCAGACCACAAAGGAATGAGGTTACAATTGCTTAGTATACAGACTAAGACTTTAGGGACCAAACTGATTTATAAGTGAAATAGTTTGGGATGAACACTTGATCAAATATCAGAGGTGTTCTCTAAATACAACACAGGTTAAGACTCTTAACCTTAAGAAATTCTAAGTTACAAGACTATGAGAATTTCTAAGAGGTTTGAACTTGACAGTTTTTACACAGAAAACAGAGCAAAGTTTCAGCAATACGTTTCAAGAGTCTTCAACCTTTTTCTTCTTCAAATCTTCCTCTTCTTATAGATGAAAATAGAGCTGTTGAAGATTTGCTTGAATTAAGGAAATTAGCCGTTGCAATTGGACTAGGATACTGCAAATGTGTGCTGCACTTTTTCAGTCAGAACAGGGCAGGTGCCATTTTTGAATTGGCCCACCTTAAAAACTGGAGAATGTTTGGGTCAGGGAGACAACTGTTCCATTGAGTTGTTCTGACACATCCAGGCATTAAATGCGCACAGTACTGGTTGCTTTTCCATGCCACATCAGCTTCAGAAGCTTCTCAGTGAACAGTGATCAGAAGCTACTTCAGTTGTACGGATCAGAAGCTGGTCTTCAGATGTTGACTTCATCAGAAGCACCCAGACTTCAGAAGCTGCACTTCAGGAGCACCACTTCAGGAGTACCTCAGAGGCTTCACTTCAGTAGCACTTCTTCAGTATCTCTTCAGAAGCTCTTTACTTCAGGAGCACTTCTTTAGGACCTCTTACTTCAGGAGCACTTCTTCAGTAGCATTTCTTCAGGACCAGTTTTCTTTCTAGCTTTGCAACCTGGCTTCTTGGCTTTCCTTCTTGCTCTTTAGCTTGTTCTTCATAACCATTATCAATCAATACTTATTAAGCATGTGGTTCTGAAACACTTGAACAAAGCATTAGCAAATAAACCAATTTTCTCTTTAATACTTTGTTATCATCAACACCATAAAGAGAGATATGTTTACACATAATGTTTCAACAATCTCCCCCTTTATACATAAGAGAGTTTTTAAACACATTTTGTTCCAACAATCTCCCCCTTTTTGATGATGACAAACATAAGTATTAAAACAGAAAATTGTTGTTAACTTAATTAACAAGTTAACTGCAGGGTGTGAGGTTTGTAAGCTCCCCCTGAGTCTGATCCAAGTTAATTAAGCTCAGTTAAAAACACAAATGTGAAAATTTCAGAATTGTTATTAAGTTTAATTAACAATCTGACTTCAGGAGAGGTTTGTAAGCTCCCCCTAGGTCTGACAATCCTCAAGGTTAGGTTTGTAAGCTCCCCTTGATTCTTATCCATGTTAATTAATCTTAACTTAAAACAATATGGTGAAATTTATACTCAGAATTCAAAATGACTTGTTGACTTCAGGTTCTGAGGTTTGTAAGCTCTCCCCCTAAGTCTGATAATCCACAGGATGAGTTTTGTAAGCTCCCCGAGTCTTATCCAAGTTATTTTAAATTCATCTTAACTCACTAAGAGTTATATATCTCATAGAAATATATCAGAGCCAGAAATTCACTTCAGAGGCTAAGAGTTAGAATCTGTTCTCATAAGTTAAATTTAGTCAGAATTGTATCAGAGCTTAACTGATCAGTATCATAGCTTAACCCTAACAATTGTATCAGAGCTTAATCAGCTTATCTTCTGACAATTTTAACTTAACTTACTTTTGAGCTCAGGTGCTTTAATACTTGTTTTACTTTCTCCCCCTTTTGTCATCAACAAAAAGAATTTTACTTTCTCTCCTCAAAACAGAGAATTTCTCTCCCTTGTTCAAGAGAGTTTGAAAATATCTGTATCAGAGCAGAAAAGAGTGTGAAAGTATGTATCAAAGCAGTTCAGTTTCCCCCTTTTTAAAAGAGTTTGAGAGCAGTTCTGACACCAAGTTTGAAAATATTTCAAAAGGATTCAGAATTGGGGGGGGGGGGGGGGGGGGTTGAACCAACCAAGATTGTGAGATAGTTATGCAATCATATTGATAATCAAGCAACAAAGATGAGTATCAGAGCATACTTGACTTTCAAGGAATATATGACTTGCATTTAAAAATAGAATGCTGTTCAGAAGCAGAAAAAGTCTTAGAGCTTCTGATCAGGTCATTCTGTGTTCAGACATGACTTATTCAGTACAAATTGTTTTCAGTATCAGAGCAAAACTACTCAGGAAGGTGTCATACCCCATTTTTTGACCCGTTTTCGTCTCGTTTTATTTATTGTCTCGTTTGACGCATTTTTTTTTTAAGGCCGAGAATTTTCGTCGTTTCAGACGAAATTTCGGCAGGGAGGTATTTTAAAATACCTCATGTCAATTTTTTGTTTTGTTTATTAATTTTATTTTTTTTATCCCTTTTTATTTTTACTTTTAATTTCAGTTTTATTATTATCATTAATTTTTATTTTTATTATTATCATTTTTATTATTTTTATTATTATTATTTTTTTCATTTTTTGTCCAAAAAAGTCCAAGTCCAAGTCATGGTCAACAGTCCAACAACAACACATGCAGCGCCCCAACTCTCACTGGGTTTTCATCATCACAAACCTTCTATCCATATCCAGAAATCATCACAAAACCTGCAAAAAAGAATCCAGCAAATCCTCCCATTTAATGCTTGCAGAAATCCTATCCAAAAAACCCAGATCAACTTGCAAATTTAATGAGTCATTAAGCTGACAAGCAGCTTAATTTGCCTCTACTTAACAGAATCAACAGAGTAGAAACAGACACAGAAAAAAATTTGAGAAGTAGAAATTTTGAACCAAAGCATTTTTACAGTAAACAAAACACACAAAGCTTCCAACTTTCCCCTTACTCAAAACAAATTTTCGCCCTCACACAGTACCAAGTTCAACACAACACAAATACTCAAAACACAACAAACATTTTCCAACAAAACCAACACACCAACATAACCAAGCCCACACGCCCTTCAAACAACACAACCCAGCAAAGCAACCAACACACACGTTCACACACCTCACACCACACCCACACGTCCCAGTAAAAACCACCCAGCAAGCCATACGAAGGCAACACGCACGCAAGCCATAAACATACACAACACAAAGGTCACGCACATACCTCACCACCACTCACACGACACACAAACAGAACACAAACAGACCACACTCACGCACATAACATCAAAGCCAGCAAGAACAAAACAAAACAGAAAAAAAGAAGGTAAAATTTTTTATTTTTAAACTTAGATCTAGACCGTTTGGGTGGGATTTTGGAGAAAATAGGGCCGGATTCGGGTTTAGAAACAAAAAGGATATAGGAAAAGGAAGAAAAATTTTGAAAAAGGGTTTTTTTTAGATCTCCGGCGCGGTGGTGCCACCACCGGCCACCACGCCGGAGCACTGTTCCGGCGAGCCATAAGAGAGGTGAGAGAACAGAGGAAATTCGGCCAGGCTGGGAGAAGAGTGAGAGAAGAGAGAGAGTGAAAAGGGGAAAATGAAAAATTATGAAGGGGAAAGGGTATTTATACCCCTCCCCGTTTCTGTGTGGCAGGGTGTACGCGTTAGCGTACACCCACGCTCTCCTGACCCTTAGATTTTAATCATACGGCCTGATTTTCTTTGCCCTGTGATTAGATCAGGGCCGTCCGATTAATCAGACGGCCCAGTTTAGTTTACGAAAGCCCAATGCTTTTTGGGCCTTTTCTTTCAAATTTCTTTTAGTTTTTACTTCTAACACCCCTAGTTTTATTTTTTACACCTCCCAAATTTTTATTTCTTTTATTTTCTTTGCAAATTTAATTTTTTTTTCTTTTTTGTTATTTATTTCTTTTTATTGTTTTATTGTTTTTTACATCTCATTTATTTACCTATCATTTATCTCATGCATTTATTTTTTATTTTTATTTCTTTTTGTTCATTTTATTTTATATTTTTTCTTTATATGTACATTTAGGAACATATATATATAAATATGCATTGTTCTTTTATTATTTTTTATAATTCAATCCATGATAAACAAAAATCTTTTTATTTAAATCCAACGATCCTTTTATTTAATTCATCGCGTTTAGTTTATTTCACCGCATTTATTTTTCTTTTTTTAACTCCAAGTAAAAAATCCCAAAACAACAAAAACTTTTTTCATTTTTATTAAGTAACAAACTTGTTCATTTTGGTTGCAACAACTAATTTGGACAATTTATTTTCTCTTTTATTCTAAAAAAACGAGCGTTTTTCTTAGTTTACATTTTCATAAAATTCAAGCGAAACTTGAATGAAAAAGGGTGGTTTGACGTATGTCTCTCCTTTCCCCGATCGGATAAACACTTGACGTATGTCTCGTTGCTTAGACGATCGTCATTCTTTTCTAGCTTCCCAAAAATATACGTTTTTAAATTCAAACGAAACTTGAATGAAAAAGGGTGGTTTGACGTATGTCTCTCCTTTCCTCGGTTGTACGAACACTTGACGTATGTCTCGTTGCTCGGACAATCGTCATTCTATTTTCAAAGTGAATCTAACTCACCAATCTTGGCCCTGTGGTCAATCCAAACCTTTCGCGCCTTTGCGCGTTATTTTTACGCCTTGCGTGAATTTAACGCCTCCGCGCGTTTATTTTATTTTTCAACATTGTACGCCTCCGTGCGTTCGTCTTTATTTTCAAACATTTTACGCCTCTGTGCGTCTGTCTTTTTTCCTTAAATATTTACGCTTTGCGCGAGTTTATCGCCTTAGCGTCTGTCTTTTCACCTTTTTAAGCTTTTTACGCCTTTTTGCGTTTTCAAACAATTCTTTTTCAAGAACTACGTAAGCTTTGAATTCTCCGACTACCGGGAGATACGTAGGAGCAAGATTGACGTCTTGTCAAGCCCGTTATTTAAAAAAATCTTTTTTCTCTTTTTTCTATTTCGTTTGTTTTTATCTCTTTCTTCACCTCACATTTTATTTACTTGTTCATTTACATATATATATATGATTAAGCATGCAAGCAAAACGTCAAAAACATTTTAAGCCTAAGCCAACTAAGAGGTTCCCGTTGAGTACAACGGATGTGAGGGGTGCTAATACCTTCCCCTCGCATAATCGACTTTCGAACCTAAAATCTCTTTTCAAGGTAATTTAGAACTTTTTTCCTTTTTCCCCGAAAAATTAAAAGTTCAGTCGTGATTTAAATTTAGTGATTCAACGCTAGTCAATAGCTTGACATCCGAAATTCGACGCGACAGAAGGTATCAGAGCAAACTTGCAAGAAAGTATCAGAGCAAATCTGAGCTGGTTTAAAGAAATTATATCAGAGCTTGATACCAAATAAAGGTTTCTCTCAGAGTCTGATACCAAATTGGCATTTCAGTACTGATACCAAGATAAAATGAGTTCTAAAGACTGAATATGTCTGATACACTTTGGGCTTTTAAAATGTGTCTGTGCTAAACATTTTGAAAACATACTGATACCAAAGGAAAATTGTTTGTTAAGCAATTTTAACAATGAGTATCAGAGCATTAAATCACATTTTTACTTGATGACTTTGGGGGGATTAGAGTATAAACTTTCAAAGCTTTAATCATCATTGCCCATTACTATACTTATCAGATTCTGACCAACATTAGATTTCTAACAGATTCAGAAGTCAGAAAATCCAGGTTCTGATCCTTCAGACTCTGAAGTTTTTCAGGCTTAACTTTAGTCAAACTCTCAGAAAGTGAGTGATTGATAAGTCTTAGCTTATGATAAACTTAGAATCAAGGATTTCATTCAGATTCAAGCACATTTTCAAGAGATAAAATGCATGTTCAGATTCTTTTTAATAAAATTGAATCTTTCTTCTGTTAGGGGTTTTGTGAATATGTCAGCCCATTGATGATCAGTATCAATGAACTGAATATCTAAAACACCCTTCTGAACATAATCTCTTATAAAATGATGTTTTATTTCTATGTGCTTGGCTCTAGAATGCAGAATTGGATTTTTAGACAGACAAATAGCAGCAGTATTATCACAATAAAGAGGAATATTATCTGCATGAATCTGATAATCCTCTAATTGATGTTTCATCCAGAGCAGTTGTGTGCTACAACTTGCAGCTGAGATGTATTCTGCTTCTGCTGTTGACAAAACAATGGTTGCTTGTCTCTTGCTGGCCCAGGATATCAGATTCTCACCAAGAAACTGGCAGTTTCCACTGGTGGATTTTCTTTCAATCCTGTCCCCAGCATAGTCAGCATCACAGAATCCAACTAGCTTATAATTTAGAGATTTCTTATACAGAAGTCCCAAATTAGTTGTTCCTTTCAGATACCTGAAGATTCTCTTGACAGCAGTCATATGAGATTCTCTAGGATCTGATTGGAATCTAGCACACAGACATACACTAAATAAAATATCTGGTCTAGAAGCAGTTAAGTATAGGAGAGAACCTATCATACCTCTGTACAGCTTCTGATCTACCTTAGTGCCATTGTCCTCTTTGCTTAAGGTGCACGTGGGATGCATTGGTGTTGCCATCAGCTTGCAATCATCCAATTGAAACTTCTTCAGAAGCTCCTTGGTGTATTTTGACTGATGAACATAATCACCTTCTTTGCATTGGTTGATTTGAATTCCCAAGAAGAATTTCAGCTCACCCATCATGCTCATTTCAAATTCATCCTGCATTAACTTAGAAAATTCCTTGCAAAGGGAGGCATTAGTAGAACCAAATATGATATCATCAACATAGATTTGCACAATTAAGATTTCTTTCTTAACAGTTTTTCTAAAGAGTGTATTGTCAACTTGACCTCTTACAAAACCATTTTTAGTTAAGAAGTTGCTTAGCCTTTCATACCAAGCTCTGGGAGCTTGTTTCAGACCATACAAGGACTTCTTAAGTTTAAAAACATGATTTGGATATTTAACATCTTCAAAACCAGGAGGTTGTTTGACATATACTTCTTCAGAAATTACACCATTTAAGAAAGCACTCTTAACATCCATTTGATACAAGATGATATCATGATTAATAGCATAAGAAAGAAGTAACCTGATTGCTTCCAGTCTTGCTACTGGAGCAAAAGTTTCAGTGTAGTCTATTCCTTCTTGCTAGCTGTACCCTTGAGCTACTAATCTAGCCTTGTTTCTGATCACTTCTCCTTGTTCATTGAGCTTGTTCCTGAACACCCATTTTGTTCCAATGATGTTCTTCTGATCAGGTTTTGCCACAAGATCCCATACATCATTCCTTTGGAACTGGTCCAGCTCTTCTTGCATTGCTACAATCCAACCATCATCAGCAAGTGCTTCATCAGCAGTTGTGGGTTCAATCATGGATAACAGGCCAAGCATGGACTCATTCTGAGTGAATGCTGATCTTGTCTTTCTTGGACTGTCCTTGTTTCCAATGATCAACTCCTCATGATGTGAAGACTTGTACTTGAAGGAGGTTCTGGGTGGATTAGCTTCTGAAGGGCCACCAGGGATTTGTTCAGAACCATGCTGGTCTTGATTAGCATCAGGAGTAGTGTCATTGCTGGAGAGTTTCTCAGAGTCTTCATTGTTTTCAGCTTCTGAACCTTCATCAGAACCTGAACTGGGTTCAGCTTCTGAAGGCTCTTCTGAGATTCTGACATCTGCAAAACTCTCAACCATCTCTGGTATTTCACTACCAGGCTTCTTATCATCAAACCTAATGTGTATAGCTTCTTCAACAACATGTGTTTCAGAATTATACACTCTGTATGCCTTAGACCTCTCTGAGTAACCTAAAAAGGTACCCTTTTGAGCCTTGGCATCAAATTTCTTTAGGTAGACCTTATTGTTTAGTATGTAACATGTACAACCAAACTGATGAAAATAAGAAATACTTGGTTTTCTTCCTTTAAATAATTCATATGAAGTTTTATTCAGAATGGGTCTGATATAGATCCTGTTCTGAATATAACATGCTGTGTTTACAGCTTCTGCCCAAAAGTACTTAGCAATTTTTGACTCATGGATCATGGTTCTGGCCATCTCTTGTAAAGACCTGTTCTTTCTCTCTACAACTCCATTTTGTTGTGGAGTTCTAGGAGATGAGAACTCATGGAAAATTCCATGGTATTCACAAAAGTTTTCAAAAGGTTCATTTTCAAATTCACCACCATGATCACTTCTGATTTTCAAAATTTTCAAATCAGTTTCAGTTTGTACTTGTTTGCAGAATTTGAAAAACACATCATATGTTTCATTTTTGGTTCTGAGGAATTTAACCCAAGTCCACCTACTATAATCATCAACAATCACAAGTCCATACTTCTTCCCATTGATTGAAGCTGTTCCAACAGGACCAAACAAATCAATGTGAAGGAGTTCTAGAGGTTTAGAGGTGGAAACAATGTTCTTTGGTTTAAAAGAAGTTTTAGAAAACTTTCCAATTTGGCATGCTGAACACAGAGCATCTGAGTGGTAATCAATCTGGGGCAAGCCTCTGACCAGCTGTAACTTGCTAAGCTTAGAGATGAGTCTCCAGTTAGCATGTCCCAGCCTTTTATGCCAGACCCATTTCTCATCACTCACAGACAGAAGGCAAACTACCTTCTGCTGAACCAAATCAGAAAAGTTTATTTTGTAAACATTGTTTTTCCTACAGCCTCTGAACACTACAGACTTATTTTCATTATTGATTACAGTGCAAGTGTTCTTATTAAACAGGACTTCATAATTACTATCACATAATTGACTTATGCTAAGTAAATTATGTCTCAGTCCATCTACCAGCCAAACATTATCAATGTACAGGGAAGAATTACCTATCTTACCAGTACCAATGATCTTTCCTTTCTGACTTCCTCCAAACCCCACAGTTCCTCCCTCTTTCAGAGTCAGGGTTTGGAACATAGACTTGTCCCCTGTCATATGATGCGAGCATCCACTGTCCAGGTACCAGGACCTTTCCTTTTCTTTGGATGACAAGCATATCTGCAATTGAAATAATTTCAGACTTAGGTACCCAGATTTTCATGGGTCCTTTGGGGTTAGTCTTGAAAGGTTTTGGCTTCTTGTGTCTGAAGTTATGGTATTCAGACTTGTTCTGATACTTTGGATATGAATCCTTGTATTTAGAATAAGTCTGAGTTTCAGAACCAGAATACTTCAGAACCTGAGTTCTCAAAGGTTTGGACTTTGACTTCTTCAGAACCAGAGACTTGGAGGTCTTTGGTTCTGATTTGTTCAGAGTCTGAACCATTGAGTACTTTGGTTCTGATCTCTTCAGAATTTTAACTTTGTTTACTTCAGGCACAAGGCAAGCTTCAGTTTTGCCTTTCTGAAAACAGTTTGAAACAGAAAACTATTTGGTTTGCTTTGGATTGCTTTGCCTAACATTCTGAGATTGAAAATGTTTTGCATTTACTGGTTTAACAGATTTTGAAGTTTTAATAAACCCAGTCTTAGAAAAATTTGAATCAGATTTATTCAGATTCTGAGACTTGCTAGTTTCAGGTTCTGAACACTTCAGATTCTGAACCTTTTCAGGTTTAGAGCCTGATTTCCTCTTACTCTTATGCTTAGGAACTTTTGGCATGGATTTGGGCAGGGTTTTAACATCTGCCTTCATCTTACCCTTAGGTTCTGAAGCTTCAGAGTCTGAGTTGTTCAGAACTTCTGACTTAGTCTCAGATTCTGATACTTTTAACTTCTCAGAATTATCAGAAGCAGGCACAAAGCATATACCATTGCCTTTTAAGATATTTCCAGAATATGAAGGTGAGTTTAAATCATTTGAAGGTTTGAATAAATCATAGCCAATGCCTTCACCTTTATTTCTGATCATATTATACATCATGGAGGCAATTTTAGTTCTATTGAATCCAGTTAACATGAAATCCTGAAGAGCAATTTCCTGTTCATTAGGAACCTCTTCAGATTTCTTATGAGCCTCTTTTCTGAGTTCTTCAACTTCTTCATCATATTCAAAAATTTGATTCTGAAGTTTAAGATTTTCCTCAGACAGCAAGTTTGTTTGATTTTTCAAAGACTTAATTTCTTTTAACTTGCTTTTAAGATGACTCATAAGATCATTAACTGTTTCAATTAAATCAGATCTAGAGAGTTCAGAATATACCTCATCTTCTTCATCAGAATCTGAACATGATTCTGCATCAGAAGATGCAATTGCCATCAGGGCCAGGTTGGCTTCTTCCTCATCAGATTCTGACTCATTGTCCAGATCATCCCAAGTAGCCATGAGACTCTTCTTAAGTTTATTTCTGAAATTGCTGGACTTTGAGCTGGACTTCTTTGCTTTTTCCTTTGATTTTTCCTTCTGAAGATCAGGACAATCAGCAATGAAGTGGCCAGGTTTTTTGCAGTTGTAGCAGTTTTCTTTCTGGATATCTCTCTTTGAACCAGAACAAGATCCTCTAAAGTTACTGCTTCTGTTAGAGAATTTTTTCTTTCTATTCATTAGATACTGAAGTCTTTTAGAAATCATTGCAAGCTCATCAGCATCTGAATCTTCATCAGAATTTCCCTCAGGAAACTCTTCTTCAGATTCAATTGCTTTCAAAGCTTTAGCAGGTTTTCTTTTAGACTTCAGAGCTAATGTTTTTGGCTCTCTAACAGACTCATCCTCATTGAGTCCCAGTTCATGCACTTTGAGGGAGCTTACAAGATCCTCAATACTTAAAGTATTCAGATCCTTAGCTTCCTCAATGGCAGTCACTTTAGGTCTCCATTTAGATGGCAGACTTCTAAGGATTTTATTCACATGGTCAGCAGTGGTATAACTCTTCTTCAGAATCTGAAGTCCAGAAACCAGAGTCTGAAATCTTGAGAACATAGTCTCAATATTTTCATCCTCTTTCATTCTGAACAGTTCATATTGCTGAACAAGAATATTTGCCTTAGCTTCTCTAACTTTCTGATTACCTTCATAGTTAGAGCAGAGGGATGTGAATATAGCCTTTGCAGTGGACTTGTCACTCAGCTTCTGATACTCAGTGTGAGGCAATGAGTCCACTATGATACCTCTGACATGATGATGCTTCCTATAGATCTTTCTTTCTGCATCACTCAGAGTTCTTCTGTTGACAGCAACACCTTCTTCATCTACAGGTATTGAGATTCCATCTTCAATAATATCCCATAGAGTATCATCAATCCCAATAATGTGACTATACATTTTACTCTTCCACCAAGAGAATTTTTCTGGGTCACCAGTAAACATAGGAGGTTTATTGTGTGACCTAGACTTCTTTTCTTCAGTACTATAGTCATATTGTACATTTCTTTGATTTTTGGGAGATGGTGGATTTCTGGGAGAGGGTGGAGGTGAATCACTAGTTGAGGCCATGTTTTTCTCAGGATCCTACTGACACACTGTTAAGTGTTAATATCAGAACCGGAGCTCTGATACCAACTGAAGGTGAGAAAAACAAACACACAAGAAGGGGGGTTGAATTGTGTGGCTCTAAAAACTTGTTATCTTTTCTTTTCAGAACTTAAGGATCAGTTCAGAAGCTGATATGATCAGTTCTGAACAAATATCAAGAGTTATGCAGCGGTTATAAAATTGAAAAGAGAAGGGTAAAGAGAGGCACACAGAAATTATACAGGTTCCTTCTCAATGTGAGAAGTAGTCCTGTCCCCTTGTATCCAACAAGAGAGTTCACTATAATCTGAAGATTACACAATGCTCAACCACACAGGAAGAGACTTCCAGTTGCTCAATCACAAAGAAAGAGACTTCTATGCTCAACCACCAAGGAAGAGGCTTCCAATGCTCAAGTCACTAAGACAAGAGACTTCCCAATGCTCAAGTCACTAAGACAAGAGACTTCTGACTCAGACCATAAAGGAATGAGGTTACAATTGCTTAGTATACAGACTAAGACTTTAGGGACCAAACTGATTTACAAATGAAATAGTTTGGGATGAACACTTGATCAAATATCAGAGGTGTTCTCTAAATACAACACAGGTTAAGACTCTTAACCTTAAGAAATTCTAAGTTACAAGACTATGAGAATTTCTAAGAGGTTTGAACTTGACAGTTTTTACACAGAAAACAGAGCAAAGTTTCAGCAAAACGTTTCAAGAGTCTTCAACCTTTTTCTTCTTCAAATCTTCCTCTTTTTATAGATGAAAATAGAGCTGTTGAAGATTTGCTTGAATTAAGGAAATTAGCCGTTGCAATTGGACTAGGATACTGCAAATGTGTGCTGCACTTTTTCAGTCAGAACAGGGCAGGTGCCATTTTTGAATTGGCCCACCTTAAAAACTGGAGAATGTTTGGGTCAGGGAGACAACTGTTCCATTGAGTTGTTCTGACACATCCAGGCATTAAATGCGCACAGTACTGGTTGCTTTTCCATGCCACATCAGCTTCAGAAGCTTCTTAGTGAACAGTGATCAGAAGCTACTTCAGTTGTACGGATCAGAAGCTGGTCTTCAGATGTTGACTTCATCAGAAGCACCCAGACTTCAGAAGCTGCACTTCAGGAGCACCACTTCAGGAGTACCTCAGAGGCTTCACTTCAGTAGCACTTCTTCAGTATCTCTTCAGAAGCTCTTTACTTCAGGAGCACTTCTTTAGGACCTCTTACTTCAGGAGCACTTCTTCAGTAGCATTTCTTCAGGACCAGTTTTCTTTCTAGCTTTGCAACCTGGCTTCTTGGCTTTCCTTCTTGCTCTTTAGCTTGTTCTTCATAACCATTATCAATCAATACTTATTAAGCATGTGGTTCTGAAACACTTGAACAAAGCATTAGCAAATAAACCAATTTTCTCTTTAATACTTTGTTATCATCAACACCATAAAGAGAGATATGTTTACACATAATGTTTCAACAATCTCCCCCTTTATACATAAGAGAGTTTTTAAACACATTTTGTTCCAACAATCACTTAATCACTACCCGTCTAGACTTCTATCTAGAAACTCCTAGATATAAGAAACCCCTCTTACTTCCTAACCAAGCAATCACAGCCCAGTGATTGTAAACTCTTTAATAAAACCAAATACGATGAAGACACTCTTCAACAAGACAAAAACATCACTTGTGCTTAAAAGCTTTAAGTGATTTACAGATGAGTGGTGTACAAAACAACTCAAACAGATGAGTGGTGTACAAAACAAAGCCTAAAGCTTACACAAAGACTCTTATGATAATATCAGTTTTGACTCAATTAATTTCTTCAAAGCAGCACGTCCTCCTTATATAGTACTTCAGCAGTTCTCATAATTCTGAACACAATCATCCACAAAGATATGATTCTGAAATTGTTTAGCAGCTCAAAGAAGGAAACATATTTCTGAATTATATTTTACAAAGATCCTTTGAAAATATATTCATCAATAAACACGAAGCCAATCTTCAACAAGATCTTCACCAAAATAATCAGCCTTCTAGAAAACAATAGCCTGGATAAAACTTCAGTAAATCTTCAAGAGATACGCACAGAATTAATCACAACGAATGCAGAAATCCAGCTTCTGAAGGTCAACGCTGGTCAACGTCTGAAGGC
Source organism: Medicago ruthenica (assembly GCA_018208015.1). NCBI lineage: Eukaryota > Viridiplantae > Streptophyta > Magnoliopsida > Fabales > Fabaceae > Medicago > Medicago ruthenica. The sequence continues at coordinate 32,988,317 of CM031377.1, read as the reverse complement.
AGCTTCTGAAGGTCAACAGAAGTCAACGTATGAACAGTGCGTCTGAAGACCTGTTTAGCGTCTGATGAACAGTTCTGCGTCTGAAGGCCAGTTTTGCGTCTGAAGGCCATTTGATAAGTGGCAAAATATGATTAAATCCATGTCTTTTACAAAGCTTTTTAGTTACTTGTTGTGCAAGTTACCTTAGGAACAGCATGGAATTTATGAATAAATGCCAATTATTCTTTGTATATCTTATTCTTCCCCATTTGTGTAGGAAAAAGCAAGCCAGGACCTGAAAATATCAAGAATTATTGAAGAGAAGCATGAAGACTTTCGCTCAGCGAAGGCTTGGCGAAGATAAGCAGAGAGTTCATCAGGAACAGTGAAAGACACTTTCGCTCAGCGATTGCTTGACGAAAGGTTGGCGAAGTGAGGCAGGGAATTTCTGAAACAGGGGAAGTTGTTTTCGCTCAGCGAACTTTCAAAACTGCCCAATGGAATTCTGCCACGTCATCTTCAGCATTAAACCGCCTTGATGATTTCGCTGGGCGATCCATATTTCGCTGGGCGAAAACAACTTCCCCTGTTTCAGAAATTCCCTGCCTCACTTCGCCAACCTTTCGCCAAGCAATCGCTGAGCGAAAGTGTCTTTCACTATTCCTGATGAACTCTCTGCCTATCTTCGCCAAGACATCGCCAAGCCTTCGCTGAGCGAAAGTCTTCATGCTTCTCTTCAATAATTCTTGATATTTTCAGGTCCTGGCTTGCTTTTTCCTACACAAATGGGGAAGAATAAGATATACAAAGAATAATTGGCATTTATTCATAAATTCCATGCTTTTCCTAAGGTAACTTGCACAACAAGTAACTAAAAAGCTTTGTAAAAGACATGGATTTAATCATATTTTGCCACTTATCAAATACTCCCCAACTTAGTTCAATGATACCCTAATCGAATGTTCCTTTATCATTTTGGCAAAGGTCAATAATCACGATGGATAAGGGTTCAAAAGAAAGCAAATATCAGAATTCAATAATGAGTTAACTATGAACTGGATTTTTTTTTACAAACTCCGGCAATTTCAATAAGCAATTGAGCTTATGAAAGTTGACAGTTCATGGCTAACAATTCTGATTCAATAGGCTCAGAGGGGTTAACAGATACTCACTTCTCACAGGGTAGGTTTATTTGGTCAAATGTTTCACTCATATTCAAAAAAAATTGCCTTGATCATTTCAATGCTTTTATACAATTTAAAACAACAATAGATTTAACATAAAATAACTGAGTTAAACATGAAATGCCGGTCTCCTGCATATATATACAATGATTGAGGATTCCTCACATTTCGGCTAGTTCTAATTGGTTCAAACGTAAATATGTGCTTGCTGAAAACTGAATAACATAAAAATGTGTGCAAAGGACTCATTTCACAATCAAGTATATACCTAGAAAAACAAGAAACGAGTACCTTAGCTGCGTGCTTTATCACTAACTTTTTATCATTATCACTCACCTGATCTTTTGCTCACAGCTTTGGCTTAGTTCAAGCATTTAGCTTTGAGTATTTGAACAGGGTTCACACAATTGCAAATTAAACTAAACTAACTAGAATATGATACTAAATAAATAAATACAACACACAATATTGAAATAAAGCATAAACTTAAGCAAATTGTACCATAAGTACATAAAATTCAAAGTATAGAATTAAAATACGGAATCAAAAGTACGGAAGCAAAGTACAAATCAAAATACAGAAACAAATACAGAAATTCAGTTATACAAGCCATGGTATTGTTCAGACAATCCAAAAAAATATATGACTGAAAGCATTAAAAATTATATGTCACTGTATGTGCGTGCTTTCAAGTCCTTTTCTTGCTCCCACTTCAGTCCTCCATCTCCTCATCACTCGCCGTCTCCTCATCTGAACCATCAGCTGCTATATCATCACCAGCACTTGTAGCTGCACTGCCCCCTCCATAAATGACTGGCCTGTCCCCAGGGTAGGCTACATAGGAACGGTACTGATCCGGAGTCATGACCTACTGAGTAGGGTCGGATGGAGCACCCCACTGATGCTGCAGACGATAAAGCGACTCCTGGATACCCAGCTGACCTCTATAATGTGCCTCAATAGAATCCCAAGTGTAGCTAAGGTACCTAGGATCCCACTGTGAAAACTGTGGCTGCTGTGGCTGTGAAGGCTGCTGCTCATGTGCATGGGAAGATTCAGGCTGATCTTGAGTTTGTTGGGGGGCTCTCTTTGGTTGCTTCTCCTCATTGTGCCGGGCTATATAGGCATCATCCACCGGATGTACTATCTGCTCATGGATTTGTGGCGGGAGGACAATGCGTGCATTTTGGCACAGGCCCATAATCAATCCAGGGAAAGCAAGTGGACACTTGCCAGTTGTGATGCCACTCATTGCAACTGTTTTGATCTCCTTTGCAATGATGCGGGCAACATCCACTTTTTTCCCAGCAAGAATGCAGTAGATGAGGGGAGTGACGTCCAATGTTGTTGAAGACGTATGACTTTTAGGGCGGATATTGTGTAAAATCAGATTTAGAATCACCTGAGCCGGCATTGTCATATTTTGCTTCAATGCTCTGAAGGGCTTCCCAGCTGCGTTCAAATCATAATCCTTGCCCTCCTTGAAGATAGCTTTCTTGATCTCTTCGTGGTCCCAGTTTCCACGAGCTTGCTGAGTGTGGAACTCACACAAGTATTCAGACTCAACTGGTGAAATTGGGTTTCCAAGGTAGGCGTTGATGGCGGGACGGTGAAATTTCACAACATGACCACGGACGAAGGTTTGAAACTCGAATGGGTCCTCTGGGTCATCCGGGATTGCGTTCGCGTAGAACTCCCTCACAATATCCACGTTGATTTTAGTCGGGGGACTAATCAACGTCTCCCACTTCCTGCTCTCAAAAATCCCCACAATTCCGCTGTACTTCCCTTGAGGGTTTATGATAAATTCTTTCTCGTGCCAGAACTTCTTCTTGAGCAGCTCCTGGTACCTTGCTGCGTGATGCGCACTCCGGAAGCGACTCGCATCATACGGTGCAGCTGCACGAGATGACGATTCACCCGTCTTCCTTTTGCTTCCGGTTGCCTTAGTTTTAGGTGCCATGCTGCAAAACAATCAGGCAAAGCACACAGAACAAATATATAGATAGAGGTTAGTATAAAATTAAATTGAAAAACTCAGAGCAAAAAATATAAAATTTTAAAAAATTCTGGAGACAATCGCTGAGCGAACATAACCTTCGCTAAGCGAAAAATGTTCATCATTTCTGGGTTTTCCAGATGAACTTTCGCCTAGGCGATCGTATTTTCGCTAAGCGAAAATGTGCAGATTTTGAAAAAAATTACGAAAATCTCTCTGAACTACCTCTAATCACTAAACAACACACCTAGTCATCTCAGAAATGAAGTACAATAACAATAATGGCAGGCAAAACATCATAAACCCTTGTTTATTTCAAGTTTATACAAATTGGGTTTATTTTCAAAAAGTGAATCAAAATCATGATTTTTGCATGGCATTGGTATTGTTATTATGTTTCATTTCTCACCTATACTAAGTTCTAACCTAACCAGTATCTAATCATTCTAACACAACACAACAAACCTAAACTATCAAATTCAAAATTTAAACCCAAATTCGAAAATTTAAAATAAAGCAAGAATAGGAAGCAAACCTGATGATTAAATGCACAAAGAAGTGAAAGAATGAAGTACAGGTGCTTAAATCTGGCTTTGCTAAGTTTGGGTTTGATCTTTGTTAGAGGAATTTGAAAGGTTGTGAATGTTTTGTGAGAAATGGAAAAAAATTGGTTTGAAACCGGTTTTTTGTGTTTACTGGGTGGTTGGGTAACGGTTGGGGTACATTAATGATGGTGAGAGGGTTAAGTGACCTTGGAAACAGGAACTGTCTGACTACGTATTTTCGCTACGAAAGTTTCATCGCTAAGCGAAAATACTCTGGTAAAAAATGGTCAAACTGACCTATAAATGTCGCTTAGCGAACGTCTGCTTCGCTCAGCGATCCATGACAGGTAAAATTTGGTACTCTGTGTTTCTGGACTGGTTTTTTGATTTTGATTGTAAAAATGACCTAAACTAAAATGCAAAGCAGTAAAATACTTACAAAATTGGGGTGCCTCCCAACAAGCTCTTGTTTAACGTCATTAGATCGACGCCTGTTAAATGTTTGCTTACGAATTGATGAGTGAAATTGTCGTCGTGTGCCGAACAACTTCACCGCCAAAATACGGCTTCAGCCTTTGTCCATTCACTGTCCACGTTGATTTAGTGATAGGATCTTCTAGCTCCACAGCTCCATAAGGTTTGATCTCTTTGATCATGAACGGACCGGACCACTTGGATTTCAATTTACCCGGAAATAGCCTCAACCTTGCATTGAACAGCAACACCATTTGACCGGGTCTGAATTCCCTCTTCATGATCTTCTTGTCATGATACCTCTTGACCTTTTCCTTATAGAGCTTGCTTGATTGATACGCTTGGTCACACATTTCTTCGAGTTCATTCATCTGAAGCTTTCTCTTCTCCCCCGCTTGCTCTTGATCAAAGTTCAAAAACTTTAGCGCCCAAAACGCTTTATGCTCCAACTCGACCGGCAAGTGGCATGCTTTCCCATACACCAACTGAAATGGTGTGAAACCCGTAGGAGCTTTGTATGCGGTCCTATAGGCCCACAATGCTTTGTCAAGTTTCATCGACCAATCCTTCCTTGATGATGACACAGTCTTCTCAAGTATCCTTTTGATTTCACGGTTGGATACCTCGGCTTGACCGTTGGTCTGCGGATGGTATGGTGAAGCTACCTTGTGTTTGACTCCGTAGTGCTCAAGTGCTTTTGCCAATTGTTGATTGCAGAAGTGAGAACCTCCATCACTTATAAGCACTCGCGGAGTTCCAAAACGGGAAAAGATGTTCCTTTTGAGAAACTTGACCACCGTTTTACTATCGGCTTTTGGGGATGCGATTGCTTCTACCCACTTTGACACATAATCTACGGCCACCAAAATGTATTCATTGGACATGGAGGATGGAAACGGCCCCACAAAATCAATCCCCCAACAGTCAAAAACTTCGACTTCAAGGATGCTTTGTAGAGGCATCTCATTCCTTTTGAAATCCCTCCAGTTTTCTGGCAACTCTCGCATTCCTTCACATGCTCATATGCGTCTTTGAACAAAGTGGGCCAATAGAAGCCTGCTTGAAGAACCTTTGCACCAGTTCTTTCACCGCTGTAATGCCCAACATATGGCGAATTGTGACAATGCCACATGATGTCTTTGGCTTCTTCTCTTGCAACACATCTCCTTAACAGGTGGTCTACTCCAATCTTGAAGAGATACGGGTCATCCCATATAAACTGAGTTGAATCTCTCATCAACTTCTTCTTCATTTGCCATGTATAATCTTCCGGTATGAACCCCGTTGCTTTGTAATTGGCCATGTCAGCAAACCATGGTCTTTCTTGCACTATAAGCAACTTTTCATCCGGAAACTCTTCAAGAATATCCCTCTCGTTCTTCGTTACCTCATCATTCACCAATCTTGACAGATGATCAGCCACAAGGTTTTCAGTCCCCTTTTTGTCTTTAATCTCCAAATCAAACTCTTGGAGTAGCAACATCTAACGGATGAGTCTCGGCTTGGAGTCGGGTTTGGTGATTAAGTACTTGATGGCTGCATGGTCAGTATAGATAACAATCTTTGAACCTATGAGATACGAACGAAATTTTTCTAATGCGAACACAATAGCAAGTAATTCTTTTTCAGTGGTAGCATAATTGATTTGTGCATCATTTAAAACTTTACTTGCATAGTGTATAGCATGAAAAATTTTGTTTTTGCGTTGACCTAACACCGCTCCAACTGCATAATCACTTGCATCGCACATGAGTTCAAAATCAAAATTCCAATTTGGTGCGGTGATTATGGGTGCGGATGTCAAACTATCCTTTAAACTTTCAAAAGCGTTCAAACAGTCAATATCAAAATCAAAAGACTTATCTTTGTTGAGCAAATTGCTCAATGGCTTTGCAATCTTTGAGAAGTCTTTGATGAACCTCCGATAGAATCCGGCGTGGCCAAGAAAACTTCGGATGCCTTTGACATTGACTGGTGGTGGAAGCTTGCCTATCACATCGATCTTAGCTTTATCAACTTCAATACCCTTGGACGAAATCTTGTGACCAAGGACTATACCCTCGGTTACCATGAAATGACACTTCTCCCAATTGAGTACCAAGTTGGTTTTCTTGCACTGCTTCAGTACCGTGTCCAGATTCTTCAAGCACAAATCAAATGATGACCCGAAGACTGAGAAATCGTCCATAAACACTTCAATGCTCTTCTCTATCAAATCAGCAAAGATGGCTTGCATGCATCGTTGAAATGTTGCTGGAGCGTTACATAATCCGAACGGCATGCGTCGATATGCAAAAACTCCAAATGGACAAGTAAAGGCTGTCTTCTCGTGATCGTCTGGATTCACCGAAATCTGATTATAACCCGAATATCCGTCAAGGAAACAATAAAAAGCTTGTCCTGACAGTCTCTCTAGCATTTGATCCATGAATGGTAGAGGAAAATGATCCTTCCTTGTAGCTTTGTTGAGCCTCCGGTAATCTATACACATCCTCCAACCGGTGACGGTTCTTGTTGGTATGAGCTCATTCTTCTCGTTTGTGATTACCGTCATACCTCCCTTCTTAGGGACAACTTGAACCGGACTAACCCAAGTACTATCTGAGATCGGATATATCATGCCGGCTTCAAGTAGTTTAACCACTTCTTTCCGGACTACTTCCTTCATGTTTGGGTTTAGCCTTCGTTGAGGTTGTGCTACCGGCTTATAATCTTCCTCCATCATGATCTTATGCATACAATAGGATGGACTTATCCCTTTTAAATCGGATAGTGTCCAGCCTATTGCTTCTTTGTTGGACTTCAAAACTTCAACCAATTTTGTTTCTTCATTGTTTGACAAGGAGCTACTAATAATGACCGGTTTGTTACCCTCTTTTTCAAGAAATACATACTTCAAATGCGAGGGTAGGATCTTCATCTCCGGCTTCATTTCTTCAACTTTGGCTTCATTCGTCAATTCCTCAATTTTAGCTTTGTGAGGAGGAATTTCCTTCAACGAATCCAGCTCCTTCAAACACTCTTCTATCTCTTTCTCATCTTCTTCTCCTATGATACTAAGTGTATTTGTCAAAACTCTTTCAAGATGTGTCAAGTGATGCAGCTGGTCCCTCGTATCAACAATCAATTCATCAGTTGCATCCATCTTGAAACAGGCACCTTTATCACTAGGATACTTCATCGCTTCATTGATGTTGAAATTGACTTCTTCGTCGTCCACACGGACTTTCATTAGGCCTCCGTCAAGATCAATCATCATCCTTGCCGTTTGCATAAACGTTCTCCCAAGAATTAGCGGCACATCATCATCTTCAGGTATATCCATCACTACAAAGTCGATGGGAAATAAGAACTTGTCGACTTTCACCAACACATCTTCAGCTATTCCCAACGGACGTGTGAAGGATTTGTCGGCCAATTGCAACGTCAAGTTAGTTCTTTTCACAACCAAATCACCAATCCTTTTTACAACGGAAAGTGGGATTAGGTTGATACTTGAACCTAAATCAATGAGTGCTTTGCCGACATTAACATTGCCTATGGACACCGGTAGTGTAACTTTACTCGGATCTCTCTCCTTCCTTGGCAATGTTCTCTGGATGATTGCACTACAATTAGCATCGAGCTGAATTGTTTCTTCCTCATTATACCTCATCTTCTTGGAAAGAATCTCTTTCATGAACTTGGCATAAGTTGGCATTTGCTCTAAGGCTTCCGAGAATGGAATGTTGATTTGTAAACGTTTGAATATATCCAGGAACCTAGCAAACTGCCTTTCTTTCTCCTTTCTGGCTGGAGTAGTAGGATATGGTAGATGTGGTGTTGGCGCATTCTTCACAACTTCTTGATTCTTGCCCTTCTCCTTCACCACATCTTTCTTCATCACTATGTTTTCATTTTCAACTACTTCCTTATTTTTTTCGACTTCATCCTCATTATTAACTCCCTCTGTTTCCTCCTCATTTCCTTCATCATGATCTTCCTCCTCATTTTCAACAATTCTCCTCTCAACCTCAAGGTTGTCTCCTATACCTCTTCCAACTACCTTCCCACTCCGAGTAGCAATCGCCTTGCAATTATCATTGTCTCTTGATGCAAGGTCAGCTTCATCAAAATGACTTAATTGTCATTTTGATGATGATGCATGGTCTTTGGGGTTGGTTTGTGTGTTGGCGATAAAGGTTCCGCCTTGCTGGGTTGCTTGAGCTAGCTGTTGTGCCAACTGGCCTACTTGTGTTTCCAGGTTTTTGATTGAAGCATCGGTATTCTTTTGGTTCGCCATTGACATTTGCATGAATTGGTTAAGAGTTTCGTTTGTGTTTTGTTGTCGGTTTTGTTGCGGAGGTTGGTATTGATTGTAGTTTTGGTAAGGTTGTCGGTTTTGTGGTCCAGCTTCTTGCCTCCAACCTTGGCCATAGTTTGGATTGTTCCCTCTTGGGAAGTTGTTAGTATGACCTTGGTATTGGTTTTGAAACTGTTGTGGCCTTTGTTGATTTCCAACATAACTTACCTCTTCGGTGGGTGGTGGACAAAATCCGGTGGGGTGATCGCCTGAACAAAGTTCGCATGATGCGACTTGGTGGTGTCTCCTTTGTTCGTTTTGAATATCCTTCATTTGTTGTGGAAGGTTGGCCATCTTTCTAGTCAATTCCTCCACTTGTTGTGTTAGCAACTTGTTTTGAGCAAGGATGGCGTCATTAGTCCCCAAGTCCAATATTCCCGCTTTTCTTTGGCCTTGGTTTCTATTATGGTGAGCCTGGTGGTCATTTAATGCCATTCTTTCAATGATAGCAACAGCATCTTCGGCACTCTTGGCCATTAGTGATCCACCAGCAGCAGCATCAGGTAGTAGCTTTGACTGTTGTTGCATCCCATTCCGAAAAAGATGGATTTGAGTTAAATCATCGAATCCATGGTTAGGGCATCTTCTAAGCATCGACTTGAATCGCTCCCATGCTTCACATAGAGTCTCACTTGAACCTTGAGAGAATACAGCGATAGTTGTCTTAGCCTCCATAAAACGATTCTGAGGAAAGAATCTCTCAAGGAATTTCTCCTCAAGAGTGTTCCAATTTGTCATCACTGTTGGCGGCTGATCCAAATACCACTCCTTGGCATCGATAAACGATACAATCGATCTCACAACATTATTTGGATACGAATAAGGTTGTCGAGTGATGTGTGATAATATCGGTAAAACAAGATTAAAACTAGAATCCTTTTTATCATGATCATTAGAACTTTATCGATGCTCGATTTATGACTTTGATACCAACGCTTTTATGCCCTATTACTCGTAGCATTTATTTATATTTTTAAAGTCGAGTAGCGTTAGTAAAGAAAAAATTTGAAACCCTAACTTAAAATGATAATCGACGTTGAACGGTTTATGATATCGCAATAATCCCTGTGGAACGATATAAAAATTATACTTACTTTTGTAGAGTTAACACCATTCCAGCTTCTGATGAACAGTAAATCCAATTTTCAACTTCTGAAGACTTCTGAAAACCAATTTCCAGTTTCTGAAGGACCAAAATAGCTTCTGAGGACGCTTTGCTTGTACAATATGATTTTAGCAAACATTTAGCCAACATTCAAATCTCCAACAGTAACAATAAAAATAATAATCGTAATATTTTTTAAATTATTTGTCAAAAAGGATTTTTAAGAGTTGTTGAAACTTGAAAACAACATATCATTTGAAATGATTATTAGATTTTTTTCATTTACTTTTAAGAATCTATAACAAACAAATGAAAAATTTATAAATTTATTTTTGTGAAATATAAGTTGTAACAATCTAGTCATACAACATTCAAGAGCGCTTGAGTGAGATGATGAAAAAACCCATTTTCACCTTAATCAGAGGTATTTGGTTCGAATTTAGTCTTGAAAATGTAGCAGTGTTAAATCTTTTGAAGAAGAATTTTTTCATAGATTAGTCTCTGTAGTTGCGCGCAGAAGATATCAGATTAAAAAAAATGCAAGTCCTAAAACATAGATGATTTACCTTATGCTTAATATCATAATGAATTGACAGAATCATCGTGAGACATCACAAAAGCTATGAATATAACCTATGAAACCCGAATACTCAAAGCACAGAGACGTATCCGTATCAGATATCAACACTCAATGGATATTCGCGAATATGTACCCATGAAGTATCAGAATTAATTATTTTAAGAATATTTTATCGGATACTTATAGGATACTCCACATATAAACAATGATACTTATAAGATACTTCAGATATACATTCCATTAAAAAGATAAAGAGTAAAAAAGTGAGACAATTTTGTGAAAGTTCAGTAGAGATGTATATGATTCAATTTTAGATATACATAAGTAGAATTGTTTCTTGATGAACCACTTAAATTATATTTTTTTTGTGGATGGAGGTAACGAGAGAGATTCAATTAATCAACATTAGACAAAATTTGTGTTGAGTTCTTTTAATGATGCTTATGTTGATATACTAACATATGAATGAAAATATAATATGATTTATACAAAAACTTTATTTTTTTGTTTGTTTGTTTTGATCACATGTATTATTTATAAAAAATTATGACTTTAATAGTATAATAATAAAGAGTAAACAATGCTTATTGTCTTCAAATATTTTACATACATATAATTTTTTTCCTAATTTTTATTAACGTATCTTAACCGTATCATATCCTAAATTTTAAAATTTCGCGTATCCACATACCCGTATTGTATCGTACCCGCACTGCGTATCCAGACTTCATATAATATAGCTTTTAGATAATTTTATTCAAGGAAAGCTTGTAGATAATTTGTAGCCAAATCGAACTATTACTAAATTATTCCAAAGTTAGGTATACTCACCTTGATATGAAATGTAAATCCAAAAATATCCATGATAATATATATATATATATATATATATATATATATATTTGGACAAATCCTAACTCAATAAGGACATACTGATAGACTTTTAGCAATGTGTATTAAAACTATCGAAGTAATAAAATAAAAGTTCGTATCCACGAGGACTGTGTTAATCTCAAGTTAGCAATATTGTTGATAATTAGGATGTATAAAGATTATGGTTGCCCTAGGCAGTTGGTTTGAGTGCTTAAAAAGTAAATAAGCTAATAAAAGTTGTTTAGAATATATAAGGAGAGATGAGATCGAGTCTTTCAAATCCTCTGATTAAATCTGTTTGGTAAACTGCACCTATTTCTATGAATGATCCTCTAGTTTTATGATGGTTAACAAAAATAGTTCTAATCAATCCCTTGAGTTAGAACCCTCTTCTCGGATTACAACCCTTAATTCCTTAGGTGATCTAATATTCCTTGAAGGTTTTAAACACGTTAACCTATTATCACAAATAAACGATTATCTATTCCTAGACTAACCCTGTTTATTCGAACAATTCAATTAGGTCTAAGTCGAAAGCTAGGGTCAGTAGTCATTCATTCTCACGAATTCATGTTATACATTATCAATATATAAAAAGCATTAAGAGCAATTGAATTGAATAAATCTAGATTAGCATTCATAAGCAATAAAGTTTCACAGCCACATGTGTTCAAACAAATTACATCAGATTCATCTCAGACTCAATCTCTAAGAGATTTAGCTACTCATAATGTAAATTACAAATAACTTAATCAATAAAAACATGGAAACATACATAAACTGACTGTTAGTTGGATGGGATGGCCACCTCTTCAGTTCTTTGCTCTCAAAATCGTGCTTCAAGTCTCCAAAATTCCAAACCCTTGTTTCTGAAAACAAATCAGCTAAAATAGGCAATCTGCGCCTTCAATCGTGACACGATTGCAGGCATCGTGACACGATTCTTCATTAAAGTCCCCAGGGTTCACGCAAATCAGTTTTGTTGGATATCTATGTGTTGGCTGCATGTTTGGTAAAATCAAAGTGGTCAAGCAAAGCGTCCTCAGAAGTTATTTGAGTCTTCAGAAGCAAGAAATTGGATTTGAGGAGGCTCAGAAGCTGAAAACAGTACTTCAGAAGCTGGAACTTTAGAAACAGTACTTCAGAAGCTGGAACTTCAGAAGCACTGTTCATCAGAAGCAGAACTTCAGAAGCTGAACTTCAGACGTTGACCAGCGTTGACCTTCAGAAGCTGAACTTCAGAAGCTGTTTTCAGAAGCTGGATTTCTGCATTCTTTCTGATTAATTCTGTGCATATCTTTTGGAGATTTTCTGAAGTTTTATCAAGGCTAAAGTTTCCAGAAGGTTGATTATTTTCGTGAAGATCTTATTGAAAGATTGGCTTCATGTTTATGAATGAATATATTTCAAAGGGATCTTTGCTTTATATGATTCAGAAATATATGTTTCCTTTTTGAGCTTCAAAGAATTTCAGAATTGTATTTTGAAGAAGATATGATTCAGAATTATGATGGAGCTGAAGACTATTTAAAGAGGGCTTTGCTATTGGAGATTTCACGTGTCAAAAACCAGAAATTAGTTTTAGAGTTTTTGTGTCTGTGTAAGCTTAGGCTTTGTTTGTACACCACTCATCTGAGTTTGTTTAGGTGTTTTGAGTTGTAAATCACTTAAAGCTTTTAAGCACAAGTGATGTTTTTGTTCTGTTGAAGAGTGTCTTCAATTTGTTTGTTTTTGTTAAGTTTACAATCACTGGGCTGTGATTGCTTGGTTAGGAAGTAAGTGGGTTCTTATATCTAGGTGGTTTCCTGGGTAGAAGTCTAGAAGGGTAGAGATTAAGTGATAAGACGAAGAACAGGGGCTGTTGAGTCTTAGAATTAATTCTACTTAGTAGATTTCCTTCCTGGATTGGTATCCCCCAGAGTAGGTGAAGTTTGCACCGAACTGGGTTAACAAATTCCTTGTGTTCCTTTACTTTCTGCACTTTATTTTTCTGCTTCTGAACTTTATTTTTCATACTCTGTTTTTAGTTCAGAACCAGTAACTGCCAGAATTTCAATTGGTATCAGAGCAGGCACCCTGCTTTTTTTTGGGTGAGCTCCAGGGAGTTATTTTCTGGCAGAATGGAAAAGAAAGTAAAAAACATTGGCCTTGTTACCAATACTGATGTTAAGAAGTCACATGGAGAATTGTCTTGTAAAGATCCTGTTGTTTTTTTGCAAGAAGTGGCATGTTAAATTCGAAGAAGTGTGCAAACAGCTGGTAAATCAGAAAAAGACTATCAGTCAATTATATGCTGAAAGAAGTGATCATCTAGTACAGATTTCTGTTCTCAGTAATGAGGTAATTCAACTGAATTCTCAACTTGATCAGATGAAGAAGCAAGTCAGAATGATGAATTCTGCTACTGATGTGCTGGAAGAAATTTTGCTGAATCAGAATCAAGGAAAACCAAATGGAATTGGGTTTAAAGATCAGAATCTGAACATCAAACAACAAAAACCTGCTAAGAGGTTCATACCTGCTGCTACTCATGTTCCACTAATGAGGAAACCTAAGAATAAACCTCAGGAATCCAAAGACAAGAAGGCATCTCATCCTTGGGTATGTCATCATTGTGGTAAAAAGGGACACATTAAACCTTTTTGTTACAAGCTGCATGGATATCCCAAGCATTTTCAACACAGAAAAGTGGTACCAGCTGTGAACAAAAGCAAGGTGAAGAAGGAGTGGAGACCCAAACTTAAGGTTGTTATTGATCACCCTGAGTCTACCTCATCCAAGTCTGATGGTGGTTCTGTGGTAGGCTCTGATGTGGGTTCTAATGATGGTTCTGATGACCCTGTGAAAACCAGTCAAGAAAAGACTCTTGGAAAGTCTGCCTGTAAGTTTGTTGTTGTGTCACCTTCTGACAATTTGTAAGAGAAGGAGACTGATGAGAATTCCCAGGATACTGTGTCTGACCAAGAAGTTCAAGAAGTTAGTTCTAACATAGGATCTGAGTCTGATGTTGAACCCATTGGAAATAGGCTTGAACAAAGTGTAGCAAAGAGACTGGATCCTAGTGAATCTGAGGATGATGCTAACATCAAACTCTCTGTGCAGAAGAGGATTGTTAAACTTCAGAAGAAGATGGTTAGGAAGAAAGTTCTGAATGTGCCTGAGGCACATATCAATTGAGCAACATCTGATGTTTGTGTCTAATGAAGACTAAGCAATTTCTGATGCTGAGTCTGAAGACTGTCTAGTTTGTGACTGAAGTCCTGGTTTTCTGCTTGTGTTTCTGGTTAGCAGTTGTGCTGTTCTCTACAATTTTGGTTGTTCTTCTGTGTGTGGATTCTATGTGGTTCTGATCCTTGCTGGTGCTGTGCTGAGGTCTGAGCTGTTAGTTTTGTGGCTGTTCTGTGTTATGTTTCTCTGCTCCTGAGGAATGCTGTTTGTTTTGTCAAATTTATTTGGCTAAAAAGGGGGAGAAAAACTTGTGTTTGAACTTGTGGTTGGTTTCAGAATCAGAATGTGCTGTTCAGAAGAGTTCAGAAGTTGTTTTATTCAGAATTCAGATTTTTCAGAAGTTGACTGAGTTGTTCAGAATTCAGAAGCAATACACCAAGGCATGTGAAGATGTGTTTGAGGGGGAGTTTCTGGCTCAGGGGGAGTGTATAAGTGTAGTGTACCTGAGCTGTGTGATGTTTCAGTTTCAGTAGCAATTTTTCAGAGTGTACTGCAGTTCAGAATTAAGGGGGAGAGTTGTTTGTGATGTGCTGAGTTGCAGGGGGAGTTTTCTGGATGTTTAGAAGCTGGTGTGTGTTGCTGGTGTGTGCTTGTGCTTCAGGGGGAGTTTTCATATGTGTTTCAGCAACTGTGAAGTATTTGTGTACTTCAGAAAATGTGAAGTTGATTGTGTATGCTTCAGATTGTTGTGGTTGTTCAAAAGCTGAAGCTGGTTATGTTTAACATAGCATTTATCCGCTGCTGACTCTGCTGCTATGTTTGAATTTATGTGTGGAGTTCTTCATGGTTGATTCATTTGTGTTGAGTGAAGAACTTGGTTTTATGAAGCATTTGATTTTAGCCAAAAATTTGCCAAAGGGGGAGATTGTTGGATATCTATGTGTTGGCTGCATGTTTGGTAAAATCAAAGTGGTCAAGCAAAGCGTCCTCAGAAGTTATTTGAGTCTTCAGAAGCAAGAAATTGGATTTGAGGAGGTTCAGAAGCTGAAAACTGTACTTCAGAAGCTGGAACTTCAGAAACAGTACTTCAGAAGCTGGAACTTCAGAAGCACTGTTCATCAGAAGCAGAACTTCAGAAGCTGAACTTCAGACGTTGACCAGCGTTGACCTTCAGAAGCTGAACTTCAGGAGCTGAACTTCAGAAGCTGTTTTCAGAAGCTGGATTTCTGCATTCTTTCTGATTAATTATGTGCATATCTTTTGGAGATTTTCTGAAGTTTTATCAAGGCTAAAGTTTCCAGAAGGCTGATTATTTTAGTGAAGATCTTATTGAAAGATTGGCTTCGTGTTTATGAATGAATATATTTCAAAGGGATCTTTGCTTTATATGATTCAGAAATATATGTTTCCTTTTTGAGCTTCAAAGAATTTCAGAATTGTATTTTGAAGAAGATATGATTCAGAATTATGATGGAGCTGAAGACTATTTAAAGAGGGCTTTGCTATGGGAGATTTCACGTGTCAAAAACCAGAAATTAGTTTTAGAGTTTTTGTGTCTGTGTAAGCTTAGGCTTTGTTTGTACACCACTCATCTGAGTTTGTTTAGGTGTTTTGAGTTGTAAATCACTTAAAGCTTTTAAGCACAAGTGATGTTTTTGTTCTGTTGAAGAGTGTCTTCAATTTGTTTGTTTTTGTTAAGTTTACAATCACTGGGCTGTGATTGCTTGGTTAGGAAGTAAGTGGGTTCTTATATCTAGGTGGTTTCCTGGGTAGAAGTCTAGAAGGGTAGAGATTAAGTGATAAGACGAAGAACAGGGGCTGTTGAGTCTTAGAATTAATTCTACTTAGTAGATTTCCTTCCTGGATTGGTATCCCCCAGAGTAGGTGAAGTTTGCACCGAACTGGGTTAACAAATTCCTTGTGTTCCTTTACTTTCTGCACTTTATTTTTCTGCTTCTGAACTTTATTTTTCATACTCTGTTTTTAGTTCAGAACCAGTAACTGCCAGAATTTCAAGTTTCCCAACCGTGACACGATTGTGCAATCGTGACACGATTTTATAGACAGAATTCCACTTCCAATCTGGTTAGAAAATCGTAACACGATGCCCAAATCGTGTCACTATGCAATTAGTTCAAGTTCTTGATGTTTTCTTGCTTTTTGCACCCTAAGCTGTCTCAAATTGCTACAAAAATGATGCTCACACTAACAAAGACTCTAGAAAATTACGTAATGACAAGATGTCATCACATACCTCCTTAGCTAAACTCTTATCCAATTATTAAATTATTTTAAAAAATAAATAAATATTATTTCGTCTGTTCTTAATATATGTTACAGTCAATCACTACACACATGCTAATACACAACTTTGATCATTAATATTGTTAATCATAGATAATAAAAAATTATAAAAAATTGATATTTTTAAAATATTCATTAAGACAAATCGAACAACATCTTACATACTAATATTTAAATTTATATATTAATTAAAAAATATGATAAAATAAGTTATGTGAATAATGTATATTATAAAATTACGACATGTATTTAACGAAAGAAATACCACCTTTCTAGATGCTCAACAATTTTTTTGACTCAATTTCTTGTGGATAATTTCATAAAAAATTTAGAAAATCAGAAACTTTATTATTTTTTTGTGTTAATACCGCTTTTGGTCCCTGTAATATGAGTGAATTCCGGTTTTAGTCCCTGTAAAAAAATTTTAGATTTTGTCCCTAATATTTCAGATTCTTCCACTATTGGTCCCTCACTTAAACTTGTCAGCAGAATCTGCTGACGTGTCCAGCTGACTGTGTAATTATATTATTTTTTAAATTGGAATCAGATGCCACTTGTGTAATTATGTTTTAAAAATTTATAAAATAAAATAAAAGATCTGAAATTTTAATTTTAATTTATTTTAACATTAAATTATTTAATGAAATAATAAGAAACCTAACAATGTTCATCTTCAACCTCAAATTCCTCCTTCTTGACCCATAAAAACTCATGAAACCCCAAAAAATTAAACAACCCATATTTTCCTTAATCCCTATCTATTATTTTCATCCTTTCTTCATCGTCAAACCCATGGCTCTGAGACAAACAACAAATCAAGCCAGCAACAACAAATGGATCGAAACAACACTGAAGCAAAATCAACCAACCCAAATTCCAGATATCACAGATTCAAAGAGGAAAACGCGAACAACTTCAAATAAGGGGCAAAAATCGAAACATGATAGAGCTTAGAAGCCACTTCTGTTGAAACCCAGTAATGCAAATTGAAATGTGAAACCAGACACACGAAAACGCATGAATGAATGTTAACAGAGAAACGAATCATAACATGGATTCATTAACCCAACAACACAACAACAACACCAACAACTAATCTCATCGTCCCCACACTATCCATTCTTTCTTCTTAAAAAAAAACAACAATCCAACAAATCTCAGATCCATCCACGAATCTCTCTCACTCTCGTTCGTTCACTGGTTCACGCTTTGAACAAAAAAAATTGGAACAACAACAAAGAAGGTAGCGACGAGAATAATTCTATGTTGTCGTCGACGGTGTTTTCGGCCACACAGAACAAGATAAAATTTCGTTGATGGAGATTTACATCCAATCTTGATGAAGATTCATTCAGGAACACAAAAAGAAGAAATGATGAATAAAAAAGATGAAGAAAAGATCGATTAAGAAAATTGAATGAATCAGAAAATCCTAATTTTAGTTTCCCCCATTTCTAATTTTATGATTTCAAAATTAAAGAAGATGAGTAAGATGTAAAGGGCAAAGGATTAAAGAAAGAAAGGCCAATGGTGGGGTGGGTGGTGGTAAAGAAGATGAATGATGGAACAATCCGGGTCTTGATTGAAAACTCTAACCCCTTTTTATTTTAAATCATATAAAATTTAATTAAAATTAAAATAAAAATAAAACCATTTTCAGATCTTTTATTTTATTTTATAATTTTTTAAAATATAATTACACAAGTGACATCTGATTCCAATTTAAAAAATGATAAAATAAAATAATTACACAGTCAGCTGGACATGTCAGCAAATTTTTCTGACAAGTTTAAGTGAGAGACCAATAATGAAAGAATCTGAAATGATAAAGACATAATCTAATTTTTTTTTTTACAGAAACTAAAACCGAAATTCGCTCGTATTTCAGAAACCAAAAGCGGATTTAACTTTTTTTTTTTTCCTTTCATGAGAAAACCCTATCCAAAAATAATAATAATGATGATGATATGTTTTATTAAAAAAAGTCTAAAGTCTAAAAAGGCTTTCCCCGTTTCTTCAGTCTCCACATAAATCTCTCTCTCCCTCTCTCTCTGTCTCTCGCTCTCTCGTCAGTTTTTTCTTCACTTTCTCTCTCTAATAAAAGCGACGTTTTATATAAATTCAACAACACAGTCCCGAGTTTCTGGATCATCGCGATCTTCATGCTCCGATTGTTTCTCCATTTTCATCTTGTCCGCTTCTCACTCTTTCCCAATCCATTTCTCTCTCTTCACATTGTCTGAACCCATTTATCTTTTCTCATCAATTTCATTCCCATCATCAACCTTTCATCCAAAAGCCTCAAACTTTGCTTTCTGGGTCTCACAGATTCACCCTCCAACCTTTTTTTTCCTCTTTCATTTTGTAATAAAAAACTCAAAAAACAAAGAAAATTTGTTCCCTTTTGTGGGAAAATTCAGTGGATTACACAGATCTGCACTTTATGTACATGTGTCGTATAAAAAAATAGTTCTTTTGTTTTTTGGTTTTCCAATTATATCTATCTATACATTTCTATATCTCTTATATCTTATCCTTATCTTAATTCATGATTGTAAATGAATGAATGACTTCAGTTTACCAATCACAATAAAAAAATGTGTAATTTAAACTGTAATTGTAGTAAAAGTTTAAAAAAAGTAATGGGCTATTGAGTTTTGAGGTTGAAGGTGAAGTGTTTGTGAAAAAGGTTCAATTTTTGTGTGTTTTTGTTAAGTGGGTTGTGACGGATTCATCAAGAGAAGAAAGTTTTTGTTCAGGTGGACTGGATTGTGTGATAAGCATTCTAAGGGCCCTAAAGATGGGGTCCTGCTTCTCTACGGAAAGCAGGAGCCCTCATCCCACTTCGCCCTCATCGTCGTCATCATCTTTTAGGAAGAATAGAAAGAACAATAAAAAGAAGCTTGGATCAAGAGCTTCTTCTTTTGAGTATTGGAGGAATGAGCCTCTTCATAAGATTCATGATAGGATCTTCCTTAATGGTTCATCTCAATTTGCTTCCTTGTTTACTCAACAGGGAAAAAAGGGTACCAACCAAGACGCTATGCTTGTTTGGGAGGTTAGATCTTTTTCACATTTTCTATAATTTAATGTTTAGCTTTTGCAACATTTTTTATTAAGTTAGATTTGTTCACAAGCCTTGGATTTCGGACCTTGCAATATTTGCACATATATATTTGTATTATTAAAAACGAAAAAAAAATTGTATGGACACTTTACTTGTAAGTTTTATTGTGATCCTTGTATTTCTTTTGTATTTTCTCTTGATCAAGCAGAGCGTTCCCATGCTTGCTTTGCAAGTTTATTTGTTTTTTTACATGGTAGCCTATATAGCACGGACGCTTGGGATCAAAGGCGTGTCTGGTGTTGGACATATGTGGTTAAATTTAATCACTTTTTCTTAAGTTATTACCGGTGTATGTGTTGTGTCTAGTGTCAGAGTTGTAGACACCGATCCTTATCCATAATTTAGTATATAGTTTGCTATGTATAACAATCTCTTCTATTTGCTTACGTAATTGTGCATTGAGGATCTAATATTTTATTTTGCTGAGATCCCTTGGTGAAATATGATGAATGGTTCATGTCCTGAATGATCTCAGTTGTGCTTGCCTACCCATTATGTGATTTTGAAAGACCACAATAGTTAAAACTGATTTGGTTAAAATTGCGTTTGTAGCAAAACAACTTAATTTTGTAGCTATGTCTAGACAATTGCAATTGTTGATACTTGCTGTTTGGTTTTTCAGTTGATTGCTTTTAATGGTATTTTCCATACTTCTGTTTATCATACATTGCAGAACTTTTGTTCTAGAGAAGATACAATATTCTGTGGAGTTTTTGATGGCCACGGTCCATATGGTCATATGGTTGCAAAAAGAGTGAGGGATTCTCTTCCTCTAAAGCTGAATACCCAATGGGAACTTAATGTATCTGGTGATGATGTCCTCAACGAGATTACCATTAATGCTGCAGGAAGTATGAACTCGGAAGATGCCACATTTGCATCTGCAGATGAAGAATCCAGGGTATCCATTGATGCTGAGGAAATGGAAAAACTCCCAGAAATCTTTCACACACTTAAAGAGTCCTTTCTGAAGGCATTCAAAGTTATGGATAGAGAATTGAAGATGCACCAAACTATTGATTGCTTCTGTAGTGGGACAACAGCAGTAACACTGGTTAAGCAGGTAAGGCATGTAAACCTTTGGAAAACGAGCGACTATTGCATTCAGTATTGTCAAATAGTGGCTATAGTGTAGAAGAATTTGAATAAATTACTATTGTTCTGCGATGCATTGTTTTGTACAAAGTGTTGTCAAGTAGTGACTATACTGGCAATATAGCACTGTGAATGTAGTGTAGCGAAATATGAACGAACTGCTATCTTCAGCAGTCCGTGACCGTGATTGACACTACTGCTTGCATTTTATTTGTTCAATTAGAATTGTTTGCAAGGAATAATTTTTGACCATAGAAAATTGTATTTTCTTTAGGGTCATGATCTTATTATTGGAAATGTTGGTGACTCTAGAGCTGTGTTGGGTACAAGAGAGAAAGACAGTTCTCTTGTTGCAGTCCAGTTAACTGTGGATTTAAAACCCAATCTTCCAGGTATAATTCTTGCCTACTTTATTCAACAGTCGTTTCAGACCATCGATCATCTTAAAACATATACGTGCATATTGTCCATAAGTCTTCCCTCACATATTTAAGTCTTCCCTCACATATTTTTCTCTTTAACAGCCGAAGCAGAGAGAATTCGCAAATGTAAAGGACGTGTTTTTGCTCTCCATGATGAACCCGAAGTTTGTCGAGTCTGGTTGCCAAACAGTGATTCCCCTGGCCTTGCCATGGCCAGGGCTTTTGGAGATTTTTGTCTGAAAGATTTTGGTCTGATATCTGTTCCAGAGGTGTCATACAGAAGACTCACCGAGAAGGATGAGTTTGTTGTCATGGCAACAGATGGGGTATGATACCTGATTCCTATTGTAGCGTAATAATAATTGCACTTGCCTCTATTAAGAACTTGCTTTTTTGTCTTAACCCTCTGATTCAGAGGAAAGGGACTATGCTAATCCGGAGTTTGGCCGGAAAGAAAGTAAAACTGGCCAATGACCGTTTTAATTAGGATTCAAACTCGGGTATTCCCAATCGATTCGTCCCTAGTTTAAGTATATGTTTTCTGTTTTCATTTCTTGTTTTCAGGTGTAATTACAAAAATGTCACGTTTTCACTTTGTCTCCTGTTTTCAAAGGTTTGTGTGGAAAACAATGAGAACAGAAAAAAAAATAGTTGTTTTTTACTAATTTCTTTACAGTGACATTTTTGTAATTAAATTGAAAACAGGAAGCGAAAACATGAAAACAAAACTTTTCCACAAACCAAACCACCCTTAGTTTTGTTATTACTATCACCTATCTTTTTCATTTTTGCTTTTTTCCTATATTCATCTGAAGTTATGTGCACTTGTTTATGGCTAGATTTGGGATGTGCTATCTAACAAGGAAGTGGTAGACATTATAGCAGCTGCACCACGGCGTGCAACAGCAGCTAGATCACTGGTTGAGACAGCAGTTAGAGCATGGAGATACAAGTATCCAACTTCAAAAGTCGATGACTGTGCCGTGGTTTGTCTCTTTCTAGACAAAGGCATGCAAAAAATATCAACCGCTTCTCATGCCAACAAGTCCAAAGAGCATCGTTCTAGTTCAGGAATTCAAGTCAGCAACAATGGTGATAATGAGGAAGGTGTTTCTGGACCTAATGCTCTAGAAAGATCAGGAACATGCAGGAAAGGCAATGACAATAATAATACATCACATGAAGATAAAGAAGAGGAAGAGTTTAAGGAAGAGGAAGAGATTGATCCTGAGTCAGAGAAAGAGTGGTCTGCTCTTGAAGGTGTATCGCGTGTCAACACATTATTAAACCTTCCAAGATTTGTTCCTGATAAAGAAGACAAAGCAGCTGCAGCAGCAAGGAGCAAAAAACTCAAATGAAATAATTCAACCAAGGAATATTAAGATGGCCCTTTACTTTTTTGTTTTTGTTTTTTGTTTTGTTTTTCTTCGATATTATTATAGATACATACATTTTTTCTTTTGTTTTTTTGTTACATGTTTTTAGTTTATTCCATTCCCACCAATTTGATGGTTTTTGTTTTGGTCTTAGAAATTTGTCTGGGCTGTTTTAGCATGTCTGGAAATCTGTCCTTCCTCTCTTGTGTGCTTCAAAATTTTTGTGAAATCAAAACTCTTGATACTTTATAATTTTTTGTTTGGTTGGATAAAGTGTTGATATTTTTTTTTGTTGGTAAATTCTAGCGTGGTTCACGAGTTTGTATCACTTTATTAATTAATTATTAATGTCTTGTGCAATTGTTGAATGAATGATAAGGAAATTGTGATAAGGACAAGCATAGTGTTTTTTTTTTTTTTTTTACACAAATAAGCATAGTGGTTAGATTCAAAAATCAGATGGAAGTGGTTTATAACTGGTGCCAGTGGTAACTCGTGTTTGTGTGGGGTAGCAATTGACAGCAGTGTGCTTATACATAAATGTTAAGAAATAAAATCAGAGAGGGAGTTGTCGCATGTAAGTCCAATTCAGAAGGTACTTGCAAAGATATTTGATATGCAGAAGCGTGAGTTTGGATATTTGATATGCAGAAGCGTGAGTTTGAATTCATGATTCTACGCTTTTTGATGTTTAGTGTGTAAATTTTGCCGTTAAACTCTTTACAAAATCAACAATGAACTAGATATATAAATTCATAAAGTGATGTGACCAAGATTTGTCAATTTGTGTTGAAAGAGAGTTAAACAATTATGTTTATGAGGAATACTCTATTGAATCAAACTATACTCACAAGTGAAGAAATTATTAAAAAGATTTTATAAAAAAAACAACTCATCTTGATCTTTATATAATATGTAGAAGCTTTCGTTATTACCATCAACTTTTGTTGATTCAACTTTCTTTTATATATATGACCCGAGGTAGTAACCAAATAATTGAGCCCATATAGTTAATGAGTTCTATCAAAGACGAATTGTTCAAGAGAACTAGAGTTCGATTTCTGGTGGATTAATTTTTTGTTAGACTTTACTTACTTCCCAGCCGAACTACGGATTACTAGAGCCCCTTTCTCCTGAGAACTGAAGAGCTAACACCTAAAAAATAAGACTGTGGACAATATTTTAATAGTGTAATGAATAAATTGTAAGAATATAACTTATACAATACTCCCTCATGTCTATATTATAAGCAAAAATCTATTTTTCAAAATCATTCGGTAACTGATGTATCTGGTCTATATATAGACCAAATACACTAGCTACTCAATGAATGTGAAAAAGTAAATTTTTGTTTATAATAATGACAGGAGAGAATATTTATATTCATTTAATTATTCAAAATGTAAGAAATTGATTTATTTAACTTGACAAATTTTATTTATTTATTTTTTCAAAAAGAAGATGGCTAGCAAAGAGCTAGACCACCAAAAAGTATATATATAAGAAAAAAAAATGAAAGGAGGGGGGACAAACCAAACCTCCTTACATATTAACAAACCTAAAATTAGGCATACCTAACTTGTTCTTGACAAAAAATTCTCTGATACAAATGGGCATAGTAAGCCATACAGTTAAAGCAGTAGAGGAAAGGCCCAGATTGGCAAGTATATCAGCACATTGATTACCTTCTCTGTAGATGAGTTACCATAAAGTTCATTGTGCGTAGAAGGTAAAGGCAGTTATTCCATCTGTTTCTTAATTGTCAAGGAACAAGATTTTGATTACTGAAGGCTTTAATCGCCAAGGCAGAGTCTGATTCCAACCATAAACTATGCTAGTTATACTGATTAGCAAGTTATATGGCTCTCATAGCCCCAGATAGTTCAGCAAAGAAAGCAGTACCTTGCTCAAGATGTTCAGAGAAGCAAAGGAAGAAATCTGCATCCTTGTTCCTGAAAATACCTCCACAGGAGGATGCAAAGGAGTTAGCAGAACCATAAATGTTGCATTTAATCCAATGGAGTATATGAGGTTGCCAGATAACTTCCAGAATTTGAGGAGCTTTGGGAGGATGCAGATTAACATTGAACTTTTTCATGATCACAAAATCTGAGATACTAGAGGTTGCAATTGCATTTGATAAGTTCACTAACAAAGATACATTTGAAATAATTGTTGAGATTGAGCTTTTCCAATGGATTTTCCCGTTCTGAAATCTTATTTGATTTCTTGCATACCATATAACATTTAAAATGTTAATCAAAGTTGAAGTAATGACGACCTTGCATTATGGATTCCAATTTCTATTGCACAGATTCCATATATCTTCCTTAGATTGAAAAAGTAAGGTGATATTAATAGTGGAAGCAAACCAACACCATATATTGACAACATAAGGACATTCAAGGAAGAGGTGAAAAAATGTTTCCAATTGGTTAGAACATAGGGAGCACATAGAAGAGAGATTGCATCCTCTAACTTCCAAGTTCTCATATGTAGGGAGTTTGTTAAGCATGAATCTCCATACAAGGAGGGACTTAGATGGAGGGATATCCTTTGACCAAATGCATTTGGCCCAAACAACATTAGGATTTCTTGGCCTTTTGAACAAATAAGCATCTTTCATTGATAGGTCTCCATTAGAACAGTGAGACCAAACCAGTTTGTCTTTGTGATTTTGGATTGGGATGGTAACATTTGTGATTAGGTGTCCAAGTTTAGGAAGGAGAAGGTTCAATTCATCAGGAATGTTCCATTGGAGGTTAAGGGTGTAGCTACTAAGTTTTTGGGGAAAGTGGCTAAGAATGTCAGCTGAAATGTTAAACACTTGAGCTATTGGGTCTCCACACCAAGAATCAAACCAGAAGTTAATTGTTTCTCCATCACCTATGATCCAGGATGTGTTGTCTTTTAAAGTTTGGAACTCAGCTTTGGCACTACTCCATAATGAAGAGGATATATGATGATTTATGCTTCTGTTACCTCTTAATATTCTTCTTCTAAGGATGCAAGCCCAATTTTCTTCTGACTGTAAGAGATTCCAGCAGAGCCGTAGATTTGATGCTTCATTAAGACAGACCAAGGATTTTACGCCAAGGCCCCCTTCATCTTGGGAAGAGCAGACTTTTTTTCCAAGCAATTGTAACCATCTTTCTTTTTTCTATATCGCCACTCCATATAATTTTTTTATCCATTTCTCCATTTATCTTAGGATCTTTGTGGGCCAGGAATAAATGGACATAGTATGAATCAACAAACTCTGAACCACAGACTTGACAAGTTGCACTCTACCAGCTATTGATAAAAGAAATGCCTTCCATGCTGCAAGTTTAGATCTGACTTTATCAGCTATAGGTTGGAAATAAATGCTTTTTGGCATCCCTTTGAAGATTGGGGCTCCAAGGTAGGTGAAGGGTAGAGTGCTAACTAAGAAACCTAGCAAGTTGACAATGTTTTGTACTCTATGAGGAGTGACACCACCAACATAGATGAAAGATTTCCTGAGGTTCATCACCTGTCCTGAGCAAGCAGCATATCTGGTGAAGATTTCCTTCAATGCTTCCAGATTAGAGAATTTGCCTGTGCAGTACACCATTAAATCATCTGCATAAAAACAGTGTGAGGGTATTTGAGCATTCCTTCCTGCATTAATCAGATCAATCTTACCTTCCTCCACAAGTTTTGATATGCTTCTGCTTAATACCTCTTCAGCAATACAAAACAATAGGGGAGATAAAGGATCACCTTGTCTAACTCCCCTATTACAATTAAAGTAACCATGCTGAGATCCATTAATGGAGATTGAAATAGTGGCTGAATGTAAAATAGCTTTTATCCATCTGCAGAAGGTATCATTGAAACCAAACTTCTTCGACACATTGATCAGGAAATCCCAGTTCAAAGTGTCAATGGCTTTAGAAACATCAATTTTGAGAGCCAGGTTTCCACCAAAGGTTTTCCTATCTAGCACATTCACAGCTTCAGAAGCAAGAGCGATACAATCCTGATGTTCCTTCCTTTAATGAAACCTTTTTGTTCTTTAGAAATAATAAAAGGAAGAATGTTTGCTAACCTGTCTGCCAGTACTTTAGTAACAATTTTGAACTTGAAATTTGCCAAAGCAATAAGCCTGAACTTGTCTATGGTATCTGCATCTGAAGTCTTAGGGATCAAAATGAGAGAGTTTGCATTGTAGTTAGGAAGAAACCATCCAGTTTGAAAAATTCTATCACAACCTCATACACATCTTTCTGAACAATTTCCCAATATGTTTGGAAGAAACAAGCGCCAAACCCATCTGGTCCAGGGGCTCCATCATGATTAAGGTCAAAGCAACATTTTTAACTTCAGTGATGGTTGGAATATTTGTGAGAAGATTGTTAGTTGTATCATCAATGATATTAGGGATAACCTCATCCACAAGCAACTGTTCCTGCAAAAAATAGTTAGAAGAAAAAAACAAATTTTTATAATAATTTACAATTTGGTCAACTATTCTATTTGGGTCAGTGAGAATCTCATCTCCCTCTCTAAGTGATGATATGATTTTTGATTTGTTTTTGATTTTTGTGACTCTGTGAAAAAACTTAGAATTTCTATCACCATCCACATGCCACCTAAGCTTGGCTTTTTCATGCCAGAAAATCTCTTGTTTGTGAAGAGCATCATCAAGAGTAACATGTGCTTTCTTTTCTTCAGTCATGAGATGATCAGAATGACCTATAATCTGAATTTGCTTTTGAATGTCATTTAACTTGCTTTCAACATCAATAACAAGAGAGTGAATGTTACCAAACACATCTTTGTTCCACACTTTGAGCTTGTTTTTGAGGATTTTTAACTTAGTGCTGAGAATGTACATAGGGAAACCTAGGACTCTTTCTTGCCAGCAATCACTGATGAAGTCTTTACAGTCTTTGTGGAGGGTCCACATCTTCATAAATTTAAAGCTAGAAGCTAACTGGGAGGAGCTGATGTTGAAGTCAAGTAGGAAGGGATAATGGTTTGATCTTGTTTTCAAAAGGGTAGAGCAAGATATGGAGGAGCAGGTGTCCATCCAATTTTGGTTACAAAAGGTTCTATCTAATCTCCGTTTAGTGTGTCTTCTTCCCATTCTTCCATTGTCCCAGGTGAATAGAGCACCTCTAGTGGGAAGATGAAGTAGGCCATTAGCATCAGTCCAGCATTGAAAGTCCATCATTGGAGGTCTAGCTGGATTAAAGGTTCCACTATGTTCATGTGATCCAAGTATAGTATTGAAGTCACCTATGTAGAACCAAGGAACAGGAAATTGAGTATTTAAGGAAGTGAGCTTTTGCCAAAGATCTTTTCTTTTAATATAACTAATAGATGCATAGATAGCTGACATAAAAAAAGGTATTGTTATCAAGGTTAAAGGAAAAAGATATATGTTGGCCATCTTTATCTATAACTATAGGATAGAAAGTAGTGGGGCATAAGCATCATAAATTAGGCAGAAGATTTTCTCTGTCATTGCAAGAGAAAATCTTAAGACCTAATCTATTGAGCCAAGTAGCAGGGAAATTTACATAGTTCATCCAGGGTTCAGCTATGAAAATTAGATCAGGTTTATGTAATAGGATAAGTCTCTTAAGTGCCAATCTAGAGGGAGCATTGGCTATACCTCTTATGTTCCAGAAGAGAGTCTTTATCTAAAAGGTTTAGGATTACCAGACTTACCTCTGGTTGCATAAACACTTTTAATCATAGATTTCTTTGTAGCTTGCTTCTTTTTTTGTCTGCTAACAACTTGGAAATCTGCTGAGTTTGCAGGTTGCTCATCATCAGCTTCCAATGGTTGTAACAATCGTAATTCTGCTTCGTCATTCTCAACCATGTTGGCCCATGACTGATCTAAAAAAGCCTTATTTATCCATTCTAGTTCAATCAATCTTTCTTGCTCGTCCTGCACAACAGAATTGTCTTCAGTATTCTCATTTGGTTTGTCACCAAACTGAGTTCCTTCAACACATTCAGTATACTGAGAGCTTTCCCCTTCTTCACTTCTGACTTCTGAGGGAATGATCTGAGCTGCTTCTAACTCAAAATTTGAAGGTGAGAAAAACATAAGAAGGAGGGGTTGAATTAAGTTGGCTTTTTCTTTTCTTTCTCAAAAACTATGTTTAGTTCAGAATCAGACGTTGATCAGATTCTGAAACTATTTTCAGAGTTGTTTGCAGCGGGTCAAGAGTAAATGAGAGAGAGAGAGAGAGAGACACAACAGTTTATCCTGGTTCCTTCCACAACCCGGAAGTAGTCCAGTCCCCTTGTCACTTACAAGAGATTTCACTATAATCACAAAGATTACAATTGCTCAAGCAAAAAGCAAGAGACTTCTTATGCTCAAACACAAAGTAAGAGACTTCCAATTGCTCAAACACAAAGTAAGAGACTTCCAATTGCTCAAACACTAAGTAAGAGACTTCCTATGCTCAAACACAAAGTAAGAGACTTCTTTGCTTAGACACACAGTCTAAGACTTTGAATCAAACAGATTTTACAAAAGAAATAAGTTTGAGTTGAACACTTGATATACAATCAGTGGTGTTCACAAAATACAACACAGATTTAAGACTCTAAACTTAAGAAATTCTAAGATAGAAGTTTGTAAGAATTTCTAAGTTGTTTTGATGACTTTCAGATTTGGCAGAACTTTGTTTCAGAAAACAGAGTGTTACAATTTCAGTCTTATGAGTCTTAAACTTTTTCTTCAAAACTTCAATCCTTTATAGAGGAATTAAGAGCTGTTGGAAAGAGCCAGTTTTAGCAAAAGAGCCGTTGCACTAGAAGCTACATCCAACATTTAATTCATTCCTGTCATTGTGTGCGCAAACCAGAAAACAGAGCACAACAATTTTGAATTGTTTCCTTAAAAGTTGGCTGCGTGTTTCATCCAAGGAGACAACTGTTGCATTGAGCTGTTCTGACTGTACAGTGCTTTACTGTTGACAGTGACAGTTGCTTTTCCTTAAAACTCAGACTTTAGAAGCTTCTCTTCAGAACTGGCTTCAGACACTATTCATCAGAAGCTGTCTTCAGAAGCTGGCATCAGACGCACTGTTCATCAGACGCAGTCTTCAGAAGTTGGCATCAGACGCACTGTTCATCAGACACACTTCTTCAGAAGCAGACCTTCAGACGCTGCCTTCAGACGCTCCCTTCAGAAGCTCTTCTTCAGACGCTGCCTTCAGAAGCACTTCTTCAGACACTGATTTTGTTCAGCTTTGCAACACTAGCTTCTATATTTTCCTTCTTGCTCTTGACTTGTTCTTTCAGGACCATTGTTAGATACCAATCTTTAAGTACATGGTTCTGCACACTAGAATCAAGTATTAGCATATCCAATTTTCTTTTTAACACTTTGTTATCATCAAAACTCAAAAGAGAGTTGTTCATACATTTTGTTCCAACAATCTCCCCCTTTTTGATGATGACAAACATAAGCATTAATAGAAAATTGTTGTTAATTTAATTAACAAGTTGACTTCAGGGTCTGAGGTTTTGTAAGCTCCCCCTGAGTCTGATAATCCACAAGGAAAGGTTTGTAAGCTCCCCCTGAGTCTTATCCAAGTTAATATTTAAATCAAACAGATGAAAAATCAAAGTGTAAATACATTCAGAATTTAAATAACAAACTAACTTCAGGGTCTGAGGTTTGTAAGCTCCCCCTAAGTATGATAATTCACAAAGTGAGGTTTGTAAGCTCCCCTTGAGTTTTATCCAAGTTATTTAAATTCAGTTTAATTCACAGAATTGAAAATTCAGTTTATCTCACAGAATTTAATTCAGAGGCTAAGAGATTAAAAGTTGTTCTCATAAGTTAATTACTTATCAGAAATTAACTTATGTTCTGAGCTCAGAGCCTGAAATACTTGTTACTTTTACTCCCCATTTTGTCATCAACAAAAAGAAAATTCAAGAATTTTTAAGAGAGTGAAGAACGTGAGATAAAAATGTTCAGAACATTATGTTCAGTACCACTGAACTGTTACAGAAACAATTGTTCAGAACATTTTGTTCAGTACTGCTAAACTGTTTCAGACAAAATTGTTTGAGAGTTTTTAAACTGGGTCTGAAAAACTGAACACCTAAGATGAAAACTGAAAACTGTGTTTTGATTGTGTTTGATTAAAACTTTTTAGAACCAGAAAAACATTTAAACACACTGCACATTGATGACTTTAGGAGGGTGCAAAGTACAGCTTTCAAAGCTTAATTCATCACAGCCCAACAGTTATAACTTATCAGATTCTGACCAAGTGTTGGACAACTGTTCAGATTCACTCTCATTAGTGGGCCACGTGTAAGGTGTCCACTTATAATGAGTTTTATCAGAAGTCACAAAAATTCAGATTCTGAAACTCAGATTCTGATGTTTTCAGAAACTGAACTATCTTCAGACTCTCAAAGTGAGTGTCTGTTAAGTCTTAGTTTCTGATGAACTTCAGGTTCTCAGTTTCTATTCAGAGTCAAGCAATTTTTAAGAGATGAAATGCATGTTCAAATTCTTTCTAATGAATTTAAATCTGTCTTCTGTAAGGGGTTTTGTAAATGAAATTCTGGCCAGGCAATACCTAAGAGAAACTAACAGGTTCTGAACCAACAGGTTCTGAACAGAACTTAGCACAACAGTTTGCAAAACAGAGCACAAACAAAAACACACACAGGCAGCAAATTAAAGTGCAGGAAAGTAAAAAAGGCACAGAAGTTTGTTAACCCAGTTCGGAGTAAACACCTCCTACTCTGGGGGATACCAATCCAGGAAGGAAATCCACTATTGGATTTAATCCTTAAGACTCAGACACTGACTCCCAGTTCTTATCCCAAACAGTTAACTTCCACCTAGTAAGACTTCTACCCAACTCTGAGTAATAGAATCCACTATCTTCCTATTCAAGTAACTAAACCCAGTTACTGAAACCCTTAATAAAAAACACTCTGTTTTTCAGAAAACTTCAACAACACAAAGACTTCATTCGTACCTAAAGGCTTAGAATGAATTACAACTCAATCAAACACCTAAACCAACTCTAACAGAGTGGTGCACAATAAAGCTAAAAGCTTAAAATACTAAGACTCAATTCTCTGATCTTAAACTCTATAAATTCGTGTGTCTTGAATAGCAGCAGCCCTCCTCCTTATATAGCCTTCAGTCTTGCAGCATAAATAACAAACTAATCTTCTGAATTGATTTGTTACTGAAATAAGATTGGTCCAATAATGTAACAAATAAAACTGCATTGAATCTTTTAAAGATTATAACAGGAAAATATGAATTTCATATCTTTGAACCAAATCTTCAATAAAATCTTCTTTAAATAAATCAGCATTCTAGAAGCCATATGCGTGGATAAATCCTCAATAAATCTTGCAAAGATTCGCATAGAAAAACCTTGAAAATAATCAGCTTCTGATGAAGTCAACATAAGTCAACGCTGGACTTCAGAACCTGAATCAGCTTCTGATGAAGTCAACAGAAGTCAACGCTGGCATCAGAACCTGAATCAGCTTCTGAACTGCTACAGTGCTTCTGATGAGCATTCAGCTTCTGATGTTGATTTCAGCTTCTGAACAGCTTCAAATGAGAAAACTTGTAACTGAAGAAATGTTCTAAATAAGGAAATTCTTCTAAACAACACTTTGGTTTTGCCAAAATATGCAGCCAACACCAAAAGACTCAACAATCTCCCCCTTTGGCAAATTTTTGGCTAAAACCATCCAAGTTCTTCAATCTCCCTTAAAAGCAACTCAGCAATGAAGAACTCCACACTGATCAATCATAACATAGTAATTAGCAGCGGATTCAGTTATGACTATCATGAGAAACACAAACCAGCTTCAGTTCATATCAGCTACTGAAGCACACATAAACCAAGTACTGATCAACTCCTGATCATCACACACAAGGTACCAGAGCTACTGATCACAACACTCCCCCTGCAACTCAGCTACTCACATAAACTCCCCCTCACTACTGAACTACAGAGAAACAGAAGTATCAGAGCACACTTCAGGAGCTGAGCACACTTCAAGACCACACTTCAGGAACACATCATCACTCAGGTATATAACAATCTTGTACTCCCCCTGAGACACATACTCCCCCTCAATAACATCCTGACAGCTCTTGTTGCATTTGTTCTGAATACTGAACTTCACACATAACTTCTGAATAACACTGAAAGCTGAATTTGAACTAATTCTGAGCAGCAACACTTTGCATAAGATTTTTGGTATCAGAGCCAACACATTACATAAGATTTTCTCCCCCTTTTTAGCCACAAAATTCTGACACATCTCAGACTTCAAATAGGGAATAAAATCAAAACAGGTAACACTGATTCTTGAAAACATATCAGATTCAGACTCAGGTTCAGGATCACACTTAGCATAGGCACAACTGGCAGGTACTCTATCTTCCTCACATCCAGTTTGCAGTAATTGCTATAACTCTTCATGCAAACACACACCTAACTTGCTCCTTAAATTTTCAAACTGTTTAGCATCCAAGGCCTTTGTGAAAATGTCTGCAACTTGTTCTTCAGTAGCTACATGTTCCAGCTGAATAACTTTATCCTCCACAAGGTTTCTGATAAAATGGTGTCTGATATCAATGTGTTTAGTTCTGCTGTGCTGTATTGGATTCTTAGAGATGTTGATTGCACTCAAATTGTCACAGAACAATGTCATAACACCTTGTTTCAAGTTGTACTCCTCCAGCATCTGTTTCATCCAAACCAGTTGTGAACAACTACTCCCAGCAGCAATATACTCAGCTTCAGCAGTTGACAATGAAACACAATTTTGTTTCTTGCTGAACCAAGATATTAAGTTATTTCCTAAAAAGAAACAACCTCCTGAGGTGCTCTTCCTGTCATCAGCACTTCCAGCCTAGTCAGCATCACAAAATCCCATCAATTCAGAACTTGAACTATGAGAATACATAATTCCATAGTCACTTGTGCTATTCACATACTTCAAGATCCTTTTAACTTGTGTCAGATGACTCATCTTAGGATCAGCTTGGTATCTTGCACATACTCCAACAGCATAAGTGATATCAGGTCTGCTTGCAGTTAAATACAATAAGCTCCCTATCATGCTTATGTACTGACTTTGATCAACTGATACTCCTTGTTCATCTTTGGTTAGCTTCAGATGAGTAGCAGCTGGTGTCTTTTTATGAGCAGCAGATTCCATACCAAACTTCTTCACTATGTTCTTGGCATATTTACTCTGAGAGATAAAGATTGTATCTTCCATTTGCTTGACTTGCAATCCAAGAAAATATGTCAGCTCACCAACCAAACTCATTTCAAATTCTGAGTGCATTTGCTGAACAAACAGTTTGACCATCTTCTGAGACATTCCTCCAAACACTATATCATCCACATAAATCTGAGCAATCATCAGACTCCCATTTTCATCTTTCACAAACAAGGTCTTATCAGAACCTCCTTTTCTGTAACCTTGAGCCACAAGAAACTGAGTCAGCCTGTCATACCATGCTCTTGGTGCTTGCTTCAATCCATATAAGGCCTTCTTTAACTTGTACACATGTTCTGGAAACTTTGGATCCACAAAACCCTTAGGTTGTTCAACATACACTTCTTCTTGCAGATATCCATTCAGAAATGCACTCTTTACATCCATCTGGAATAACTTGAACTTGAGAATGCAGGATACCCCCAACAGTAGTCTTATGGACTCTAGTCTGGCCACAGGTGCAAAGGTTTCATCAAAATCAAGTCCCTCAACTTGAGTATAGCCTTGAGCAACGAACCTTGCTTTGTTTCTGACTACAATACCATTTTCATCTGTTTTATTCTTGTATATCCACTTAGTACCAATCACATTCAAACCTTCAGGTCTTGGAACCAGATCCCACACTTCACTCCTCTTGAATTGATTCAACTCATCTTGCATTGCTTCAATCCAAAATTCATCAGTTAGGGCTTCTTTCACATTTTTAGGTTCAAACTTTGACACAAAGCATGAATCAGTAGCAGCATCTGATCTCCTGGTTCTGACGCCTTGATCTAAGCTTCCAATGATTAAGTCTTTAGGATGATCCTTCTGAACTCTAATGGATGGCCCTTTACCATTTGGAACTTGATCTGTTTGATCTTCTGCTTCTTCAGACTCTGAATGCTTCTCTGCTTCTGAGGTTTGTTCTTCTGATACTTCAGACTCTAGAACAACTTCAGGATCATTCTTTGCATTCTCAGCAGACAAATCATCAATAACCACATTTATGGACTCCATCACAACCTTGGTTCTGGAATTAAACACCCTGTAAGCTCTGCTGTTCACTGAATAACCCAGGAATATGCCCTCATCAGACTTAGGATCCAGTTTTCTTCTATTCTCTCTGTCAGCCAAGATATAGCATCTGCTCCCAAAAACATGGAAATATTTCACAGTTGGCTTCCTCCCTTTCCACAATTCATACAGAGTAGATGTTGTTCCCTTTTTCAAAGTGACTCTATTGTGTATGTAACATGCTGTGTTCATAGCTTCAGCCCCAAAACATATATGGCAGCTTCTTAGCATGCAGCATAACCCTTTCACATTCTGCTAATGTTCTATTCTTCCTCTCAACTACACCATTTTGCTGAGGTGTGATAGGTGCAGAAAACTCATGCTTTATACCTTTAGAAGCACAGAATTCTGAAAAGCTCTTGTTTTCAAATTCTTTGCCATGATCACTTCTGATTCTGATAATCCCACTATCCTTCTCTCTTTGTAGTTGGATGCACATCTCTTTGAAAACTTCAAAAGTGTCAGACTTTTCTCTAACAAAGCTGACCCATGTATATCTTGAGTAGTCATCTACCATTACAAAGGCATATCTTTTTCCTCCAATACTTTCTACTTGCATAGGCCCCATTAAATCCATATGAACAAGTTCTAGTACTTTGGTAGTTACCTGGTGAACTAATCTGGGATGAGACTTTCTTGTTTGTTTACCAATCTGACAATCACCACAAACACTGTCCTCATTGATCTTCAGATTAGGCACACCTCTGATAGCTTCAGTACTTAGGATTTTCTTCATGCCTTTCAAATGCAAATGTCCTAGTTTCTGGTGCCAGAGTTTGACTTCCTCTTCTGAGCTCATAAGACAAGAAGTCAGACTTCTTTCTTCTTCAGAAACCCACAAATAACAATTGTCTTTGGATCTGCAGCCCCTCATCTGAGTTTTTCCATCCTGATCAGTAACAATACACTCCTGCTTGTTGAAATTAACTTTCAAATCCTGATCACACAGCTGACTAATACTGATCAGATTAGAGGTTAATCCTTCCACCAGTAGCACATCATTAAGTCTGGGCAAACCTTCTCTGATCAAATCTCCAATACCCAGAATTTGACCTTTTACACCATCTCCAAATGTCACATAACTTCTGGAGTATGATCTGATATTGCTCAGCAGCTTCTTCACACCAGTCATGTGTCTTGAACACCCACTATCAAAATACCAGTCTTCTTTTGAAGTGGCTCTCAGTGAAGTATGAGCAATCAAGCCTACATTTTGAACTTTGGGCTTCCACACCTTCTGAACATTGTGTCTGATAGTAGCTGGTTCCACTTTTCTATACTGAAAATGTTCAGGATAGCCATAAAGTTTGAAGCAGAATGGTTTGATGTGCCCTTTCTTTCCACAATAATGACAGATCCATGGATGATTTCTCCTCCTTCTGTTTCTGAAAAACTTCTGGGGTTGCTTCTGAGGCAGCATCTGAACATGCTTCTGACCTTGCATCTGAACATGCTTCTGACCTTGCATCTGAGGTCTCTTCTGAGATGTTCCAATCAAAGGATCATCAGTCTTAGTGGCAGGAACGGGCTTTTTAACTAGAATCTCCTGTTTGGGGTTCTGAGTCTGATCAACAAAACCTAAACCAGTTTTTCCTTGATGCTGAGCACCCAAAATTTCATCCAACACATTAGAAGCAGTATTCATCATTCTAACCTGCTTTTCATATGTTCAAGTTGGGAATTTAACTGGTTCACTTCTTCTTTTAAATCTGAATTCTGCACAAGAAGTTCTCCTTTTTCAGCCTCCAGTTGAAAAATAGTCTCCTTCTGATCCAGAACTTGTTTGCAAACCTCAGCACTTCTGGTATACAGCTTCCTATAGTTGACAGCTAGTTCATCATATGAGGTTTTAGCAGCTTCAGACACAGATGAGGCTTCAGACTCTGAGTCAGACTCTGAAAAAGTCTCAGACTCTAAAACAGCTTCCTTCTTCAAGATAGCTCCTGACCTCACTACCAGACCAGTATCACACATATCAGATTCACTAACATCATCATCTTCAGAACCATCATCAGACCATGCAACAGCTAGGCTCTTCTTCTGTTTCTTAAGGAAAGTAGGACATTCTGATTTGATGTGTCCATAACCCTCACACTCATAGCACTGCACACCTTTAGCTTGATTACTTTTCTCCTCAGACTTGGTCTTCTTCTCATCAGTTTGTTGCTTTTTGTTATTGAATCTGAAATTCTGACCTTTGGATTTGGCTTTTCTGTTAACATTCTTCAGAATCTTGTTGAATTGTTTTCCCAGCAACACTAGAGCTTCTGATAAGTCATCCTCATCAAACTCTTGTTGATCATCAGCTTCAGCATTCACAGTAAAAGTTATACCTTTCCCTTTCTTATCAGGCTGTTTGCAGAATGCAGTCTCAAAATTTAACAAAGACCCAATCAGCTCCTCAACCTTCATAGCAGAAATATCATGAGCCTCCTCAATTGCAGTGACCTTCATGTCAAATCTTCTGGGCAGGGACCTGAGGATTTTTCTGACTAACTTCTCATCAGTCATCTTTTCTCCAAGTGAATCAAAAGAATTTGCCATGTCCAGCACATTCATGTAAAGATCCTGAATAGATTCATCTTCCTTCATCTTCAGGTTCTCAAATTTGGTGGTCAGCAGCTGCAATCTGGACATCTTCACCTTAGAAGTTCCTTCATGAGTGGTTTTCAGAATTTCCCAAGCATCCTTAGCCACAGTACATTGTTTGATAAGTCTGAACATGTTCTGGTCCACACCATTAAAGATTGCATTCAAAGCTTTTGAATTTCCCAGAGACAAGTCATCTTCAGCTCTGGTCCACTCCTCTTCAGGCTTCAAAACTCCAGTTTTGTTACCATCTTTGTCCAAAACTTCAGGATGTTCCCAGCCTTTTATCACAGCTTTCCAAGTCCTGCTGTCAATAGACTTTAGAAAAGCACACATCCTTGACTTCCAATACTCATAGTTTGTGCCATCTAGTAGGGGTGGTCTATTGACATAGCCTCCTTCTCTATCCATGCTTGCCAGAAATAAACTCCTCTGGATCTCACCCAAATTACAGGCAGGGTGCCTGCTCTGATGCCAATTGAAATTCTGGCCAGGCAATACCTAAGAGAAACTAACAGGTTCTGAACCAACAGGTTCTGAATAGAACTTAGCACAACAGTTTGCAAAACAGAGCACAAACAATAACACACACAGGCAGCAAATTAAAGTGCAGGAAAGTAAAAAAGGCACAGAAGTTTGTTAACCCAGTTCGGAGTAAACACCTCCTACTCTGGGGGATACCAATCCAGGAAGGAAATCCACTATTGGATTTAATCCTTAAGACTCAGAAACTGACTCCCAGTTCTTATCCCAAGCAATTAACTTCCACCTAGTAAAACTTCTACCCAACTCTGAGTAATAGAATCCACTATCTTCCTATTCAAGTAACTAAACCCAGTTACTGAAACCCTTAATCAAAAACACTCTGTTTTTCAGAAAACTTCAACAACACAAAGACTTCATTCGTACCTAAAGGCTTAGAATGAATTACAACTCAATCAAACACCTAAACCAACTCTAACAGAGTGGTGCACAATAAAGCTAAAAGCTTAAAATACTAAGACTCAATTCTCTGATCTTAAACTCTATAAATTCGTGTGTCTTGAATAGCAGCAGCCCTCCTCCTTATATAGCCTTCAGTCTTGCAGCATAAATAACAAACTAATCTTCTGAATTGATTTGTTACTGAAATAAGATTGGTCCAATAATGTAACAAATAAAACTGCATTGAATCTTTTAAAGATTGTAACAGGAAAATATGAATTTCATATCTTTGAACCAAATCTTCAATAAAATCTTCTTTAAATAAATCAGCATTCTAGAAGTCATATGCGTGGATAAATCCTCAATAAATCTTGCAAAGATTCGCATAGAAAAACCTTGAAAATAATCAGCTTCTGATGAAGTCAACATAAGTCAACGCTGGACTTCAGAACCTGAATCAGCTTCTGATGAAGTCAACAGAAGTCAACGCTGGCATCAGAACCTGAATCAGCTTCTGAACTGCTACAGTGCTTCTGATGAGCATTCAGCTTCTGATGTTGATTTCAGCTTCTGAACAGCTTCAAATGAGAAAACTTGTAACTGAAGAAATGTTCTAAATAAGGAAATGCTTCTAAACAACACTTTGGTTTTGCCAAAATATGCAGCCAACACCAAAAGACTCAACAGTAAATATATCAGCCCATTGATGATCAGTATCAATGAATTGAATATCCAAAACACCCTTATGAACATAATCTCTAATAAAATGATGTTTAATTTCAATATGCTTGGCTCTTGAATGCATAATTGGATTTTTAGACAAACAGATTGCAGTAGTATTATCACAGAAAATAGGAATACTGTTTTCATGAATCTGATAGTCTTCTAACTGATGTTTCATCCAGAGCAGTTGTGTGCAACAACTTGCAGCTGAGATGTATTCTGCTTCTGCTGTTGACAATGCAATAGTTGATTGTCTTTTGCTGGCCCAGGATATCAGATTCTCACCAAGGAATTGACAATTTCCACTGGTGGATTTTCTTTCAATCTTGTCCCCAGCATAATCAGCATCACAGAATTCAACCAGCTTATAATCTAAGGATTTCTTATACAGAAGTCCAAGATTAGTTGTTCCCTTCAGATACCTGAAGATTCTCTTGACAGCAGTCATATGAGATTCTCTAGGATCTAATTGGAATCTTGCACACAAGTATACACTAAACAAAATATCAGGTCTAGAAGCTGTTAAGTATAACAGAGAACCAATCATACCTCTGTAGAGCTTCTGATCTACCTTTGAGCCAGTGTCTTCTTTGCTTAAATTGCAGGTTGGATGCATTGGTGTTGTCATCAATTTACAATCTTCAAGCTGGAACTTCTTCAGAAGCTCCTTTGTATATTTAGATTGATGAACATACACTCCATCTTTGCATTGGTTGATTTGAATTCCAAGAAAGAATTTCAATTCTCTCATCATGCTCATTTCAAATTCATCCTGCATTAACTTAGAAAATTCTTTGCAAAGAATGACATTAGTAGAACCAAATATAATATCATCAACATAGATTTGCACAATTAAGATGTTTTTCTTAAGTGTTTTTCTGAAAAGTGTATTGTCAACTTGTCCTCTTACAAAATCATTTTTAAGTAAGAAATTACTTAGTTTCTCATACCAAGCTCTGGGAGCTTGT
Organism: Medicago ruthenica; assembly: GCA_018208015.1. Taxonomy (NCBI): domain Eukaryota; kingdom Viridiplantae; phylum Streptophyta; class Magnoliopsida; order Fabales; family Fabaceae; genus Medicago; species Medicago ruthenica. The sequence goes on along the minus strand of CM031377.1, from coordinate 32,948,198 downwards.
TTCAGACCATACAGTGATTTCTTAAGTTTAAAAACAAAATCTGGATTTTTTAAATCTTCAAAACCAGGAGGTTGTTTGACATATACTTCTTCAGAAATAACTCCATTTAAAAAAGCACTCTTAACATCCATTTGGTATAAGATGATATTGTGATTTACTGCATAGGAAAGAAGTAACCTGATTGCTTCCAGTCTTGCAACTGGAGCAAATGTTTCAATATAGTCTATTACTTCCTGCTGACTGTAGCCTTGAGCAACCAGTCTAGCTTTGTTTCTGACTACTTCTCCTTGTTCATTTAGCTTGTTTCTGAACACACATTTTGTTCCAATAATGTTCTTGTGATTTGGTTTTGCAACTAAATCCCAAACATCATTCCTTTGAAACTGATTGAGTTCTTCTTGCATAGCTACAATCCATCCATCATCTGCAAGTGCTTCATTAGCTGTTGTAGGTTCAATCATTGACAGTAGTCCAATCAAAGAACCATTCTGACAGAATGCTGATCTGGTCTTTCTTGGACTGTCCTTATTTCCAATGATTAACTCTTCTAGATGTGAAGACTTGTACTTGAATGAGGTTTTGGGTGGATTTGCTTCTGAAGAATCATCAAGTGCTTGTTCAGAACCATTTTAATCTTGATTGGCTTCAGGAGGAGTGTCAGCATCTGAGAGTTTTTCAGCTTCTGCAGTATTTTCAGCTTCTGGACTTTCTTCAGACTCAGAACTCTGTTCAGGTTCTGAAGGGTCCGCTGAGAGCCTTATATCTGCAAAACTCTCAACCAGCTCTGGTATTTTATTACCAGGCTTCTTATCATCAAACCTAATGTGTATTGATTCTTCAACAACATGTGTTTCAGAATTGTACACTCTGTATGTTTTAGATCTCTCAGAGTATCCTATGAAGATACCCTTGTGAGCCTTAGCATCAAATTTCTTTTAGGTAGACTTTATTGTTTAGAATGTAACATGTACATCCAAACTGATGAAAATAAGAAATGCTTGGCTTTCTTCCTTTAAATAATTCATATGCTGTTTTATTCAGAATTGGTCTTATATAGATTATGTTTTGAATATAACATGCTTTGTTAACAGCTTCTGCCCAGAAGTACTTTGCAATTTTAGATTCATGAATCATGGTTCTGGCCATTTCTTGCAAAGATCTGTTCTTTCTCTCTACAACTCCATTTTGTTGTGGAGTTCTAGGAGAAAAGAACTCATGGAGAATTCCATGTTCTTCACAAAAAGTTTCAAATGGTTCATTTTCAAATTCACCACCATGATCACTTCTGACTTTTAAAATTTTCAAATCATTTTCTGTTTGTACTTGCTTGCAGAATTTGTTGAACACATCATATGTTTCATTTTTGGTTCTAAGGAATTTAACTCAAGTCCACCTACTGTAATCATCAACAATTACTAACCCATACTTCTTCCCATTGACTGATGCTGTTCCAACAGGACCAAACAAATCAATGTGAAGCAGTTCTAAGGGTCTGGAGGTAGAAACAATGTTTTTGAATTTAAAAGAGGTTTTAGCAATTTTTCCTATCTGGCATGCTCCACAGAGAGCATCTGAGTGATAGTCAATGTTTGGTAGGCCTCTGACCAGTTACAACTTGCTAAGCTTAGAGATGAGTCTCCAGTTAGCATGTTCCAACCTTTTCTGCCATACCCATTTCTCATCACTCACTGACAGAAGACAAACTACCTTCTGATCAACCAGTTCTGAAAAATTAATTTTATAAACATTATTTTTCCTCTTTCCTTTGAACACAACAGATTTATCTCTGTTGTTGATTACAGTGCAAGTGTTCTTATTAAACAGGACATCATAACCACTGTCACATAATTGACTTATGCTAAGTAGGTTATGTCTTAGTCCATCTACCAACCAGACATCATCAATGGAAAGGGAAGAATTACCTATCTTACCAGTACCAATGATCTTGCATTTCTGATTTCCTCCAAACCCCACAGTTCCTCCCTCTTTCATGATCAGGGTTTGGAACATAGACCTTTCTCCTGTCATGTGACGCGAGCAGCCACTGTCCAGGTACCAAGACTTTTCCTTTTCTTTAACTGTTAAGCATATCTGCAATAGAAATGATTTCAGACTTAGGTACCCATATCTTTATGGGTCCTCTTTGGTTAGTCTTGAAAGGATAAGGCTTCTTTTGCACCTTTGGTCTGACATTTTGAGGTTTGAAAGGTTTTGTATAAACTGGTTTAGTATTCCTTGAAGGTTTTATAAACACAGTCTTTTGAAAATGTGAGTTTGAAGTTTTCAGACACTGAGACTTAGGTTCTGAACTCTTCAGACTTTGAACCTTTTCAGATTTAAAGTTTGTTTTCCTCATTGTCTTAGACTTAGAACCTTTTGGTTTAGACTTTGGTGTGCGCACCTCGTTTTTTTCCTTGGGAAAAAGACGCGCAAATCCTCCGAGGTCGTTCGCAAACGCTCGGAGGGCCTTTGTGAAGCCGCCACCAAAGTTTTTGTGTAAAGGGAACGTTGATAAACCCTTAAGTTTTTTTGACTGCACCAGAGTTTATTGATGGGGGGATCCTTGTGGATGGGTAATACCTTTTTCCCAAGCATTAAGTCTCCTTCTCTAAATTCTCGAGAATGAACTTCCTTGTTGAACTGCCCATGCCCTAATGTTGTGAGGTGTTTCTCTTTTATGGGGTTCTTTGTTGGTCAAACCTTGTTTGTGTTTGGGTGCTTGGATGACATGCATGGTTGGGCTTTTTTTATGAGGGGATGCCGAGCAAGGTCGGGCTTTTGTTTTTTTTTTGGATGGGAATGGCTTCCGAGCAAGGTCGGGCTTTTGATTGTTTTCCGAGCAAGGTCGGGCTTTTGTGATTGGCTTCCGAGCAAGGTCGGTTTTTTGTGATTGGCTTCCGAGCAAGGTCGGTTTTTTTGCTTTTTGGCTTCCGAGCAAGGTCGGGCTTGTTTTGGATGGGAATGCCAATGAAAATTGGGCTTTTATTGGAAATGGGGTTTGTGAGCGCCAATGGAAATTGGGCTTTTTGTTTGGAAATTGTGTGTGCCAATGAAAATTGGTCTTTTGTTGGAGATGTGAGGAATGCCAATGACGACTTGGCTTTTTGTGTTTGGGGATGCCAATAAAAATTGGGCTTTGTTTGTTTGGGGATGCCAATAAAAATTGGGCTTCTTTTTTTGGAAATGGGTGATGTGAGGAATGCCAATGACGACTTGGCTTTTTGTGGGAATTTGTGGGGAGTACCGTAACGGCTTGTGGTTTCTTTTTTGATGAATTGGGCGACCACTTGTTTGGTCATGTTTGCATAGGAAGCTGCTTCGACCCATTTGGTGAAACAGTTGATGGCAACTAGTATGAACTGGTGCCCTTTTTGAAGCCTTTGGCTCAATCATTCCGAACATGTTTATGCCCCACATAGGGAAAGGTTAGGGTGATGTCATGACATTCAGAGGTGTTTGTGGTATGTGCCCCTTGTTGGCATAATTTTGTCACGTGTGACATGTCTTGGCATGGGTTTGGAAGGACTCCTCATGGATTTCTTCGGTGAGCATGACTGCTTCACGTTTATCCGCACATCTGAGTAAGACCTAATTTCTCTTGTAGAGTGTGCCCCCGCAGAGGGAAAATTGTAGTGCCATTCTTTTGAGGGTTCTCTTGGTGAGGTTGTATTACCCTATCCTCTTGATCCCCAAGTCTGGACAATCCTTCAGGAGGTTCAAAATCGTCCTTATTATCATCTTCCTTTTGGTTAATTTGAAAATTGAAGTCAAAAGGGATCGTAGCAGTGTTATTTTTTGGTGGTGAATGATGATTTTTTGTAGGGTTGCGAAAATTTATTTGAGAACGAAAGAAAAACGAACTCTTTGAACATAAACTGCAAATTTATTAATGACGGAAATGATTTGAAATATGGGGGTCCCATAAAATTAATCATTTGCCTTGGGAAGAGCAAAATGATTTTTTTTGAAAAACAAGATAAATTACTTGGACAAAAAAATGATTTCCGGAATTTCGATGGCCTTCCGGCTGCTTGGATCTCATCAGAAACGCTACTGTACACCGGGTCGGGTACTTCTTTTTTTTGGTGTTTGGTGAGGGAATGATGTGAGGGTTTTTCTTTGAAATGCATGTAAATGTATGAATGCAATGAGTATGCAAAATATGCCCCTCTTTTTTTTAAAAAAATTTTTATGAATGCAAATGTAATGATATGCAAGGGTTTGGTGTATGAAGGTTCGGAACTTCCCCCCATCCTCACGTGTAGGCTCTAAAGGTGAAATTTCCTAAGAAGAGGTCCCTAGAGTCATAGATCTCACATGGAATTAGGGTTGTCTATGGACATACGTCGACATGACTTCAATTAATTCCACGTGAAAATCTCCTCTAAGCGGGGTTGGGCATCCTACCTCACGGACATACGTCAACGCGGGCTTCCGCACACAACCTCCTTCTAACTTAGTTTTTTTTCTCAAGCTCGGGTAGAGAGCCTCACACGTCCGGCATTAACCCGAACAATGTGGAGTAACATCGCTCAAGTAACCCCCGCATTTGATATATATATGATATGAATATAAAGCAAAATAAAGCAAATATAAACATAAAGCATATGACATGTATGAATAAAATAATAAGCATGGCGCGCGAAGAAAATAAAAACAATTGGCTTAAAAACCAAATAGGTTAGGCTTGACTCGCTAGTGGGAAAAGAATTCCCCAGTGCAGTCGCCAGCTGTGCGCACCTCGTTTTTTTCCTTGGGAAAAAGACGCGCAAATCCTCCGAGGTCGTTCGCAAACGCTCGGAGGGCCTTTGTGAAGCCGCCACCAAAGTTTTTGTGTAAAGGGAACGTTGATAAACCCTTAAGTTTTTTTTTTAAAGGGAAACGATAATAAAACCATTTGACGATGAGGATAAGGATTTGGTCATCGCAACCATTTTCGGGTTCGGGAGTCGATTACGCAAGGGGAAGGTATTAGCACCCCTCACGTCCGTTGTACTCAACGGGAACCTTCTATTTGGTTAAAGCTTGAATTGTTTTTTAAATACTTTGCGCGCATGTTCATTTATGTTAAAAATATAATAAAAAAAGGGGGGAAAAGAGATAAAAACAAACGAAAGAAAAGAAGGAAAAAAAAAGTTTTTATTATTGCGCTTGACAAGATGTCGATCTTGCTCCTACGTATCTCCCGGTAGTCGGAGAATTCAAAGCGTACGTAGTTCTTTGGTAGAAAAACGTACATGTGTTGGTTGATTTTAAATGGACGATGTTTTAACCGAATTCTTGCGATTAAAACGTAGCTTGTATGCTCGCGCTCGGGAGACTTATTAAGTGTATAGCTTGTATGCTCGCGCTTGGGAGACTTATTAAGCGTTTGTTCACGAATCGCATTAGAATTGTTAAAAGGTACGTCCGTTAGGGTAAAGGGTTAGTTGGTCGCTATGGGACCAAGAGGTACAATGGACTCATACAAGTCAATCATTGACCGAGTGAACTCCGAAGAGTCGGGCGATTGTTCGATTGATCCACTGAGATCAAGAACAGGTACAATGGACTCGGATGAGTCGAACATTGACCGAGTGACTCAAACGAGTCGAGGGGTGAGTTTAATGGCCACGGGGGACCAAAAGGTTTGGATTGACCACAAGGGGCCAAGCTTTGGTTTGATTAGGGTTGTACATATTGAAAAAAAAAGGAATGACGATTGTCCGAGCGACGAGACATACGTCACGCATTCGTACAATCGGGGCGATGGAGAGACATACGTCACACCATCCCTTTTTCATTCATGTTTTTGGGTTGAATCCTTTAGAAATCCCAAGGTATGTCAAAACATTCGGTTTGAAAACCCAAAATGGGAAGGTTTAGCAAATTTTGCTAGAAAACGCATAAGTTCGTCTCATTTTGCGAAAATGCGAACGTATTCGGCGTATGTTCATGTTTGAGTTTTGAAAGTCATGAACAATATTTATTGTTCAAGCTTAGATTGAAATGATGAACATAGCTTGTTTGTTCATGTGGTTTGAAAGTTTGGGAACATAACTTGCTTTGCAAGTTATCCACATAATGGTCATACGAACTTGTGATTTTGTCAAAATTATGCAAAATCCTTGTTATGGTTTGAAGAACATGGGTTTAAAAACTCTTAGGTTCTGAGCTCTGGGGCTAGAACCTCAAAAATTGGTCATTTTGACACAAAAACTCAGATTCTGAGTTCTGTCATGGTCGCACTGCGACCATGACTTCGCACTGCGAAGCATGCGAAATTTTGAGTTCAGAAGCTGTTTCTGAACTTTTGTTCAGAAACAACTCCTGAACACACTCAGGACCTTTTAGGTGGGTGAAAAGCTTTGAGTTTTTGGGGTGAAAAAGGCTGGACAAACCAGTTTTGATGTTTTGAAAACCTTGGGATTTCTTTGAAATTCAAAAGGGGTTTTTTAGAATCAAATGGTTTTGAACCAAAATAGCTATGCAAACACAATTGTAAATGCAATATAAAAGCTTAGAAACTTACAGAACTCCTTAGCAAAGTTCCAGCTGCAATTGATTTGATTTGGTTGAAGGCTTTTGCAAGAGGTTTGAATATTTGATGATGGTTTTGGAACTTTGTAATGCTTGGTGTTGGATTGATTTTTTCTGGTTGTTTGTGAGGGTTTGTAAGCTAAAATGAGTAGAGTTTCTGCTCTTGAAATGCTGTGTTAATTGTTGTTTAATCCTTGGGCATTGCCTTCTATTTATAGGCCAAAACCAAATCTTTTTCATCATTACACAATCCCAAAATTCAGCTGATTTGTGGCTAAGATCAAGCTGGATCCTTTTGCATTAAATGCTAATGGATAGAGGCAACCTTGCCTTGCACCAAGGGGCAAGACTCAGCCTGATTTCAGCCACAAATTCAACCAATTCTAGAAGGTAATGATGAAGAACAAAGCTGAATTGCAATTGGCTAATGCTTGGGGATCAATCCTTGCAATCTCAATGGTTGATCAATGAAAACGTGCACTGTAATGTGCAGAGATTGAGGGATGAAAAAGGCTACTTATGGCTGGTGTGAGAGGTGAAAAGCTGCTGCAAAAACAGAGTAGGCACTCATGGCTTTTCAAGTGAGAAAATCCAGCTAGTTTGACTGGTTTTGGGGGGAGCAAGCAGGAGGAAAGTCCTCAAGCAGGTGGCTGGCAACCTTGTGGTGGTTAACAGGTCACATGGGAGGGACTAGAGCTGTCCAAGGGCAAGCCCACTTGCTTGTCACATGCTAGGTTGGAAGAAAAAGCTTCCAACCTTGGCATTAATGGCAAGTCCTTCAATTCTGGTTTTGCTTGGCCCAATTAGCCATGAATGCTACTTAAAATAATTATGGAAATGATATGCAACAAATTCTGGAATTAAATCAAAGAAACCAAAAATCTGCAGAAAAATCGCAGACTTCGCAGTGCGAAGTGAGCTTCGCAGTGCGAAGTCAGCATTTTTGAAATGTTGACTTTTCTGTTGACTTTTGTTGACTTTTGACTTTTTCCCCTCTTTGATTTTTTTTGATTTTTGTTTTAAAATGCTTAGGACAAAATTAGGGTACTACAGCTGCCCCTACTTAATTGTGTCTTCGCATAGAGTGCGTGAGTGCCGAGGGCATCTCATGAACTCTTTGCGAAGATCAATTAAGTAAAAAGAAGGACCCGAATTTTGTCCTTCGCGAAATGCAAATGCAATGGTTGGTAAAGGTTGATCGTATCCAGCTGCTAACACTGGAGGTAGATCCATTGGGGGATGAAGGTAATCCTATCTAGGCACTGTCACTAGAGGTCGATTCCTGAGGATGGTGATTTACTCTAGGCCCTATCACTAGAGGTGGAACATTGATGGAGGTGATCTATTCTAGGATGTCACTAGAGGTCGAACATTGATGGAGGTGATCTATTCTAGGATGTCACTAGAGGTAGATACCTAAGCTAGGTGATCTTATTCAGGCACTGCTTCTGAACGTCGATTCCTAACGAGCTGTGATCTTATTCAGCCGCTAACACTGAAGGTCGATACACTGGGGGAGGTGATCTACTCTAGGCACTGCTTCTAGAGGTAGATACCTAAGGATAGTGGTTTACTCTAGGCACTGTCACTAGAGGTAGAACGTTGATGGAGGTGATCTACTCTAGGATGTCACTAGAGGTAGATACCTAAGGATGGTTGTTTACTCTAGGCACTGTCACTAGAGGTAGAACGTTGAGGTAGGTGATCTTATCTAGGTACTGCTTCTAGAGGTCGATACCTAAGATGGAAGTTTACTACTCTAGGATGTCACTAGAGGTGGAACATTGAGGTAGGTGATCTTATCTAGGTACTGCTTCTAGAGGTCGATACCTAAGCTAGGTGATCTTATTCAGGCACTGTCACTGAATGTCGATTCCGAACGAGCTGTGGTCTTACCCTAAATAGGTGCCCCTGGTTGAATGTTTGATGGATGTTGGTGAATATGTGATACTCACTGAAGAATCCTTGGTGAGGATGCATGATTTGATATAAAATGCATGTGTATGAATGATTTGTATATGCATGCATGAATGAAAATGAAATGATGCTGGCTAGGTGCCGAGCAAAGTCGGTCTTGGTTGTGGTTGTGCCAATGACGATTGGGCTCTCTTTTTTCTTGTTTTTTGGTTGGTCGGTTTGGAAGGACAAGGTCCTTTGCCTACATACCTAAATGGGATCAAAACCGGTGTAGTTCGAGCTATGCCCGAAGATTTGTGTGGGTTTGCCAATGATGATTGGACTTTTTGTTTGGGGTTGAGACTCCCTGGGGAATGTCAATGAGGTTTGGCTCTATTGTGGGCCAATGAATATTGGGCTTTGGTTTGTTGTGCTTGACAAGATGATGATCTTGCTCCTACGTATCTCCTGGTGGGATGGAGAATTCAAAGCTTACGTAGTTCTTTGGTTTGCCAATGAAAATTGGACTTTGGTTTGCCAATGATTATTGGACTTTGGTTTGCCAATGAATATTGGGCTTTGGTTTGCCAATGATTATTGGACTTTTTGTTTGGTTGCCGAGCGAGGTCGGGCTTTTTGACTTTGGTTGCCGAGCGAGGTCGGGCTTTTTAATTTTGGTTGCCGAGCGAGGTCGGGCTTTTTGATTGGTTGCCGAGCGAGGTCGGGCTTTTTGATTTTGGTTGCCGAGCGAGGTCGGGCTTTTTGATTGGTTGCCGAGCGAGGTCGGGCTTTTTGATTTTGGTGTGATCTCACTGGGGATATAAGGATCATTTTGGAAGCATGATCGATATCCGGCCTTAGTGGATAAAAAAGATGTATGGGGGGTGTGCTTTATTTGGAAAATTTGTTTCCTCCGACACCCGGGATCTTTGCGTTTTACGCGTCGTGAGCTACGCACTTGTTTCTGCTGAAGAGCATGAGTCTTAAAATGACTGATGCAAAGCTTCAAGTTTTGAGTCCTCTGATGCAATACCGGGGACCAACGAAATTCTTTCGACATTTAACGTCCAAGTAAAAAACACACATTTTTTTGTTTTTATGTTATTCCCATATTTCAATGCATTATTTATCATGAATAAAAACACATTTTATGAGCAAGTAAGGACGCATAACAATGGAAAGATTTAAAGATGATTTTGCTTCAACAAAACTTAGTCCCTTGTGTGGGTAACTATTCGTGAAAATGTAATCCCTATAAGAGGTGATTACTGAGATAGGGAGAAAAGAAGAAACAAAAAGGCAAATGAAAATTTGTTTGGGTTTCACGTGCTACTTTCCCTATGACTTCGAAATAATTTGTTTTTGAAAGATGATAATGAGGTTGATTCTTTCCCTCTTGAATTCTGTCCGGACCTCACGTGCCGCAGTCTTTTTGCCTTCTCTTTTTTTTTGAAACCCCTAATTTTTACCTGGACCGCTCCTTCGAGTTTTCAGTCCACTGGGGTATATTTCCTTTTTTGATGTCCTTAATTTTTGCCTAGACCGCCTTTTCAGGTTTTCGATCTACCAGGACGCTCTCTATTGCCTAAACCGCCCTTTTCAGGTTTTCGATTTAGCGAGCTCTTTTTCTTTTTGGCATATATATTTTTTTGACTGCACCGGAGTTTATTGATGGGGGGATCCTTGTGGATGGGTAATACCTTTTTCCCAAGCATTAAGTCTCCTTCTCTAAATTCTCGAGAATGAACTTCCTTGTTGAACTGCCCATGCCCTAATGTTGTGAGGTGTTTCTCTTTTATGGGGTTCTTTGTTGGTCAAACCTTGTTTGTGTTTGGGTGCTTGGATGACAAGCATGGTTGGGCTTTTTTTATGAGGGGATGTCGAGCAAGGTCGGGCTTTTGTTTTTTTTTTGGATGGGAATGGCTTCCGAGCAAGGTCGGGCTTTTGATTGTTTTCCGAGCAAGGTCGGGCTTTTGTGATTGGCTTCCGAGCAAGGTCGGTTTTTTGTGATTGGCTTCCGAGCAAGGTCGGTTTTTTTGTTTTTTGGCTTCCGAGCAAGGTCGGGCTTGTTTTGGATGGGAATGCCAATGAAAATTGGGCTTTTATTGGAAATGGGGTTTGTGAGCGCCAATGGAAATTGGGCTTTTTGTTTGGAAATTGTGTGTGCCAATGAAAATTGGTCTTTTGTTGGAGATGTGAGGAATGCCAATGACGACTTGGCTTTTTGTGTTTGGGGATGCCAATAAAAATTGGGCTTTGTTTGTTTGGGGATGCCAATAAAAATTGGGCTTCTTTTTTTTGGAAATGGGTGATGTGAGGAATGCCAATGACGACTTGACTTTTTGTGGGAATTTGTGGGGAGTACCGTAACGGCTTGTGGTTTCTTTTTTGATGAATTGGGCGACCACTTGTTTGGTCATGTTTGCATAGGAAGCTGCTTCGACCCATTTGGTGAAACAGTTGATGGCAACTAGTATGAACTGGTGCCCTTTTTGAAGCCTTTGGCTCAATCATTCCGAACATGTTTATGCCCCACATAGGGAAAGGTTAGGGTGATGTCATGACATTCAGAGGTGTTTGTGGTATGTGCCCCTTGTTGGCATAATTTTGTCACGTGTGACATGTCTTGGCATGGGTTTGGAAGGACTCCTCATGGATTTCTTCGGTGAGCATGACTGCTTCACGTTTATCCGCACATCTGAGTAAGACCTAATTTCTCTTGTAGAGTGTGCCCCCGCAGAGGGAAAATTGTAGTGCCATTCTTTTGAGGGTTCTCTTGGTGAGGTTGTATTACCCTATCCTCTTGATCCCCAAGTCTGGACAATCCTTCAGGAGGTTCAAAATCGTCCTTATTATCATCTTCCTTTTGGTTAATTTGAAAATTGAAGTCAAAAGGGATCGTAGCAGTGTTATTTTTTGGTGGTGAATGATGATTTTTTGTAGGGTTGCGAAAATTTATTTGAGAACGAAAGAAAAACGAACTCTTTGAACATAAACTGCAAATTTATTAATGACGGAAATGATTTGAAATATGGGGGTCCCATAAAATTAATCATTTGCCTTGGGAAGAGCAAAATGATTTTTTTTTGAAAAACAAGATAAATTACTTGGACAAAAAAATGATTTCCGGAATTTCGATGGCCTTCCGGCTGCTTGGATCTCATCAGAAACGCTACTGTACACCGGGTCGGGTACTTCTTTTTTTTGGTGTTTGGTGAGGGAATGATGTGAGGGTTTTTCTTTGAAATGCATGTAAATGTATGAATGCAATGAGTATGCAAAATATGCCCCTCTATTTTTTAAAAAAATTTTTATGAATGCAAATGTAATGATATGCAAGGGTTTGGTGTATGAAGGTTCGGAACTTCCCCCCATCCTCACGTGTAGGCTCTAAAGGTGAAATTTCCTAAGAAGAGGTCCCTAGAGTCATAGATCTCACATGGAATTAGGGTTGTCTATGGACATACGTCGACATGACTTCAATTAATTCCACGTGAAAATCTCCTCTAAGCGGGGTTGGGCATCCTACCTCACGGACATACGTCAACGCGGGCTTCCGCACACAACCTCCTTCTAACTTAGTTTTTTTTCTCAAGCTCGGGTAGAGAGCCTCACACGTCCGGCATTAACCCGAACAATGTGGAGTAACATCGCTCAAGTAACCCCCGCATTTGATATATATATGATATGAATATAAAGCAAAATAAAGCAAATATAAACATAAAGCATATGACATGTATGAATAAAATAATAAGCATGGCGCGCGAAGAAAATAAAAACAATTGGCTTAAAAACCAAATAGGTTAGGCTTGACTCGCTAGTGGGAAAAGAATTCCCCAGTGAAGTCGCCAGCTGTGCGCACCTCGTTTTTTTCCTTGGGAAAAAGACGCGCAAATCCTCCGAGGTCGTTCGCAAACGCTCGGAGGGCCTTTGTGAAGCCGCCACCAAAGTTTTTGTGTAAAGGGAACGTTGATAAACCCTTAAGTTTTTTTTTTAAAGGGAAACGATAATAAAACCCTTTGGCGATGAGGATAAGGATTTGGTCATCGCAACCATTGTCGGGTTCGGGTGTCGATTACGCAAGGGGAAGGTATTAGCACCCCTCACGTCCGTTGTACTCAACGGGAACCTTCTATTTGGTTAAAGCTTGAATTGTTTTTTAAATACTTTGCGCGCATGTTCATTTATGTTAAAAATATAATAAAAAAAGGGGGGAAAAGAGATAAAAACAAACGAAAGAAAAGAAGGAAAAAAAAAGTTTTTATTATTGCGCTTGACAAGATGTCGATCTTGCTCCTACGTATCTCCCGGTAGTCGGAGAATTCAAAGCGTACGTAGTTCTTTGGTAGAAAAACGTACATGTGTTGGTTGATTGTAAATGGACGATGTTTTAACCGAATTCTTGCGATTAAAACGTAGCTTGTATGCTCGCGCTCGGGAGACTTATTAAGCGTATAGCTTGTATGCTCGCGCTTGGGAGACTTATTAAGCGTTTGTTCACGAATCGCATTAGAATTGTTAAAAGGTACGTCCGTTAGGGTAAAGGGTTAGTTGGTCGCTATGGGACCAAGAGGTACAATGGACTCATACAAGTCAATCATTGACCGAGTGAACTCCGAAGAGTCGGGCGATTGTTCGATTGATCCACTGAGATCAAGAACAGGTACAATGGACTCGGATGAGTCGAACATTGACCGAGTGACTCAAACGAGTCGAGGGGTGAGTTTAATGGCCACGGGGGACCAAAAGGTTTGGATTGACCACAAGGGGCCAAGCTTTGGTTTGATTAGGGTTGTACATATTGAAAAAAAAAAGGAATGACGATTGTCCGAGCGACGAGACATACGTCACGCATTCGTACAATCGGGGCGATGGAGAGACATACGTCACACCATCCCTTTTTCATTCATGTTTTTGGGTTGAATCCTTTAGAAATCCCAAGGTATGTCAAAACATTCGGTTTGAAAACCCAAAATGGGAAGGTTTAGCAAATTTTGCTAGAAAACGCATAAGTTCGTCTCATTTTGCGAAAATGCGAACGTATTCGGCGTATGTTCATGTTTGAGTTTTGAAAGTCATGAACAATATTTATTGTTCAAGCTTAGATTGAAATGATGAACATAGCTTGTTTGTTCATGTGGTTTGAAAGTTTGGGAACATAACTTGCTTTGCAAGTTATCCACATAATGGTCATACGAACTTGTGATTTTGTCAAAATTATGCAAAATCCTTGTTATGGTTTGAAGAACATGGGTTTAAAAACTCTTAGGTTCTGAGCTCTGGGGCTAGAACCTCAAAAATTGGTCATTTTGACACAAAAACTCAGATTCTGAGTTCTGTCATGGTCGCACTGCGACCATGACTTCGCACTGCGAAGCATGCGAAATTTTGAGTTCAGAAGCTGTTTCTGAACTTTTGTTCAGAAACAACTCCTGAACACACTCAGGACCTTTTAGGTGGGTGAAAAGCTTTGAGTTTTTGGGGTGAAAAAGGCTGGACAAACCAGTTTTGATGTTTTGAAAACCTTGGGATTTCTTTGAAATTCAAAAGGGGTTTTTTAGAATCAAATGGTTTTGAACCAAAATAGCTATGCAAACACAATTGTAAATGCAATATAAAAGCTTAGAAACTTACAGAACTCCTTAGCAAAGTTCCAGCTGCAATTGATTTGATTTGGTTGAAGGCTTTTGCAAGAGGTTTGAATATTTGGTGATGGTTTTGGAACTTTGTAATGCTTGGTGTTGGATTGATTTTTTCTGGTTGTTTGTGAGGGTTTGTAAGCTAAAATGAGTAGAGTTTCTGCTCTTGAAATGCTGTGTTAATTGTTGTTTAATCCTTGGGCATTGCCTTCTATTTATAGGCCAAAACCAAATCTTTTTCATCATTACACAATCCCAAAATTCAGCTGATTTGTGGCTAAGATCAAGCTGGATCCTTTTGCATTAAATGCTAATGGATAGAGGCAACCTTGCCTTGCACCAAGGGGCAAGACTCAGCCTGATTTCAGCCACAAATTCAACCAATTCTAGAAGGTAATGATGAAGAACAAAGCTGAATTGCAATTGGCTAATGCTTGGGGATCAATCCTTGCAATCTCAATGGTTGATCAATGAAAACGTGCACTGTAATGTGCAGAGATTGAGGGATGAAAAAGGCTACTTATGGCTGGTGTGAGGGGTGAAAAGCTGCTGCAAAAACAGAGTAGGCACTCATGGCTTTTCAAGTGAGAAAATCCAGCTAGTTTGACTGGTTTTGGGGGGAGCAAGCAGGAGGAAAGTCCTCAAGCAGGTGGCTGGCAACCTTGTGGTGGTTAACAGGTCACATGGGAGGGACTAGAGCTGCCCAAGGGCAAGCCCACTTGCTTGTCACATGCTAGGTTGGAAGAAAAAGCTTCCAACCTTGGCATTAATGGCAAGTCCTTCAATTCTGGTTTTGCTTGGCCCAATTAGCCATGAATGCTACTTAAAATAATTATGGAAATGATATGCAACAAATTCTGGAATTAAATCAAAGAAACCAAAAATCTGCAGAAAAATCGCAGACTTCGCAGTGCGAAGTGAGCTTCGCAGTGCGAAGTCAGCATTTTTGAAATGTTGACTTTTCTGTTGACTTTTGTTGACTTTTGACTTTTTCCCTCTTTGATTTTTTTTTATTTTTGTTTTAAAATGCTTAGGACAAAATTAGGGTACTACATTTGGCAAAGTTTTAGACTCTGCCTTCATCTTTCCCTTAGGTTCAGAAGTTTTAGATTCTGAGTTGTTCAGAACCTCAGGTTCAGCAGTCTCATTTTCTGATGAATTCTGTTTCTCAGAAATCTCAGAAGTAGGTACAAAACACACCTTGGTGCCTTTCATAATATTTCCAGAACAGGATAGTGTATTAGTTTCTTTTGAATGATTAAATGGATCATTTTTTAAACCAATACCTTCTCCTCTGTTTTTGCTAATATTATAAATCATAGAAGCAATCTTACTTCTGTTGATTCCAGTTAAGATAAAATCCTGAAGTGCAATATCTTGTTCACTAGGAATTTCTTCAGGTTTCTTATGAGTCATTCTCTGATTTCTCTAACTTCTTCATCAATCTCATTGATGTGATTCTGAAGTTGGAGATTCTCATCAGTCAGTAAGTTATGTTTATTTTTCAAAGATTTTAATTGACTTAACTTGCTTTTGAGGTGGTTCATAAGATCTTTAACTGTTTCAAAAAGTTCAGAACGAGTAAGTTAAGAATATACCTCATCTTCATCTTCAGAGTCTGAACCTGACTCTGTATCAGAGAATGTTGTTGCCATTAAAGCCAGGTTAGCTTCCTCTTCATCATCTTTATCAGATTCAGATTCATTGTCAAGATCATCCCATGTTGCCATAAGACTTTTCTTGAGTTTGTTTCTGAATGTGCTTGATTTAGAGCTGGTCTTCTTAGATTTCTCCTTTGACTTGACCAATCTTCTTGCAGTTATAGCAACCTTTCTGATCTTCCCTCTTGGAACCAGATCCTTTAAAGTTGTTGCTTCTGTTAGAAAATTTCTTTTGTCTTTTCATTAAGTACTGAAATCTTTTAGAAAGCATTGCAAGCTCCTCAGTTCTTCTTCAGAATTTCCCTCAGGAGATTCATCATCAGATTCTACAACTTTTAGAACTCTCACAGACTTTCTTTTGGATTTCAGTGCTATAGACTTAGACTCTCTAACAGATTCATCTTCATTGAGTCCCAGTTCATGCACTTTGAGTGAGCTTATAAGATCTTCAATACTTAGAGTATTTAGATCTTTAGCTTCCTCAATAGCAGTCACTTTGGGTCTCCATTTAGATGGCAGACTTCTGAGGATTTTATTCACATGATCAGCAGTAGTATAACTTTTCTTCAGAATCTGAAGTCCAGAAACCAGAGTCTGAAATCTTGAGAACATAGTCTCAATATTTTCATCCTCTTTCATTCTAAACAGCTCATACTGCTGAACCAGAATATTTTCTTTTGTTTCTCTAACCTTCTTGTTACCTTCATAGTTAGAGCAGAGAGAGGTGAAGATGGCTTTAGCTGTTGATTTATCACTCAACTTTTGATACTCACTGTGAGGTAGAGAATCCACAATGATACCTCTAACATTGTGATGCTTTCGGTAGATCTTTCTTTCAGCATCAGAAAGACCTCTTCTGTTAGTAGTCACTCCTTCTTCATCAACTGGAATAGATATTCCATCTTCTATGATATCCCATAAGGAGTCATCAATTCCTTTCATCTGTACCATAGTCATGTGATACAGAAGCATGATTTCCAGGAGAGGGTGGAGGGGAACTGCTGGATGACATGTTTTTCTCAGGATCTTATACTGACTCACTGTTAGGTGATTGAATATCAGAACTGGAGCTCTGATACCAACTGAAGGTGAGAAAAACACAAGAAAGGGGGGGTTGAATTGTGTTGGCTTTTTCTTTTCTTTCTCAAAAACTATGTTTAGTTTAGAATCAGACGTTGATCAGATTCTGAAACTATTTTCAGAGTTGTTTGCAGCGGATAAAGAGTAAATGAGAGAGAGAGAGAGAGAGAGAGAGAGCAATTTATCCTGGTTCCTTCCACAACCCGGAAGTAGTCCAGTCCCCTTGTCACTTACAAGAGATTTTCACTATAATCACAAAGATTACAATTGCTCAAGCACAAAGCAAGAGACTTCTTATGCTCAAACACAAAGTAAGAGACTTCCAATTGCTCAAACACTAAGTAAGAGACTTCCTATGCTCAAACACAAAGTAAGAGACTTCTTTGCTTAGACACACAGTCTAAGACTTTGAATCAAACAGATTTTACAAAAGAAATAAGTTTGAGTTGAACACTTGATATACAATCAGTGGTGTTCACAAAATACAACACAGATTTAAGACTCTAAACTTAAGAAATTCTAAGATAGAAGTTTGTAAGAATTTCTAAGTTGTTTTGAGGACTTTCAGATTTGGCAGAACTTTGTTTCAGAAAACAGAGTGTTACGATTTCAGTCTTATGAGTCTTAAACTTCTTCTTCAAAACTTCAATCCTTTATAGAGGAATTAAGAGCTGTTGGAAAGAGCAAGTTTTAGCAAAAGAGCCGTTGCACTAGAAGCTACATCCAGCATTTAATTCATTCCTGTCATTGTGTGCGCAAACCAGAAAACAGAGCACAACAATTTTGAATTGTTTCCTTAAAAGCTGGCTGCGTGTTTCATCCAAGGAGACAACTGTTGCATTGAGCTGTTCTGACTGTACAGTGCTTTATTGTTGACAGTGACAGTTGCTTTTCCTTAAAACTCAGACTTCAGAAGCTTCTCTTCAGAACTGGCTTCAGACACTGTTCATCAGAAGCTGTCTTCAGACGCAGTTCTTCAGAAGCTGGCATCAGACACACTGTTCATCAGACGCAGTCTTCAGAAGTTGGCATCAGACGCACTGTTCATTAGACACACTTCTTCAGAAGCAGACCTTCAGACGCTCCCTTCAGAAGCTCTTCTTCAGACGCTGCCTTCAGAAGCACTTCTTCAGACGCTGATTTTCTTCAGCTTTGCAACACTAGCTTCTATATTTTCCTTCTTGCTCTTAACTTGTTCTTTCAGGACAATGGTTAGATACCAATCTTTAAGTACATGGTTCTGCACACTAGAATCAAGTATTAGCATATCCAATTTTCTTTTTAACACTTTGTTATCATCAAAACTCAAAAGAGAGGTGTTCATACATTTTGTTCCAACAATCTCCCCTTTTTTTATGATGACAAACATAAGCATTAATAGAAAATTGTTGTTAATTTAATTAACAAGTTGACTTCAGGGTCTGAGGTTTTGTAAGCTCCCCCGAGTCTGATAATCCACAAGGAAAGGTTTGTAAGCTCCCCCTGAGTCTTATCCAAGTTAATTAAATTCCATTTAAATCAAACAGATGAAAAATCAAAGTGTAAATACATTCAGAATTTAAATAACAAACTGACTTCAGGGTCTGAGGTTTGTAAGCTCCCCCTAAGTTTGATAATTCACAAAGTGAGGTTTGTAAGCTCCCCTTGAGTTTTATCCAAGTTATTTAAATTCAGTTTAATTCACAGAATTGAAAATTCAGTTTATCTCACAGAATTTAATTCAGAGGCTAAGAGATTAAAAGTTGTTCTCATAAGTTAATTACTTATCAGAAATTAACTTATGTTCTGAGCTCAGAGCCTGAAATACTTGTTACTTTTACTCCCCCTTTTGTCATCAACAAAAAGAAAATTCAAGAATTTTTAAGAGAGTGAAAAACGTGAGATAAAAATGTTCAGAACATTATGTTCAGTACCACTGAACTGTTGCATAAACAATTGTTCAGAACATTTTGTTCAGTACTGCTGAACTGTTTCAGACAGAATTGTTTGAGAGTTTTTAAACTGGGTCTGAAAAACTGAACATCTTTATCTATAACTATAGGATAGAAAGTAGTGGGGCATAAGCACCATAAATTAGGCAGAAGATTTTCTCTGTCATTGCAAGAGAAAATCTTAAGACCTAATCTATTGAGCCAAGTAGCAGGGAAATTTACATAGTTCATCCAGGGTTCAGCTATGAAAATTAGATCAGGTTTATGTAATAGGATAAGTCTCTTAAGTGCCAATCTAGAGGGAGCATTGGCTATACCTCTTATGTTCCAGAAGAGAGTCTTTATCTAAAAGGTTTAGGATTACCAGACTTACCTCTGGTTGCATAAACACTTTTAATCATAGATTTCATTGTAGCTTGCTTCTTTTTTTGTCTGCTAACAACTTGGAAATCTGCTGAGTTTGCAGGTTGCTCATCATCAGCTTCCAATGGTTGTAACAATCGTAATTCTGCTTCGTCATTCTCGGCCATGTTGGCCCATGACTGATCTAAAAAAGCCTTATTTATCCTTTCTAGTTCAATCAATCTTTCTTGCTCGTCCTGCACAACAGAATTGTCTTCAGTATTCTCATTTGGTTTGTCACCAAACTGAGTTCCTTCAACACATTCAGTATACTGAGAGCTTTCCCCTTCATCACTTCTGACTTCTGAGGGAATGATCTGAGCTGCTTCTAACTCAAAATTAACTTCATCCTATAGTAGCTTATCAACTTTTTCCATAACACTTCTGATGTCTTCCTGTTGATCCTCTTCAATTTCTAATAGAGGTTGAAACCTATTAGACTGTGCCATAGCTCTAACTCTACTAGTTTCAGGTTTGTCAGGTACAACATTGTTAATGGACTTTCCGTTATTCACTTGAGCATCCATATGTTCACTTGCTTTCCCATCACCAACCACAACATGGTTCTCAACATCATTACCCTGCTTCATTCTTCCATCCCTAACCTGAACAAACTTCTTACCTGTCTCATTGTTAAATTTCTTTTGCATTTCCTTATCCGGTAGCTTTGCAGGCTTGTGTAAAATCTTGCAGTTGTCAACATAGTGGCCAATTTTATTGCAGTGAGTGCAATAATCAGGGAGGTTTTCATAATCTAATTCCACAAAAAAAGCGAAACCTTTTCTCTCCACCAAGAGTTTGTATCTCAGGGTTTGTGTGATATCCATATCCACCAAAACTCTCAGAAACTGGCCAAAGGTTCTATCAACCATTGGCTTAGTAGATGCAGGGTCTGTGCAAATAGGGGTTCCAACACTGTTTGCAATGGCAAACAAAATTTTCGGACACCAGTACTCTTGTGATAAGCCATAAATTCGTATCCATACTTGAGCAGATGAGCTACTTTGGGAACTAGGATTGAAATCCTTTGTCCAAGTAAATAGTTTCAAGATACCTGGATTCAGATTCCAAGAAGCAATTGATCAAACTCTTTTCACATCTTCTAAACAAGAGAAAGTGAGTTCATAATAACCTTTCCCTAAGGACTGG
Organism: Medicago ruthenica; assembly: GCA_018208015.1. Lineage (NCBI taxonomy): Eukaryota > Viridiplantae > Streptophyta > Magnoliopsida > Fabales > Fabaceae > Medicago > Medicago ruthenica. Next base: position 32,927,921 of record CM031377.1, on the reverse strand, counting down.
ATTCCCCATTTGCTTAAATTCTTCCACATAGAAGCTAATTTGGTTCGCAATTCATAAACAGTGAGAGGAGTAGTACCTTTCAGCCAAATGATTCTGGCATGGAGGTTGTGTTTGCAAGCTTCAATTCCAGCAAGATACTCTTCTTCAGGAATGGGTATGGAAAAATTATCCCCTTTTAGCACCGGTTGAGGAAGTTGGGATGTAGGAATATCACAAAGGTTTGATAGAGCTTGAGCAAAAGTTCTGGATTGTTTTTGGATGTTTTGAGGTGTTTTATTGGTAGAATCTGAGTTGTTTGTGCAATTTTGAAGACATTTCCAGGTGATTATGGTTGGGTGGGTTGTGTTCTGGTTGATGATTGTGTTTTCAGGATTAGGGTTCTTATTAGTGGGTATGGCTTTGGGTGGATTTTCAGTAAGATCTGTTTGTTGTGTAGCATCTCTAAGACAGGGCCATGGAATTGCAATTGAAGGCATGATGAACGGAAAGAAGGAGAGATGATCGGAGATTGAGATTACCTGGTTATGAGGTAGCCGCACATAAGTGGAAGGTGAACAATAGAGTTCGCCATCTTTTTTCTTCCTCGAACCTCTTTCTCACCAAAAAAGACAAATTTTATTTAAAAATAAAACTAATTAATAATTTATTATATTATTCTGAAATACTATTCATTTATTTTTTGGCCAAATACAATGAAAATGAGGATATGAATGATTGGGGCAAAAGTGAGCTGGACTATAAAATAATTTCTGACAATTTTATTTTTTTTACTTTAAAAGAAATGGCTTAATGTTGAGTATTATTTTCTATTTTATTTTATTTTTATAAATGAGTATTTATTTCTTTGAGTTCCCGACCGAAGAGGGTCAAATCTATTCTGACCGATGGTTCAAATAAACATTCACCATATTTATTTGAGCATCTTGAGGTGTTTTTTTTGTTGTTGAAAAAACATCTTGATTAAGGACTTGTAAACAAGCGTATTGTGATACTTTGGAGGTGATTTTGTTAATTAGTTATGTGACTTGTTAAGCAAGTTAGTGTAGTTAGTTTAGTTTGTTATATGGTAGTCAAATTACTTGGTATATAAATAATCCTTCGTTGCTAAAAAAAGGTAATCCTTCGTTTGTATTTGATTATTTTTGAGAAATTTTGATCCTCACACAAATCAAAGTTGATTACTATCTTCTTCTCCATCTTTATCCTCTCTTTTGATCCCTTTAATTCTTTCTTAATTGAAATCATAATTGTTCCAACATCTTTGAGCACGTTGAGGTCTACTCTGGTTTGAAATGAAAATGAGAATATAAACATATAGGGGGTGAGTGTTAGAAATCTTGTTTGTTGGGAATAGGCTGCTGCACTTGAAATCTGAAAAGTTTAATGGTTATGCACGTAAAACTCAAAGCATATGAGGTTTCCACACTAACCTTTAGGTTCAATTCGCCCCCATCAATGACTGTATATTGGATGCAATATGAATGACCAGCAAATCCCCTTCAGGATACTATGTGTTCCTTGATGTGTATTGCACAATCACACCAAGCGTATCTCTTAACAGTATTTTACAGATTTATGGTTCCAGCAGTTCACTCATGCATTAGAGAATTGATGGATGATTTAGAGTAAGAGAATGAGGGAGAATTATGCTATTAATGTAGCAAAATTCGTGTCCAAACGGATGCCCAAATGCCAAACATTTATAGTTCATCATATGACCTTTCACATGAGAGAAAGCACCCCTTTGCCAAAAGTTATGATCATATACATCAGATTTTTGACTTGAATCAATGTTATGGTTCATTATCTATTAGTAAATAATAATGTTCCAATGTATATGAATCATTCCCATGAAGAGTTATAACTTTTGGAACCCAAAACAATGAGAAATCGTGCAGAAAAACACCATCAGGACTCGGGTAATCGATTACCCATATTTCTGTTTCTAGAATTCAAATTTTGAACATCAATAATCAATTACAGCAACAGGGTAATCAATTACCCTTCTATTATTTCCAGTTTTTCTGCTTTTTATCTTGCTATAATCGATTACATCTTATATGCAATCGATTACTGTTTTCATCGTTTTCCTCGACTTTCAATGGTTCTAAAGTGATTCCATTATTTTGGAAATCACCAACAATCCCCCACCATTTTCAAAATAATAAATCTCACAAATCTAGAAATTCATGCCTTCAGACAATGGTATCTCACGATTTGAACCATTACTTAGTAAGTTAAGTTTTCGCTCATTCTCAAATAGTATGGTAGGAAAGCTTTGAACCAATTAGTCTTTAGAACAAGTGTGCATAACTTACACATAGAATCTCGGTATCATTTAAAGAGAATTGTAAAATGACACATTAAGAAGGCTTTGTGTCATATATCCCTTTTCATGAGAACTTAAGAGTCAAGCCCTTGAAATCCGTGAAGCAGCCAAACTTCATTCTCACATAGGTAGACTATACCGGGAATGCCCCATAAGTATGCATTCCAGCAAATATATGTTGTATGTCCATTAAAAGAAAAATCTCATCCTACCCTTTTTAATCTTATGGTATAAGTACTTTTAACCTTGGGATGTATCTATTGTCAAGTACTACAGTTACTCTAAGAGTGTACTTTCACCATTGAACCCAAGACTTGATGCTACTCAAGTGTGAGTTGAGTTTCCACTATTGGTAATCAATTAGATATGTGCTTGAGTCTCATCCTCAATGATGTCTTCAACACCATATCCCTTGTCAGACTTTTCGTCAAAGGATCTGCATGATTCTTCGCTGTTCTTACGAACATGATAGATATTACTCCATTAGAAATTCAAGTCTCTTACATAGCTATGTCTTAAACCAATATGCCTTGATTTCCCATTATAAACTTGGCTATAAGCTTTTGATAGTGTGGATTGACTATCATAATGTATGGATACTGGCGTCATTGGCTTTTGCCAAACTGGTATTTCATACCATAAATTTCTTAGCCATTCTGCCTCTTTACTTCCTGCAGCCAATGCAATAAATTTTGCAGCCATGGTGGAGTCGGCAATGCATGTCTGTTTCTTTGAACCCCAAGAAACTTCACCTCCACCAAGGTTGAAGATCCATCCACTTGTGGAAGCATGATCTTCAACATATTTTACCCAACTAGCATCTGTGTATACTTCCAAAACAGAAGGATCTCCACTATATGTTAAACAATAGTTCATTGTTCCCTTCAAGTATTTTAATACTCGTTTCACAGCGTGCCAATGTTCTTTACTTGGATTGCTAGTATACCGACTTAACCTTCCAACAACATATGCTATGTCAGGTCTAGTACAAGTCATAACATACATCAAGCATCCGATTACTTTAGCATATTCAAGTTGTGCCACCGGACAACCTTTGTTTGGTTGCAAACTGTCACTTTGGTCAAACGGGGTAGAGACCGCTTTACAATATAAATGATTGAATTTATGAAGCACCTTTTCTATGTAATGTGATTGGGATAAACCAATATGGTTACTGTCGCGTCGAATTTCGGATATCAAGCTATTGGGAAGCGTTGAATCACTAATTTTAAATCACGACTGAACTTTTAATTTTTCGGGGAGAAAAGGAAAAAAGTTCGAAATTACCTTTAAAAGAGATTTTAGGTTCGAGAGTGGATTATGCAAGGGGAAGGTATTAGCACCCCTCACATCCGTTGTACTCAACGGGAACCTCTTAGTCGGCTTTAGGCTTAAAATGTTTTCAAAGTTTTGCTTGCGTATTTGATTATATAAAAGGGAAAAAGAAAAAATGATACGAAGGGAAAAAAGAAGATAAAATATAACGAAGGGGAAAAAAGAAAGTTTTTTATTAACGGGCTTGACAAGATGTGGATCCTGCTCCTATGTATCTCCCGGTAATCGGAGAATTCAAAGCATACGTAGTTCTTTGGTAAAAAAGGTTTGTATGTTGGTTCGTTTTAATTAAAAAAGATTTGAAGACGCACAGAGGCGTAAAATGTTTAAATGACAAAAGAGACGAACGCACATTAAGGCGATAAACTCGCACAAGGCGTAAAAGTTTTAAAGATAAAAAGACGGACGCACATTAAGGCGATAAACTCGCACAAGGCGTAAAAGGTTAAAAGATAAAAGACGAGCGCACATTAAGGCGATAAACTCGCACAAGGCGTAAAAAGGAAACGCGCAAAGGCGCGAAAGGTTCGAATTGACCACGAGGGCCAAGAAAAGGTTCAACATGGTCACGGAGGACCAAAGAAAGGTTAAGCGTGTTAGACGCGTTGAAGGTGGAATGACGATTGCCCGAACGACGAGACATACGTCACGCATTCGTGCAACCGAGGTTTGGGGAGACATACGTCAAGCCATTCCTTTTTCATTCAAGTTTTGTTTCGTTGAAACTCGGAGAAATCTCAAAGGGACAAAACACTAGGTTGGGAAACTTAAAGAAAAGTTTAAAAAAGGAATCACGAACAAATTTGTTGTTCGAGTTTATTAAAAATCATGAACATCACTTGTTGCTTAAGTTATCGAAACTTAAGAGCAAATGTTTATTCAAGTTTGAAAGATGAACAAAAAATCATAAAACATGCATGAGTTTGGAAAGTGCACAAGTTCGGCTTATTTTGAGTTTGGTTTAAAAAGAGTGAGCAAGCTCGGCTCAAGTTCATTTTTTGATTAAAAAATCATGAACAACGTTGTTGTTCAAGTTTGGTTTTGAAAATAAAGAACTTAGCTTATTGCTCAAGCTTGATTTTGAAAATTAAGAACATAACTTGTTATGCAAGTTACTCAAAATTAAATGCACGAACTTGTGGAATTTCCAAAGACATGCAATATTCTTGATATGGTTTGAACAAAAATGTATTTTAACCCTCTTTAGGTTCTGAATCAAGGGTTGGAACCCCAAGAATTTGACCTTTGGAAGCCTGATTCATGTTCTGAGTTTCACATACTTCGCAGAGCAACCAGAACTTGGCTCTGCGAAGTCAGGTTCTGATGTGATCGCTCTGCGAACATTACTTTGCTCTGCGAAGTATGCGAAAAATTGAACTCAGAAGCTGTTTCTGAACAGAAGTTCAGAAACTGCTCCTGAGCAAGCTTCAGAACCTAAAGGGGGTTAAAAAGCTTTGCAAATTTGGAAGAAAAGGAGTGTAACAACTCAGTTTTAGCACTTGGTCACTTTGAGATTCCTTTTGAGTTTCAAAAGGGGTTTTTGCACAAAGTGAAATTAAACAAAACAAATGATGCAAACAGCAAACAAAATGAAAGATAAAGGCTATAGGATACTTACAGAACTCCTAGCAATGCTTGTGCAAGAGGTAGGAAGTGGCTTGCTTGATTGATTAGAGGTTATGGACAAATAGCTCTAATTGGTTTTGCTTTGAGTTGAACTGTTTTTCTACTCTCACAATGCTGCAATGTAGTGTATTTTGGTGTAAATTTTGTGTGTATTGTGTGTATATGACTGGTGTGAAATCCTTGTGCCTAGCATTCCTTTTATAGACCAAAATGAAATCCAATGCAATGATGATAAAATCTCTAGGACATAGCTGATTTGTGGGATAAATACAGGCTAGATTACTTTGCATTTAATGCTAAAGGATAGAAGTTTCTTTGCCTTGTGCCAAGGGTCAAGACCTTGACTGATTTCAGCCACAAATGCAACTGATCTTTGAATGCAATGATGAGAAAAAACTGAAAAACAGAGCAGCTGCAAATTGTGTGATTCTTGGGATCAATCCTTGCAATCTTGGAAGGTCAAGCAAGGAAAACGTGTACTGCCATGTACAGAGAGATTGGGGGAAGCAAAAAGAGCATGTGGTCTGGTGTGTGGGAGGAGAAATCCAGCTGAAAACAGGGCACACCAAACAGCTTTTTTGCAAGCAAAACCACTTGTGTTTGACTGGTTTTGGTGGAGAAAGAAGGAAGAAAAGGGATCAAGCAGCTGACTGGCAAGCTCAGGTTTAATGATAGGTCAATTGGGAGGGACAAGAGCTGACCAAGGGCAGCCAATTTGCTTGAGCACATGCTAGGTTGGAAGAAAATCCTTCTTACCTTTACCTTTAATGTCACACCTTTGATCTTGCTTTGCTGCATCTAATCAGCCACAATTGGCAACAACAATGATAATAATAATGATAATAATAACTATGATAAAGATAAAAGAAAGCTGAATCAAAAAAACCAAATTCTGCAAAAAATTCGCAGAGTTCGCAGTGCGAAGGTAACTTCGCAGTGCGAACTTCCTTTTTTTTTGTATTTTTTGTTTTCTTTAAAATAAAATAAAAGATAAAATATAAATAAATAATAAATGATGCAAACAACAAAGATGGGAATGATGAAAATGATAATGAAAATAAAAATAGTAATAATAATAGTAATAAAGATAAATGATAATAAAAAATGATGAAGAAAATAATATTAGTAATTAAAGATAAATGATAATGATAATAATTATAAAACATTGATAATAAAGATAATAATAATAATATATATAAAAAAGCAATAGTAATAGTATTAATAAGGATAATGATAATGTTAATAAAGGTGGTAATGCTTATGGTGATAAAAATGTAAATAAAATTCAATAACAAAAGTAATAAATGATGAAATAATAAAAGATAAAACAAAGAAAAATATGAGTCAAAAAATGGGGTATGACAGATGCCCCTATTTAAGTTTCTTCGCCCCAGAGATAAATAGTGAAATTTTGAAATTGACGGGTCGAAGAGACTTAAATATAAAGTACACCATTTTTGACTAAATATTTTTCTCGAATTGAAAATGCTATGAATGTATGCATGCAATGCTGCGAATGCTCGTAATGCAAGTGTGAATGCAAAGACGGCAAAGATGACCCGACTGGGGATAAAAAGAGACAAAGGGATACCCGGGTTCGTTAAAGAAACGGGATCCGACTTTATTGGGGAACATGGTTCCACTGGGGGAAAAGTTGTCTTGGTGGTTTCACCGGGGATTTCATCTTACCTACTACCGTTATGATGGTAGCTTTATGAGGGTAAGAGAAGACAGAGTATGCTAAACACTGGGGAAGAATATTTTACCTACTACCGTGGTGACGGCAGCTTTAATGAAGGTAAAATATACACACACAGCTGTTCGGGTTGTATTCCGGACTGCCGCTGGGGATAAGAAAACAAAGGTAAAAGTCAGCTGTTCGGGTTAAATTCCGAACTACCACTGAACGAGAAACAAAGGGTTAAAAGTCAGCTGTTCGGATTAATGCCGAACTGCCACTGACGACAAGAAAGAAAGGTAGATGCCAGCTGTTCGGGTTGTTGCCGAACTTGCCACTGACGACAGGAAACAAAAAGTAAATGTCAGCTGTTCGGGTTGTTGCCGAACTTGCCACTGACGACAGGAAACAAAAAGTAAATGTCAGCTGTTCGGGTTGTTGCCGAACCTGCCACTGACGACGGGAAACAAAAAGTAAATGCCAGCTGTTCGGGTTGTTGCCGAACCTGCCACTGACGACGGGAAACAAAAAGTAAATGCCAGCTGTTCGGGTTGTTGCCGAACCTGCCACTGACGACAGGAAACAAAAAGTAAATGTCAGCTGTTCGGGTTGTTGCCGAACTTGCCACTGACGACAGGAAACAAAAAGTAAATTTCAGCTATTCGGGTTGTTGCCGAACTTGCCACTGACGACAGGAAACAAAAAGTAAATGTCAGTTGTTCGGGTTGTTGCCGAACTTGCCACTGACGACAGGAAACAAAGGTAAATGCCAGCTGTTCGGGTTGTTGTCGAACTTGCCACTGACGACAGGGAACAAAGGTAAATGCCAGTTGTTCGGGTTGTTGCCGAACTTGCCACTGACGACATGAAAAAAGATAAATGTCAGCTGTTCGGATTGTTGCCGAACTTGCCACTGACGACAGGAAACAAGATAAATGTCAGCTGTTCGGATTGTTGCCGAACTGCCATTGACGACATTGGGGATGCGGCTGACAAGCCGTTCCTTACAGAACTGCCCCTTCAACTGGGAAGATAGGACGCACAAGCTGTTCGTTAAAACTGTCACTTGGCAACAATACTGGGGAATATGCACAAGCTGTTCGTTAAAGAACTGCCACTTGGCAACAACAAGGTAAAAATGCACAAGCTGTTCATTTGAACTGCCACTTGGCATCAACAAGGTAAAAACGCACAAGCTGTTCATTTGAACTGCCACTTGGCATAAAAGGGTGACATCTTTGGACCAGACAGACTGGGGATGACACTTGGGGAAAAGGAGTTCACGAACTGTTCATGATTGACTGGTGAGACTCATGGTGGTTAGAGCAACCATGTATGAATGATATTGTAGTATGTTGTATGCATAAATGTACGTATGCATGAATGTATGAATGTGTGAATGTACGAATGTACGAATGTATGAATGTACGAATGTACAAATGTATGAATGTATGAATGCGCAAGTGTATGAATGTATGAATGTACGACTCTCACCGGGGATGTCGTGTGAAAGATTGACTTGTAACGGGGATACACAGATCGTTCGTCAAAGAACTGCCCCTTGGTATAAGAATACGATGAAAGATTGCACAAGCTGTTCGTTAAAGAACTACCGGTTGGCGACAAAGGAGGTTGACATCACTAGACCAGATAAACTGGGGATGACACTCGACTGATTTGATTAATGGCATGACCGATAAACTTGGTGAAACAAGATTTAGACCGGTAAAATGAATAGTGGACCGACGTTGTATTGCAAATACTCGGTGATCTTTAATGGGGATGATACCACAGGGGATACATCAAAAATTGACGGGGTAAAACCGCGATAGCTGATAAAAAGATAAATACCTCACGGGGAGATCGTTAATCCACTGGGGATCGTGCTAATCCGCTGGGGAGAAGAACTGATGATTCCGCCGGGGATACTTATGCACTGGAGATTATGTTGGGGAATCCCTTTTAGCAAATGACCATGTTCGGCCTGCGAAGCTTCATCTGCTTTCAGGACAGACATTGATGCACACTTCAAATATTCGTGAGTTCAGAAGGAATGTGTTTGTTATTTTATAAAAGATAAAAGACTCAAAAAATAAAATTTTGAAAAAGAGTTTTGTTTTTAAAAATACTATCATCAAGAATAAAAATGAATGAATAGAATTGGGAATTTGATAAAAGGAAAAGTAGTGTTGGGAAGTGAAATTTATTAATGGGGTCGTAGCCTGCCAAAGGCGTGGCTCCTTTGTGATCGTGTTTGGGATTGCTGATGACAATTGGGCTTTTTGTAGGGGACTGAGGAATGTCAATGACGACTGGGCTTTTTGTGAATTGTAGGGGAGTGCCAGGCATGGTTGGGCCCTTTGAATAATTGTGCACTGGGCATAGTTGGGTTTTGGTTTAAAATTGTGGGTGCCAATGAAAATTGGGCTTTATTTGTTGGGTGCCAATGAATATTGGGCTTTATTGTTGGGTGCCAATGAATATTGGGCTTTGGTTTTGTTTGGATGCCGAGCGAGGTCGGGCTTTGTGATTGGATGCCGAGCGAGGTCGGGCTTTGATGATTGGTTGCCGAGCGAGGTCGGGCTTTGATGATTGGTTGCCGAGCGAGGTCGGGCTTTGATGATTGGTTGCCGAGCGAGGTCGGGCTTTGATGATTGGATGCCGAGCGAGGTCGGGCTTTGATGATTGGATGCCTAGCGAGGTCGGGATTTGATGATTGGATGCCGAGCGAGGTCGGGCTTTGATTGATTGGATGCCGAGCAAGGTCGGGCTTTGATGATCGGATGCCGAGCAAGGTCGGGCTTTTATGTTTGGATGCCGAGCGAGGTCGGGCTTGGATGATTGGATGCCGAGCGAGGTCGGGCTTTGATGATTGGATGCCGAGCGAGGTCGGGCTTTGATGATTGGATGCCGAGCGAGGTCGGGCTTTTTGTGATTGGTTGCCGAGCGAGGTCGGGATTTTTGTGATTGGTTGCCGAGCGAGGTCGGGCTTTGATGATTGGATGCCGAGCGAGGTCGGGCTTTGTGATTGGTTGCCGAGCGAGGTCGGGCTTTTATGATTGGATGCCGAGCGAGGTCGGGCTTTGGTTATGATTGGATGCCGAGCGAGGTCGGGCTTTGGTTGTGAATTGGATGCCGAGCGAGGTCGGGCTTTGGTTGTAAATTGGATGCCGAGCAAGGTCGGACTTTGATTATGTTTGGATGTCGAGCGAGGTCGGGCTTTGATTATGATTGGATGCCGAGCGAGGTCGGGATTTGATTGTGTTTGGATGCCGAGCGAGGTCGGGCTTTGGTTATGATTGGATGCCGAGCAAGGTCGGACTTTGATTATGTTTGGATGCCGAGCGAGGTCGGGCTTTGATTATGATTGGATGCCGAGCGAGGTCGGGCTTTGATTGTGTTTGGATGCCGAGCGAGGTCGGGCTTTGGTTATGATTGGATGCCGAACGAGGTCGGGCTTTGGTTGTGAATTGTGAGTGGGAATGTCAATGAAAATTGGGCTTTATTTGTGATTGTGTTTGTAAGGGCCAATGAAAATTGGGCTTTTTGGAAATGGGGTTTGTGAGTGCCAATAGAAATTGGGCTTTGGGTTGGAAACTGTATGTGCCAATGAAAATTGGGCTATTGTTATGATCGGGTGCCAAGCATGGTTGGGCTTCGTGAATTGCTTTTGGGAGTGCCAATGATAATTGGGCTTTTTGTAGGAGATTGAGGAATGTCAATGACGACTGGGCTTTTTGTGAATTGTGAGGGAGTGCCAAGCATGGTTGGGCTTTTTAAATGATTGTGCACCGAGCATGGTCGGGCTTTGGTTTGAAATTGTGGGTGCCAATGAGAATTGGGCTTTTGTTGGTAATGTGGGTGCCAATGGGAATTGGGCTTTTATTGGTTAATGTGGGTGCCAATGGGAATTGGGCTTTTATTGGTTAACTGGGGAATCCCGTCTTTCATGACATTTCAGATTGCATGATTCATATGAGATTTGCACAGGCAATTTTGATGTTCCCATTAATCTAAGACTGCACTAAACACAAAATTTATGTCATACAGCTCAAGTTAATAACATATTTATCAATGAACCAACACCTAACACACATTTTTGTTAAGTAGATGAACAAATTGAATATCAATTGTGAGGGCATTGAACACTCATCCGGCAAGTTTGCTAACATTCCGATCAAGTTATGTGTCCATCTAATCATCGTTTCTAAAAGCACAAAAGCATTGATCACAAGGTCTTTGAGGGTTGTAATTTGGCTTGGTTACAAAAGAAATGTCATATGTGGGAAAATTGAATTCAAAAGGCCAAGCAAGAGGAACATTCTTCCTAATTACACACTTCCTCCTTATTCAAACCCAACTTTTGGTGATTTACAAATATTTTTCTTTGATCTTGACAACTTTTTGATTCATTGATTTTTTCTTTTTTTTCTCTTTTCGTTTTCTTGGTTTGTTTTTCTTTCTTTCTTTCTTTTCTTTTTCTTGTTGTCAAGATCAATTAAAAAATTCACCATTTACTTGGTACACATAACCTCCTTTTTTTCAACTTAGTCACAATGATACCCTAATTGAATGTTCCTTTTCTTTTGGCAAAGGACAATAATCATGATGGATAAGGGTTCAAAATGAAAGAAAAATATCAGAATTCGATAATGATTTAACTATGAACTGAAATTTTTTTTTTACAAACTCCGGCAATTTCAAAAAGCGATTGAGCTTATGAGAATTGACAGTTCATAGTTAACAATTCTGATTCATTAGGCTCAAAGGGGTTAACAAATACTCACTTCTCACAGGGTGGGCTATTTGTGGTCAAGTGTTTCTACTCATATTCAAAAAATGCCTTGATCATATCAGTGCTTTCGTACAATTTAAAACAATTTTCAGATTTAACATAAAAAGATCGAGTTAAACAAAAAATGCCGGTCTCCTGCATATATATAATGATTTTGAGGATTCCTCACATTTTGGCTAGTTCTAAATGGTTCACAGAATAAACATATTAACAACACAAACTGTATGATATAACTTTTGTACTAAGTACATATTCTCATTCCAAGTTTAATCCTAGAAAAACAGGAAACAGTACCTTGGCTTTGCGCAAGTCAATCAAATCTTATCATTACCATACATCTATGGCTGAATCATTCAGCTTTGGATCAATCCATATGATGTGATTGGATGCCGATCAAGGTCGGGCTTTGATTGTGATTGATGGGATGCCGATCAAGATCGGGCTTTGATTGTGATTGTGCCAATGATGATTGGGCTTTGGAAATGTGGGTGCCAATGGGAATTGGGCTTTTGTTAATTGGGGAAAAGGCCGCAGTAGCCTGGGGGAAGGTAACCTCGGGTTGAGGTACCGGAATCTCTTGAAGAGTAGTGGGAATAGGGATGAATTCCTCACCAAAGTCGAATGGCATGCCCCATGTACAACCGGGGGGGTAGTGTTATATGTGTGGGTTGCTCTGGGACGACGAGCCACTTTCCTTGACAGGGATGTAATGTTGCGAATGAAATGCGAACACCGATGACTCAATTCGGATTGTAAGAAATCCTTGTGATGAGAAGGGAAATGATTTTTGGACTCGAAAACAAATGTATGCATGTTGTGCATGATGTTAATGCATGTATGCGATGTATATGACAAAATATGCCCCTCTTTTTTTTGAAAATGCATATGCAAAAATCATTTTTATGAATGCAAATGTATGGTATGCATATGTATGGTATATGAAGGTTCAAAACTTCCCCCCATCCTCACATGTAGGCTCTAGAGATGAGATTTACTAAAAAGGTCCCTAGAATCACGGATCTCACATGGAATTAAGGTCGTCGATTGCGAACTTCGCATGACTTCAATTCATTCCACGTAAAAATCTCCTCTAAGCGGGGTTTGGCATCCTACCTCACGGACATACGTCAACGCGGGCTTCTGCTCACAACCACCATTCTAACTTATTTTTCTCTCGAGCTCGGGTAGAGAGCCTCACACGTCCGGCATTAACCTGAACAATGTGGGGTAACATCGCTCAAGTAACAACCCCACAATTGATATATATTGATATGAAGCAATATGAAATATACATAAATATAGAGCAAAAGAATATAAACAAATAATAATAAGAAGATACAAACGCGTAAGCAAAGCAAAAACATTTTAGCCTAAAAGTCGACTAAGATAGGCTTGACTCGTCATACAAAAAAAACAAAGTGTTTTGTGCATACTCCCTAGTGAAGTCGCCATTTTTGTCGCGTCGAATTTCGGATATCAAGCTATTGGGAAGCGTTGAATCACTAATTTTAAATCACGACTGAACTTTTAATTTTTCAGGGAGAAAAGGAAAAAAGTTCGAAATTACCTTTAAAAGAGATTTTAGGTTCGAGAGTCGATTATGCAAGGGGAATGTATTAGCACCCCTCACATCCGTTGTACTCAACGGGAACCTCTTAGTCGGCTTTAGGCTTAAAATGTTTTCAAAGTTTTGCTTGCGTGTTTGAATATATAAAAGGGAAAAAGAAAAAATGATACGAAGGGAAAAAAGAAGATAAAATATAACGAAGGGGAAAAAAGAAAGTTTTTTATTAACGGGCTTGACAAGATGTGGATCCTGCTCCTACGTATCTCCCGGTAGTCGGAGAATTCAAAGCGTACGTAGTTCTTTGGTAAAAAAGGTTTGTATGTTGGTTCGTTTTAATTAAAAAAGATTTGAAGACGCACAGAGGCGTAAAATGTTTAAATGACAAAAGAGACGAACGCACATTAAGGCGATAAACTCGCACAAGGCGTAAAAGTTTTAAAGATAAAAAGACGGACGCACATTAAGGCGATAAACTCGCACAAGGCGTAAAAGGTTAAAAGATAAAAGACGAGCGCACATTAAGGCGATAAACTCGCACAAGGCGTAAAAAGGAAACGCGCAAAGGCGCGAAAGGTTCGAATTGACCACGAGGGCCAAGAAAAGGTTCAACATGGTCACGGAGGACCAAAGAAAGGCTAAGCGTGTTAGACGCGTTGAAGGTGGAATGACGATTGCCCGAACGACGAGACATACGTCACGCATTCGTGCAACCGAGGTTTGGGGAGACATACGTCAAGCCATTCCTTTTTCATTCAAGTTTTGTTTCGTTGAAACTCGGAGAAATCTCAAAGGGACAAAACACTAGGTTGGGAAACTTAAAGAAAAGTTTAAAAAAGGAATCACGAACAAATTTGTTGTTCGAGTTTATTAAAAATCATGAACATCACTTGTTGCTTAAGTTATCGAAACTTAAGAGCAAATGTTTATTCAAGTTTGAAAGATGAACAAAAAATCATAAAACATGCATGAGTTTGGAAAGTGCACAAGTTCGGCTTATTTTGAGTTTGGTTTAAAAAGAGTGAGCAAGCTCGGCTCAAGTTCATTTTTTGATTAAAAAATCATGAACAACGTTGTTGTTCAAGTTTGGTTTTGAAAATAAAGAACTTAGCTTATTGCTCAAGCTTGATTTTGAAAATTAAGAACATAACTTGTTATGCAAGTTACTCAAAATTAAATGCACGAACTTGTGGAATTTCCAAAGACATGCAATATTCTTGATATGGTTTGAACAAAAATGTATTTTAACCCTTTTTAGGTTCTGAATCAAGGGTTGGAACCCCAAAAATTTGGCCTTTGGAAGCCTGATTCATGTTCTGAGTTTCACATACTTCGCAGAGCAACCAGAACTTGGCTCTGCGAAGTCAGGTTCTGATGTGGTCGCTCTGCGAACATTACTTTGCTCTGCGAAGTATGCGAAAAATTGAACTCAGAAGCTGTTTCTGAACAGAAGTTCAGAAACTGCTCCTGAGCAAGCTTCAGAACCTAAAGGGGGTTAAAAAGCTTTGCAAATTTGGAAGAAAAGGAGTGTAACAACTCAGTTTTAGCATTTGGTCACTTTGAGATTCCTTTTGAGTTTCAAAAGGGGTTTTTGCACAAAGTGAAATTAAACAAAACAAATGATGCAAACAGCAAACAAAATGAAAGATAAAGGCTATAGGATACTTACAGAACTCCTAGCAATGCTTGTGCAAGAGGTAGGAAGTGGCTTGCTTGATTGATTAGAGGTTATGGACAAATAGCTCTAATTGATTTTGCTTTGAGTTGAACTGTTTTTCTACTCTCACAATGCTGCAATGTAGTGTATTTTGGTGTAAATTTTGTGTGTATTGTGTGTATATGACTGGTGTGAAATCCTTGTGCCTTGCATTCCTTTTATAGACCAAAATGAAATCCAATGCAATGATGAGAAAATCTCTAGGACATAGCTGATTTGTGGGCTAAATTCAGGCTAGATTACTTTGCATTTAATGCTAAAGGAGAGAAGTTACTTTGCCTTGTGCCAAGGGTCAAGACCTTGACTGATTTCAGCCACAAATGTAACTGATCTTTGAATGCAATGATGAGAAAAAACTGAAAAACAGGGCAGCTGCAAATTGTGTGATTCTTGGGATCAATCCTTGCAATCTTGGAAGGTCAAGCAAGGAAAACGTGTACTGCCATGTACAGAGAGATTGGGGGAAGCAAAAAGAGCATGTGGGCTGGTGTGTGGGAGGAGAAATCCAGCTGAAAACAGGGCACACCAAACAGCTTTTTTGCAAGCAAAACCACTTGTGTTTGACTGGTTTTGGTGGAGAAAGAAGGAAGAAAAGGGATCAAGCAGCTGGCTGGCAAGCTCAGGTTTAATGATAGGTCAATTGGGAGGGACAAGAGCTGACCAATGGCAGCCAATTTGCTTGAGCACATGCTAGGTTGGAAGAAAATCCTTCTTACCTTTACCTTTAATGTCACACCTTTGATCTTGCTTTGCTGCATCTAATCAGCCACAATTGGCAACAACAATGATAATAATAGTGATAATAATAACTATGATAAAGATAAAAGAAAGCTGAATCAAAAAAACCAAATTCTGCAAAAAATTCGCAGAGTTCGCAGTGCGAAGGTAACTTCACAGTGCGAACTTCCCTTTTTTTGTATTTTTTGTTTTCTTTAAAATAAAATAAAAGATAAAATATAAATAAATAATAAAAACAAATATGATAATAATAAATGATGCAAACAACAAAGATGAGAATGATGAAAATGATAATGAAAATAAAAATAGTAATAATAATAGTAATAAAGATAAATGATAATAATAAATGATGAAGAAAATAATATTAGTAATTAAAGATAAATGATAATGATAATAATTATAAAACATTGATAATAAAGATAATAATAATAATATATATAAAAAAGCAATAGTAATAGTATTAATAAGGATAATGATAATGCTTATGGTGATAAAAATGTAAATAAAATTCAATAACAAAAGTAAGAAATGATGACATAATAAAAGATAAAACAAAGAAAAATATGAGTCAAAAAATGGGGTATGATAGTTACCATCTCTTATGATTTTAATTCCTAAAATCACATCAGCTTCTCCTAAATCTTTCATATCAAAATTTTTGGATAAGAAAGCTTTAGTTTCTTCTACCTCATTTATACTTGTACCAAAGATCAACATGTCATCTACATATAAGCAAATCATGACACCTTTTCCATTTTGGAATTTACTGTAAATACACTTGTCAGATTCATTTATAATATTTCTGTTGGCTAACACAACTTGGTCAAATTTTTTGTGCCATTGTTTGGGTGCTTGTTTTAACCCATATAAAGACTTAGTTAATTTACACATTTTATCTTCTTGACCTTTGATCACAAACCCTTCTGGTTGTTTCATATATACCTCTTCATCCAACTCTTCATTTAGGAAAGCAGTTTTAACATCCATTTGATGGATTACAAACTTATGGATGGATGCTAGTGCAATTAGCACTATGATTGATGCAATTCTTGCAACAGGTGCATATGCATCAAAATAATCAATGCCTTCTTTTTGTGTAAACCCTTTAGCAACTAGTCTAGCCTTGAATTTATCAATGGTACCATCCACTTTCATTTTTCTTTTAAAGATCCATTTACAACCTATTGGTTTGGATCCGGTGGGAGATCTACCACTTTCCAAGTTTTACTACCCATAATTGAATCCATTTCTTCTTGGATAACTTCTTTCCAAAAGGCCGAATCTTGAGACTTTATAGCCTCTACATATGCTTCCGGATCACTCTCAAAGTTAAAACAAATTTCTCCAAATATTTTGAACACCCTCACTTCGCTCTTCAATATTAAGTTTGAAAATTGATATATAAAACCAATTAAATTCACTAAATATATATAATAATCCCTTACATATGGTTAATGCAAGGGTGAATCGAAGGTAAAGACATATTGGAAGACACAAAGTTAATCACTTAGCAACTTTGTGCATATATATACGTTTATTATAATAATTTTGGTTGGTGCATTTACAATTAAATTGATTTTCCTTCCAACCAACGACTGTAAAAATCAAGTGCTTCCCTTGGCTTATATTCCGGTACTGTGTGCCCAGCTCCCTGCACCATTATCAAACCCATACGCATAAAATTAGTTGGTTTGAATTGCATTTAATTTTAAGAAATTGAATAAAATCACCAAACAAACTAATTGGTTGACATAATGTGATAACTTGTATGTTGGTTTTGTTTTTTATTTTAAGACTTACCTTTACTGTTAGGAAGGTAAGGTTGTTCTCATATGATTGTAAGTACCTGCATCAAATGAATGGGAAAAAGCCATTTCAATTAAGTCAACATAAATTTATTGTTGGATTCATTTTGTTGTGAACTTCGTGAGATTGAATTCACCAATGTATTAAAATACTAGCAATTGATTTTATTTTAGTTTCAAACAGGATAGAAATTGTATTTTTTTTTATCAAGAGTTGAGAGATGTATCTTTTTAAAGTGAAAACCTATTTAGAAAAAAAAAAAATAAGGGAAATGTTAACGATTGCCCCCAGACACTCTTTAAGAATTTTAATAGTAACTATTTTTGAAAATTTATGTAATTAATGCATTGGAAATTGAAATATTTGACTTTTTTATAGAATAATTTCTTCTTTTAAAATCCTTAAAGAGTGTCACGGGAGCACTCGTTAACAAGATCCAAAAAATAAATCATACTAGTATATATATTTGGAAGGTGCATCCAATTCCAAACATGCCTAGTTGTAAAACTTTATGAAGGCAATTATTTTTGGTAGGTACTGAAATTTGTGAGAGTGAGAGAGAAATTAATGTACCCAGCAACTTGGTGATTAGAGATCCATGATCTCCATTCATCCACAACCCTGTATCCCAAAGATCTGGTCCAAGCCTCACTTCCAGTAAATGGTACACACATATCATGATCACCACTGACATAAATTAATGTATGATATATTAATTTTAAAGATCCAAATACTAATATTAATCAAATTCAAGAAGTAAGATGCATGTTGACACCTGAAAATAAGTGCTCGATAGCCAAATCTTGTTAGATTCTTGTGGTAAGGAATCATGCCACCAGCATCGTGTCGATAACTTATCCTACCAGTGCATAATTCCCACGTACCACTTGCCTGTGCTTAATCATAAATTAATTAGTCCTCAATATATTAATTTTTGCCGTTAGTGTAATTAAATTGAATCATACTCATACTATTAGAAAACAAAGTTCAATTCACGACAAAAAGTCAAAATTGAACACAAATTTTATTTTACTTTGATGTCTTTAATTTTTAGTACACACATATTGTAGTAATAGTGGTGATTGCATACCATATCAACATGAATGGCTTTCCTGACTGCATCATTGTTTAGCCACGTGGTTGCTACTTCATCATTCTGCGTTTTGCCAAATCAAGCATACAGAGTTAGTATCATTTTATTTTAATCATAATAATCAACACCAGTTAGTAATTGAGATTTGTATAATATCATCATAAAGATCTGATTCTAATACATGATCAATAAATGTATATAAAACTTTTACCATAAAAATTAAACTCATAAAAAAACTTACAATACAAGGGACGTGTCTCCTTTGGGCAGCCATTAATTGAGGCCATAAGGTAACAAGGCCATCTCTGACGGGTGCTCTAAAAGGCCAAGCTCTACCAAACATCCTTTTTCTCACTGAGAGAGGTCTCTCTGTTGCCCCTAATTTTTGGAAACTTAATGGCAAATTAGAGCTTCCATTTGTTGCACTTTCAGGATCATGGTAGCATGGCTCTAATATATTGTACACATTAAGCCCCTCAACAGCCTGATACAATATACCATTCATCAATATTAATATTGTTGATATTATTCATAGTAATGATACTAATACTAATACTAATAGCTCTTATATCTCGTTCTCTATGAATATCTCACCTTACTAACTTTTTCCAAGTTATTATAGCATATACCACCCACAGGATTAGATTTAGAATTGTAATCGGGTCCTTTGCAAGTAGCTTGCACGTTCTGCAAAATATAATTGATCAAATAATGACCTGATTGTTGGAATATTTTTATTTTTTTTTGAAAGAAGAATATTTTTGTTAAATAGTACCATAATTAAATCATTTATAAAAGGTAGTATTTTGTTAACAATTAAACGCACCTCATAAATAGTGTCGGATATAAGACCCATCCCATGCGCAAATGGGATAAAAGCATAAGCATCGCCGTCAAATATTGGGTCCGTGACACCATTTCCCACCATGTAACCCTAGGTACACACCAAACAATAGTCAAACATAATTAACGACAGGTTAATTAGTAATTAGTAAATGTCAAAATAGTTTAAGGGAGTAATAGTAGTATACTAATATTTGCTACAGTATGTTTCATATTATATACCTTCAAATTGATCACGGGCTTTGCACGACTCTGGATTCCTACACAAATAGTTTATGCTACAGTTAATTTCACATCATTAACCCTTATTTAATTTATAACTTTTACTCAAGACTTAATAATAATTTTTATATTCAAAGACAATTCAGAGGTTTATATAAGAAATGACAAACTTATAGAAAAATGTTAGTACAATGGAAAATAATATATAAAATAACATATCGTTACCTTTTTTAAAAAAAAAAAATCAAAGATCCTAATAATATCGTTACCTTTAGCAATTTCAAAAGCTAGAGTGGGTACGTAAATTCCAGCATAAGACTCCCCAGAAACATAAAATGGATTAGCCTGGAATTCTGGAAATTGCTCAAACCACTGACAAGAAAGAAAAAAAAAAGTATTTTCGTCTTAGGTATAATTGTGACTAGAAAGCTAATATATAATGAAGATTAATTAACTTGATCGTATTTCTATCCTTTCAATTCAAATGTTAATCTTATGTGAAGTGGTAATTGCTTCTCTTCTTGGAAGTACCTTTAAGAGGAAAGCATGGGTATCAGAAGCAGTTTGCAGGTCCCCAGTTGAGTATTTGCTAATGTTATTTGAGTAAGAGAAGCCAACGCCCGTAGGTGAATCCAAATATATAATGTTGGAAACCTGAAATCAATAATAGATGATAAATTTAAATGATTTGGATTAAGTGTTGTCAAAATTGGATGATCTAGATTTTAAAAGAGATTTTTTCTTCTTCTTGAATATAAAATAGAAAACTTGAAATTTAGTAAATTTGATTTTGATTAGACGAGATACGGGTGAATGGGTGAGTCATGTGACTTCACAAATTCAGATCCAAATCCAAATATAAAGGTATTGTTCAATGTTCAAAGGCATATTTAAGAGCCCTATGAAATAAAAAAAATATGATAAAACTTGGGTACAATTCTTTATATGCTTTTTGTATGGTTCTTAACTAAAAATACAATTTTTTTCGATATAACAAACTCCGAGAAAATTATGGATTTGAGAAAATTATGGTGAATTTAGTTAAGAACCATATGAAAATCATCTAAGGAATTGTATATAAGTTTTTTTTATATATATTATCCACTAACTTTGACGGAATCATGTACATGCACGTGTGAAAGTTAAATTGTGTCAATTTATATGGAACAAGCTATTGAATACAACATCCGATCCTTATTATAACCAAAAATCAATATTTTAGATTCATTCATTAAATAATATATGTGATACATAATAAAGATCATATAATCATTAATTGAGTGAATCTAAAATATAAATTTTTGTTTATAATAATGATCAGATGATTTACACAATTTTAAAGAAAACACTTCTATATTTAGTTTTTAAATTTGTATCCTAATTAAACAAGTTTGCATTTCCCAAGATATTATTGGAATTGGAATTCATTTTTATATCTCAACAAAATGCAAACATGTGCAAAGATCTATTCTATAAAACAGACTGAGGACATGCAAATTGAATTGGAATTCATTTTTAACCCATTTTCAATATATTTGGTCAAAAGGAAAAGCTTCTTCAATAGTAACTACTAACTAGATGCAAATAAAGCATTATGGACTTTGGGGTGTCACGTGTTCTTAACCTTCGACCAGCTGTAAGGATTGTTATGCAAAGTGGGCAGGTTCCCTTTTGATTTTGCAGCCTCAAAGTTGAATGGCCCTGCATACATTCATATTTCAGTCACATAAATAAATAAATAAATTATTAACTACATTTATTCAACGTGATGAAAGAACCGAGAGAACGATCAAGTGTTATGTACACTACTATGTTATTGACTCAACATTAAATTTTCCTTTCAATGCATGCAATGCATCGTTAAAACCGACACTTTTTCAATCTTTTAAAACTGGAGAAGAGGTCAAATCAGCATGGTCTCTATATCATATTTTGATTGGGGTAGTCCGGAACAAACGGGTTCAATCGATTCAAACATGATTAAATCAGATGACTGGTTTGAGTTAATTTTTGAAGAAGTCGGAAGAGGCAGAACATTGGAGTTTGATCCATCCCATAGGAGAATACACTAATATACTATTACTAACATTTTGCTTTAAAAAAATAAAAAAGAAGTCGTTGGTGATCACAACTATTTTAGCACACTATTTAAGCACACGAACATACATGCAAAAGGAAGAAGGAAAAAAAGAATTAAACAAGTTAAAATAACTGAAAATAAATACAAATATAAAAAAAAATTGGTTGAACCGGTCACATTTTAACCAGTTTAACTCAGTTGAATCTTGGTTCGCCTAAAGTATACATGGTTCAAATGGGATTGAATAAGTTTTTTAAAGAAGTCTACATAAATCTATCTCTTCTCTTTTTAGTAAAGGTAATAATGTCGAAGGAAAAAAACATTTATGTAAGCTAATGTCAAGATCAGAAATGATTAGGACATGTTAAAACTTAAAAATGATCAAACATGTTTGAAATTCAAAAGGTGCATAGGACTATGAATCCAACAAGGGTAGTAATTAGGTCAATTAGTGACAACTATTATATATGCCCCGCCCATACAGGGGGCAGTTGAAGAATTAAAAAATTTAATGAGAGTGACATAAATATATTTAAGAGTAGTATTAGCTAGCATACCATGTTCATAAACAAAGCCATCGAAGCTTGAACAACCAGGCCCACCATTCAGCCATAGAACAACTGGATCCTCACTTGGATTTCTTTCTGAACTAACAAAGTAGTAGAACAGATTCTTCCCACTCTCAGCATTTCCATCAATACTTATATATCTGAAAATAATCAAAATTTAAATAATTAATCCCATCAAATTAAAATATATTTGATTTAAGATTTTCTTCATGATTCATGAAATTAAAATATAATGTGTTTCATACCCTGAGTAATGGTTGGAGAGGAATTTTCCGGAAAAACCAGGGAGTTGTGTGATGAGAGATCCTTGAGGGGCAGCTTCAACAAAGAGAACCAACAAAAGCATGCAGAGTGGTACTAGTAACTTGTTCATTATTTCTGGCTTTGTTCTTCACTCTGCAAATTTCACTGTGTTGTCAAGATGTACAAATGTACAATTGATGAAGTAAAGCAAGGAACCACGCATGTGTGTGTATATATATGTATATATATAACTAAATCTACATGCTAACAAGTGTCTTAAATGCGATAAAGAATGAACTTTATATTGAAAACATAAGTCAAACATATATAAAAGTGATCATTTCTACTTTTTTTAAGGAAAAAGTATCATTTCTTATTGCTTAAAGAATGCTCTAAGGACATTTGTTACCATTTCCTATAAATAAATTATGTAAATGGGGCGAGCATGGGTAAGTATGGAAGTTTATTAAGAAGATAAAAAATGAAATAAATGATAAGTTCTAGGAAGAAAAAGTCAATTTCAAAAGTTTTAAAGTGTTCAATACATCATTTTCAAAATAACATTTCTTTTTTAAACTTCTTAACAAGTGTCCTTAAACCATCCACAATGCAGCACCTCATTTGGGTGCTTAAATGGACCTTGTGACGTCACTCAATTTCTAACTAATATTTATACCATCTGATCACTATTATAAACAAAAATCTATATTTTAGATTCATTCAATTAATGATGTATATGGTCTTTATTATAGACAACATACATCATTTAATGACTGAATCGAAAATATTGATTTTTACTTATAATAATGACCAGTCGGTGTATTAAACATCAATTCTCGTCACCCCAACACCTCAAAAAAATTGTTTATGGGTCTTAGTAATAACTATATTTCATTAAATTGTAACAATAATTTATATATTCATTCATAATTATCTAATTTTTCAAAATATTAAATTAATTCAATTATAAATTATATTTAAAAGTGTACTATTTTTTAAAATTTTATTAATAATTTGAAAAAATAATTAAAATTCAAAAATTTATATGAAAATGATGGTAAATTACATAATTTAAATAATAACATAATTCGAAGAAAAAAGGTGTACTATTTCTCATAGTAAAAAAAAATTGATTGAAAACTCAAATTCAACATTTGATTGATCAAACTTAACTTCCGATTATTATCACTAGTGGAATAATCCCACTTAGTGCTTTACTCTTGTCAACTAGCTAGAGCGGTGTCTCGTTTTTTAGCTAGGGGTTATGGTGGCTTTCTTATGTATTTTGTTTGTAATTACTCGAGTCATAGTCTAACACTTCTTGTGTACAGCATGGAGCTCCTATGGTTTATTATAATTTATTTTGGCTTCTTCAAGAAAAAACGTTGATTGATTAAAAATAACAATTGAATAAAGAAAAATATTTCTACACTTATCTCTATGTACATTCAAATTGTTGATGTCACAATAAATATGCCTATTTAGCATGGTGGAGAATAGAAGAATAACTTTCCATTATAGATGGTCTTAAGGTATTTGTTAACAATTTTCCTTTTTTTTAATCGTAGTTTTTTGTTTTTGACACACATCAAAAGAACTAAAGGAAAAATACATTTTAAATTTAAATCTTTTATGGGAGAGGGACCTGCTAGCTTTTCCCTAGTCAACCAAAGGAAATTGAGATACAGAAGTGGGGGGTACAAATTGACAGCAATCACAAAATGATGTCGTCACAGCAATATAACTTGTAAAATTTGATTTATAATAGGACTTACAATCACAATCATTTTATCTCATGTAATCCATTTTCCCAGAAGTGGACTACGTCATTTTACAGAAAACAATTTCATGCAGTCACACATTTAGATAGTCGTTTTGTCTAATTAGACGACTTATCTTTTGAGATGTCTTCTAATTTTAATCTAATGTTAAGGTGTTGAAGTGTTCAATGTAAGATGACTTTAACACTTGCTTACATGTGGTTTAGATGTGCAACTCTTGGACAAAGAAATACACACATTTGGTTTGGATTTTTCTCAATAGTAAGTGTCACATTAATATTAATTAATTAAAAATCAAACAAAGACAAAGTATTTGGTTGGCTATTATTTATTTTAGGGAAATTCTTGTTTACCCATCAATAAAAGGTGGGTAATACTACTCATGTTGAGTTGGCCCAATCAAAACAATGTATTTATATAACATTAAAAATAATTAAAAACAAACAAATAACTTTGATTGGTACCAACTCAGCATCGGTTGTGTTACCCACCTTTTATTAATGGGTACCCAAGTTGTCACCTTTATTTTAATTGATTACATCATGGCCAATGATATGTGGTTGTACAATCAGCGTGGTTGTTCTAGTGGGTGGGGGACTGCCCAACACGGGGACAAGGGTTTTGTTTCCTTCGTGGAAATGGAATACTAGAAACTTTAATCTGGGCCTTCATTTTTTTATTTTATAGGAAAAAATAATACTATTTTTTTAATATAACAGCTTTTTTATTCTAACGTGGAATAATGTGTTTGCGTTTTAGTGATCTTGTTCCATCGTCACCCTCTGTTCAAGTTGCACTCCAGTCTCCAATACTTTTCAACCCTTCCCCTCTCTTATTTTCCAAATGTGACTCTTATATTGGTATTAAACTCGAATGAGGTTAACTTAAGATATTTCGAATTCAACCCTTGACTAGAACATAGTGCCCTCTTTTTTTTCTTTCTAAAACGGGTGGTTAAGATAGAAACAGCATGATTACCAACTAACCGGTTATGGTACTATAGTGCTTAATTTGCTATGTTGTGCTACATCATTAATCAGTCCAAAGTCCAAAGTCCAAAGATGAATTGAACAATTATTCATCAATTTTCACAGGCTCCCACACGCACACAATTCAGAATTTCAGATGTTTTTTTTTTCTTTCACTCACAGGCTTCAGTTGCTGAAGCACCAAAAACCTTATCCCCCATATATACCCATTGCCTTGTCCCTAATCCCCATATCCAAATTCTAATTCTTCTATTTTAGTACCATAATAAATAATAAACTAAGCAGCATTATTAATGACAACAAAATAAATAGTAGTAATTAATTAAACTTGTTTATAGACACATGATTGGCTAAGAAAACACTTAGTTCTAACAATTTATTACAGCCCTACAAGGAATCTATTACTTCTAATTTTATCTTATACAGTAGCACATAAAAAAGAAGCAAATATGAAGAAGTAGTAGGAAATACAGATAGAGATAGAGATGTCTTACAGGTGATGGAGGAGAGTGGGTGGTCCGGCGGTGTTGTTGGCAGCAGCAACTCCAAAAGCAAAAGTGAAAATGGAATGCCTCAGTCTGAGAGAACACAACGGTTTTATAAAACAAAATCTTGTGTAGTGTAGAAGCATAGATGAAAATGAAATGGAATAATAAGAAAATACTTCACGGATTTGGCTTAGAAAACAAAGCTGAAAATGAACAAAAACGAAATAACGACGGATATACCAAAGTTATAGGTAATACAACCAAAACTAGGGGGTTTTACCGTAATAGTGTAAAGGGAACAACAATTTACCCAAATAGTGCAAAAATGTTGAATTTACGTGGTTGGAGAAGTTGCAAATACAATTACGACATGTCGTTTTTGTTACTAAAAATACAATCTCACATACAAACAAGGATGTCTCATTGTAACCAAAAAAACAAGGATGTCTCGTTCGTTAGGTTTTTATGAGAATAGATCCTCAAGATTTCTAATTTCGACTTCATACTATTTTTCATTGTTTTTCTTAAATTGGAGGTCGGCCACGGTGATACTAAATGCAACTTGGATTTTTTATTTTCTTAAATAAATAAAATGATTACTCTAGAAGTTGTAAATGCCAATAGCGACTTGATGACCTACCCCTTTGAATTGTTTTCAAATTGTTAATGGGCTCGATGTGACCCAACTCAAGATGGGCTTGAAGTTGAAAGAGTGGATGAGGGGAATATTTTACCTCCTACCCTTTATGTTACTAAGTTACTCTTCATTCTAATCAACAAAAAATAATTTCTAATTTTATTTATGTAATATGAGAAGTTGAATTTGAGTTTGTTGGAACATAGTGGAGGTGAGATGGAAAAGTTTTGTTTCTTGAAATTGTGAGGGATAAATTTAGGTTTTACTGAACTTATGGGGATATAGGAGTGAAATCGGAAGAATATAGAGTAAAATTTCTTGATAGGGACATAATGGTCTTGAGAGGCGCTCTTCAAGAACCTTCAAATGAGAAAAATCTCTGAATAAAGCATATTTTCCCACCCCACTTTTCTAAAACACCACACATCTATTTAGAAGGATAGTTTTGGATAGAAAATTATAAACAATAATGTTTCTGAAACTATAATGTCAAAGTGAATTTAAAGTTGGAAAAAACCCTTTATTATATGTGTGAACAAGTGGTTTCTAGCAGGACTAATAATCAAATCCATTTACTTAGATTTCAAATTTATCCAACTATAATTTATCTACTACTGTTTTGGACTAGCAAAAGTCCATACTCGACACTTAACATCCCCAATACTTATTTGGTCCAAAAATATTTCATTGAGCAAAATATGGATTCATGGGAAGGCCCAAACGCAACATACACCACGTCTTCAACAATGGATACTCCATATCATGCTCTCCAACGCCCAGAAACCTATGATTTCTCAACATCTGTAACATCTCCGACCATCAAAACTCTTTAACACTCGTCGGTCACGAAACCTCGTCGTTCACAACAGCTTTCCAATGACTATCTTAACAGTCACTCCATTGGCTGTATAAAAAGATCCTCAGACAACAAACTCAAGGTGCATATAATATATCATTTTATCTATCACTCTTTACTATCTTTTTAACTGAAGCGTCAGATCAAACCGCCAGAATGATACTTCTGTTGCGCAATCACGTGGAGAAGAAGAGATGAAAAGATCATGGTCCCCATAATCTATTGGGTGGATCGTCCCCAAATGTCCCTTTCACCTGCTACTGAACATCCACACCACTAACTATGTAGACAGCAACCCCTCCATTCTAGTTTGTCTAGTCCTAGCGACGCACCTCATGGACCTTTTACACGAAGGATCTAAAACGAGTGCATCCAAATATGTTGGAGAAACCACCGAACATAGATTCATATAATGTTTACCGAAGTAAAACTTCAAAATTGATTTGTTGATTTAATAAGTGCCTGGAAAAGACTTGCAAGATAAATGATCCAAGATAAAATCATTTATGGATGTTAGTTGTTAGGAATATGGCTAGATTTATGATCACAGACACCATAAAATAGTAATATCATTGTACCGATTAATAAGTACAATGTGTCTATCATTGTTTGTCTGAAAGGTATAAAACATTAAAGTATATAAACCATTTGGGTGTATCAACACCTCATCCTTAACACTCTTCAAGATATGCTTTCTCTCAGTCTTCAACTCAATGTTTGAATTCAAGAGTTTTATCTACTCAACAACGTTGTTGAAGCCAAGAGGAGCCGCCTCCAAAACATCCTTTTCTGACTTTGAATCCTAGCAATCAGTTGGGCCCTACCCAACAAATCCCCAGGCTCTTCTTCACCATGGCATTGTAAAAATTTACAAGAAAAAATTGCCAATTTAAAAGAAATTTACTGTTACATACGCACACTGTAACATGTAACAAATAAAAGGCTTAACTTTGAAAGGTAAGTTGAAAACATGAGAATGCATTAGTGTTATACCTTTATCATTTAGCTCAGTTTGGTTCCTTCGGAGGATTCTCTAAACACAAACGTGACATTGTTCATTTAATTTGGTTTTCTACACTTTGTGTGTTATGGAAAGAAAGAAATGCAAGAAACTTAAAAAATAAAAATGATAATATTCTCCATTGGCTCAGCAACATAAAAGCACAATCATTTGACTGGTTAAAAGGAAAACACAACAATCTTGCTTTTGACTATCACATGTGGTGACTAAATCCTTTCAATTTTTTGTAATGATTCTCTTTATCTTCTTTTTGGTGGACCATACCTCTTGCTTGTTGCTGATGTAACTATACTTTTCTCTTTGCTTTTCTCTAGCACTCATTGTGCGGGGTAAGTAAAGAATGTTAGTTAATATAATTATATTTTAGCTTCACAAAAAAAAGGTCATGCTAATAAGTGACCTTAAGACATTTGTTAAGAATTTAAAATTAGAATTGATTAATGAATTTTACGTATAAAAAGTTATTTTTTGTTGTTTTAATTTGCTGAGTGTACAATTTTCAAGATACAATTTTCATTTTAAATTTCTTAACAAGTGTTGACCCACCTTAAAAGATGACCGTCTTACCTAACTTAAAAGACTAATTTCTACACTTTAACATAAGTTATTGTACCCCTCAATCCCAAATTAATTGAGTCATTTGTTCATTTCACACGTCTTAAAAAATATATATAAGTGAAGGAGATAGAAAAATGATTTTATGTGCTCTTGTCAAATATTTACGCATTCATCATTATCATAAATACAAAATTAAATATATTAAATTACAAATAATAAAAATAATATTAATTAAAATTATAATTAAAAAAATAATTAATATTGCATTGAAAAGTAAAATTGGTCCGCTATTTTGAAACAATTTACAAAATGTCAAAATGTAACTTATTATCAAACGGAGAGTGTTTTGTAAGCGGGGGCCCACCTTATCCAAAAAAAGAACATGAAAAAGAAGAGGCTGTTGTTTGTCTACGTATCTGGTTTGTAATTGTAATCCCAAACAACACACTATCCTCCACGGAATGGGGAGACATGAATCTGACAGCCGCACTTTCTTGTTCTCTCGCCGCTACTTCTTCTCTTTCCTCCTCCGCCACACTCCACCGCAACAATACATCCAACATAGTAGTACGCACATGCACACCCTTTTCCTTCCTTCACCGCCATCACCACCACCACTTTTCTTCATTGCGAGGTAACATAGTTTCATTCTTTCTCTCTTAAACATGCACACTGATACATAGAAAGTTTTTAGCATATTGTGCAGTTGATATATGTTAGGTGGTATGTGTTTTGCAGTTGCCAATGATGCTGATAGGACTGAACTATCATCTGATGCCACAACTGAAAAATCATATTCAGATGCTGCTGATAAAATGGTTGATAGTATGGACTTCGGTGAGCTATGCAATGAGTTTGAGTGCAACAGTAGTCCCTCGGTAGAATCCACTGCAAGACAACTTGCTCGTGATATATTTGAGCTAAGGAGTGGGAATCGAGCACTTGGAACCTATGCTGTTTCTGTCACTTACAAGGTATTTCTCTTTAATGGTTTTCCTTTGGACTTTAAATCTTTTATGTTATACATGTTTATGATGTTTTTTAT
This sequence comes from Medicago ruthenica, assembly GCA_018208015.1. Lineage (NCBI taxonomy): Eukaryota > Viridiplantae > Streptophyta > Magnoliopsida > Fabales > Fabaceae > Medicago > Medicago ruthenica. The sequence goes on along the minus strand of CM031377.1, from coordinate 32,897,908 downwards.
TGTTTCAGGATCCTATCAGGAGTTTTACTGGTCGTGAAAAGTATAAGAGACCTCTATGGGCAATCACTGCACTTGAAAACCCATCTGTGGTGAGTTTAAATTATGTAGTTTCTTCTCCTAAGGAAGCAATTAGTCTATGAAGCAATAGGGATTATGTGATTTCCTCTTATCATTAATCTTTTGATCAATGCTTGAGTAGATAGCAAAATGTTAAAACTTGAAGTGCTTAAGTTTTTCCTTTTTAATTTGATGGGATAGAAGTACATCATCTCAGTGATTTCAAATAGCGGTGCTATAGCGCTGTAGTATAGCGGAATTTGAACAATTTGCTAAATTGCCATTTGTGATTCGCGATTGACGGCATTATTATCTGTGTACTTACTACTTACTAGTGTCTATCTTTTGCCACTGATCAATTTCACGTCTTTGATTTCAAAACTCATTTCCTTCTCAGATATTCCAACCATTCCTTTAAAAACTTCCATTTGAGGTAACTGTTTAAGAAGTGTAGACGTTATTAAACATGTTTCAACAAAAATCACTATATTTGAGTGGATTTTAATTGAAATATTTCATGTTTTATTTTTTATCATTCTATTAGATTTCATTTTCACTTATTAATATTAAAAAATAAATTTGACAAAAAGAAAGGTAGGATTGTTATGAAATCTGTTTTGTTTGGTCAACAGACTGTGCAGGAAATGACTATGCTGTCAACAAGTGTTTTAAGTATCAAGTGGACAATTAGAGGGAGGCCTAAATCTGGTCTAGCCAGTGTAGGAGGAGATCTCATACTTAGAGTTACTTCCAAATTTACGCTTAACCAAATTAGTGGACAAGTCATTCAGCATGAAGAATTATGGGACTTATCATCTTCATCTGCTAGTGCTCAGACATTTTTCTGGTCATCGCGTGTTCTGTTTGCTACGGTTGAATCTGTGAAAGATTTGGCTGATAGTGCCAAGAATTTGAGTGCTAATTTTTCAACCAAGAAAGAGAACTCTGATATTTATCCAGATCCTTCTGGTGATCCAACCAAGGTGAGTTCTCTTATCTAGAAGAATCTTAAACTTGTGGCTTCATCATCTTATCTTTTATCTTCTTAAGGTATTTTGCTTCCTTTTTGGATAAACAACCTAATTAAGCACTCATAGTAGAAGTGCTTATCTTTTTTTTGAATGGCAAAAGTATGTAATATATACGATAAAGTATCAGAATACACCAAAAGCACCGCTAAAACAGTAATAAAAAAACACATGAGGACCAACTCACGCCCCAACAAAGGACACAGAGCTACCCAGAAACACCAAAAAGAGAAAACACCCGGAGGGGAGGACAGACAAAGGGAGGCAAAGAACCCACCCCCACCCCGCAGACAGCCTCAGGCTCGACTCCACCACAAAACCTTACCGATTCCAGCACAGGATGGGCTGCACCTCCCACTCATACTAGGAGCAAGGACTAGCAGGGCAGTTCGCAAGGAACCACTTCCAAGCTAAGAATTTCACTCTATTCACCAGAGGCTCCACTGACGGCAAGCCACCAGAAAAGATTATATCATTCCGGGAAGTCCAAATGGTCCAAATAACAGCATGCCAAACTAAAAGCAACCTAATCTAACTCTCTTCCCCGACCCTAAGCCCAGGAAACTCAGAAACTGTTGGGCTAGGCCTAGGGGGGACACATACACCCAACCTAACCACCTAGATACCTGATACCACACAGTAAGAGTAGATGTGTAAGAGATAAACAGAAGCGCATATCAAATAAGTGTTTATGTATAAACTATTTCTATAACAAAAGATAAAATAAAGTCAAATTGTTTTCATATAACCTATAGGTTGTTTTCATAAACTGTTCTGGATACCTTGTTGAAAATAAGCTGAAAACAACTTATGGACATGTCATAAGCTGTTTTCATAAGCTCTCGCAAGTAGTCTCGCAAGGGCTTATGCTAGTCGAAAAACTCAAATAGATCCAATCTTCTAGTTTATTTCTTTACATTTTTTTACCATTATTACATGATGGTATGAAGACTTTGTAATAAAGATAATCATAGAAAATTGTTCATGATTGTATTATTCATTTATTTGGACATAGCTAATTTCTTTTCATGAGTTAATTGTTGGTTTGTGATTTTATTCAGTTCTTCCAGAGGGACGACGGCTTTCAGCAAGATGTACTCCAGATTGCACTACTCCTGGCAGTTATATATTTTGTGGTACAAGTTCTGAGGATAACTTTGTAAAAAGCATGCCTGCCTTATTGTGATCTGCATTTTACATCTCTTTATTCATGAATATATCTATCTGCGTAATGTGTAATTATCAGCATATAATCATAATGTTGTTTTTCAAAGTTATAATGAAATGTATTTTCTAACTGTGTATAAATTGAGAAGCTTTTATGACTGTGTTTATGACTGAAAGCTGAAAATTGTTATTCTGCAATCATAATTCATAAACTTAGATGTATGTGAATAGCTTATATATTGTCGTTGTGTGCAAACAGTTTTCAGCTTATTTTCACAAGCTCCACCAAATAGCGAAGTTCATAAGTTGTTTTAGAGTATGGGGAGTTTGTTTTTTATTTTCTCTTTGATCGTAGAAATAGCTTATATATATATAAACTCTATATGCTAAGCCCTTACTGAATAAGTTGTTTATTCAAACGTTTGCAATCAATTGAAGGAATTATTTTCATTCAGTAGCATGTTGTTGCCTACCTAAAGTTTCCTGGCTTAAGGAGAAATCTTCAATTGAATGACTTGTTCATTTTCAAGAATTATCAATTTATTCCATTCTGAGCATAATATCCTTGGTAAGTTCTATCTTGAATCTCCTGGTCTTGATCTTAATTATCCATTTATAATTGCTATAAATCCTAAAATCCATAGTTGTCTATTTGCACTTTTTATGAAACCAAACAAAAAGTAGCTAAAAATAACTTTGAAGTTTTGCTCACCCCTTTCTCAGTTATATTTCACTATATACGAGCAATGGTTAAAAATATATGCACAAAGCACAACATTCAAAGAATTATGTTACAACAAAAAGAAATAAATTCCACCCCTCATATAAATTAGTAAAACTAGTCATTTAAGTGCTTAGCATGGCAATAAGCAACAAAAAGAATGTCAATATTCTTCCAATTAACACTGTGGAAGCTGAAGAAAGATCATGTGCTCCCACTGTATATACAGATCCACTCTTTTCATCCTTCACTTTAATGCTGGAAGAGCCTAAAGAATCAAGAAGAAAATGCCACACATCAGTAAGCACATTTAAGCCTAAAAGCCAATAATACAAGAGCCATAAGTGAAATAAATTGAAACAAATTAAGCCTAAAAATTGTAGGGTCAGCGAATTTTGTCACTAAAATAACAAAACTTCTAAATAATTGAAGACAGTATAAATCTTATGTTACATAAGTCCTAATTTAGTCTTAGAATTGTTCTGAAGAGACTAATGTGATCGAAGATTTTCAATTTCGGGAATCATTTTGAAATTTAGTTGATTTCAGGGATCAAATTGTCTGGCCCTTGCAATTTAGGAACTAAATAGACATTTCATTTCTATTTTGGCCAAACTCTCAAGTTAGTTGACCTTTCTTTCTCTAATTCATGAATCTCAAACATTTATGCAAATGAATTATGGACTGTGGAGGGATAAATACATACAAAAACAGGAACAAAGATGGGCTAAAGAAAGATTAAACATCATTCCTAATGAGGAGTAATAAGAGAAACAACCATAGGTGATATGATTAGAAATTGGAACAACCTTGGATATGTAACATTTTAGTAAGTAAATAAATAAGCAGGGAACTCACAATTGAAATCGGTCCATCCAATGACCATATTTTCAAGATCATATACAACTAGTTTGTTTGACAGTACCAAATCTGCAATTGGAAATATATTGATGTTAATAAATGATAGTCATTCCAAAATGATTAGAATTATAAATTTAAAACTAGCACTAGTTAAGTCATGTGTGTTAGAATATAAGTAGTTAGTATTTGGCTTTATTGTTAGAATTGTACAGCTGTATTGTGCCACCTGTCCCTAAGTCCAAAGGACTATAAATACATGTATTTCCCTCTCATTCATTGATATAACAACATAACAGAATCTGTTCAGATCTGTTTTCTCTCTCCTACTCTCTCTCTTCTCTCTCTTCTTCTTCAACCTTTCCTAACCGTTTTCACGGAATCAAGCTTCTAACATGGTATCTAGAGCTTCTTGATCCAGATCCATGGCTCCAGCTACGTCTTCTCCCACTCTCTCTGATGCGCAGCGCGTAACTGCTGCTGCATCCAAAACTTTCAAACAAACTGTTTCAGTCAAGCTTGATGATACGAACTACCTTCAATGGAAGCAGCAAGTTGAAGGTGTTCTTCGTGGAACGAAGATGGTGAAATATGTGGTTTCACCTCAGATTCCACCTGTTTATCTCACAGATGCAGCGCGCGAAGCAGGAACAGAGAATCCTGCTTACACTGAATGGGAAGAGCAAGATTCCTTGCTCTGTACTTGGATTCTGTCAACGATTTCGCCTTCGCTTCTCTCGCGTTTCGTTCTTCTCCGTCACTCGTGGCAGGTTTGGGATGAAATCCACAGTTACTGCTTCACACAGATGAAAACGCGCTCGCGCCAACTCCGTTCTGAACTGAGATCCATTACGAAAGGCACGCGCACTGTTGCTGAGTTTATTGCTCGTATTCGCGCCATTTCAGAGTCTCTTGCTTCAATTGGAGATCCTGTTCCTCACAGGGACCTAATTGAAGTTGTTCTTGAAGCACTTCCTGAAGAATTCAACCCTATCGTTGCTAGCGCAAATGCCAAATCTGAGGTTATTTCTCTAGATGAGCTTGAATCACAGCTTCTTACTCAAGAATCTCGTAATGAAAAATTCAAGAAAGCTGCTGTAACTGAACCAGTTTCAGTTAATCTCACTGAAACTGGTAATGTTGAATCTCAACCTCAGGGTTCTGGTGCTCAGAATCAAGCTTATACTGATGGTACAGGGAACAATCAGTTTCCTAATTTTAACCCTAATTTTGGAGGACGAAATGGCCAGTTCAGAGGACGTGGTGGCCGTTCTGGTGGTAGATTCAGAGGACGTGGTGGACGTTTTGGTGGTAGACCTTATGTGCAGTGTCAAATATGCTCAAAATCTGGTCATGATGCAAGCTATTGCCACTTCAGGTTCTCTGCTCCACAATCTGATTACTATAGTCCCTATCCCTATGGCTCATCAGGAGGATATGGAGCACCTCCAAATGTGTGGATGCAGCACCTTGCTCGTCCTCAGCATAGTGGACAGTTTCTTAGGCCCTCTGCACAATCTCAGGCCAGTACTCCAAGAGGTTCTCCTGCACAAGCTTTCCTAACTGGTTCAGACTCACAAGCCTTCAACAATGTGTGGTACCCTGACTCAGGAGCAACTCACCATGTCACTCCCGATGCATCCAATCTCATGGACTCCATGTCCCTTTCAGGTTCTGATCAGGTCCATATTGGTAATGGACAAGGTTTGGCTATTACCTCTGTTGGTTCTTTGCACTTTCCCTCCCCTTTTCATCCACACACAACCTTAAAACTTAATAATCTTCTTCTTGTTCCCTCTATAACCAAAAACCTTGTTAGTGTGAGTCAGTTTGCTAGGGATAATGATGTTTACTTTGAGTTTCATCCTAATCATTGCTTTGTCAAATCCCAGGATTCTTCTAAGGTGCTCCTCAGGGGTATGCTTGGACGTGATGGTCTCTATCAGTTTGAGCACACCAACTCTGTCAAGTCCACCACTCCAGTTTCTCCATCTTCCAATGTCAATTCTGTTTGGAATAAAGTCCCAGCACAGGCTGCTAGTTTAAGTCCCAGTAATTTTCAGTGTAATAATGTTGAACATTTACCTAGTAGTTCAGCATATAGTCCTGTTAAGTCTTTTCCTTCCATGTATAGCATCTGGCATAGCAGACTTGGACACCCTAATCATGAGGTGCTCCAAAGCATTGTTAAACTCTGTAATATAAAATTACCAACTAAAGCCTTGTCAGATTTTTGTAATGCTTGTTGTCTTGGTAAAGTTCATAGGCTTCCTTCATTTGCCTCTCAAGTGACCTATACTAAGCCTCTTGAATTAATTTTCTGTGATCTTTGGGGACCTGCACCTGTTGAATCCTCATGTGGTTATACTTACTTCCTTACTTGTGTGGATGCCTATTCTAGATACACTTGGATTTATCCTCTAAAACTCAAATCCCACACACTCTCCACTTTTCAGAATTTTAAAACTATGATTGAATTACAGTTAAATCATAAAATCATTTCTGTTCAAACTGATGGAGGGGGTGAGTTTTTACCTTTCACAAAATATCTCAATAACCTTGGTATTACACACAGGTTCACTTGCCCACACACTCACCGCCAAAATGGCTCAGTTGAAAGAAAACATAGGCATATTGTTGAAACTGGCCTCACCCTTTTATCTCATGCACAACTACCACTAAAATTTTGGGACCATGCCTTCCTCACTGCTACTTACCTTATAAACAGACTACCTACACCTGTTTTAGCCAACAAATCACCTTTCTTCTTACTTCACCTTCAATTCCCAGATTATAAGTTTCTCAAAAGCTTTGGTTGTGCATGCTTTCCTTTCCTCAAACCTTATAACTCTCATAAACTAGATTTTCATTTAAAAGAGTGTGTCTTCTTGGGATATTCCAACAGTCATAAAGGTTACAAGTGTTTAGATGCCTCAGGTAGGATTTTTATATCCAAAGATGTTGTGTTCAATGAAGTTAGATTTCCTTATTCTGAATTGTTCCCATCTCACAAAGTGTGTTCTGTTATACCAGATGGACCTACCTTATCCACTTTTCTTCCCACTTCTGTGTCTACAACATCTGTTGTGTCTCCTACTCTGAGTTCATCTCCTTCTCATGCCTCTTCCCTTGGGTCTGATCCTTTCTCTCCCACTGCACACAACCCTCATACTCCCTCTGTCAATTCTCACCCCTCTGAGTCTCCTCCCAGAAACACTGTTGTTCTAAATCCCTCTCCAATTACCATCTTACCTCCCTCTCCCTCTCCTACTTCTTCCCCTGAGTCTGCTGCCAGCACTGCTACTCCTCAGTCTGCAGCCTCTGAGTCTCCACCTCTTGTCCCACATAGAATTCATCCCCTAAACACTCACACCATGAAAACAAGGGGTAAACATGGCATTGTGCAACCCAGACTTAATCCCACATTGCTTTTAACTCATGTTGAGCCTACATCTTATAAAACTGCTATTCAAGATCCCAAGTGGCATTCAGCAATGCAAGCAGAATATGATGCATTACTTCAGAATCAGACCTGGTCTCTTGTCTCCCTTCCTCCAAACAGACAAGCCATTGGTTGTAAATGGGTGTTCAGGGTTAAGGAAAATCCAGATGGCAGTGTAAATAGGTACAAGGCACGTCTGGTGGCTAAAGGGTTTCATCAGCAAGCTGGTTTTGACTACAATGAGACCTTCTCTCCTGTAGTCAAACCTGTTACCGTAAGAACTGTTCTGACACTTGCTGCTACCTATCACTGGCCTCTTCAGCAATTGGATGTAAACAATGCATTCTTAAATGGCTTACTCACTGAAGAAGTCTATATGGTACAGCCTCCAGGATTTGAATCTTCTGATAAGAACCTTGTCTGCAGGCTGCACAAGGCTCTTTATGGACTAAAACAAGCTCCTAGGGCATGGTTTGAGAGGTTGAAATCAGCCTTGCTAAGCTTTGGGTTCAAATCAAGTAGGTGTGACCCTTCTCTATTTACTCTTCACACTCCCACCTACTGCATCTTCATACTGGTCTATGTTGATGACATTATCATCATTGGAAGCTCAAAACTGGCCATTGACAAGTTAGTCCACCAGCTTAACTCTGAGTTTTCTCTCAAGGACTTGGGCAAACTGGACTACTTCCTTGGGATAGAGGTGCATCACCTATCATCTGGGTCATTACTTCTCTCTCAAACAAAGTACATCAAGGATCTCCTACAAAAGGCTAATATGATTAATGCTAATAGCATGGCCTCTCCTATGGCATCTAGTACAAAGCTATCTAAAGTTGGTTCCAGTGTTGTAGCTGATCCTACATTTTTCAGGTCTATTGTAGGGGCCTTACAATATGCCACCATAACAAGACCTGAAATCTCCTATTCTGTGAATAAGGTCTGTCAGTTCTTGTCAGCCCCTCTTGAAGATCACTGGAAGGCAGTCAAGAGGATACTCAGATATCTGCAGGGTACTTTACATCATGGGCTGCTGATTACACCTGCTAGTGCTACTGAACCTATAGCAATCACTGGGTTTTGTGATGCTGACTGGGCTTCAGATCCAGATGATAGAAGAAGTACATCTGGAGCCTGCATCTTTCTAGGTCCCAATCTGGTCTCTTGGTGGGCAAAGAAGCAGACTTTAGTAGCTAGATCCAGTGCTGAGGCTGAATACAGGAGTCTTGCCCAAGCTTCTGCTGAAATCATCTGGATTCAGTCACTTCTCAAGGAATTGCAAATTAAAAGTAAAGTTCCTCATATTTTCTGTGATAACCTTAGTGCTGTTTCTCTTGCTCACAACCCAGTTCTCCACTCAAGAACCAAGCATATGGAGATGGACATCTTCTTTGTCAGAGAAAAAGTCATCAGAAAGGAGCTGGTTGTTTCTCATGTGCCTGCTCAGGATCAGTGGGCAGATGTCTTGACTAAGCCACTGTCCACTGCCAGATTTCTTTATCTTAGAAACAAACTGAGAGTGTGTGACACCCTCAGTTTGAAGGGGGACTGTTAGAATATAAGTAGTTAGTATTTGGCTTTATTGTTAGAATTGTACAGCTGTATTGTGCCACCTGTCCCTAAGTCCAAAGGACTATAAATACATGTATTTCCCTCTCATTCATTGATATAACAACATAACAGAATCTGTTCAGATCTGTTTTCTCTCTCCTACTCTCTCTCTTCTCTCTCTTCTTCTTCAACCTTTCCTAACCGTTTTCATGGAATCAAGCTTCTAACAATGTGTTATATTTTATTGGGTAAATTACACTTTTGGTACCTTAAATATTTTTCAGGTTTCATATTGGTCCCCTAATTAATAAAAGTAACATTTTGGTCCCTTAAATCCTTCTCTGTTAGTCACTTTGGTCCCTTCCGCTAGTTTGTGTTAAAAAACGTTCACTTTTGGTCCCTTAAATATATTTCAAGTTTCACTTTTGGTCCCTTAAATATTTTTCAGGTTTCATATTGGTCCCCAGGGGACCAATATGAAACCTGAAAAATATTTAAGGGACCAAAAGTGAACGTTTTTTAACGCAAACTAACGGAAGGGACCAAAGTGACTAACAGAGAAGGATTTAAGGGATCAAAACGTTACTTTTATTAATAAGGGGACCAATATGAAACCTGAAAAATATTTAAGGGACCAAAAGTGTAATTTACCCTATTTTATTCAACATCTTATGTATAGGGTACAAACACAAGTACACAACTATGTGGAGGTTCTCAACTTTACATAAAATACATCAGAAACAGTTAAGAGCGTCAAAGTGAACAAATCATGCCTTATACTAACTTTATCCTAGAGGTAAGAATAAATTATAGCTGAAATTGAAATTTCAAACTTTACCTCCGAGAAGAATCAGGTCTTTTCCATCCTTAGTCTGTGTGTTACTTTTCTGCCAGCCGATACAGTATATGTCTTCCTGGAGTACAATGAAAAAAAGAATATCAAGAAACAGTTTTTTTTTAACACCTGAAACAAATTTCTGAAATCCTAGTTTTTTAAATAAAAAGTAGCATTATATAAAAAAAAATCTCATTGTAAAACTATCCAGATGGAATAACCAACAATTAAACTCCTCAAACAGCAATATGATTCATATCATTGTAGTCAGTACTAGTAGTGTACATAAGATAAATTCTCATGTTCGGTATATGAATTCACGCAGCAGTTTGAAGTTATGAGTATAACTTTCATATAAAAATAAATTTAATTGCCGTTTGAATAATTATCTAGCATCCACAAAGCTTCTCAAAATCAGAAGCTAGGTACTAATGCAAATTATGCGATCAATTTCATACTCACTTTATACAAAAACAGGTAGTCATGCGGATAAACTGTCAGAGAAAGCCCCTCAAAGTGAAACTTGACAACTGGAAATCCTGCATCAAACCTGCAAATTACACAGTACATGAAGTCAATTTAACAATAATGACATCGGAAAAGAAAAAGGATTGCCACAAATTAATATTGATACATGATACTTATTTCAAAAGAAAATAGCACTGCAAGATGTATTTTCTACACGAAGTAAAATAAAGTTACAAAGATAAGTATTGTACTTGTCAGAATAATGAAAACAAGTAAATTGGTCCTCAACAAGCATTAATTTCAATCCAGGTTGCCGAGCCAAAACCTATCACAATGAACAATCATTCATGAACATTCAAGTGGAAAAAATTGATTCACTTAACTCTGAAGTGACACTTACCTTTGTTACTAACTGATTGTAAATCGAAGCCGGAAGATAAGCCAAGGTTGTACCACTATCTATTATTGTTCCTCTTCCATTTCCAGAATCAAATAAATCTAAAGGGAGCTGAATAGGTTCCCCGTCAACCTCCACGTCCTTCAAAACCACATTGTAGTGTGCCCTGAAACAAATTACTATCATCAAACAACGGAACAGATTGAATACCCTGGCTACAGATAACATGTCATGGGACTAAAAAGCCAAGATTCTGCACATACATTCTTGGTACCAATGGAGTAGTATTAAATTTTGGCTCCATGACTTGCCCTATGGAAAATATTCCTCCTCCATGGTTACTATCAAGGCAGTGTGAAAATACTCTTTTCACCTTTCCAGATGCAGCAAGCTGTGAAAGCACAGAAGAATTTGCTTGTCCAAAACCAATTATTCCATCAAGGGCTTCGTCAGAAGATGAACTCAATGACCCAGATTGTTTAGCACCGCACCTGTCATCAAGTGAATGTTCACAAAGACATAAAACTAAGGTGGCTATGAAGAAGAAGAAACGATAAAACTAAGGTTAGGAAACGAAGATGGTTTCAAATGTTCAATATTCACTGCGTAATCTATCTAGTATCTACGTGTATTTGTGTGTGTGATGTAAGCAATAGAAATCACACTCACCCAAAAATCACACTGCCATTGTCTGGTACGGTATGGAGATTACCACTAACTCTGTCGAACGTAAGAGAATCCTTCACAAAGGATCCGGAGGTTGTACTTCCATCTCCATAAGTTATGCTGTATGGACAGGACATGTCTTGCTTGCATCCAGAAATTGGACCAGAATAGGTGGAAGTGCAGAAACCGTCATCACAAGAAACCGCATTTGAAGTTTTCGAGCCATTAGGGTCATAGAGAGTTAAATCCATCTGCAACATGATAATCAAAGCAGCAACTCTCAATATTCTTATATTTCAACCAGAAAGCATGAATATTAAAGAAGTTTAGTTTAGATACATACACCAAGACCACTCTTCTTGGGACATGCTGTGCAGCCTGCACAATTCACCCAAAGAATGTCACTTCCTGTATCAACTTGTACATAGAAGTCCTTAGCAGGAGAGCCAAGCCCAAGTTTGGTATAATACAACCTAACCGAATGAAACCAACAACATTGATTAAGCATCCACACGAAAATGCTGATAAATGATAAATTTATCTTCGATATCATACTAGATAATTTGCAGCAGAAACAGACTTAAATGAATTTATCCAAATGAATCACCAATTTTATTTTATATTTTTGGGTAGGAAACCGCCCTAATTAGAGTCTTTTGCACCCTGGTGGCTCCACAGTGTATCCCCACAAGCTTTGATACTTTAGACCGGTTATAGGACTAATCTCTCTTTGGTGCTTAGGCCACAACTTAAAGTTTGCGAGGATCAAACTTTGGTCGTCCTTCACAAGCTAGGTGCTGCTTACCCAACTGAGCCACACCCATCGAATAATGAATCACCAATTTAATCCTTTAAATTATAGGGACCGGACAATTTGGTCCCTGAAACTAACAAAATTCCAATACGATCCTCTAAATTTAAATTCATTGCATACATTAGTCCCTCCGCCTCACAAAAATTACAAGAATTATATTCACTAATTCAAAAAACTAATGTGGTTGAAAGTTTTTACTTTTTGTAATCATTTTAGAATTTGATTAATACCAATAATCAGATTATCCAACTCATACAAATACATCACGATTAAAATAATGATTAACTCAAATTGGAATTGAAAACTAGTAAACAATAAAATAAAGAAAAGGGAAGAAAGCAAAGCAAAACAAACCCAGTTGAAGAAGGAAGACCATTGCCACCAAGAGGAATATCAACAGCAGCAAGAAATCTACCACGTCTCCTATCATCATGAGCTTTGATAGCATCTAAACTCTGATGAGGTCCTTTGAATTTACGTTGAACAGGAAAAACCAAATTAGCATTGGAAGTATCAACAAACAACAACAACGCAATAAGAATCAACCCTCTAACACGATCCATTTTACACGTAGCTTCAATCAAAAGCAAGAAAACAAAACCAAAAAGAAAGAAAAAGGATATAGGATAGGAAAATTGAAGAGATGATGGATGAGACTCTAGTTCATTGCCCGACCCAATTGAGATAGAAATAAAAGGGTCGGTGAAGAATAGAGGGAAAGAAGAAGAAGAAGAAGAAGGAAAAAGAGAAGAAAAGGAAGAAAGACAAAAAAGAATAGAGATTAACGAGGAAGAGAGAGAAGAGGGAATTTCGCGGTTTCAACGGCAAACTATAATGTTTTTTTTTATTAGAAAACACGCTCAAATTAGTTAACTTTGTCTTTGCCGTTTTTTCCTTTGCTTCATTCACTTTGTTCCTTCCGTTTGTTTCATGTTATGTTCCATTTGCTTCCCCCCTTTCCTTGTTTTATTCATACAATTTATTTATTTATTTTTTAAAAAACCAGCCTATCGAAATTAGGGGTGGCAAAATGAATGGATTGAATGAATATGGATTTGGATCCTAATGGATAGATCAAAAGAAATCCATTAATCCATTACAATCCACTAATTTTTTTTGTTAAAAAAAATCATCTGATCCATCCATTATGTATATTGACCATCAAAACCATCCATTACTAGATTTTAACGGATGGATTGTCCATCCGATCCATCAAATAAAATGTGTTATTTATTTAATTTGTATTTCATAAATATTTAGTTAATTAATTGGTGCCAAAAGTACAAATATCCAACCTATTTATTCATGTCTAAGCCCAAAACAAATTTTATTATCAAGCCTAAACTTAATTTTTGTCTCAGTCCAAACAAAATTAAATATATAATAATAGGTGGTGGTACACAGCTGTTGACCACCCGTTGACCGGCGTTGACCACCGTTGTCCGGCGTTGACCACGGTGGTGCTCCGGCGAATCACGACGGCAGTTGACTGGAGCTCCGACAAGATTACGGAGGCGGGCGGTGGTTCACGGCGGACCTCTAGCGTTGACCGGTGGTTCTCCGGTTTTTTTCTTCAATTGTTTCAGTTTTTTTATAATTTTTTTTGTAAATAAGTTATTTTTATTTTTTTAAATTAACTTGTTTTTATTATTTAAAATGATCCAATGAATTTGTTTTTTTAAAAAAGATAATCCAATGGACTTTTAAAATAAGGTGGATGGATCAAATTCATCTATTGTTCGAAATGGTTTGATCCAAAACCAATCCATTAACAAAAATTTTGTTTGGTGGATGGATTTGATGGATTTTATGTTGAATGGATATGGATTTGATGGACCAAGTTGCCACCCCTAATCGAAATTGTCATCTAAATAAACGAATATATAAGTCTCAAACTTACATTATCAAATCAAATCAACTCAAATTGGTTCATGTAATTTAATATTAATAAATGACTCCTAAAAAAATATATAAATAAATGAGTTTAATTGTTTTACACCTTTGAAGTAAATTTTTTTACACCATCATCCGTAAATCACAACAAATCATATGTGTGACTTTATAAGCAATTATGATTAAAATCAAACGTGATTAATGATTCAACAATTATGATTGATTGTCGGTGTACGTACTTGTTTCTTTTCATTAACGGTGTATATGAATAAAATTTTGAATCCTATAAAAAAATAAAATAAATTCTAAATATTTTTTTTGATAAATTCTAAGTATATTTATATTTAAGGAAATACCAACCTATATTTTGCACTTATTAAGAAGTCTCAAATAAAATTATCTTGTAAATAATGCATTCAACATCTCAAAATTAATTGCTCAAACAAAACAAAACACCCTCAAAATTAAAAAGATTGATATTTTTTTATCTAGAAATTTATCTATTTATCATTTAATTCACATTCATAAATCTAATTCTTAATAACTTTCATTTGCTTCTTCATGTTTTTCTTAGAAGGCCTCAAACGCACACGCCATTGACTCCATCCAGCCATCTATGCACCCAATTATTGGCAACCCGTCCGAACCATACATTTTTTATTGCCAATAATGCTTAGTAGTGCGAATAAGTATAAGACGAAAATCAACGAATACGGTGATGAATTGTTTTTAACCAACCAACTCATGTATTCCAATAAGTGGAAGTATTGTATTGTTATATTTTATTAAAAATTAATATTAACAAACCACCCCTTGTATTGTGGAAAGTGGGACTGTTATCCTAATTTTATTATTAGTTAAGAAAAACTATAGCAGTGAGTATTCGTCAAATTTCGCACGGCAAGTTTTCGCACTATTTAGCAGTGCTCATTTATTACTTTTTTCCCCTTGTTCCCATTCTTATATGTTTTCCTTTACTATTATTGGTGATTTGCATTCCTTTTCAAAAGTTTTAAAGGGAACTTAAATTAATACTCATAATGGAGTGATGCACCACAACTTTTAAACCGTGATGAACCCACTTATTTTATATGACTCAATGACCGGAAAGGAATGACGAATTATATTCATTTTTAAACCTTCATCTTTTTATATTTCAATAGTCTAAATGTTTCACATTATTTCGGGGATTCTAATCTCTCAATGACCCAAAAGTCTTAAATATATCAAGGTTGAAGTCGTCCTTTAATGAGTAATACATGAAGGTCAAAGACATCCTTTAATAGGCCAAACTGTATTTTAGGTCCATTTTCCATTTCATTTTTCTCTTGTTCTTTGGTCCTTCAAAATGTAAAATGGTAAAGAGTTGAAATCTTATTTCAACATTGCATAAAAATGTAGAATTTGAATTAGTCCCCAATTTTTTTAAGTTTAACCTTTTATAATAAATAAAATTAAGTCATGTTAATCCATGAACTAAAATTTATGATTGAATCATCTCTTAAATGAGAAAAAACACACTTTAGTCCCTCACAAATCACAAAAAGCACATTTTAGTTTGTTACAAATGAATAAGCTAACTACACAATTCTACTACATTTACTTCTAAATTCATATATGATACATTACTTCAACGATACAACAAAAGCCAAAATCACAACACAAACAACTCATATCATTTTCGATTTGTTTCTTCCAACTAAAATTGCATTTCATTCAACTGATATTTCATTGTAGCCAGATTCATCTCACATTTACTAATTTTAGCGTCCACATCTCTCTTCATTTGAATCTGCATCACTACTATTCCCTCTTTAACCGAATCTCCATCACTTTCATATTCCTCTCCAACACATTAACTTTTGTTTCGAGCAACTAAGCTATTGCAACCTTTAACTTAATAAATTCTTCAACCTAAATAAAAAAGTAACAATAAGAACAATTATTATGGAGGGGATATATGAAGCGGCTTGGTGACTATGGTGGAGGAGTAAAGGAATGAAGTGATGCGGAGGTCAATGGTTCCATCTGCACACTCAATATAGAAACTAATAATACTAACATTTGTCATAAAAAAAAGAGCTATTACTCTGCAATTCGCACCGACAAAAAAAAATGCAATTATATAGTTTTATTTTACAAGATCATATTTGGGCCTCTGACAAAACAATAAAATTGCATGTTAGTCCCTCACAAAATATTAAAAAAAAAAAAATTAGTCCCTCTACAACGACATTTAAACAAAAAAACTCAATTGGTATAGATGAACATAAAAGAATATGAACACCAAAAGGATAGGAACAATAAAAATAGAACCAACATGATTAATATAAAGATTATCTTAAAATAGGAAGACTAGAGATATATCTTTTTTTTAAGGACTAGAGATATATCTATTAGGATTCTTATTTGTATTTGCAACATGCAGATGTGTCTTATCCTATTTAATTAATCGAGTTCCATCTTGAGTCTTAGGTAATGTTAGTCGCGTCTGATTTACGCTTTCATATTTTTCTTTTGTTTCTATCTCGCAGAATCTAGAGTCACATGTTTATGTATGGGTTATGCACCCGACAAAAGAGGATACAAATGTTCTCATCATCCCAGTCGTAAGTACTCTGTATCAAAAAATGCCACATTTCATGAAAATGTGTCATGCTTCACTCGTTCTCAACTGCATGGGGAGAACATGAGTGGCTTCGACTCTAAGTTCGAGTTCTTAATCCTTCGTCTTAGCTACTCCAAAACACCTATTTTAGTTCCTTCCTCTAGTCCAGCTGTTGAACTTGAGTCCTCATTTATCTTAAGTCGTATTATTGGTTCAGCTGTTGAACCTAAGTCTTCCAAATTTGAGTTGTCTGCTAATTTAAGTCTTATTCTTGATTCAACTTCTGAACTTGAGTTTGTTACTATTATGGTTCCTCGATTGTCTTCTGTTTTTACAGGAATCAACACCTTCAGAACCAATTCTAGTGTATTAAAGAAGAAATAAATTCGATCTGCTCCTGAAACAACTTCAATTTCGTGAGCTAGGTAAGTACCGAAAAGGATTAATCTATTAGTGATTCTCTGATTTTTGATGCGTGTGATGGTGATACTAATCCAAATTATTTACTCATTGCTTTAATAAAGAATAAAAAGATCTTGTGCTTACAAATATGTATATCCTATTTCTCGATTTATCTCCTCTAAACATCGTTTCCCGTAGTATTAAAGTTTTATTGCATTTGTTGACACTCTGAGAATCCGGTCACATGTTCAAGAAGCATTGAAAGATAAAAATGTGCTCAAGCTATGGATGAGAAATAAACACACTTGAGAAAAATGAGACTTGGGAGATTTTTGAGAGACAAGGCGGATATAAGGGAGTTGGATGCATGTGAATCTATACAGTAAAACACAAATTAGATGGTACCCTCGATTGTTAAAAGGACAAACTAGTGGCAAAAGGATATACACAAACATATGATATTGATTATTAGGAGACATTTACTCCAACAAAAACATGAATGATGTTCATATCTTGTTATCTCTCGTTGCTTACTTTGGATAGAAACTGCACCAATTTAATGTTAAAAATATGATCTTGCATGGAGACGTAAGAATGATGAGGTGCATATGAAAACTCCCCCGATTTTATGTTAATGATATTGTTATTACATGAAATAACTAGACTGAGAAACAACTGCTCAAAGAGAAACTACCAACAAAGTTTGATATCAAAGACCTTGGGCAACAAAAGTATTTTCTGGGAATTGAGGTAACCTACTCAAAAAAGACATTTTCATCTCTTAGAAGAAGCATGTGCTTGATCTTTTGCAGGAAGCAGACAAACTTGAATGCAAACCTACAAGTGCTCCGTTTTAGCAAAATTACATGATGAGCTTTTAGGAGGAAAATGTCAAAGTTTAGTATTAGATACTAGTGAGAAAGTTGATCTACTTAACACACACTATACCAAATTTGACATATCAATTAGTGTGGTGAGTCAATTCATACATGACCAGAGGGTGAGATACTTGCAGGTTGTAGACTATTCTAAAATATCTCAAAGCCACTCCAAGGAGATAAACTTTATTTAAAAGAAGTTGAAGCCCAACACTGAAGGCTTACCCTAATGTTGATTATGTTAATTTAGCGACTGATAGAAGATCTACTTTAGGATATTGTACATTTTTGTGTGGGAACCCTATTGCTTTAAGGATTGAGGATCAAAACATAGTTGCTTGATTAAGTGCTGAGACAGATTTTAGAGTTACGCCACTAGGAATTTGTGAAATTATTCTCTCGTTCTACCTTGATAAAAGTTTCAAGAGGAGAAAGTTATTGAGTCCTTGTAGACACTGAAATATTTATTTTCCACTATAATATTCATACATTGTAGATTTTTCAAGAGTCCGTTCATTAAACATTTATAAAAGACTGTTCCTTAGGCACCTAGCAATTGTCACATCCAGCTATTACCGTTCTTGAACGACAATTAACTATGGTTCACTTCAAAACGATAATTAATTACCATTGGACGCTTTTTTAAATCAGCTAAATCACTTTTTAAATCAATTTACCGATTTAAATAGTTTGCCGAATGATATTTAATTCCGTTGGGGGTATTTTTAATAATTTAATGTGCATGTGAGCAATTGATAGGCTTTTTTTATTGGTTTTATATAGTCATCCAACTATATATTTATATTGTTCGAAACAAAAGAAATATTTTTTTGAGGGAAAAACAAAAGCAATATTATAATTAAACTTTTTTTTTCTTCACAAAATATCATTTTTAGGCTGATGAAAGTGAGAAATAACTCCTCAAAAATCACTTTTTTTTAAAATAAAAAGTGAAAAATAAAATAAAAAAATGTTGAAATTGTTCAATTGGATGTCGTGAATGAGATTTGAACTCAAACTCTTTCCTTTGTGTGTGAATTTTTAATAGCTATTCTACTTAGGGGTGTACAAAAGACGAGTTAGGCCAAGTTGTATGTGACTTGAACCTTCCCCTAAAACTAGTTCGGGTCAATGTTTAGACTCAAACCTAAATCCGATCAAACCCGACGATGCTAGAGTACAATAAGGATGAGACAATATCAAGAAAAGATCAGGTTGACCCCAAAACAAATCACCAATATACAATTTTTTTTGAAAAAGAATTAATAAAATAAAAGAGATATTCCAAGGGAATCTTAGCATCCAATATTATGTAAAAGAAGGGTCACAAATCACAATTCCAAAAACAATATCACACACAATCGCACATTGGTTTCATTTCCGTTTCCTTCAAATTTACCAATTCCACCCTCATATTAACAAGCGCAAGAATACCATACACAAACTCCAAGGGCAACACCGTCATTTCATTAATCACTCCCACTCTTCTTCCCCTTCACATCCACCACCACACGACCATATCTCAGAGTCCAATTCTTCACTCTCCATATGCCAACACCAATGGCTCTTAATCTCTGCACCTCCCCTAAATGGATTGGCACCACCGTCTTCGACAGTGCTTCTTCTTCATCGAAGCTATCACTTGGTTCTTCTTCTACTACTACTTCATTTTCTTCTTCCCTTTTGAATTCGAAGAATGTTGCCCTCAAGAGCTTAAGCTTGAAAAGAAGTGGGAGTGCGAGTCTCACTGTAAGATCAAGCTTGGAAACTACTGGGCCCACGGTGACGGTGGGGCAAGTCACGGAGGTTAACAAGGATACGTTTTGGCCCATCGTTAATGCCGCCGGTGATAAACCCGTCGTCCTCGACATGTACACCCAATGGTATATTTAATTTACCATTAACTATTCTTATATTATGTCATGGCATATCGTTTTCCTTTTTCTATTAATTTATATTATTATAACTGGCGAAAAGTCACTGTGTTTCCGCTCTTTTTATTGCACTAACGCGTGTAGATTATTAACGATATTTTATAAAAATTTGTGTGTATATCATATTATATATATATATATATATATATAAAAATATAGATATTTGTAATTTTAAATGTAACAAACTGAACAAATCATATTTATCTTTTTCAATGACAACGATAATATAATAAATATAATAGAATTTTTTATATTTTTTAATAACACCAACAATATAACATTATTATAAGAAAATTTATTCAAGAGTATAATTGAAATAACAAAAAAGTCAGCCCAAAATCTTCCAAAAGGGGCTATTTTCTTTGTATGTAGTATAAATATTATATGATCAAAAAAAGAATTATACTTTACCTTGTTTCATACTGCTAGAGCTAAAAGTATAGCTATAGATAGTTCTAAAAGTACAACTAAGATGCTAATAGGCATTTTTGTGTACGAGTTTCGTTGTTAGACTCTTTAGAACAAAAATAGAGCTAGCTATAGGCAATTGGTAGGGAAAGTATCTATCACTCAAAATTTAGATAATGATTAATGTCGCCACGTTAGGTAGAAGTTCAGGGTTCTTCACGTCCAGATAAAGATACACCGATACCTATTCGACCAAACTTAGAGAATATTGACATAAGTTTTGATCAATCAATTAGAGAACGATGGTCGAATCCAAAATGGTTTATGATGATAAGTTATATGAAAGAGTTTATGAAACTAAGTTGAAAATAGCTTTTGCACATATCACTGAGTCTTGCAAAGAGTTGCACAAGTGTTTATGTCATAAATTAAGTCTAAAAGCGTTCTCTAAATATGTTTTAAGGAGTTTGAATGTGTTTTAGCAAGCAATATGATTTGGTAAACTATAATTGGACATCATGCAAATCTTGTTAATACTTGTGCATGTATACTAGTAAAACTCTTTACTTTATGACTTTCCCTGTTTTCTGTTTCACTTGGTGTCCATTGATCAGTACATCTTGGTGATATGACCAGATATCACACACAAAATTTTCCTAATTTATGATTGTGGCATTTCACATTTGCACTAGTTTTGTGTGACTTGATTGTTGTTTTCTAAATTTCATAATGTTTCCTCTCTCTACATATATCTATCTCCCTGTTTTCAACTGTGCTTCATGAAGTCTGTATAGGCACACATTTTGAGTTTTTACAAACATAGATAATCAATTGTAGATCAAGTTTATATTCCTCCCAGCGTGTCACTAAACAACATCACTGTGATGTATCATATCTTTACATAAGTGAGGTTCAAGACAAATCTCTTCAAGGTCACACTGAAGTACATTATACGATGAAGAGTGGGAAAGGGTTTTCTCTAAACTAAGAGGTTTATTGGAGGGGGAAGTGAGAAGTTTTAACAGTTGTGAAACAATCAAGGGAGCGCAGTTACATAACACCAAATCTTTTATGCATATCCATGCATTTTATCATAATTGCAAGTAGTAGCTGTTAACTTTCTAATAAACGGTATTTTTATGCATATCCATGCTTGTATATAATTATTGATAACTTGCTTTACTTTATTTAGCTTGCAGAAGAGTAATTTTTTTACAATCTTTCTCCATGTGCATAAGAGTGGATTATTCATGACTCATGAGTGTTGTTAGGATGTCATGTAACCTAAATAGTGATCAGCCTGCTGATCATTTCAGTAGTTTTTTAAAAAGGGAGAAACAAGTTTCTTTGGTTACAAACGAAAACAAAGCTGATAAAAAAGGTTAATTGATTTGGTCATTCAAACTCAAACTCTGATGTACTACCACTGGGGTCTAGTGCAAGTAGTTGGTACGCGATGTGTGAGTGTTGTAAACTCTAGGGTGTCGAGTTCAATTCCTACTCAAAAATAAAATAAAATAAAATCTATGTTGTGGTTTTGCAGCAATGATTATTTTAAGGATCATGATTTTGATTGATGCTTTATGACATTGTTATCCCTGCTGCTAAATATAAAGTGTAGATTTGGATAACCTTGGATATGATTTATCATGAATTTTGCAGGTGTGGTCCTTGCAAAGTGATAGCTCCAAAATACAAAGAATTAGCTGAGAAGTATTTGGATGTTGTCTTTCTAAAGCTTGATTGCAACCAAGATAACAAGGTATGGATTAAATTAAATAATGTACTAAATAGTAGATAGTCTATGGTTGCCCATGCTTTCTTGGCCTGACATAGTGTTTAATGGTTATTGGCAGCCCTTGGCCAAAGAGCTAGGAATTAAGGTGGTTCCCACTTTTAAAATTCTGAAAGACAACAAGGTTGTAAAAGAAGTAACTGGAGCTAAATATGATGATTTGGTCTTTGCCATTGACACTGTTCGTTCTAGCTAAACAATATTACAACACTTCTCTTGCTATGTAAAAATATCATGCTTGATTCCCTCTGTAAGTATTTCTAATGCAATTGTAAGCTGCTGAGTGGAAGATGAGGAAATGTCACCATGTTGTTGTTGTAAGCTGTAATTGATTATTTCTGTTATCAACTTGATCATGGGCTAAGGTGGCTCAGATTGCTTTTATTTTTTATTTTTAAAATAAATCTACATAAGCTAAATATAAATTGAGTCCGTGCTGTCGAGGGATACCTAATGTACATGGGTATTATGGTATGTGCCAAAACACTGTACACTTAATGATGTCTAGCGTCGGAGGAACTTCTCTCACACCGAAGATCATTTCGGTTGGACAAAACACAGGTGTTTTGCCATCCCGTCGTGTATTTCTAGACAAAAACACAGTATTTTCTACCCCAAAGTACCTTTCTAGAATCTTGTGTGGTTGTTTAGAAATGTGGAGTGAGAAAATTCACTCCCGATTCCTAAAAAGTCTCAACAAAAAATTCCTAAAAAATCTTTCATATGATTGACTCCCCGTGGGAGGGTACCATCTAACTTCCCAAATTTTTATCGTGCAAACTGATTTACCAGAAGCTGCCTCAATTAAATCAGCCAAAGTTTTGATCTTACTCATAGTTAACTAGTGTTGCAATGATCATTTCTAGTCCTTCCAATCAGTTGATATAAGTGACAAAAAAAAAAAGATGAATCTAGTGACCAAAATCATTTTCAAAGAAATCCTTCATATTCAAGGATCCTAGCAAATCCAAATAGTTTAAATTACGTACGAGGTAAAGATTCATTGGCCTAGCCACATTTTGGACAAGAACCATCTGATGCTAAATGATGAAAAATTCGAAGCAGACATGTAGGAAGGTTGATATACGTACATTGCCATAGAAAATGTTTTCTAATAAGCCCGTGAGTTTGTGACTGAGGACATAACATGCTAAAAGGATATGCGTTGGTTTGTGGAAAATGTGAACAAAATCACAAATGGAATAAGATCACATGTGCAATATTTGTCTAGCGATTTATCATACCACTAATACACTTTCCATCTGTCCATCTTTGGTAGGAAATCCGAATGTAACATATTTTAAAATAGGGTGTTGATTTTGACTTACAAGTGACATTAAAGAAGTTGCATGTAGCTTTATTTGGTATTAAACTAAACTTTGAATTACACCTCCCATTTGAAAAAACACTACTATCTGCACCACCAAAATTCTCTATTACACTAATATATTTATCTTGAAATATTTTTATTTATTTCAAAATATTTTTTCTTTTTAAAATGATAAATGTGATATATGAATTTGTTGATATTGTTTTAACTGGACTTATTTAACTTTTTTTAACAAATAAACGATATTCATTCAAATTGAACTTATTTAACTTGATTACCACTAACGTACTTGCATATCCGTTTTATATATGGATATGGAATAAATAATTTTTATTTTATTTTTATTGAAAACATATTATTTATTAAAATGGTATACATATATAAACGGAAAAAAACAATGATAAATATGTATATGATTCTATAGAGAGAGCCAATTGTTTATCAACAAAACAAAATTATCGAAAATAGGAGAGAGTTCATCGTTTAAAAAAAAGAAAGTAGTGCAAAACTTTTCTACTCAACAACGTAGGTGGTTTTTTTTAAGTGGGCAATTATTTTATTTTATAAAAAATGATAAAAACATAGTAAAATAATATTAAAGGTTAAAATTGGAAGAAAATGAAAGAAGCTATAAGTTTTGAGCTCAAAAGCTACTTAAAATAACATCTTAAGAAAAGTTATAAGCTCGTCAGAGAAGTTTGTTACCAAACACAACCTTAATGTTTTGGTTATATGCTATTTTGGTTATATGTTATTTTAATAAGCTATAAGCTAGAAATCTGTAGGTAGGGGTTCCAATAGAATTGTTTTGGTTTGGGCTTGATGATTTTCGGTTTAGTAGCATAGGCCGATTAAATAAAATAATATTTAACCTATATAATGTGGGGTTCCAATTTTTGTATAATGTTTAAAACCAAAAAGTTAACAAAAGGTTATAGGTAACTCATCTCAACCATTGAATATACTACTATGTCCCAAAATATAAGCAAAAATGAGTCAATATAAGTTGATGTATTTGGTACAAATTTTAAACCAAATACATTAACTTTTGTTGACCAATTTTTGCTTATATTTTGGGACGGAGAGAATATATATATATATATATATATATGGTCAAAAGAGCACATTTCCCATGATCTGATATGATTCACCTTTCCCATGTGAAATGACACCTTAAAATAGACCTCCAAGTACAAGAGAGATACCTTGAAAAGAATTGCAATTAAGAATTTCTGAAGATGGTATATGATTATCCGATATACTTCCCAAATAAAGTAATATTAGATGGTCTAGAATTTTAATTTACAATTATTTTCAATTTTTTGTACTAATAACATGTTTGGTTCTCTGTTTTCTACTGCAAACTTGCACTCAACTTGACTTTTCACCGTGATTTGTTGAAGCAACAAATGCAAGCTTAAGTGTCAAACGTGAAAAACCACCGTGCCTTCTTTTAAGAAATGAGACGCAAAACCAAATAGATGTCAACTTCTTTTAGTAGTCTTTCACCATTTTACCTACTTTTAATCATTTTCACCATGTGTCTATAAGAATTAATTCAATTGAAAATGATATTTGTCATTTCGTCTATTTAAAAAAAAAAACACCATTCAAAAGACATATTGAGCATGATTGTCCACAAAAAGGAGTTGTCTATTCTATTTCTTGTTTCCAATTATACATATACCAGCCACGTTTATCTAATAACAGATGCAGAACAATTAATTAACTATGATCAAGATGATATGATGATGACTATCCTTCTGTCATTCATGTGATGGGAGCAGAAGTAAACCCAAAGAATGAAACTGATATAAAAAAATTAAAAACGAATAAAGAAGTTAGTGTTAGAATAAAAAGGAGAAAATAGCAAAACTGCTTGTTTATTAAATTACTGAACGTTGGCTTATATAGCCTTACAAGATAAGAATGAAATGGTGCAGCCCACGTCTGAAAACGTGGTAACAGTTACAAGTAAATCAAATCCTATCCTACTTAATGGGTCCTAACAAATAGGAACTTATTAACTGAACACAACTAAGTCAAATAATAAACCCTAATAATTCCTAACAATTCCTCCCCTAAACTGATTGCTATATGCATTCAGTTTAAATTTGGAACCTCACGAACTCCAAGCTGGACTCTTAATTTCAGGAACACATCAAGTTTCAATGGTTTGGTCATAATATCAGCTACTTGATTGCTTGTGCCACAATGAATGAGCCTCACCACTTCCTTTTTTGTTAGATCCCTCAAGAAATGAAACCTTACATCTATATGTTTGCATCTTCCATGCATGACTGGATTTTTGGACAATTTAATTGTTGAGCTGTTGTCACACATAAT
Source organism: Medicago ruthenica (assembly GCA_018208015.1). Taxonomy (NCBI): domain Eukaryota; kingdom Viridiplantae; phylum Streptophyta; class Magnoliopsida; order Fabales; family Fabaceae; genus Medicago; species Medicago ruthenica. The sequence continues at coordinate 32,872,310 of CM031377.1, read as the reverse complement.
AACAGAGCACTTGCTTTGTGAGAGCCCAATCTTCTCCAACACCTTTCTCATCCACACACATTGACAAGCACAAACAGCAGCTGCCACATACTCTGCCTCAGTGGTGGACAATGTTACTACCGGTTGCTTCTTTGATGCCCATGAGACTGCTCCACCACTCAGTAAAAATACATATCCGGATGTGCTCCTTCTATCATCAATATCTCCAGCATAATCACTATCAGTGTAAGCCACCAAGTCTTTAACATCTCCTCTCTTATAAAACACACCTAACTCCACAGTTGCCTTTAAATAACGAAGAACCCTCTTTGCTGCCTGCATATGCAATTCAGTGGGGCTGGCCATATACCTACTCAAGAGACATACCACATACATTAAATCAGGCCTTGTTACAGTAATGTACATGAGACTCCCAATTAATTGCTTGTAGGCAGTAGCATCAATCCTAGCACCTTCTCCTTTCTTTGACAACTTAAAACCAGGCACTATATGATTCATTACTGAATTGCAATTCTGCAGCCCAAACTTCTCAAGTAATTCACAAGCATATTTCTTCTGACTTAAGTAGATGCCTTCTGAATTTTGCTGAATTTCTACACCAAGGAAATATTTCATCTTCCCTAAATCTGTCATATCAAACTCAATCTTCATGGACTTCTTAAAGCTTTCAAACATGCATGCATCATTCCCAGTGAAAATTAAGTCATCAACATACAAACTCACAATTAAAATTCTTTTACCTCCTCCTGTTTTGACAAAGAGAGTGTGCTCATGATCGCATCGTTCAAATCCCTCCTTCACAAAATAGGCTTCAATTTTGCTATACCAAGCACGTGGTGCTTGCTTTAACCCATATAAAGCTTTCTTAAGCTTGTAGACCTTCTCTTCTTCACCCTTTCGAACATAACCCGGTGGTTGTTCCACATACACGTCCTCTGTCAATTCTCCGTGAAGAAATGCGCTTTTGACATCTAGTTGATACACATTCCATCCCTTTTGTGCTGCTAGAGCTAAAACCATCCGGATTGTGTCCCACCTTGCTACCGGGGCAAACACTTCGTTGTAGTCAATCCCTTGTTGCTGAGCATAGCCTTTAGCTACTAGTCGGGCTGTGAGCTTATCAACTTCACCATTCTCATTTAACTTGGTTCTAAAAACCCATTTCACTCCAATCTTCTTAGCACCTTTGGGCAAAGTTGTAAGCTGCCAGGTTTCATTCTTTTTGATTGCTTCAATCTCCAAATCCATTGCCTTTCTCCATTTCTCATCTCTTTCAGCTTCTTCAAATGAGCTTGGATCTTCATGAGAGGTAAATATTGCAAAATAATCTTCATCATCAGAGATAAACATTGCAAAATAATCTTCATCTTCAGATAATCCTTCACCAGTTTCATAATCCTGCAAGTAGTTGGGTGCTCTTCGACTCCTTCCTTCAGCTGTAGCATGTACAGATGCATCTTCATTAGATGAATCACTTGATGTAGAGGTTGTTGCTTCTGCATCTTGGTCTGTAACTCCTGCTGTTTTAGTACCTTCCACAACAGTTTCTTCTTCATTTTCAGAGGAGGCATCCTCACTATCATTACTACCTTCCCAAATCAACACGTCATGCTTCAGTTCTTCTGCAGTCCTCCCCCAATTCCAGCCCTTATCCTCTTCAAAACTCACATATCTGCTGACTATAATTTTTCTTGCAACTGGATCGAACAATCTATAAGCTTTAGATTCATCACTTACCCCAAGCAATACACACTGCAGGCTCTTGTCATCCAGCTTTGTTCTTTTCTGATCAGGTACATGGACATGAGTTAGGCACCCAAATACTCTAAAGTAATCTACTTTAGGTTTGATTCCACTCCACATCTCTTCTGGAGTTTTATCTTTCACTGTCAATGTAGGACTCCTGTTGAGAACATGAACTGTCCATTTTGCAGCTTCTGGCCAAAAAACCTTTGGTACATGTTTGTCACAAAGCATGCACCGGACCATATTCATAATGGTTCGATTTTTACGCTCCGCTACGCCGTTTTGTTGTGGAGTGTAAGATGTTGTGAGTTGCCTGCTTATGCCATTAATTTTACAAAATTCATTAAACTCATTTGAGGTGAATTCTCCCCCCTATCTGTGCGTAAACAACATATAAAGGCACCTGACTCCTTCTCAACTAAGCTTTTATAATATTTGAAAGTTGTAAATGCTTCAGATTTTTCAACTAGAAAGTATATCCACACCTTTCTACTAAAGTCATCAATAAATGTTATAAAGTACCTTTTGTTGCTATTGGAGTTGGGAGTAATGGGTCCACAAATGTCAGCATGTACAAGCTGTAATTTATGGGAAGCTCTCCATTGACTCTTCTTTGGATTGACATCTCTATGTTGCTTTCCTACAAAGCATCCAGGGCAACTTTTACTTGAATCTTTGAAAAATGGAAGACCTTTCACCATCTGTTTGTGTTGCAAAGTCCTCAAACCTTTGTAACTCAAGTGTCCAAATCTACGGTGCCACAATTGTGAACTATCTTCAGTAGCTAGTTGTAGAAATGTTGAAGTCTCTTCAAGCACTACACTAGCCAGCAGCACAAACATCCGATTTGCTGTCATTTCTGTTTGCATTATCAATCCTCTTCTAGGGTGGTACAACTTGCATTTCCCATCTTGTATAAGTAAAGCTAGTCCTCTTTCTTGAAGTTGGCCTACACTCAGTAAATTATTTTTCAAATCTGGGACATAGTAAACATCAGTGACTACATGAATTGCACCATTGATCTGAAGTCTGATGTTCCCTTTGCCCAGTACTTCCATTTTTGAATCGTTGCCAAGCTTTACCGAGTGTCTGAAAGCCTCATCAATGGTAGAGAACCACTCCCTATTTCCACACATGTGATTGCTACAACCGGAGTCGAGAAACCAAGTCTCTTCTTGTTTCAAGTTGTCAGCTTCGACAAGAGACATGAGCAGCATCTCTTCTTCTTCATAAATCTCAGCATAGTTTGCACTCTCCTTCCATCTTGGGCATTCGTATTGGAAGTGTCCTAGTTTGTGGCACTTAAAGCACTCCACTGTGGCTTTGTTTGGAGACTGCCTTCCTCTGCCTCTGCCTCGACCCTGACCAAAGCCTCTACCTCTGCCTCTACCTCCATTCTGTTCTTCATGTGAGACCTTCAATGCTTGCTCATCCCTTGTGTCACCACCATGAGAATTCATTCTTTGTTCATGAACCAAAAGGCTGCTTTGAAGCTCATCTACTGTCAGTGAATCCAAGTTGTTGGACTCCTCTACTGAGCACACAACATAGTCAAATCTTGAGGTCATAGATCTCAAGATCTTTTCTACAATCATAACTTGAGTTATGTTCTCACCATAAATCTTCATCTTGTTCACAATTGTAAGTGTCCGAGCAAAGTACTCTTCCACTTTTTCTCCTCCTTTCATTTGAAGGACTTCAAATTCCTTCCTCAATGCTTGTAGTTGTGCTCTCTTCACTCTGCTGGTCCCCTGATATTTCTGTTTCATTGAGTCCCAAATGCTCTTTGAACTTCCCTTGTCAAGAATAGTCTCCATGATGTTTCTATCTATGGCCTGGAAGAGATAGTTTTTCGCCTTCAGGTCTTTCAGTTTGTGATCTTCAATTGACTTCCTCTGGGCCTCTGTTGATTGAATCCCCTCAGCTACTGTAGGAATGCCTGTTTCCACCAAATGCCAATACTCTTTTGACCGAAGAAAATTCTCCATGAGCATAGCCCAATGGTCATAATGACCATCAAACTTGGGTATTGCTGGCTGCACAAAGTTGCTACTTTCAGCCGACATTTCTCAGTTTCTCACCGTCTGTTTTCTCTCTTTAGGAAGCTGCAGTTCCTATTCTCACTTTATCAGGCCCCTTAATAGAGCTTCTGATACCAATTTGTTAGAATAAAAAGGAGAAAATAGCAAAACTGCTTGTTTATTAAATTACTGAACGTTGGCTTATATAGCCTTACAAGATAAGAATGAAATGGTGCAGCCCACGTCTGAAAACGTGGTAACAGTTACAAGTAAATCAAATCCTATCCTACTTAATGGGTCCTAACAAATAGGAACTTATTAACGGAACACAACTAAGTCAAATAATAAACCCTAATAATTACTAACAGTTAAATTGATAGGAGTATGATTGTTAAGTAAATGAAAACAAACAACAATTGGTATTTGTTAGTGGCGGAGGGGCCAAGGCCAACCAACCAGAATTACCTGTAAAAATATGACCGTGTTATACTATAAAGTTTGACTGCATCCACCCAACCAGACACCGCCACGTCAGAATGTCTGATGCGGATCGGAATGACAAAAATACCCCGAAGCGCGTAATTGCAAAAATGGAGTTAAAGGAAAGAAATAATTTCTTCCTCCATCAGATTCAGAGGGAATGATATGATTATGAAGCAGGTGGAAGTTTCTTATTTGCTCGTGTGACACAACTCACTACATTACTAGTCATGCTTTAAAATTAAATATATTGGGCGCAATAATCATGCTTTAAAATTAAATTATTATCATTTAATTTTTTTTTATTTTTTTTTTATAAAAAAGAAACCGAACTGAGTATGAGTTTCAGAGCGAGCTTGGTTGTATAAAATCAAATTCAAAAGATTTAAAAGAAGAAGAAGAAGAAGATCGTTAAAAATGTGTGGGATATTCGCGTATCTGAATTACAACGTCGAAAGAGAGAGAAGATACATCTTACAAGTTCTGTTCAACGGTTTAAGACGGTTAGAATATCGTGGTTACGATTCCGCCGGAATCGCCATCGATTCTTCTTCAAAACCTCAATGCTCTTCCGATTTCACTTCCTTTCCTCCTCTCGTCTTCCGTCAAGAAGGCAACATTGAATCACTCGTCAAATCCGTTTACCAAGGTCCATACTCTTCTTGATCTTTTTTATTTTTTATTTTTTGAATTTTTCATGTTTGACAATGCAATTGTGTGATGGAAACAGAGGTTGGTGAAATTGAATTGAACTTGGAGGAAAGTTTCGGCACTCATGCTGGAATTGCGCATACGCGTTGGGCTACACATGGTGAGCCTGCTCCACGGAATAGTCATCCGCAAACTTCAGGTCCTGCTAATGAGTTCATGGTTGTTCACAATGGTGTTATCACTAATTATGAGGTATCTTACACTTACACTACATTTCATTATCTCTTATTTCATTTTTGTAAAATAGTATGTTGTTTGTGATCACTCATAAACACCCACACTTCAGGTGGAAGATATGTCTAACACCGACAAATGTGATTACATTGAATTATGTTATTTTTCTCAAATTATCGTCATGTTGTGTGTTTGTGCTTCGTAGGTGATGTGTAGATTTTAGGCTTTTTCAATCACGTGTTTATTTTTACTTGTTTAGGTTTTGAAGGCAACGCTGCTCAGACATGGCTTTACCTTTACATCGGAAACGGATACGGAAGTAATTCCCAAACTTGCCAAATTTGTTTATGACAAAGCAAATGAAGCTGCTGGTAATTGAGCTATGTTGAATTGTGTGTCAAAGAAAGATTTTTTTAATTTTTATCGTTGAATTTATATGAAATTAATAATATTAAGTTATGTATTGTATGGATCTCTTTTTTTTGCATGAACTAAAACTAAAGCATGACTGAGTTCTCAAGCCTCTATTGCTGTAATTGGTAACTGTGAAGTGAATGTATAAACTGTGAGTGGAGACAGACAAAATGACCATTTTAGTGCTGAAATGCTAGCTGAACTTTTTTTCTTTTTTTTGAAAGATGATGTTGCCATTTGGTTCGCAATGATATGATAAGTTTGCATGTTTTGAGTTTGAATTAATGCTGCTTAAGTATTTTCGATTTTTCTTATATTTGTGTTTTTGGAGGTTTATCACTGAGCTGCCTTTTTAACGTCTCTTTATTAAAGGAGCCTATGATAAGTGGACGGTGTTGGCTGAGTAGCTTTCCAATTGTGCTGCAGGTGATCAGGTTGTTACCTTCAGTCAAGTTGTTCTGGAAGTTATGAGGCATCTTGAAGGAGCCTATGCACTTATTTTCAAAAGTCTACACTATCCTAATGAACTGATTGCTTGCAAGCGCGGTAGCCCGCTGCTCCTAGGTGTTAAAGTAAGTTATATCCAATTTAGTGGTTGAATTTCTTAGGTCAGTTACCTATCGAAATTGATTGTCCAGGGTCTTTTCCTGGAAATGATTGTTTTGGTTTTACCTGTTTCTCTTGACTTCATTGATGATGCTTCTAGTTAGACAGCCTAAAGAACTCTTGAGGAATGTAGTTGTTTTTGTCGGCATTCAGTGTTTTGATACATGAAAGTGGGCCAATTGTTTAAATGCTACCGCTTTTGCCAATATTAGCTGTCAGATATTTTCTTTAATTGTTACGCCTTTGCCGGTATTAGCTGTCATATATTGGGAGCTTAAATTTCACTTTATATTGCTTGGCTTATCAATTCAAAACAATTATTAATTTAAAAGAGGGAAATGAATAACTCGTTTTGCATGCATTGTCAGTGCTACTGACAAAGAAAACCCTTCGAAATAATCATTAGTTGAACACCATAATAAGCCCAAGAAAACGACTTTCGTACAAATCCTCCCGTAAATCATCACTTGACCCATCCTCTTTTTCTTTCTATCAATTATTTCACAATACCATCTTTTATAATTTTAATTTATTCTTCATGGTTAATGCATAAATTGAGTGAGGATGAAGAACTTCTGATTGACATTGTTTAAACTGATTATTACTCTAATTTCAGGAATTGACAGAAAATAAGGAAAACGGTTCAGCCTTTGAGGAAAACAAATTCCTATCTAAGGATGGAAAGCCCAAAGAACTGTTTTTGTCCAGTGATGCTAATGCTGTGGTTGAGCATACCAAGAAAGTGCTAGTTATTGAGGATGGTGAAGTTGTGCATCTCAAGGTAGATACAGTAACCTCCGTTTTTGATAAAGTAACCTAACCCTCACAAATACTTCCATAAGAATGATGTATTTTTTGCTAAGTTTGTTTTCATGACTTCTGAGTAGTTCACTTTATCTTTCCCTTAATTTCCTCCGTTTCTGGCATGATGAGATGATTGCTTATATAATTTATAATTCACAGTTACTGTCTGTTGCATTTGATTGATGGATCTATGTGTCGGTTATAAGCATGTCAATTTGAAATAACTTATTGTTTTGGAAATGGTTGGTTGTTTAAGGATGGTGGAGTTTCTATTTTGAAGTATGAGAATGACATGGGAGAAAATGGTGCTTCACTCTCTAGAACTTCTTCAGTGCGACGTGCATTATCTGTTCTTGAAATGGAGGTTGAGCAAATAAACAAAGGACATTATGAGCATTATATGCAGAAGGAAATTCATGAGCAACCAGAGTCTCTAACAACCACAATGAGGGGGAGGCTTATACGTGGGGGATCTAGCAAATCCAAGTCTGTTCTGTTGGGTGGACTGAAGGATCACCTCAAAACCATCAGGCGAAGTAGAAGAATAGTTTTCATTGGTTGTGGCACAAGTTATAATGCTGCTTTGGCAGCTAGACCCATCTTGGAAGAACTTTCAGGTCAGTGCTGTATGACTTCAATTTTTTTTGTAAGGTTTGCATATTTTAAATATGTGTTAAAATGTTGTATTATATACATTGCATTGTAGGTATTCCTGTTACTATGGAAATTGCTAGTGATTTATTGGATCGGGAGGGACCAATATACCGAGAAGATACAGCTGTTTTTGTTAGTCAATCTGGTGAAACCGCAGATACTTTACTTGCACTGCAATATGCTCTAGACAATGGTGCATTATGTGTTGGGATAACAAACACCGTTGGCAGTGCAATAGCAAGGAACACGCACTGTGGTGTTCATATAAATGCTGGTGCTGAGATTGGTGTGGCAAGTACCAAGGTAAATGTTGTATTTAAAGGATGTCGTTTTCTTCATTTTTTATATTTTTCTATTATTGATTTAACCAACGGCCTACTCACACATTTACAACTACTATAGGCATACACAAGTCAAATTGTAGTGATGGCCATGTTAGCTCTTGCAATTGGAGGCGATACTATTTCCAATCAAGCAAGAAGAGAAGCTATCGTAGATGGTCTTTATGACCTGCCAAGTGAGTTTCTGTTGGCCAAGCATCCTAATGGAGTTAATGTCATTTTATGAAATTTGATTATTAGAAATTAGTATATTTTTATCAAACATATACAAAAGATGGCACCACTATTTGATTTTTGCGAATGGTATAGGTTTAGTTGGATAGACGAGAGAAGAGATAAACGGAAAGTTAAAATTTTGGATGCATGCTTAGAAACACGGTTTTCACTTAAATAAGATAAATTATATGAAATGTAAACATGGCGATAAAATTGAAGAATATACCATGCGACAAATCTCACGTTTTAAGTAGCTCGAGTCAATCATACAAAAATGACAGGGAGATAGAGTGGGATTTATCATGTTAACCATAGGATCCATGCACAGTGCATGAAGTGAAGGAATGCTTTGACTGTAATTTGTGATAAAAAAATGTACCACTTGAGCTCAAAGGAAAATCTACCTCTCAACTATAAGACTTGACTTTGGGTACGAAACTAAATTTTGGGCTGTTATAGGCTAACAAGAAAACAAGATTAGTATTGTTGAGGTGAAAATATTACGAGATGAATAAGTAGTCACACAAGTCAAGATAGATTTGTAAATTTTACCGTTAGAGAAAAAGTAGAGGTAGCTGATTGTAGAAAAGATTGTAGAATGTTGTCATGTGTGGAGAAGACCTGTGAAAATGCCAGTAAGGAGTAAGGGTAGATAGAAAGAAGGATATTTTCATTAGTTGGAGGTAGAGGGGGATTAAGGAAAACTATTTGTTAGAGTTAAATGATCTAGCTTTAGATATGATTCATGCCAAGGTTTAATGGTTTTTTTATTCAACTAGTCGACCTAGCCTAGTGAGAAATTGCTTTGGTTGTTGCTTTGTGGGTTGCCATGATTGGTACGATCAAACAACATCTACTAAAAAGTTTGTAAGACCAAAGCTCTTGCAGAGACTTGTCGCCTGCCTTATGTTTTACTTGGAAGGAACTACTTTAGCTCCTAAACGTTCTATGATAAAAAAAAAAAACAGAGCGAGAAATTAGAACTTCAGGGATCATTGACAACTTCCATTTCAATCAGACCTTTTTTTTTTATGACGAATCCATCAAAATACTGAAGCAACTCAGGAGCAGTTCTAGAAGTAATCTAATTAAAATGTTGAATTGTAGACAAAGTCAGAGAGGTGCTGGAGCTTGATCAAGAGATGAAGGATCTAGCAAAGCTATTGATTGCTGAGCAGTCTCTTCTTGTCTTTGGGAGAGGATACAACTATGCAACCGCTCTTGAGGGAGCTTTGAAAGTAAAGGAAGTGGCTCTTATGCATAGTGAAGGGATACTCGCAGGAGAAATGAAGCATGGTCCTTTGGCATTAGTGGATGAAAATCTTCCAATTGTTGTTATAGCTACACGTGATGTTTGCTTCAGGTTGGTTGTTGTGACTGTTGAGTAGCTTTAGGATCTGAAATTATGAGTTTCATATTGACATCTTTTACATTTGGCAGCAAACAGCAGTCTGTTATTCAGCAACTTCATGCCCGCAGAGGTCGCCTGATAGTTATGTGTTCAAAAGGGGATGCTACTTCTGTATGCCCTGGTGAATCTTGTAGGGCAATTGAGGTTCCACAGGTTGTGGACTGTCTTCAACCTGTAATTAACGTAGTTCCATTACAGGTATGTTTATAGTCTTTTACTCTGCTTTATTTTATCCTTACATTCAATGTTTCAATATTAGTGTGTTCGAGATTTTATTATTTGTCTGTCTTTATATAAACATTTTCTCAACTGTGTTGACAATGATTGTGTTCATTAGTATTCCATGAGTTCTTGGTATTTTCTCATTTTAAACAAAAATATCAGTGTCTAGATTCCACATATGCAAATTTTGCAGTTCTATTTTCTTGTCATCTAAAATAATAGGCTGGCTTCTTCTTATGTATTCTTCAAAAGATTTGTATATATGGTATATACTTCAACACAGTTTTTCTGATGCAGTTACTGGCATATCATCTCACTGTACTGAGGGGATTTAATGTCGACCAGCCTCGTAATCTTGCCAAGAGTGTTACAACGCAGTAGAGTAGTTTGTTTACTAAGGAGAGAGGGACAATTTCATTGAGTTCTCTTTCTATTATTCTGACAAAATATAATATCAAGGCCCTTTATGATAACTCTTCCCCTACGCTGAGACATGGTTGCGGTTGATGAACACTTCAATACTGTATCATAGACAGGGTGACATACTAGCATATTGTAAATTGATAGATGTAGGCTCACTGATTTATCTACAAACCACCTTCTCACCAGACAGAGTAGACATCAATCATTTGAGGTATTTCATGTATTTGTTTGATATGGTTGGAATGAGTATCTTTTTTCGATAAAAATCATTGTAGCACGGCCTTACATTACATAGATGTTTTTGAGGCTGAACCCTCCACACACCCTCGAAGAAAATGAAGTTCTAAACCAGCAAAAACCGTCCATTGGCTACTTTTTATATCAAACCGTGTTGAACGATGTTGTTGGAATATTTTAGTTCGGGCAAAACTGTCCAAAATTCAATTAGTCCTGATCTGTATTCACTCGGGCATTAAATAATAAAAAAACATTTCAAATAGTATAATGTGTTTTTGTCAAAAAAAAAGTGTGTTTTGTAATTTTCTGTGTGCTCTGTAAAAAGAAATCTATCTTCCTATCTATTTATCGCTGTATTAAAATGCAGACTCTAGAGTTATCATCTCAGCCTTTTCAATCTTCTCTGTTTCTCTCATATGAGCGAATTCTTAACATTGCTACTCCTTGGTTTAGAACCTTTTCAACTTTTCTTTATCTAATAACACTATCAATTTAATAACTTATTAACATTCATTTGTCCTTTATTGTATATAAGCTTATATTGATCATGTTGATCAATAATCATTGACTTCATAAAGCCTTATGTTTAATCATTACAAAAAATACTTAATAATTAATTGAGGAATGATATTTGTACATCTAATTTTAGACAACTTTTGTGACAACCACTTTTCCACTCTTCTTATAGAACAAAAACAATAGAGAGAGAAAGAAGAAGAGAGAGAATAAAAACACATGTAAGTATGAGAGAGAGGGTTGTTCCAAAAGTTTTCAGGTTGTACAAATATCATTTCTCTAATTAATTATACGTAATGAAGATATTATAAAATGCGAATATCATTGAGTTCATAAAGCCTTATTCTTCATTACCACAAAAAATACTTAATAGTGCCATCTTACTTATCCTACTAGTAAATATAAGAATGCGTATATCATTGAGTTCATAAAATCTTATTCTTAATTATCACAAAAAATACTTAATAGTTATAATACCGTCTTACTTATCTTAGTACCATGAATATAAAGTCTCATTGATTATTTAAAAGTAATTTATTACACAAGTTTTAAAATAACCCGTGGATTGTCCACCGGTCATTGTTAGACCAGATGTTGTGATCAAGGTTAGAATCTCAGCTCTTTCACTTGTGTGTTTGAGTTTCTAACAGTTATTGTCATTTCGTCTATATATAAACAAAAAATAAATATTAACTCATGGTTTACACGGGTTTATATCTTGTTATATTTACATTTTAAGTTGAATAAATACACCCATAAAAAATTACCTCTATAAGTGTTTGTTGAGTTTTGAGACATACTTTTAACTCTAAAAATCTCCTGGACCCAAGTCGGATAAACTTTCCTTTATATAGAAAGAACGTTGGATATATTGCTACTTGCTAGTGGAGGGTAGATGCACTCACCAGCTCAATTTTTTTTCTTCTAAATATAGAAACATGACAACTTTTTAATGATATCTGGCGTCCAACATCAAGTAGGAGCTACTAGCTAGTATCTTAGTCATTACATAAGAAAAACATCGCACATCCTTTAGTTTATTTTATAAAATAAATAAGTGTCATGTTCTATTTCTACCGTGCAATACTTGAAGGTCCCACAAACAAGCCATTTGGTTCAATGAATGCTCAATATCTTATCATTACGCATTTTACAAACAGGTATCATGAATTTAGCCAAAAAGATATTAAGCGTAATAGATTTGATCATTTGTGCTAAGGAAGTAATAAATCTTGGATGCCCCTGAGACATTCACGTCAAATTGACTAAAGTTGGATTACGCTTTTATTGTCACAATTCATTCTCACCACAGCTCATGCAGAAGTCGGCAATGTTCATTTATAACATATATAGTTTTAGATTAACAAAATTGAAAACCTTGTGTTTAACATCTTAAAACCAACCTAAAAACTTACTCTTTTTTTCCATATGTTCTTGACAGATTTTCACGCACTTGTGAACTAAAAATATCCATTTACCAAAACACATCTAAAACGTGAATTCAAAACGGACAGAACAGACTAGTGCAGATTCAGTTGAAGCAAGGTTTAACGCATACACTAAAAAATGTCAAATCATTGCAGTAACAAAAAAAAAACTCTTAAGATTTTAGGAATTGTAATTTACGACACTATAGTTTCATTTTGATTGCATAAACTAACAAACAAAATCCTTTGACCTCTACCCACATTATGTTGGTTCAAGTTGTACTAGACTTAGATGTCTTCGCAAATCCTCAAATTCGAGTCTTACGGATGAAATGTATGTTTGATTCTGCAGTGATAAGAATTGCTTTTGAGCGAATTGATATTATAAATTGATTTTGGATAAAAGTGAGTTGAATTTTAAGTAATTTATGTTTGAATGTATTTATGTAATAGTGAATTTAACAATAAATTCAAGGCTAAGATCAATTCTAGAAGCCAAACATGATAAAATTAATTCTACACTGGAATCACTTTTGACCCCAAAACCTCACTAAAGAGGCTACGTAGATACTCTGCCAAAGGGCTAGTTATAGGCGAAAACGGTGGATACTTATGTCGCAAAAAATATCCTTTGACCTCAATCATTCATAATCGTAGATATTAGCCAACTACAGCAATTTCCATGTTCACTCTATACAAAAATCTTGTTCCATGTAGGAACATGGGCCAGAACATAATGCAGAAATTAAAATTCCATGTGGAACAACAAACAATTTTAAACAGTGTACAAAGGAAGCTGAAGTCTGAAGGATCAGAAGCTGAAGCCTGAAGGATCAGAAGCTGAAGACTCAGAAGCTGAAGCCTGAAGGATCAGAAGCTGAAGACTCAAACTCTGAAGTCTGAAGTATCAGAAGTCAACTGGTGTAATTGTTATCAAGGGCATAGTACAACCACGACCTCTGCAAACTTCTCAGAATCAGAAACATACTCTGCAACTTTGTCTCCTTGGAAAAGACATCCAATCCATTTTAAGGAAAGGATTCAAACAGTATTCTTCATGGTACGTAGTCCAAATCAAGGAATAAATCAATGTTGGATCAAGCTTCAAATCAAACGACTCTATTGATGATTTGGCATCTTCTCAACGTCTCTCTACTCCTCTATATAAAGGACTGAAGACTTGAAGAAACATACAAGACTCTACCAATTTCTTACAAATGTCAAAACTCTGCCAAATTCTATACGCATCAAACACTTAGAAATTCTTACAAACTTTCTTATCTTAGAATTTCTTAAGTCTAGAGTTTGATAATTGTGTTGTATTTTGTAAACACCACTAATAGTATATCAAGTGTTCAAACCAAACACATTTCTTTGTAATTCTGTTTGATGAGAAGTCTTTTGTTTTGTGCTTGAGCAATTAGAAGTCTCTTGATTTGTGCTTGAGCAATCATAAGTCTCTTACTTAGTGTTTAAGCATAGGAAGTCTCTTGCATTGTGCATGAGCAATTTGTAATCATTGGATTATAATGAAAAATCTCTTGTAAGTGACAAGGGGACTGGACTACTTCCGCATTGTGGAAGTAACCATGATAATTGTTTGTGTCCTCTTTCTCTCTCTCTCTCATTTACTTTTTATCCGCTGCGTCTGAACTCTGAACTTAGTTTCAGATTCTGATCATACATCAGAAGGTGAACTAACTCTTAGTTTTTGAGAAAGAAATAGCCAACACAATTCAACCACCCTTCTTGTGTTTTTCTTACCTTCATTCACCACTTCATAACACCAATTACACATTCAAAATTATAATTTCTATCCACTTTTCCAAAACTTCAACAACAACACATAATCACAACTTAACCATGAATTTATCACTTCAAATCTCATACAAATAGGACATTCTCATACCCAATATCATAACAAGAATATAGAACACATCTTAACATCATTTCATCAACAACTTAGTCATTTCAACAACAACTTAATCATTTTCACTTAATTGAGTTATTTTCATCAAAACATCAACAACAACAACTTATTTCACAACAAACCACATAATAAACATTGTCTTTTGATTACAATCATATCCTTAACATCATCACAAACTAACAGCAGCAAATTAAGTAGATTCGATCAAATAAGCATTTTTAGCAAAATCACTTAATTCACAACTTATTCCACATAACTTCATGATTTCTCAAACAAATTACATACTCATACTCATAATCAATTACATAATCAACAAACAACACTTAATCATCATATTAATCATCACAAACATCAAAATTCATCAAAGTATCAAATTAACACAATGAAAAATGAAGTTTAAGATGAAGAAAACATGGAATTATCAAGTTTTGACATGCTTAATTTAATCAATAAAAAAGAGCACAAATTTACCAAAAATTCAGCAACATAATTCATACAATTAATCATAATCTACAACACAAACACACCATAAGCTTATTAAAACCAATTAATGAAGATAATCTTCCCCCTTATCTTGATTCTTCACTTCTCTTGCTCACCCACTTGAAATCAACAATCTACCCCTTTAGTTCTTCTAGATTCCTCTTCTCCAGGTTTCTCTCTTGTTTTCTCTCTCTACCTCTCTCTTGTTTTGTGACAAATGAGAAAACTTAATGAAATAACACTACACTATTCTCTTAAATATTAATGGGTTAGGTTAACTCACCTTAATGGGTTTAGTCAATTCTCATGACACTAAAAATAACACTACACTTTTACTAAGCTCACACACCCTCTAAATTACTTTTACACCACAACTCCAAATATTTAAATTTCTAACTTCCCGAATATTACAAGTTCGCCACTACCCTTGAAATGACTAAAATACCCTCAAATCTCAAAATTCGATAAATCACCAAAATAAACAATTAAGCACACATAAAATAATTAAATAAATAAATCATAAAAATTGGGCTGTTACAGGGTGGGCCTCATGATCCTAAATGTGTCTCACATCGTGTTTCATGATCATGAATGTGTCTCACATGATCTTGCATTATCAAATTCAATTCTACAATCCTTTCAATCAATTCAAGAAAGTTGAAATTACTATATTAGTATAATTTATTTTTTTGGATCCTCTAAAGGAAAGGTTAACATTAATTTCTCTAGTAGACCGCTTTTCAACTAAAATATCATTTGTTTTATTTTGAAGATTCTCCCAATTTCTTGGATAATAAATATCACAAATATTTTTAATATTAGTGAAGCACATTATTAGGAACAAAGAGCTCAAACAAATATCACCAATTTCTTGGTACCTTATTAGGACAAAAGCCCAAAAAAAAAAATATTATAGAGAGGGTGTATATAGAAAGCTATGTTTAATATGGGTGTATATATAGTAAATTTACCGAAAGGGCCAAAAATATTAGAGGACTTCAGTTCAACCAATCAATATTTGTGGCCACTTGATGCACTTTGCTAAATATACCCCGACAAACCAAGGCTTGCTATATTATTCTCTCCTCTTTGAAATTATAGACAACTAAAAACTAAACAAATTTTATTTTATTTTTTGACAAAAAAAAACTAATTAAACAAAACTTCGCATTATTGAAATTAAAAGTAATAAAAATACCTTTATTTATATACTGTTTTGACAACTTGACATAATTATTAATAGACTATAAATATTTTTTTAAGGGTATAAATATTTTTTTGGAGTTCTTTAAATAATATATATATATATATATATATATATATATATATATATATACTGACATGAAAATAAGATAAAGACCAGAATAATTTTACCTTTTTTTCTGTTAATTAGTTAATTAAAAGGTAATAGACTGGATACAATGGGCCGAATTAGTAAAATGTTTTTTGATAGTTGCACCTCAAAATTGCTCATATTACTGAAAATAACCGGTTCAGAGTTACAAGCCAATTGGATTTTACACACAGAAATAGTTGATCTCGAGTGAATTTGAGGTGGCAACAATGTTTTTTTTACTATTACTTTTTCCATCCTATGGTATTCTCGCGGGCTCTATTTTTTTCTTCCAAAATTACCCTTTATCCGAACAACGTAAAAACTGAAGGCCAGCATGGTTAAGACTCATCCTTGCCTAGAGTTGGTGAAAATCCACTTCGGAAAGTATATTCCGCACGATATTTGAATTTTTTGAATTGTATAATCCGAAAACTCCACTTTTTAAAAAGCAAGAAAACTTTTGGATTATACAATCCGAAACCTTTGAATATATAAGGTTTGCCCATAACCTAGCAGAAGTTCACCACTGTTATCACCAAACACTACATACCCCTCCAAAAACACACCATTTTGGGCAAAAACGTGATTTGGAGTAGCAATATGGTCATCAAGGGGCGTTTACAACATCATTTTCGTCTGAATGCAAAAGTAATGTTCATATAAAACCTCCCTCATTCGATTTATAGGCACTTTCCTTTTGATTACGTCAACCAAATTGTACTGACACCGTTCAGATTATCAAATCCAAAAACCTGCAATGTATTTCGAATTGTATAATTTGAACTGCACCAGTACAGTAACAACCCAGTTTTTCTAACAATGATTTCACACTGTTTCAATAATGGATGTTCCCGTTGATTCCTCCCATGAATTGGCACCTGACATCGAACCTCCTATTGTGTTGCCGACTGTTTCACTTGAAGTTGTAGATGATTTCGGAAATGCCAAAGTCGAGGATCCCCCACCGAAAGTTGATACTCCTTCCAGCGATGCAAAAGTAGAGGATGCTCCTCCGTTTGTTGTATCTCCAGATGTTGTTGTTTCTATTGATCATCGAGAACAAATTACCACCAAACAAAAGTTTGCTACAAGGAACGATTTGTTGGAGTGGGTTCGAGAGGAAGCAAGGAAGCTAGGATTTTCAACCGTTATTGGCAAATCATATAAAGGTGGAAATGGCAGAAATGCATTTGTTACAGTGATATGCGAAAGAGGAGGTCCGTATACCGAGTACTAGAAGTTGTCCAAGCGCAAAGTATCTGGTTCAGTGAAATGTAAGTGTCTGTTTCGTGTGAGAGGTTATTTGTTGATTGCTGGTGATTGGAGCCTCAAAGTTGGTGACAGTAGACACAACCATGAGATGGAAGATGTGTTGAAAGGTCATAAAACCGCTGGAAGTCTCAACCCAAATGAAAGTAGATACCTTCGTGAGTTGACATACTCAAATGTTCCTCCGAGGCAAATTCTTACCAATTGAAGGAAAAGGAATAGTAGAACTTCAACTACTATCAAACATATTTCTAATGCTTGTCACATGTATAGGTAGTCCATTAAGGGTACGAGAACAAACATGTAACATCTCTTGAAATCATTGGTTGGGAATGAGTATGTGTATTATTAAAGGAAGTGTACTGATTCTGATGATGTCAGAAATATTTTATGGGCGCATCCAAATGGTATTAAGTTGTTTAACACGTTCTAAATGGTGCTTGTGTTGGATTCCACTTACAAGACCAACAAATATGGTCTTCCGTTGCTTGAGTTTGTTGGTGTCACTTTTACCGAGTACATGTTCTCTGTTGCATTTGCTTATATGATGTCTGAGAAGGAAGATAACGTTACTTGGGCTCTTGAGAGGTGTATGTTGCATTCGAAAAATATATCACCCAAAGTAGTTGTCACCAATTGGGACAATGCTTTGATGAATGTTGTGGATACTGTTCTCCCAGAGGCTAGTGCTCTGTTGTGTGAGTATCACATTGATAGAAATGTTAGAGCAAAGTGTAAGACAAATTGCAAAGTTAAGGATCTCAAAGGGAAGGATGGGAAAGAGATCAAGTAAAGTGAAGTGGTGAAGACGGTCATGGTTGCATAGGAGGATATTGTGAGTTCTGATACAGAGCAAGCATATATTGATAATTGCAACCGGTTCAAAGTTGCATGCGACAAGTTTCCTAAGTGTTTGGAATATGTTGAAACTACAATTTTGAGTCCGGTGAAGGAGAAAGGCTTGAAGTTTATGGTCAATAAAGTCATGCATATAGGGAATACTACAACAAACAGAGTTGAATCTGCACACAGCCAGTTGAAAAAGTATGTGATTAGTAGTATGAGTGATTCAAGTACACACTAGAATTCTGTTTGCAACATGTTAGTCACAACATACTCAGATACACACATTGTTCCAGGAGAGCATGATCATGCTTGAATATAGGTCAAAGGAAAATTGTTGTGCTCTAGGTTGATTAGAAACATATTAAGGAACACTCTGCATTATCTCACAAATGAGGTTGATCGAGCAGTTGGGTGTGGTACAGATAAATCTAAGTGTGGTTGTTTAATTTTCATCACTTACAGATTGTCGTGTGCATGTACGATTGCATTGAAGATCAAGAACAACACCCCCGTCCGTTTGGATGAAATCCACACTCACTAGAAGAGGTTGCGGTTCGAGTATGAAGGTGATCCTAAGGGTATAAAGACAAACATCTCTATGTTACCAGAATGAGATTTGCTTCAATTACCTTTTTTTTTTATAAAAAAAACTGTGTTTGGTCCTGCCCTGTTTTCTGCATTCTGTTATAGTACTGGTATATTTCAGATTATATAATCCAAACACAATATATATATGTTTCGGCTTATATAGTCTGAAATGGTTGTATTTACGCCCCATGCAGACGTACCTGGTTTGCATGGATGGGGTGTTTGAGGCCTTTTAGATTATATAATCCAAAATGTGTCTTAACATTTCAGATTATATAATCCGAAATATCACAGAGACAGAACATAATGCATTTTTTTTCTTAGTTTTCTACATCATTCCAACTAACAGTTTTTTTACACATTGTAGGTCTGGTCTAAGGAGGCTGATTACAACATGAAAGTGCATATGAAAGAACAATTTCAACAGTTTATTTTGCCGTAGACGACCTCTATGCGTCCACCGCCAAAAAGGGTCACCACTAAAGGGGCTCCAAAGACAGATAAACGTATCATTTAGTTGACAAAGCAATCGCCTTGGCTCTGGGAGCATGTTGACTCTTGGGATCCACAAACACATGTTTCACAAACAAATTCAACATGGACAAGTAGAAAAAGTGCACGGAAAAGCAACATGTCTCCTAATCCTACTAAGCCAATTATGGTTAAAGTTAACATACGACACAAAGACCAAATCCCACCTTTCATGCATGAAATTATTGAGAAGGCGATGGATGTAGCTGGTGATGGTCATTGTGGGTTTCGTGCAGTTGCGGGCCTGCGTAACATGTATGTTGATGATCACCAGATGATCCGTTACCAACTTCAAAAAGAGCTTATCAGTGAAGAAAATGAGCACTATCAGCAGTTGATTGGGTCGAATATGCGATATAAACAGGTCTTAGGCGCTCTAACCTTTTCTGGTATTGGTCCTGCACCAACAGATAAATGGATGATAATGCCGGATATGAGTTTCCTCATTGCACAGAGATACAAACATGTGGTTGTTCTATTGTTCATTGAGAAAGGGGGATCAAAAACCTTTTTTTTCCTTTATGTGGTGCACCGTCACATAGAGAATGAATGATGTGCATGACACATGTGAATGACAAACCATTTTTTGATGATATAGTTGAAGGATGAACGTCCAATTCCTCATACTTCCGCGCTATGGAGACAACACTGTCTAGATGATGTAAAAAAATGGCCTGATAGATATATCAGTCGGATGGTTGGCTATAATGAACTATGTCGGGCAGCGAGTTATAAGGTAGTAAAAGATGATGCAGATTCGTACACTGTTGAAAATCTTGATCCCGAAGAGAAGGTTGAAGATGGGTGAAGATCTAAAATGATGAAAGTTTTAATTTTGATGATTGTAGCATAGATCTTGGGGTGGATTAATTAAAATGTATATCATTAGTTGAAATGTATAATGATATAAATTCAACTTTTTTGGTATAATGATACATCATATATATATATATACACACACACAATATGATTTTTTTTTATATAATTATAACCTCATTGTCCTTTATATTATTTTATATAATGAAAAATATGGCGCATGAAAACGGATATGGTGGGAAAAATAAAATAATTGTATATTTTTTTTCTTCTTTCTCATGAACCTAGAAAGCCCGCCCATTCAAAAATCTTGTCATCCCTAACCTAAATATAAGAGAACTTTATCAAGCAACCCTAAAAAAAAGCAGAAAGCTTCACAGTAACCTAAATCATCAAAACGATAAGATTAGCTAGCGTGAGTGAGAAGGTTCAATGGCGCCAGGCAACCAGGACGGCGAAGGAAACCTAACAATTGGCACTAAGATGCAACGGTGCTCCAGCAGTGGAACCCTAACATCGCCGCCACTCCCTAATCTTCCGTTTGATCTCATCGCTGAAATCCTATGTATGCTTCCAGTAAAGTTACTCCAACAACTTCGCTGCCTCTGCAGCTCCTTCAATTCACTTATCTCTGATCCCAAATTCGCTAAGAAACACCTTCGCTTGTCAACCACGCTCCGCCGCCACCATCTCATCTTAGGCAAGTACTGCTCACGTGAGTTCGTTACTTATCATTCACCAATCACCTCTTTTCTTTCAACTTCTCCTCTCAAGCAGACACAAATCAGTTACCCCCCTTTTACTAACACACGATACGGTCCATCTTTGTGGGTATGCTCTTGTGACGGCATCCTTTGTTTCACCACGGCCATAGGTTTTGCTCTTTTGTGGAACCCTTCCATTAGAACATTCAAGTTATTGCCTCCTTTGAAACCTCGACCCAGATTGGCTCCTTCAACCTTATATAGCTTCGGGTATGATCCTTTCATTGATAATTACAAGGTTATTGGTATTACCTTATTTTACAACAACAATGAAGTTAGTGTTTATACTTTCGGTACTAATTATTGGAGAAGGATAAATGACTTCCCATACTCTGGCATCATTTTTGGTTGCGGAGTATTTGTGAGTGGCACCGTTAATTGGATACCACGTGATGATTGGAGTAGTTCTTTGTTTGCCATTTATTCTCTTGATTTGAAGAAAGAGACATATCAAAAGCTTTTGCTGCCTAATTTGGAGAAGGATTTGCTGACCACCTTGGGGGTGCTTAAGGATTGTTTGTGCATCTATGCAAGCAGTGATTTGTTTTTGGATGTTTGGGTTATGAAGGAATATGGAAATAAAGAGTCTTGGAATAAATTGTATAATGTTTCTTACATGGGAAATCAGAGTTTGCATGCTTATACAAAGACTTTATATATTTATGAGGATGATCAAATGTTGATGAGTTTTAATGGGATGTTTGGCGACATTGGTTTGTACAATTCCAAAACTAGTACTTTGAAGATTCCCGAGATTCAATACATCGGTTGTTGTATGGACGTCTACGTTGAAAGTTTGATATCACCTTGTTGATGTTGATGCTATGTCACCTGAGCACGAGATTCAACTACAGCACATATATGGCTGGTTTCTTTTATGTTAATTATTTTATGCATGCATGTATTGTTGGACCATTGTTAATTAATGGTTGATGGAACCTTTATCATGAAAAAATTGCTGTTATTTTCAATTGTTTGTTGGTTTGAGTTGTTTGCTTCAATAAGAAACCGCTTATTTATGTACCAGTGACGCCAAGGAAGGTGTTTGCTATGCTTGCATTATATATGTGATTTGTATTTTGCATCTGCACTTCTTTAGAAATGAAATTTGCCTATCTATTTGGACCAGTGAATCTGTTGCTCGTTCCCTCCTTGCTTGTACCATAATATCCTATTTTGTATCTCTTTCTTTTCTTTATTTATCATTTTAATACATTTCATCCAACTTTTATTGTTGTTGTTAATGTCTTGGTGGTGATGATGATGTTGCTGGTATTGGCAAGTTCCTATGAAGCATAGACTCCGACACGGACACCTGACACGACACTGACACGGACACGTCGACACCGCTAATGTAAAAAACATAGGACACTGACACCGCTACCTATATATTAATTTATTTATAAAAGTTATAAATTGAGAATCAAAATACATACATATATATGCATCTAACTTAAGCAATTTATTTCATTAAAAGAAGTTCTTTAACATGATTCAATAGTACTTAGCTTTTATTTATCCATCTACTATCAAAATATTTAAAAACGTTGTAATCAATTTTAATATGTCTATAACCCCTCGTTGATCAACATTTCCCACACATCTTTAACTCTCGTATCTACTGTGTGTGGAAGCCGAGAAATAAATTCAGACATTTGTCTGAGTTGTCCGACACGCCTCATATTAGTGTTATATAGGTGTCGGACACCGGTCCAAAGAGTGTCGAAGTAAAGGTGAAAACAACATATTTAGGACACTTGTCCGACACGTGTCGTACGAGTGTCATAGGAGTGTCGGACACCACGACACACCTAATCCTAGAGGTGTCTGTGCTTCATAGGCAAGTTCTAACAAATGTGTTTCTGGTTCTATAGAAGTTGTGAGATCTGCTATGGTTCAATATCATTTTTCAAGTTTCAAGTGCTGCATAATTTTAATTAGACAATTTCAAGGGAATCTTGGTTTACCGGTCCTAATTCAGTTACAAGTTTAACCCTTGTATTTGGACTTGTAACTGAAAAATCATTTGATCGGCAAACTTTCTGCAATCTTAAAGTGGAAATAGCTTTTTTATGTAATGCCAATTAGTCTAACTCACTCAGCTTGGCATCCATGTGCCTCAAACAATACATATTAATCAACGGCTTCCGAAGGGCCTCACTTGTGAGAAGCCTTAGGCTGCCCAACTGTTGTGTTTTGTTGTGGAGAATATGGGGAGCCCGAAATCGAACTCTTTTTAACCAAAAGTCTTTAGATCCAAAATGCAACAGCTTTTGTGCAGGAATTGAATGGAGGTACATAAAGATGACACAAAATGGAAATTCACCAATTTCAGCACAACCATGAGGCCATTGGAAAGCTTTTGTTCATGCTGGCTGTTTTTCAGGAGGCTCGACATGCTGGGGTTGAGTGTATTATGACACTACTGCTGATTCAGTGCTTCTTGTGGCTTGCAGAAGGGAGTACGCTGAAGTTGATACAGTTACAGAAGAAGCTTTAGGTGTAAAAAGGACTTTTGCAACTTACTGTGAATCATCAGCTTTAGGTGTACCGGTCCTAATTCAGATTTAGGACTATTGCAACCAAAATGACCATTTTAGTACTGAAATGCTAGCTGAACTTTTTTTCTTTTTTTTGAAAGATGATGTTGCCATTTGGTTCGCAATGATATGATAAGTTTGCATGTTTTGAGTTTGAATTAATGCTGCTTAAGTATTTTCGATTTTTCTTATATTTGTGTTTTTGGAGGTTTATCACTGAGCTGCCTTTTTAACGTCTCTTTATTAAAGGAGCCTATGATAAGTGGACGGTGTTGGCTGAGTAGCTTTCCAATTGTGCTGCAGGTGATCAGGTTGTTACCTTCAGTCAAGTTGTTCTGGAAGTTATGAGGCATCTTGAAGGAGCCTATGCACTTATTTTCAAAAGTCTACACTATCCTAATGAACTGATTGCTTGCAAGCACGGTAGCCCGCTGCTCCTAGGTGTTAAAGTAAGTTATATCCAATTTAGTGGTTGAATTTCTTAGGTCAGTTACCTATCGAAATTGATTGTCCAGGGTCTTTTCCTGGAAATGATTGTTTTGGTTTTACCTGTTTCTCTTGACTTCATTGATGATGCTTCTAGTTAGACAGCCTAAAGAACTCTTGAGGAATGTAGTTGTTTTTGTCGGCATTCAGTGTTTTGATACATGAAAGTGGGCCAATTGTTTAAATGCCACCGCTTTTGCCAATATTAGCTGTCAGATATTTTCTTTAATTGTTACGCCTTTGCCGGTATTAGCTGTCATATATTGGGAGCTTAAATTTCACTTTATATTGCTTGGCTTATCAATTCAAAACAATTATTAATTTAAAAGAGGGAAATGAATAACTCGTTTTGCATGCATTGTCAGTGCTACTGACAAAGAAAACCCTTCGAAATAATCATTAGTTGAACACCATAATAAGCCCAAGAAAACGACTTTCGTACAAATCCTCCCGTAAATCATCACTTGACCCATCCTCTTTTTCTTTCTATCAATTATTTCACAATACCATCTTTTATAATTTTAATTTATTCTTCATGGTTAATGCATAAATTGAGTGAGGATGAAGAACTTCTGATTGACATTGTTTAAACTGATTATTACTCTAATTTCAGGAATTGACAGAAAATAAGGAAAACGGTTCAGCCTTTGAGGAAAACAAATTCCTATCTAAGGATGGAAAGCCCAAAGAACTGTTTTTGTCCAGTGATGCTAATGCTGTGGTTGAGCATACCAAGAAAGTGCTAGTTATTGAGGATGGTGAAGTTGTGCATCTCAAGGTAGATACAGTAACCTCCCTTTTTGATAAAGTAACCTAACCCTCACAAATACTTCCATAAGAATGATGTATTTTTTGCTAAGTTTGTTTTCATGACTTCTGAGTAGTTCACTTTATCTTTCCCTTAATTTCCTCCGTTTCTGGCATGATGAGATGATTGCTTATATAATTTATAATTCACAGTTACTGTCTGTTGCATTTGATTGATGGATCTATGTGTCGGTTATAAGCATGTCAATTTGAAATAACTTATTGTTTTGGAAATGGTTGGTTGTTTAAGGATGGTGGAGTTTCTATTTTGAAGTATGAGAATGACATGGGAGAAAATGGCGCTTCACTCTCTAGAACTTCTTCAGTGCGACGTGCATTATCTGTTCTTGAAATGGTGGTTGAGCAAATAAACAATGGACATTATGAGCATTATATGCAGAAGGAAATTCATGAGCAACCAGAGTCTCTAACAACCACAATGAGGGGGAGGCTTATACGTGGGGGATCTAGCAAATCCAAGTCTGTTCTGTTGGGTGGACTGAAGGATCACCTCAAAACCATCAGGCGAAGTAGAAGAATAGTTTTCATTGGTTGTGGCACAAGTTATAATGCTGCTTTGGCAGCTAGACCCATCTTGGAAGAACTTTCAGGTCAGTGCTGTATGACTTCAATTTTTTTTGTAAGGTTTGCATATTTTAAATATGTGTTAAAATGTTGTATTATATACATTGCATTGTAGGTATTCCTGTTACTATGGAAATTGCTAGTGATTTATTGGATCGGGAGGGACCAATATACCGAGAAGATACAGCTGTTTTTGTTAGTCAATCTGGTGAAACCGCAGATACTTTACTTGCACTGCAATATGCTCTAGACAATGGTGCATTATGTGTTGGGATAACAAACACCGTTGGCAGTGCAATAGCAAGAAACACGCACTGTGGTGTTCATATAAATGCTGGTGCTGAGATTGGTGTGGCAAGTACCAAGGTAAATGTTGTATTTAAAGGATGTCGTTTTCTTCATTTTTTATATTTTTCTATTATTGATTTAACCAACGGCCTACTCACACATTTACAACTACTATAGGCATACACAAGTCAAATTGTAGTGATGGCCATGTTAGCTCTTGCAATTGGAGGCGATACTATTTCCAATCAAGCAAGAAGAGAAGCTATCGTAGATGGTCTTTATGACCTGCCAAGTGAGTTTCTGTTGGCCAAGCATCCTAATGGAGTTAATGTCATTTTATGAAATTTGATTATTAGAAATTAGTATATTTTTATCAAACATATACAAAAGATGGCACCACTATTTGATTTTTGCGAATGGTATAGGTTTAGTTGGATAGACGAGAGAAGAGATAAACGGAAAGTTAAAATTTTGGATGCATGCTTAGAAACACGGTTTTCACTTAAATAAGATAAATTATATGAAATGTAAACATGGCGATAACATTGAAGAATATACCATGCGACAAATCTCACGTTTTAAGTAGCTCGAGTCAATCATACAAAAATGACAGGGAGATAGAGTGGGATTTATCATGTTAACCATAGGATCCATGCACAGTGCATGAAGTGAAGGAATGCTTTGACTGTAATTTGTGATAAAAAAATGTACCACTTGAGCTCAAAGGAAAATCTACCTCTCAACTATAAGACTTGACTTTGGGTACGAAACTAAATTTTGGGCTGTTATAGGCTAACAAGAAAACAAGATTAGTATTGTTGAGGTGAAAATATTACGAGATGAATAAGTAGTCACACAAGTCAAGATAGATTTGTAAATTTTACCGTTAGAGAAAAAGTAGAGGTAGCTGATTGTAGAAAAGATTGTAGAATGTTGTCATGTGTGGAGAAGACCTGTGAAAATGCCAGTAAGGAGTAAGGGTAGATAGAAAGAAGGATATTTTCATTAGTTGGAGGTAGAGGGGGATTAAGGAAAACTATTTGTTAGAGTTAAATGATCTAGCTTTAGATATGATTCATGCCAAGGTTTAATGGTTTTTTTATTCAACTAGTCGACCTAGCCTAGTGAGAAATTGCTTTGGTTGTTGCTTTGTGGGTTGCCATGATTGGTACGATCAAACAACATCTACTAAAAAGTTTGTAAGACCAAAGCTCTTGCAGAGACTTGTCGCCTGCCTTATGTTTTACTTGGAAGGAACTACTTTAGCTCCTAAACGTTCTATGATAAAAAAAAAAAAACAGAGCGAGAAATTAGAACTTCAGGGATCATTGACAACTTCCATTTCAATCAGACCTTTTTTTTTTATGACGAATCCATCAAAATACTGAAGCAACTCAGGAGCAGTTCTAGAAGTAATCTAATTAAAATGTTGAATTGTAGACAAAGTCAGAGAGGTGCTGGAGCTTGATCAAGAGATGAAGGATCTAGCAAAGCTATTGATTGCTGAGCAGTCTCTTCTTGTCTTTGGGAGAGGATACAACTATGCAACCGCTCTTGAGGGAGCTTTGAAAGTAAAGGAAGTGGCTCTTATGCATAGTGAAGGGATACTCGCAGGAGAAATGAAGCATGGTCCTTTGGCATTAGTGGATGAAAATCTTCCAATTGTTGTTATAGCTACACGTGATGTTTGCTTCAGGTTGGTTGTTGTGACTGTTGAGTAGCTTTAGGATCTGAAATTATGAGTTTCATATTGACATCTTTTACATTTGGCAGCAAACAGCAGTCTGTTATTCAGCAACTTCATGCCCGCAGAGGTCGCCTGATAGTTATGTGTTCAAAAGGGGATGCTACTTCTGTATGCCCTGGTGAATCTTGTAGGGCAATTGAGGTTCCACAGGTTGTGGACTGTCTTCAACCTGTAATTAACGTAGTTCCATTACAGGTATGTTTATAGTCTTTTACTCTGCTTTATTTTATCCTTACATTCAATGTTTCAATATTAGTGTGTTCGAGATTTTATTATTTGTCTGTCTTTATATAAACATTTTCTCAACTGTGTTGACAATGATTGTGTTCATTAGTATTCCATGAGTTCTTGGTATTTTCTCATTTTAAACAAAAATATCAGTGTCTAGATTCCACATATGCAAATTTTGCAGTTCTATTTTCTTGTCATCTAAAATAATAGGCTGGCTTCTTCTTATGTATTCTTCAAAAGATTTGTATATATGGTATATACTTCAACACAGTTTTTCTGATGCAGTTACTGGCATATCATCTCACTGTACTGAGGGGATTTAATGTCGACCAGCCTCGTAATCTTGCCAAGAGTGTTACAACGCAGTAGAGTAGTTTGTTTACTAAGGAGAGAGGGACAATTTCATTGAGTTCTCTTTCTATTATTCTGACAAAATATAATATCAAGGCCCTTTATGATAACTCTTCCCCTACGCTGAGACATGGTTGCGGTTGATGAACACTTCAATACTGTATCATAGACAGGGTGACATACTAGCATATTGTAAATTGATAGATGTAGGCTCACTGATTTATCTACAAACCACCTTCTCACCAGACACAGTAGACATCAATCATTTGAGGTATTTCATGTATTTGTTTGATATGGTTGGAATGAGTATCTTTTTTCGATAAAAATCATTGTAGCACGGCCTTACATTACATAGATGTTTTTGAGGCTGAACCCTCCACACACCCTCGAAGAAAATGAAGTTCTAAACCAGCAAAAAACCGTCCATTGGCTACTTTTTATATCAAACCGTGTTGAACGATGTTGTTGGAATATTTTAGTTCGGGCAAAACTGTCCAAAATTCAATTAGTCCTGATCTGTATTCACTCGGGCATTAAATAATAAAAAAACATTTCAAATAGTATAATGTGTTTTTGTCAAAAAAAAAGTGTGTTTTGTAATTTTCTGTGTGCTCTGTAAAAAGAAATCTATCTTCCTATCTATTTATCGCTGTATTAAAATGCAGACTCTAGAGTTATCATCTCAGCCTTTTCAATCTTCTCTGTTTCTCTCATATGAGCGAATTCTTAACATTGCTACTCCTTGGTTTAGAACCTTTTCAACTTTTCTTTATCTAATAACACTATCAATTTAATAACTTATTAACATTCATTTGTCCTTTATTGTATATAAGCTTATATTGATCATGTTGATCAATAATCATTGACTTCATAAAGCCTTATGTTTAATCATTACAAAAAATACTTAATAATTAATTGAGGAATGATATTTGTACATCTAATTTTAGACAACTTTTGTGACAACCACTTTTCCACTCTTCTTATAGAACAAAAACAATAGAGAGAGAAAGAAGAAGAGAGAGAATAAAAACACATGTAAGTATGAGAGAGAGGGTTGTTCCAAAAGTTTTCAGGTTGTACAAATATCATTTCTCTAATTAATTATACGTAATGAAGATATTATAAAATGCGAATATCATTGAGTTCATAAAGCCTTATTCTTCATTACCACAAAAAATACTTAATAGTGCCATCTTACTTATCTTACTAGTAAATATAAGAATGCGTATATCATTGAGTTCATAAAATCTTATTCTTAATTATCACAAAAAATACTTAATAGTTATAATACCGTCTTACTTATCTTAGTACCATGAATATAAAGTCTCATTGATTATTTAAAAGTAATTTATTACACAAGTTTTAAAATAACCCGTGGATTGTCCACCGGTCATTGTTAGACCAGATGTTGTGATCAAGGTTAGAATCTCAGCTCTTTCACTTGTGTGTTTGAGTTTCTAACAGTTATTGTCATTTCGTCTATATATAAACAAAAAATAAATATTAACTCATGGTTTACACGGGTTTATATCTTGTTATATTTACATTTTAAGTTGAATAAATACACCCATAAAAAATTACCTCTATAAGTGTTTGTTGAGTTTTGAGACATACTTTTAACTCTAAAAATCTCCTGGACCCAAGTCGGATAAACTTTCCTTTATATAGAAAGAACGTTGGATATATTGCTACTTGCTAGTGGAGGGTAGATGCACTCACCAGCTCAATTTTTTTTCTTCTAAATATAGAAACATGACAACTTTTTAATGATATCTGGCGTCCAACATCAAGTAGGAGCTACTAGCTAGTATCTTAGTCATTACATAAGAAAAACATCGCACATCCTTTAGTTTATTTTATAAAATAAATAAGTGTCATGTTCTATTTCTACCGTGCAATACTTGAAGGTCCCACAAACAAGCCATTTGGTTCAATGAATGCTCAATATCTTATCATTACGCATTTTACAAACAGGTATCATGAATTTAGCCAAAAAGATATTAAGCGTAATAGATTTGATCATTTGTGCTAAGGAAGTAATAAATCTTGGATGCCCCTGAGACATTCACGTCAAATTGACTAAAGTTGGATTACGCTTTTATTGTCACAATTCATTCTCACCACAGCTCATGCAGAAGTCGGCAATGTTCATTTATAACATATATAGTTTTAGATTAACAAAATTGAAAACCTTGTGTTTAACATCTTAAAACCAACCTAAAAACTTACTCTTTTTTTCCATATGTTCTTGACAGATTTTCACGCACTTGTGAACTAAAAATATCCATTTACCAAAACACATCTAAAACGTGAATTCAAAACGGACAGAACAGACTAGTGCAGATTCAGTTGAAGCAAGGTTTAACGCATACACTAAAAAATGTCAAATCATTGCAGTAACAAAAAAAAAAACTCTAAGATTTTAGGAATTGTAATTTACAACACTATAGTTTCATTTTGATTGCATAAACTAACAAACAAAATCCTTTGACCTCTACCCACATTATGTTGGTTCAAGTTGTACTAGACTTAGATGTCTTCGCAAATCCTCAGATTTGAGTCTTACGGATGAAATGTGCAGTGATAAGAATTGCTTTTGAGCGAATTGATATTATAAATTGATTTTGGATAAAAGTGAGTTGAATTTTAAGTAATTTATGTTTGAATGTATTTATGTAATAGTGAATTTAACAATAAATTCAAGGCTAAGATCAATTCTAGAAGCCAAACATGATAAAATTAATTCTACACTGGAATCACTTTTGACCCCAAAACCTCACTAAAGAGGCTACGTAGATACTCTGCCAAAGGGCTAGTTATAGGCGAAAACGGTGGATACTTATGTCGCAAAAAATATCCTTTGACCTCAATCATTCATAATCGTAGATATTAGCCAACTACAGCAATTTCCATGTTCACTCTATACAAAAATCTTGTTCCATGTAGGAACATGGGCCAGAACATAATGCAGAAATTAAAATTCCATGTGGAACAACAAACAATTTTAAACAGTGTACAAAAAAAGAAATTATTGGAGAAAACTGCCCCACTGAGTATTAATTGAACCAGAAAATTACAAAGCAAAAATTGAAAAATATAGGCAAAATGATATAACTTACCTTAAAGATTTCTATAAAAGAACAAAAGACACTCACACTATAAATGTAGGCATAGGGAATCAAATCAAAATTAGTCACAATACAAGAACCACCAATACATTATGCTATTTTATTAAAATAGTTGAGTCTACATAAAAACAAACCTGAAAAACTTGTGTGCAAAAATAAAAATAACAAAACCTTAGTATTATATAGAACACTATTAGCAAAATCAACCGTATCCAACATTCCTGACTAGCACAGATTTTGCCAAAACCATAGGCCAATGTAGCTGACCACCAAAATTGTCATCCTTTGTCCCTTGACAGAGGAGGTTGATTCCAATCCAAGCAGAAAAAGAAAAAGACTGACTGTACAGAAACAATATCACAAGACCAACCACAGGCACAGCTAAGCTGATTGATCTATTTGATCTATAATCCTGAAATGCAGCAACAAGCTTATCTTCTACCAAACGGCCCTCAGCACATCATCACTATCAGCATCAACCTGAATAAATCAAACACCAAATTAATCAAAAATTTCATATACTCCACTGATAAACAACATAAATTTCAGATACCCAACAAAAAAGAAACCAACAGTTCCTGAAAACCATAAAATTGGTCATGTTTGTTACTATACATGACAATAAGTGCAGATTTTTTTGTCAAATCAAATCAGTCTTTACAATTGCAGAAAATTGTGGTTTGTACGAATTCCGCTATGTTACATTGCTATACCGCCACTATAGCTATTATTTGCAAGGTAGTTAAAATCAGGATTTTACGGAAAATTGGAAAGGGGAAGTTAAATATATGCATATAAAATAGCATAAGACAAAAAACCTTTAAATCACACTTGAGTAAATTTAAATTCGTAAGCATAGCTCACATAAAGAGTTGCATAAGACTTGCGTGATTAAAACTTGAAATACTTATCTGATTAAAGCACTAAGACTCACATAACAGTAGCATAACACTTGAAATACATATCTAATTAAAATGTTTAATCAAATTCATAAGTCTTAAACAAAACAACTAAAGCTTCTTTATGTAGATCCACCCCTAAGATCATAATCGTAGATTATAACGATTTCCACAGGATTCCACCAAAATAAGATTTTGCTTATACTCATAATCGCTGCGGGCAAAGATAATCGCAGAATTGTAAGATTTTGCGATTCAAATTGGGATTTTAACAACTATGATTATTTGACAACACTTTGTGTTAAATGACATATCGCAGAACAATAGCAATTTGTTGTTCCGCTAGGCTATAGCGCTACAGCAGCTATTTGACAACACTTGTTATAAGGCAATAGAATTGTCTAGTGACAACTGACAAAGCCCATGGCTTGTTTACATAAGATCATAGCTTGAAACCTCACTTTAACCATCAACACTATTGCACCCCAAAAAATCAAATAAACACTATTGCACCCTAAAAAATCAAATAAACTACATAGATATAATTTAAATTTCTATCAACTTTAAGATAATAACAAAAATCATGAATGTTAAATACCCAACGAAAAAAATCACAACTTTAAATATCCCAATAATAAAAAACCTGAATCACGTATACCCAAATGTAAAAAAAAAAACACCACCAAAAACATGAATCTCATATAGCCAACTACAAAAAACATGAATTTGAGATACCAAAAAGAGAAAAAATAAATAACCAAATCAAGGATGGATGAAAAAACCTGAGGGTTACAATCAGGAGGATCTTCAAAGAGAGACAGAGAGAATTGTTTATCAGCAACACCAACATCGAAGTGAATGAGACCAGAGCTAGGTAGATCAACACGAATGCCCTTAACAGGAAACCATAAGAACAGTTCCTGAGCAGTCATACCAGATAATCCCCCGATCCGGCCATAACCAAGGGTACCCTTAATATTAGGATCATAGTGAACCTCGTTTTCGAACTTTGCATTGCATGGTTCTTTCATCCAAACCTGGAATTCACCACTGGTTCCGTTGATCTCGTACCTCGTTATTCCTTTTGGTAGAAGCCCTACGGGAAGACCCTTTGCCCTTAATTCGTCGTATATTGTTGTTGAATTTGAACCGTTTGCAAAGGTGCATAACCACGAAACGCTAAGAACGAGAAGAAGAAGAAGATGAAAATTCGATGGAGAATTTGAAACCCCACTAGCCATAGCCATAGCCATTGAGAGCGAGAGAGAGAGAGAGATGAAAAAGCGGAGATTTTGGAGAGTTGGAAATTCTCCCCTTTCCCTTTCCTGATTTACTCCAAAGGCCAAGTGAATCTAGTAAATTTGTTATTGTTTTTTTGTGGAGAAATTTGTTATTTTTATTGTTTTTTTTCGGTTCTGTTTTTTTTTTTGGGTGTGAATATGTTTTGTTTTAGGATCATGCTAATCTTCTAGGATCAAGCTGACCACCGTGTTTTAAGCATTTATTTAGAAAAAATAAATAAATTTCTATGTTTCTTTTCAGGTCATGCTAATCTATTAGTATCATGTTAAACATCCTAAATAAAAATAGAGTTTAATAGTTGTGAGTTGACGGTTCAAAACAACTTTGCATACACAACAAATAAAAACGTTTAGAATCGCCACATTAACTAATATTTTTAATTTATGTGGCAATTAAAAATGTTTTGATTGGTTGTGTGTGCAAGGATGCTTTGGATTGTCAACGTACCACCATTAAACTCATAAAAATAAATAAATTTCTTCAAAAATTTTATATTAAAAAACATTTTTCATACTTTTATGAAGTTAACTTAACTAATTACACGACTTTTTAATCAAAAAAACAAAGTTTTTTGAATAAATTAAAAAACCAAGTTAACTACACAACCTTTCTTCTTTAAAAAAAAAAAACTACACAACCTATGAAAAACAGAGATTAGCTACACAAGGTTTTTTTTTTTTTTTTAAACTTTACACAAGTTTCATTGTATTTGATTTCTTAACAAATGTTATAGGACTTGATATTTTCCTTTGTTTTAATGATATCAACCGTTTCTTTTAGTTTAAAGTCCGTCCTGCCTTAGGCTACGGTAGGAGACCTGTATAGGTCTCTTACCGTGAAAGACTTGTTTTTTTTTTTTCTTTTCTAAAACGTACGGTCTAGTACAAAAAATGTACGGTTTAGTACAAAAAATGCACGGTCTAGTACAAAAACGCACGGTCTAGGGAAACAAACGCACGAACCGTGCGAAATTTACTGACAGAAAAAATGCACGGTCTGATGTCAGACTTACAAAAAATGCACGGTCTAGTACAAAAACGCACGGTCTAGGGCAACAAACGCACGAATCGTGCGAAATTTACTGACAGAAAAAATGCACGGTCTGATGTCAGACCGTGCACTTTTCAGTTTTTTAGCTGAAAAAGTGCACGGTCTGATGTCAGACCGTGCACTTTTCACTTTTCAGTTTTTTAACTATAAAAAAAAAATTCAGTAGTCTCTTATGGTAGGAGACCTAATGCAGTCTCCCACCCTAAACGGCGCCATTCATTTACGGTGAGTTTGTTTTGTTTTGGGTTGGCAAAAGTTTAGGTGGATGAGTCAACTTTCTTTGATGGTTTGTTTTAAAAAAACCATAAATATTTGTGGGAAAAGTAGAGTTAGAAATATAATATCTTTTGGTCATACTAACTGTTAAGAGCACATGTTAAAAACATTAAAGTAAAATTTTTATATTGAAGAAAACAACTTTTGAATATTTAAAAAATTGAATGCTCAATTTCTAAGACATAGTTTTTACGATGAATTCTTTAACATGTGCCCTAAAAAAACATATTAATATTTCCCAACATCTTTGAGTTTAATAAGAGTTTGGTACTTTTATATTTCATTCAGTGTTTGTACATAACCATAATTATCATTTTGTTTTTAAACTTGTCTATCGTCTATGACACTCATTTAAAAAAAATTGATAACAACATCTCATTTCATGCTTAAAAAAAACGTATCATTTGATAAAAACAAAATCCTTTTCCTTGGATTCTAATTATTATTATTATTATTATTATTATTGATACAAAATTCTTGATATTTTTCTTAGAATCTAATTATTTTAAAAATCTTAAACGAACACAATTAAAAAACTTATTACTATAAATTAGAAAAATGTTAATGAGTGTCTTTAAGACATTCTTTAAAAACCTTAAATGATAAATTGTTATGAAAATTTGTGTATTGAAAACATTAGAAATTGAAATATTTGATTTTTTTAAAAATATTTTCTTAACTTTGAATCCTTAGAGAGTGTCCCCAGCCACTCGTCAGCAAGACCTATAAATTACTACTAATATTTTTCAACCACTAAAATATGACAAATGCTAACATGACACTTGTTAATGCATTAATGAAAGAAATTTCAAATTGAAAATTGTGCATTTTATTTTTTAATGAGTTAAGAATTGTTGATTTCGATACATAATTACCATTTGAGAGTTATTTAATATGTGTCCTTAAGACGCAAGTTAACATAACCTTGAAATATATCCATTATATTTCCCTTGTTTGGTTGTTTGAACAAAAGAGACCTAAAAACTTAACAGCAGACGGTAGTGAGGAGGTGAAAATAAAAAAAGCATGAACAACATTCTTAAACATCAATCTCTACGTCCATTTTCTGATTACTTACTGCTGCTATCTTGAACTCATTTTTTGTATACTCACACTTCAACTGCACGACGCTTACATGTGTAAGATAATTTGTAT
This sequence comes from Medicago ruthenica, assembly GCA_018208015.1. Taxonomy (NCBI): domain Eukaryota; kingdom Viridiplantae; phylum Streptophyta; class Magnoliopsida; order Fabales; family Fabaceae; genus Medicago; species Medicago ruthenica. The sequence continues at coordinate 32,836,499 of CM031377.1, read as the reverse complement.
TGAAGCTAATATTCTTCAATTTACCACCTGAGTAAGCTACATGAAAACCTTGAAATAAACTATGATTTCATGCGGTTGGGATTTCCTTATTTCACACAGTCCGCACATCGTTAACCATTGGATCAAGATCTAACTCTAGATTAATAAAATTGACATATTTTGTGAACTGTCTAAACTTAGTCTAACGGTCACAAACGAACTAACTGCTTAAATGCAATGAATCCATTTTTGAAAAAGAAAGGGTGGGAAAAGAAACATGATGAAAATAAGAATCCAATGCTCCTCTGCGGTTAAAAAAATTAGAAAAATGGAAAACAGAAAACTTAGAATAAGTATCAGATACATTAACTTAACTGAAAGTTGAAACCAAACAGAAAAGTTCACCAAAACATAGTCCAATCATGTAGAAGTTAAAAATAAGAGTAGGGTGGAAACAAATTCATTATAAGCTAATAATTCTTCTCAACTGTGTACCACTCCAATTCAAAACAAAATCTTCCTACAGTTCCTCTAACTGGGGGTTGGGGATAGATGATACGCCTCACACTACTCAACTACCACGACCTGCAGATTATCATCCGTCTACTTGAATACTCCGTCAGCTCTATGGTTCAATCACAAATAGGGGCTGCAAGGGAAGAAAATAAATCAAACCTCTAATGACAAGGATATTAGTTTTGCTTGTGAGTTACTTGTCACTAGAGTCTGAAATATACTTACAGTATCAATGCTTACAGACTTAGCATCTTCCGCAATTATTTCAACTATAGTCCCTGACTGATCAGCCTGTATAGTACACAAATATAGTCTTAGATGCCACATGAACATCAGACAATAAAACTTGCTACAACTCGCACATCTTTTATTGACTTTTTTTATTTGCATTTTGTAGTTACAAACCAAGTTAGAAATCAAATTTAAGCATATTTATGCATTTTTTTGATGCAATGTTTATTGTATGGAGATGTCTAACCCTAATCCATAAAAACAGTGAAGTGTACCTAATCTGCCCAATTGATTTTAGTAGTAGAATCAGTACTATTTTTATGTACAAAATTTTATTACTAGTTGAACACAAGCTATTTCCTCCTTATGACATAAAAATACAACTGTTAGAAGGATTCTTTGCTTTATCTATTCTGCTTGAATGAACTTCACTGTTACAAATTCTTTATAAATGTGAAGAAAACCTTAGCAAAAAAACTAAACACGCGTTAAGAAACTTGTGAAACTACATCAAACTTTAAAACTACTCTAAGTCCTTATATTTAAATAGTAACAAAACTTATCCACATATTATATGAAACATGAAGGACTACTGCAGAAAGGAACCGTTAAAGAGAATAGGAACAAAGCCCACAAAAAAAGAAAACAAAAAGAACAATCATCCAGAGGAATAAATCCACCTATATGCTTTCTCTTTCCTCCTTTATGTGTCTCATTCAACTTTTCCCAATATTTGATTACTTGGACGTCACATTTTCTTAGTAAGTTTTGTTTCAAGGTAAAAGGCATCACTTTAATCATGGATTTATCATAAATTTTTTTTGAGGGGTATTGTCAAAATATAGGAATATAAAACAATATAATAAATTGAAAATCCTAGATACTTTTAAAGTGCAACACATAATCCTAAAATACCAACAAAACAAAATGAGTAATGTAGTATAGATGGTGAAAGCATCGGAAAGCAACTTGCAGCTTGTGTTTAAGGCACTTACCAAACATAAAAGCTACTTCAAATCATTTCTCAATAGCAAGGGAGTACCGATAGTGCTAAACTAAAATGTACCCAAGTTTCCAAGCTATGTTTGTCATATTAGGTTTTTATATTGGGTCTAACTCATCCTTACAAAACCGGTTTTCAAGGTAAGGAGTGTCACTCCTTATAAACTGTAGTCATGTCTTATCCTTAATCTATGTGGGACTTGGTTTTTCCACAACACCCCCTCACGCTCAGCACTATTGGGCTTGGTACGTGTATATAAAAGATGGGTGGCTCGAATCGATAGGCTCTAATACCATATTAGGTTTTTATACAGGGGCTAACTCATCCTTACAAAACTGGATTTCAAGGTGAGGGGTGCCACTCTTTATAAACTCTACTCTAGTAAGACCTTATCTTTAATATAGGTGGGACTTGGTTTTTCCAATACTTTGGATCATCAGAAAGCTAGTGATTTATTTGGATGTTCAGGCCAAGAAATTCAGAATATTTCACCAGGTAGGACTACCAACAAACAACAACTAAGCTTTATAGTCTTATACCGACTACTGAGGAGACGGGTCTCCGAAAAACAAAATATTCAGAAAAACAAAATAGAGTGAGGCATACCAGGCCAGGAAAACCAATGTGTGGCAAAAATCCTAATGTATGTTTATGAGTAGTCAGTTTTGTTACACTCATAATGCACTGATGTCCTACAGATTCATAGACCTGAAAGTCATGTGATGTGTGCTGCTCTAGTTAAGGAACAGCTAAATAGTTATTTTTACCTAGCCCTCGCGTTTGAATTTTGTAGAATTGTTGGTGAAAAACTGGTTTTCCCACAAGGCTTGCAGTAATTCTTGTTGAACTAGTTCAAAGGAGAGCAAGATGTTATGGCAGTGTGCTTCATATGTTGTTCTGCGGCATCTTTGGTTGAGGTGGAATTTTAGATTTTTTGGGAAAAATCTTCACCCCTAGACTTGTTTTATGAAAGGCTTATTTCATGGCTTCACTGTAGTGCTCTTCACATGGTTCTTTCATGTTTTCCTTGGTTATTCAAACAAAGGGAAACAAAGGGATAGTAAAACATTTTTGTGTTATGAAGAATGCTAGCAACACCTTTTCAGAACTCTCTTTATTCGTGAGGCCAATACAAAACATCACTCAACAATAAAGAGTGTCAAGGAGTATGTTGCTAGCATTTCTCTTGTATTAATGTTGTCTCTGCCTCACTTTTAGTTTCGGTTGTTGTTTTAACTAAGGAGAATACCAAAACCTCCTTGATGCCTCTTCTTTCATTCCAATGATATTCTTCAATCCAAACATCACTTGCTGAGTTGACGGTCCCTAATTGTCTACCTAACATGTTTCTAGTAGTCATTATGCAGCTCATGCTACATGACCCTCCTAATAAACTAACACAATAAGGTTTGAAAACAGGCTTGAAGCGGGAAATGGAAAACAGAAATCCACAATCAAAATACAATGACCATTCTACTCCACATTTGAACATCTTTTATTTTTCATTTCCATTTTGTCAAATCTCTGCCATGGCGTTTTAGCATGGTGGATTTTGTGTCAGTCGCAATTGGCCCTAACACCTATTATATCTGTCGTGTTTCCTCCATAGGCCGCAACGCCATGTTTATATTGCAGGTTTTTGGCTAACACCTATTATATCTGTCGTGTTTCCTCCATAGGCCGCAACGCCATGTTTATATTGCAGGTTTTTGGCTAACTGCCATAATCCACCATTGATAACACTGCCGCTAACCAGTAATTAAGATTTTTCTTTGCAAAAAGAAGCATGTATACTTTGGTGTCATAAACTAATTAAATTTTCTTGACAATAGCGTATAGTAAAGTAATATAAATCCTTACCGAGGGAAAAAAAAATACAAATATGAGCATAGAAGAGAGAAAAATCTAAACCATGTTAATGAAAATACCATCCTATGTAGGGATCCTCTCCGTTTCTCAAAAGAAATGGAGAGCTCCATTCTATAGTTGTGTGTATAATAGCACACATTTCTAAAACATGTGACATATATTAAGCATTTATGTGGTTTTCTTTATACACACAAAACTATAGTAATGAAGCTCTTCATTTCATTTGAGAAATGGAGATGATCTTAACCACTTATAGAGTCATAGTATGTAGAATTCAAAATTTTAGACAGCAGTTACCATAAAAATAACATAAATTTAAACTTACTTCAATTTCATTCATCAATTTCATTGCTTCAATGATGCACACGACTTGCCCCTTCTTTACTATGTCTCCAACCTAAAGAAAGAATCCTTCATATACAGCTGCCGAAAAGCATTATACAACGAATTATATATAATTAAACGGATCTACCTTCACAAACGGAGGTTCACCCGGTGCAGGACTTCGGTAGAATGTCCCTGCCATGGGGCTTTTAAGAGGCGGACGTGATGATTTAGGAGCAGGAAGAGCCTGAGTACGCGATGGCGCAAAAGGTCGCACCGTTTGCGAAGGTGAAGGTGGTGATGGTGAATACAACGCTGCAGGTTGAGGAGCATATTCTGGTTGGGGCATAGCCTCTTTTTTCCTGATTATTACTTCACAGTTTAGATGCTTCAGCTTCAATTCTGCAATGTCTCTTGTATCAACAAGCCTGCAGTAGAAAAATATACACGAAGGTTTTCATTGCTCCCCTCCAACAATGTTGGAAAATTTCATATATTTGTTACTACTTAATATCAACAATAAGTACTCCCTCCATTTCAAATTAACAGTCGTTTAAGATATCTACACAAATATTAAAAAATGCGTTAAATTGGCTAATGAACATAGTAGTTTTAGCAAATTAACCCTATTTACTACTATTTTCTTGTTTTAATTACCACCAATTTTCTTGTTTTGAAAGTTCAACACAACCAATTATTAATAAATGCATGCTTGATAATTTTTTGGTTAATGAAAAGTTGCAATAAAAAATACATGTCTCATATATAATTAATGAGGGGAAAATAGAAAGATATAATTAATGATGCATTGGAATGACAAAGAGACACTTAATTTGAATTTTTTTACTTTTGGTAAAACAACTAGTATTAATTTGGAACAAAGGGAGTAGCATTTATCAAGATTGAAGCAGCGGGTTACTTACTTGACAAGACTTGCAACTTCAGTAAAAAACTCAGAGACTGATTCTTGATTTGCCAAGACTGAAGAAGATGGTTCAATTGAAGGTGTGGTCGGTGGTTCAACATCTGATTTGGCTTTAGGAGGCACATCATTGGAAGAACCATCAAGGGCAGCCTTGTTGAAGCCAAAAAGAGACCAAAATCAGCATAGAAACGTAGGTCTGTATGGGTGCAGTGCGCACATATCTATCAAGAGAACAAATTTTGACAAACTTATAGTTTGCAGCATACATGTATGTATTTTATCACAAACTCAACTGTTAATTTTCCAATCAATGATTGTAATTGTGTTTTTTATCCTCTAAAATCCCCTCTTAGATTAGAAGATAAAAAATTCAAATCTAAAAACACACATATAAAGCCATGTAACAGTAGCACCAACCCTTCAGATTTGGATAAACAACTTAATTTGCAGTGTACAGCATAAGTGCTTATCATGATTAGCGCTTACATATAAGTTATTTCTATAACAAAAGATAAAATTAAATTGAATTGTTTTAGTATAATCTATAAGCTGTTTTCATAAGATATCTTACAGAGCTTATGAATGTGTCATAAGTTGTTTTCATAAGTTCTCCAAAACAGTCAGTCAAGTGGTTATGTTAGTAAATAAGCTCAAATAAGTCAATTCAAACAACCACAGGCCCTAAAGGCATCAGACACCTCTCAGGTGGTGACACGGAAACAATACCGACACATATGGTTGCAGTTTGTCACTTCAATTTTGTCAAATTATTATCGGTGTCTATGTGTCGGTATTATGTTCGATCTTCATGTCCGTGCTTCATAAATATGAAGTGTAAAAGGGAGAATGTTTACCTCATTTAATTGGGCCTTAACCCTGGGGCATGATAGCATATGATTAGGTGGGCATCCCTGCACACAGACAGACAGACATACATAAATTAGTGACATAATTAAAATTCCAATTAAAAACAAAGTATAAATATTAATTTTGGAAGATAAAATGTGATATGGAAAGAGATACCTTGGTGAAAAAGCGGAGAGAGTTGTTGGAGTTGGGAGAGAGACGAGGGAAAGAGATGGAGGAATGAGAAAAGCGTGCAGATTTGGTGGAAGCTGCTGCAACAGTTACAGTTGCAGCAGCAGAAGGTGAAGTGGAAGACAACGAGGAAGCCATGAATCAAACTGAAACTGAAACAAGCAAGTTTTGATTGATGTCGGATCGATGAAATCTAAGGTTCTTTCACTCTTGTTTTCTGTTCAGTGGGGTAGGGTAGCTCAACTACACCAGCGCACACTTGCGATATCCAATGCATCTACTGTTTTTTTCTTAAGGTAAATAATACACGTAAAAAAAAAAAACTTTGAAAACTCACACAAAAATAAAAATACATTTAGGGTTCAAACTTTAAACTCGATAAATACGAAAAAAAAATGTTTGGTCTAGAACTTTTAGTATTTTCAGTTGAGTTGGGTATTGTAGATTCAAAAGGAGTGGCCTATATTTATATTTTAAATATGAAGCATTAATTATAGTCTATAGGGATTAGGTTTAGTTGTAAAACAAACATCGATTCCAAAAGTTTTGAGTTCAAGCCCTATTTACACTCTTGAGAAGAGATAAATGAAAATCTCTTTATGATTGTTATTCTTGCATTGAAGTAAGCATCCTCTCGCTCTAAATTTCTCATATAAAAAAGATGTTATAATTAAAATCTAAATTATATAGTCATATATTCAACAATGTAAGTAATTGATAATATTTATATATAACATAATTGATTCTGTTGGACCTGAGATCCTTGAGTTGATGACGTTGAATGGCCTTTGAGTAAGACACTTCCGTCAATTGTTGCCTTTCTCTCAGTCGCATGCGGCCTTCTTCTCAAGGCGAATAGGGGTGATGTACATGCACGTGCTCCAATGATCAAATCACTGAGTGGCATGGGACGATAGGTGTATATGTGTAAAGTGAATGCACCTGACCCTATGTGTTAGAGCCAATATTTATGGTGGAGATTTAGGGTTTTTACCCTTCTACCTTTACCTGGACAAATGTTCTGGAAGCACATTCATAGTCCTTTGAGAAACAGTTGTTAGTGTTTGTTCCATGACAAATTTGTGCGACAGATCATGTTGGTTGTTCACCTTTAGTCAGTTTACCCTTATGCCACAGACCGTGCTGATTGTTCACCTTCAGGTACGTTTGCTCCTATGCCACGGCCCCGTTTACTCCTTTCGTGAGGATCCCTTTAGAACTTATTAGTGGTTGGGTGTCGGCTCATACCAGAACAATTACCCCAAGCTATTAGCTGAGGGACTCAAGTGATAGTTGTGTATGAAGTTGAATGGGAAGCTCTTGTTGTTCGAGTTCGTTCGTACAAAGTTTCGTTTCTTAAGCCATCAGATCTGGTATTGAGAGTTGGGTCGTCGGTCTTGTGGTTTCCAACATGGGTGCCTTTGGTCTGGCTAGCTTGTGGCGAATTGGTCGTTGGGTTTGTTAGAGGACTCATTGTTATTGTCTTTCTTCTTGTCTGACCTAGGTTAGAGTATTAAAAGGGGAGTCTTTTGAAGGTTCTTGGTTATGTGGTTACCTTGGAAGTGTTAGCCTTTATGTTATCCATTGTACTGCCAGTTTCTTCGAAATCGGTAATTTGACTATTCTTCTCCATTTGTCAACGTTCCCTCTCCCATAGCTAAAAAAAATAGGGTCTATATTTGCAGCCTAACGTTTGACCATTCTAGGTTACCTTGAATGCTTTGAAAATGTATCTTACGAGGCTCAATTCCCGGCTATAATATGAGGTATCATCCTCCAAAACCTCTCACATCTTTTCCTTCCTCTTCTACCTCTTCTCTAGTATTTGCTTTATTCTGAATTTATTTTTTGGAGGTTGTTCATCAAAGGAGCATTGGAGGTTTGAGACTGTCTTGAGCGATTATACGTCATCATCGGCTAATATTGGCGCTCTCATTTCCTTTAGATTGAGATACAATGAGTGTTGGGTTAGTCAACAGTGGCTTACCACGCAGAACCAAAAATTGTTGTACAATTTCGCAAACCTACACTCACCCTTATATAGGTGAGGATCAACTTGTAATACCCCTATACAAATCAAAATATCTGTTGTGGATGGCCTATTATTCAAGAACATCCACAAAAACAAAGACACCTTTAAGGGAACCAATCGATTCCAAATACAATCATCGATAACATTCTCGTTTCTTATCGCATTGTACGTATCTTTGACTGTGTAACCACCTCATGAAGCTCTATTCCAAGATAAAGTACTGTTCATATAAACCTACAACGAAACCTTAGCCAATGAAGTCCCAATAAGGCGTCCACACATTGTTGTGGTCTACATGCAATGATGAAGAGTCGCGTCACACATAATCATAAACTCAAAGCATTTTTTAGCCCTTCATTTGATCCAATGATTGCCTGACCATCGTACCTCAAGGGTAAATCCAACATATCCACACAGAAGTTCTATAAATACGCATGGCGCATGGAAAGCAAGGTACACACTCTCATTTAAAGAAATCTCCTCAAAGCTCATTAAAACTTCACAAACTTTAACATTAGAGTGTCTTTGCAAGTGCACCCTCTTACATTGATGAAAAATTTGCTCTAACCACCATGAACCACCGCAACAGATGTTTCACACCACCTCCAACAAACTATTATGTTCAATCAGAAGAACAACTATAAAACACAATAGAAAGATCTAGATACATATACATTATTTGTGAAGATAACTACATCTCATCTTATTTCCAAACATTCATTAAAAAAATATTCATTCAATCAATCATATTACTTTTTATAATCACAAAAAAGAAATTACCTTTTTTTTTTAACCAGAAAAGAAATTATAGTTTTTTAATACTACTAATAGATTAGCCTAGCCCAATGATGACTGCAGCAGCAGAATAAATCAATAAAGGATCTAAAACAGTTGTTTAATTCCATTTTGTAGCAGTTACCAAGAACCGATTCTGAAACCAAAAATGGCTTCCCTTTCCCTTCTCCACAGTCCTTGCATTTTCCACCACACCCCCAAATCCTCAACCCTAACCCTAAAACCAAATCCCAATTCCCTTTCATTCTCACCCTTAACACCACCATCACCCAAACTCAAACTCAAACTCAGAAACGGCGTCGTTAAAGCCAGCACATCCACACCCGTAGCATTAGACCGTTTAATCTCAATCGCCGCATACACACTTCCATTCTTCAATTCCCTTCAATATGGTCACAACATTCTCACTCAATACCCTAAATTCGCACTCCTCTTGGACCCAATCATTCCTTTCCTATCTATCTACAGATCCCTCCCTCACGCTTCGGTCATCGCGTTTTTTGCACTTTACTTGGGAATTGTGAGGAACCCTATTTTTCCACAGTATGTTAGATTCAATGCTATGCAGGCGCTTACGTTGGATGTGCTTCTGGTTCTTCCTATGCTGTTTCAGAGGATATTTTCTCCCGGGAGATATGGATTGGGTTTTAAGGTTTTGGTTTGGTCGCATAATGTTGTGTTTGTTTTTAGTATTCTGTGTTTTGTTTACAGTGCTTTGTGTTGTCTTGTGGGTAGGACTCCTTACTTGCCTTTTGTTGCTGATGCCGCTGCTAGACAAATCTGAATATCATATTATAGATGTATCAAACAATTACTCTCTTTTGCTTTTCTGTTTGTTGTTTTCAGTTACTTGAATGAATGAATGAATACAATTAATTGTCCTTCTTCTCAGTTTCCATTTTCTAATTTGCTAGCAATTTATAATCTGTTTGATTAAACCGCTGCTAGACAAATCTGAATGTCATATGATAGATGATAGGATTTCTATGTGTTGTATTGAATTGTATCAAACAATTACCCTCTTTTGCTTTTCTGGTTGTTATTTTGAGTTTGTTGATTGATTGAATGAATACAATTAATTAGCCTTTTCAATTTCTATTCACTAAATTGCTTGCAAACTTTAGATTTATGGAGCTTTTGATGTATCACATATGTTGCAAATCTGTTTGATTATACCGTGTAACCAATGAGTAACTGTTTTTTATTAAACAAAACTATTTTACGATTGTGAAAAACGTAACTAAATAGTGAATCTATGTTAACTCACTAAATTCTTTGACAAATAGACAACATTACCCGAACAAAATTCGCTTCTTGTTTTACATGGAATTTGACGCTGCACATGTACTTCCTAATAAGATACGTTTAACACTGCCCCGACCCACATGCGGATGTTAATTGACAAACAAATGATTTTGTCCATGACAACCAAAACAAAACTACTAATATTTCAAAGCACAATTTGTTGATCATGAATTCTGGATTCTAGTCTTTAGAAATCGTTGATTAGATTGTGGCCAAAATTCGTTGATCATGAATTCTGGAGTGTTGGTAATGGAGGGAGTATAGAGGATTGGTCTGACAAGTGGATCGATCCTAATATACGGCATTGAGGATATGGATGTTAGTATTCCTAGTGTGTTGAGTAATGTAAAAGTTGCAGACTTTGTTGATAGCAATGATGATTGGAATTTTCAGTTGTTAACAGATTGGATGCCTGATCAGATTTTGCAGACTTCTTTCTATTATGCCTCCAAGTATGAATGAGGAGAGGACTTGAGTGTGTGGCTGGGTGAAGTTCATGGCGAATATACTGTGGCGACAATTATCATTTGTTATGCAGTTCTGAGTTTAAGGAATCTCATGATTTATGGATTAAAATTTGAAAACTTCAAGTTCAAGAGAGGGTCAAATTCTTTCAGTGGCTCGCGATTCATGGTAGGTTGATGACAAATTTTCAAAAATATGTTATGAGGTTGAGTAGTACTTGTTGTAATTTGTGTGGGGCAGAGTCAGAAACTATTTTACATGCTCTGAGGGATTGTCCTTATGTAATGGTGCTTTGGCTTATGTTGTTCCGTTACAGATCAACCAAAGAAAGATGTGTCTGTACTTTTTGGTTTTGATCACAAGTATCATTTTGTGCAATGCACTCATCATATACTAATACGGTCATCTATTTTAAGCAATCTCTTCAAAAATATTATGTGCACACCCACTCACACACACATATCCACATGAAATGACACTTGTGTAAAAGTTAAGCAAAACCAAATATAATCTAACTGATGAGAGTATAACTGACTTACCAAGATCCTCAGCCTTCTTCAACTTTTCACTTATCATCTCATGTGTTCGAGCATCAGGAGTAATTATAGGAAGGAGTGCTAGCGGTGGTGGATTTGGCAGAGGTTGAGGAAAAGATGCCCTATCTTTTTAAATGTATAAAAAAGAAGCATAGACTGTTTGAAAATTGATACATAGCCAAAAGATTTGGTATTAACAGTATTCTCCCATAAAACAGTGATCATAATCAGATAACTAACTTTACTGTCTAACAATGTGAATTGCAAAAGAAAGAGACACAACATTGACAATCACAAACAAATCTTCATATTCAAGGGAGATGATAGACTTGTTTGTCTGCTCTTTTATTCTGAGTTCTACAATCTCCAAAGCTCGAATCTTCATATCTGAAAGGCCTTCAATATCTGCAAGTGCAAAATTATTTTACACCGGTGAAAATAAACAAAAACCATAAAGTTGGCATTAAGGAATAAAAGCATCTAATCGCAAATAGTTCCATAGCTAATCAAGTTGATTTGATCAGCAATTTTAATACTAATAAGATCTTGCAAAGGGATGTTACTGCCAACATCTCCACTCAATCCCTATAACATGCCAAACCTATCAACATTCCTAGAGTTTTACTGGCATTAGGTATAATATGAGAAAAAAAATCTCTTACATAATACACCCTCTGGTCACTATTATAAGCAAATATTTACATTTTGCATTCATTCAATTAATGATGTATATGGTTTTTATTATAGACCACATACGTCATTTAATGAATGAATCTAAAATGTTAGTTTTTGCTTATATTAGTGACCGGAGGGTGTACATCATAAACCTTTTTAGCTCTTTGTTGTGATTTTGTTAGTTCTTCATTTCATTTTTTGTTCGCTTTTCACTACCAGATAAATGTTTTTTAGGCAACATCTTAAAATAAATCAAATACTCAATAGAAACCAAAACAAAACAAAAAACCATAGAAGTAGAGAACAATAGCACATGGGAAGTCGACTGAAATTTTAGCACCTGAAAAATAGAGACTGAAATTTTAGCACATGAAAATAATAGCACCAAAAAAATAAAAGTATATCAACGCGTAATTAATTAGATTTTAGCCTTTTGGACGCACAATTCTCCAATATTAAACTCGTAACAACAATAATACTTGATACGAGTTTGTCCTATCCTTAAAACAGTTTTACCAATCAAACAATGTACAACTGGAGTTGTCATCTCCTTTCCTTCGTTTTTAGCAAATCAAACGCACCCCAAAGATACAAGAACTCCTTTATAAGTTACAAGTACATCATTCCTCTTTTTATATGCTACAAGTATCTCTATCAAGTTCATTATGACGTGTCAATATCAGTGTTAGACTGTTGTTAACATTGTGTCTCGAATGGGGAATTTAAGCACACTTCATCACTCATATCAATAATTTTATCACACTTATGATAAGAAATTGCCTCATTAAATTAATGAGACATTCATTATTTTTTACGGTTGATATCTCAGCTATGCTGGCACCCCAAAATATCGTGTCAAATGCACCTCATCCTATATATTATTAATAAAAAAGAAAAACAAAACAAAAAAAGTTGGGTGTGTAAGGACCCCGATCCCCGAGACTACTAATCAACGATAAATAAACATCTAACATGCAATCGGAATCTTACATTTCTTCATATAGCTCATATTAAACATATAATATGAAAATCTCATCAATAAAAATAAACAGATCACAGCGGAATATCTCGACATACATATAATCATCTCGGGTCATCTCAAAATAATACATAAGTATCTGGATCCTAAAGATCACTCAAAATAAATCCAGCAGAGTACGAAAATAAAATCCCCAAAAGACATCCTAATCAGAGCTCCTAACTCTAGACATCTCCAAGCAAAGCAGAAAAACATGAGCTAGGCGCCAAGCCAAAACCCATCACGACTCACCGATAGCAAATACTCAATCTTGCAAATCTACAACCACAAGAGATGAGGCAACAACAGTCACTGGAGGTAAGATATACATTCATTAATAAGGAATAATAAACGAGTGTAGTTCGGACAACATTCATATTATCAACAATATTCAAACATAACAAATTTGGTTATCCGAAATTCAAGAACATGTAACTCATAATCATATTCTCATACAAGTCTAACTACTCCATCCTATCAGCTCATCATTTACAATCATTCAATTCATACCCTCATCGATAAACAATTATCAAGTCAATTAAGACAATTCATCATATCACATCTTCAATGCACATTTACCAATTAGATGCACAAATTCTCATCAACACATCAATACATAAGACTCATACTTATGCAATGTTCCTAGATGACTCTAAATGCATGTGGTACCAATCATCGTCACTTTTTGGATATCGGAACTTACCGAGTAATCCCATCGTCACTAACATCGTCACTGGAACTCATGAATGAATGCATGATCTTATATTCGACTCTCATCAAGTACACATAAGACTCGACAACAACATCATCATCATTATCATATATTCTCATATGATTAAACATCGTCACTTATTAACATCATCACTTATCATATAAATTTTCATATGATCAAACATCGTCACTTAATACATAACATGTATCATCATCATTTAATCAAACATCATCATCAATAGCATCACCAATATCATCATTCACATATTCACATCACAAATTTTACTCAAACAAAGTCACACTAACCCATCACTAATTTACTCATCACATTTTCATCATTAATCACTCATAGCACATCATTATGAATTGCAACTCCATCAATACATACTCATTTATTAGCTCTAAAGGCTCCCTTAGACTCATTATTAATTATAAGGATGTTTCATGGTTCATTGGAAAAGTTACGCTGAAGTTTCATAAAAAAATGTACATGACCTATGTGTAGTATTTTAATCATAACTCAAGTTATAGAAATCTAAATGAAGTCAAACCAACGGAAAATGAAAGATAACATCCATATCTACAACTTTCATGTTTACACCGAAACTCGGTTCGGAACGAAAAATAGTGAAAAAAGTTGAGTTTTCAAGTTGGTCTCACAAAAATCGTGTCCCAATTTCCTAAAATCGTGGCCTGATTTTTGTCGAGCCAAAACTCCTTTTTTTGGGCCAAAACCGTGGCCCAATTTCACCAAATTGTGGCCCGATTTTGGCTGATAAACAGCCAACAAAATCAGTTTCAAAAACGCGTTTTCACCAAATAATCACTTTTAAATCACTTAATTCAATCCCAACACACCCAAATCATTCCAAATTATTACCCATGATCAAAACACTTATAATTAACGCTTTCATTGTTGGAACAAAATGTGTAAACAATGTCTCTTTGAGTTTTGATGATAACAAGGTATTAAAAAGAAAATTGGATATGCTAATGCTTGTTCCAAGTGTACAGGACCATAGACTAAAAATTATTCAAGTATCAATCAAGTTTTTAGTTCTGAAGGAACAAGTTAAGAGCAAGGAAATTTGTTGGAAGCTTGTGTTACAAGTCAGAAGCTGAAGTCTGAAGGATCAGAAGCTGAAGACTCAGACTCTGAAGTCTGAAAGATCAGAAGCTGAAGACTCAGACTCTGAAGTCTGAAGTATCAGAAGTCAACTGGTGTCACTGTCATCAAGGACATAGTACAACCACGACTTCAACAAACTTCTCAGAATCATAAACGTACTCTGCAACTTTGTCTCCTTGGAAAAGACATCCAATCCATTTTAAGGAAAGGATTCAAATAGTATTCTTCATGGTACGTAGTCCAAATCAAGGAATAAATCAACGTTGGATCAAGCTTCAAATCAAACGACTCTATTGATGATTTGACATCTTCTCAACGTCTCTCTACTCCTCTATATAAAGGACTGAAGACTTGAAGAAACATATAAGACTCTACCAATTTCTTACAAGTGCCAAAACTTTGCCAAATTCTATACGCATCAAACACTTAGAAATTCTTACAAACTTTCTTATCTTAGAATTTCTTAAGTCTAGAGTCTGATAATTGTGTTGTATTTTGTGAACACCACTGATAGTATATCAAGTGTTCAAACCAAACATATTTCTTTGTAATTCTGTTTGATGAGAAGTCTCTTGCTTTGTGCTTGAGCAATTAGAAGTCTCTTGCTCTGTGCTTGAGCAATCAGAAGTCTCTTACTTAGTGTTTGAGCATAGGAAGTCTCTTGCTTTGTGCTTGAGCAATTTGTAATCATTGGATTATAGTTAAAAATCTCTTGTAAGTGACAAGGGGACTAGACTACTTCTGGATTGTGGAAGGAACCATGATAATTGCTTGTGTCCTCTTTCTCTCTTTCTCTCTCTCTCTCTCTCTCTCTCATTTACTTTTTATCCGCTGCGTCTGAACTCTGAACTTAGTTTCAGATTCTGATCATACATCAGAAGCTGAACTAACTCTTAGTTTTTGAGAAAGAAATAGCCAACACAATTCAACCCCGCCTTCTTGTGTTTTTCTCACCTTCATTCACCACTTCATAACACCAATTACACATTCAAAATCATAATTCCTATCCACTTTTCCAAAACTTCAACAACAACACATAATCACAACTTAACCATGAATTTATCACTTCAAATCTCATACAAACAGGACATTCTCATACCCAATATCATAACAAGAATATAGAACACATCTTAACATCATTTCATCAACAAGTTAGTCATTTCAACAACAACTTAATCATTTTCACTTAATTGAGTTATTTTCATCAAAACACCAACACCAACAACTTATTTCACAACAAACCACATAATAAACATTGTCTTTTGATTACAATCACATCCTTAACATTAACACAAACTAACAACAGCAAATTAAGCAGATTCGATCAAATAAGAACTTTTTAGCAAAATCACTTAATTCACAACTTATTTCACATAACTTCATGATTTCTCAAACAAATTACATACTCATACTTATAATCAATTACATAATCAACAAACAACACTTAATCATCATATTAATCATCACAAACATCAAAATTCATCAAAGTATCAAATTGACATAATGAAAAATGAAGTTTAAGATGAAGAAAGCATGGAATTATCAAGTTTTGACATGCTTAATTTAATCAATAAAAAGGAGCACAAATTTACCAAAAATTCAGCAACATAATTCATACAATTAATCATAATCTACAACACCCAAACACACCATAAGCTTATTAAAACCAATTAATGAAGATAACCTTTCCCCTTACCTTGATTCTTCACTTCTCTTGCGAACCCACTTGAAATCAACAATCTACCCCTTTAGTTCTTCTAGATTCCTCTTCTCCAAGTTTCTCTCTTGTTTTCTCTCTCTACCTCTCTCTTGTTTTGTGACAAATGAGAAAACTTAATGAAATAACACTACACTATTCTCTTAAATATTAATGGGTTAGGTTAACTCACCTTAATGGGCTTAGTCAATTCTCATGACACTAAAAATAACATTACACTTTTACTAAGCTTACACCCCCTCTAAATTACTTTTACACCACAACTCCAAACATTTAAATTTCTAACTTCCTGAATATTACAAGTTTGCCACTACCATTGAAATGACTAAAATACCCTCAAATCTCAAAATTCGATAATCACCAAAATAAACAATTAAGCACACATAAAATAATTAAATAAATAAATCATAAAAATTGGGCTGTTACAGGGTGGGCCTCATGATCCTAAATGTGTCTCACATCGTGTTTCATGATCATGAATGTGTCTCACATGATCTTGCATTATCAAATTCAATTCTACAATCCTTTCAATCAATTCAAGAAAGTTGAAATTACTCTAGTAGACCGCTTTTCAAGAAAGTTAAAAGTAATAAAAATACCTTTATTTATATACTGTTTTTGACAACTTGACATAATTATTAATAGACTATAAATATTTTTTTAAGGGTATAAATATTTTTTTGGAGCTCTTTAAATAATATATATATATATATATATATATATATATATATATATATATATATATGTATGTATATATATATATATTGACATGAAAATAAGATAAAGACCAGAATAATTTTACCTTTTTTTCTGTTAATTAGTTAATTAAAAGGTAATAGACCGGATACAATGGGCCGAATTAGTAAAATGTTTTTTGATAGTTGCACCTCAAAATTGCTCATATTACTGAAAATAACCGGTTCAGAGTTACGAGCCAATTGGATTTTACACAGAAATAGTTGATCTCGAGTGAATTTGAGGTGGCAACAATGTTTTTTTTACTATTACTTTTTCCATCCTATGGTATTCTCGCGGGCTCTATTTTTTTCTTCCAAAATTACCCTTTATCCGAACAACGTAAAAACTGAAGGCCAGCATGGTTAAGACTCATCCTTGCCTAGAGTTGGTGAAAATCCACTTCGGAAAGTATATTCCGCACGATATTTGAATTTTTTGAATTGTATAATCCGAAAACTCCACTTTTTAAAAAGCAAGAAAACTTTTGAATTATATATACAATCCGAAACCTTTGAATATATAAGGTTTGCCCATAACCTAGCAGAAGTTCACCACTGTTATCACCAAACACTACATACCCCTCCAAAAACACACCATTTTGGGCAAAAATGTGATTTGGAGTAGCAATATGGTCATCAAGGGGCGTTTACAACATCATTTTCGTCTGAATGCAAAAGTAATGTTCATATAAAACCTCCCTCATTCGATTTATAGGCGCTTTCCTTTTGATGACGTCAACCAAATTGTACTGACACCGTTCAGATTATCAAATCCAAAAACCTGCAATGTATTTCGAATTGTATAATTTGAACTGCACCAGTACAGTAACAACCCAGTTTTTCTAACAATGATTTCACACTGTTTCAATAATGGATGTTCCCGTTGATTCCTCCCATGAATTGGCACCTGACATCGAACCTCCTATTGTGTTGCCGACTGTTTCACTTGAAGTTGTAGATGATTTCGGAAATGCCAAAGTCGAGGATCCCCCACCGAAAGTTGATATTCCTTCCGGCGATGTGAAAGTAGAGGATGCTCCTCCGTTTGTTGTATCTCCAGATGTTGTTGTTTCTATTGATCATCGAGAACAAATTACCACCAAACAAAAGTTTACTACACGGAACGATTTGTTAGAGTGGGTTGGAGAGGAAGCAAGGAAGCTAGGATTTTCAACCGTTATTGGCAAATCATATAAAGGTGGAAATGGCAGAAATGCATTTGTTACAGTGATATGCGAAAGAGGAGGTCCGTATATCGAGTACTAGAAGTTGTCCGAGCGCAAAATATCTGGTTCGGTGAAATGTAAGTGTCTGTTTCGTGTGAGAGGTTATTTGTTGATTGCTGGTGATTGGAGCCTCAAAGTTGGTGACCGTAGACACAACCATGAGATGGTAGATGTAATATCCCGCTTAGACGTAACTTTCATCAGTATCATATAAGTTCGAGCAAGCAAGGGCATAAACGTAATTATGCGAGAAAAGGGATTTAAATAGGACGGCAAGGCAAAATTATTTCATTTTCACACTTCCCTTCTCTCTCTAAGAAGCTGAAAACTTCCCCTCCCTCTCTCTAGCTCACGCCCCATCCTCTCCTTTGCCACCATCCATCAATTTTCTTTCCAAAACTCTTGGGTCACAAGCAAGCACATTTATTGGGATTTCTAAGGCAAGATGAGTTAAGAAGAATCAAGGAAAGAAGTAGAACCAAGCTAGGGTTTGGTGATAGAAAGCTTGGCAAGGATCACAACAATTGCTAGGTGAGCTCCCAAGGTTTTAGAACCCACCATGAGTGAGTTTGGGTGTGATTTTCATCTTGAGCTAAGTTTAATGATTTTGTGCCCTAACTCCTTTAGCTTGTCAATTCCTTGTTCAATCATGTTTTAAACTGTCAATTTGCAATAGAAAATCATCCCTAACATTATTGGGATGCTTGGGTAAGTTGGATTGGGTCAAAATGGTGGAAAATCACGTTTTGAGCATTTTCTGTCCTGTCATGGTCGCTCTGTGAAGTTCAACTTTGCTCTGCGAAGTTGACAACATTTGGTTCTGGACCACTTCGCCTAGACTTTGCTCTGCGAAGCTGACAACATTTGGTTCTGGACCACTTCGCCTAAACTTTGCTCTGCGAAGTTGACAACTTTTGGTTTTTGACTCTTTTATAAATGTACCAACTGTCCAAGTGCCATATATAGCATCTAAAACCCTATTTTTCTCAAGGAACATTATTTTAACATATATGAAAGGCTTCCAACAAATGAGAGTATAAGCGAACAAGGACTAGGCAATGCATTAGAGGTACAAAGGGTAAAGGGTAGATGAACAGGAAATCATTACAAGTGGGATAGTAAGCCTCTAAGTACGACATATGATAACGATATGTCTAGATCCTATGATAGGATAGCAAGATGAAATGTACTCAATTAAGTGTACGAAAGTACGAGGATTGTTTCAATAATCAAAGCTTCAGATAAGCTTAAGGGTTTAGATTTCCAACAACCAAGTAAGAGGCTTATGAGAACGATAAGCTTAAAACCTTATATTATAGGTTAAGTATCACATGATTAATTACTTGATGAATGCATTAGATGTGCATATGAATAGAATAATGTATCAGATATACGTATGAATGATTAAGACAAGATTCAGATTATAAGTTAAACGTGTCCATCAGGCTTCGGATTATGCCGGATGGGACTCCTCCTAGAGGGTTGTCCACACGTATGTTAAAAGGTTAAACATGTCCAGCAGACTTCGGATTATGCCGGATGGGACTTCACCAAGAGGGTCGTCCACATGTAAGTTTAAGTTGTGTTCAGCAGGCTCCGGATTATGCCGGATGAGACTTCTTCGAGAGGGCTGTCCACACAACGATAAGAGGAGTCTGGTGTTAGCCTCAGATAGGAATTTTCATCGGTATGATGGGAGATGTATTTCGGGGTTACTCCACTCGGATGCACTCCGTAAAATGAACCAAGATAATTATTGTATGTTCAACGCTAACTTCTAACTTAACGATAAAAAAAGATGTATATATATGTTACATGAGAATATGACAATAGTCATCAGTTATCAGATAGTGATCCTAGATTTTCCCCTCGATCACTAAATTAGCAGGAAGTAGTCCAGTTTTCACGACTACATAGTATACCAGGCAGGTAATAACCCTTTATGGGAAGAGTTTAAGGCTTGGCGATCATAGGATTCCCCGAGATCGCCAATAGTTAGTGCATGGCAACCCTAGGTTTCCCCGAGGTTGCCAAAAATAGGTTGGGCTAGAGCTCACTGAGACATTATGTCTCATCCCATTCCTTCTGATGCAGGTTCGCAGGTAGCACGCCGCAAGGGTAAGGAGAAGGCTTTGGACTGATCGTGCTGATTTTATGTTGATGTTAGTTGTAGTTTACACAGATATTGTATTATGTGGTATCTTATCAGAGATGTTTGTACAAAGAGACAGATGTATTGATACTTTATGTTATGTATCATTATCAGTTAAACTTTCTGTATTGTAATTAATGTATCCAGTATGAAATTTTAATACCCGTATAAGATCCTATGCATTCTTTATATGGGTGTTACAGCAGATGTGTTGAAAGGTCATAAAACCGCCGGAAGTCTCAACCCAAATGAAAGTAGATACCTTCGTGAGTTGATAGACTCAAATGTTCCTCTGAGGTAAATTCTTACCAATTTAAGGAAAAGGAACAGTAGAACTTCAACTACTATCAAACATATTTATAATGCTTGTCACATGTATAGGTAGTCCATTAAGGGTACGAGAACAAACATGTAACATCTCTTGAAATCATTGGTTGGGAATGAGTATGTGTATTATTAAAGGAAGTGTACTGATTTCGATGATGTCAGAAATATTTTATGGGTGCATCCAAATGGTATTAAGTTGTTTAACACGTTCTCTATGGTGCTTGTGTTGGATTCCACTTACAAGACCAACAAATATCGTCTTCCGTTGCTTGAGTTTGTTGGTGTCACTTTTACCGAGTACACGTTCTCTGTTGCATTTGCTTATATGATATCTGAGATGGAAGATAACGTTACTTGAGCTCTTGAGAGGTGTATGTTGCATTCAAAAAATATATCACCCAAAGTAGTTGTCACCGATTGGGATAATGCTTTGATGAATGTTGTGGATACTGTTCTCCCAGAGGCTAGTGCTCTATTGTGTGAGTATCACATTGATAGAAATGTTAGAGCAAAGTGTAAGACAAATTGCAAAGTTAAGGATCTCAAAGGGAAGGATGAGAAAGAGATCAAGTAAAGTGAAGTGGTGAAGACGGTCATGGTTGCATAGGAGGATATTGTGAGTTCCGATATAGAGCAAGCATATATTGATAATTGCAACCGGTTCAAAGTTGCATGCGACAAGTTTCCTAAGTTTTTGGAATATGTTGAAACTACAATTTTGAGTCCGGTGAAGGAGAAAGGCTTGAAGTTTAGGGTGAATAAAGTCATGGATATAGGGAATACTTCAACAAACAGAGCTGAATCTGCACACAGCCGGTTGAAAAAGTATGTGACTAGTAGTATGAGTGATTCAAGTACACACTAGAATTCCGTTTGCAACATGTTAGTCACAACATACTTAGATACACACATTGTTCCAGAAGAGCATGATCATGCTTGAATATATGTTCAAAGGAAAATTGTTGTGGTCTAGGTTGATTAGAAACATATTAAGGAATGCTATGCATTATCTCGTAAATGAGGTTGATCGAGCAGTTGGGTGTGGTACAAATAAATCTAAGTGTGGTTGTTTAATTTTCATCACTTACAGATTGTCGTGTGCTTGTACGATATCATTGAAGATCAAGAACAACACCCCCGTCCGTTTGGATGAAATCCACACTCATTAGAAGAGGTTACGGTTCGAGTATGAAGGTGATCCTAAGGGTATAAAGACAGACATCTCTCTGTTACCATAATGAGATTTGCTTCAATTACCTTTTTTTATAAAAAAAAATTGAGTTTGGTCCTGCCCTGTTTTCTGCATTCTGTTATAGTACTGGTATATTTCATATTATATAATCCGAACACTATATATATATATATATATCTGTGTGTGTGTGTGTGTGTGTGTGTTTCAGCTTATATAGTCTGAAATGGTTGTATTTACACCCCATGCAGACATACCTGGTTTGCATGGATGAGGTGTTTGAGGCCTTTTGGATTATATAATCCAAAATATCACAGAGACAGAACATAATGCAATTTTTTTTCTTAGTTTTCTACATCATTCCAACTAACAGTTTTTTTACACATTGTAGGTTTGGTCTAAGGAGGCTGATTACAACATGAAGGTGCATATGAAAGAACAATTTCAACAGTTTGTTTTGCGGTAGACGACCTCTATGCGTCCACCGCCAAAAGGGTCTCCACTAAAGGGGCTCCAAAGAAAGATAAACATATCATTCGGTCGACAAAGCGATCGCCTTCGCTCTGGGAGCATGTTGACTCCTGGGATCCACAGACACATGTTTCACAAACAAATTCAACAGGGACAAGTAGAAAAAGTGCACGGAAAAGCAACATGTCTCCTAATCCTACTAAGCCAATTATGGTTAAAGTTAACATACCACACAAAGACCAAATCCCACCTTTCATGCATGAAATTATTGAGAAGGCGATGGATGTAGCTGGTGATGGTCATTGTGGGTTTCGTGCAGTTGCGGGCCTGCGTAACATGTATGTTGATGATCACCAGATGATCCGTTACCAACTTCAAAAAGAGCTTATCAGTGAAGAAAATGAGCACTATCAGCAGTTAATTGGGTCGAATATGCGATATAAACAGGTCTTAGGCGCTCTAACCTTTTCTGGTATTGGTCCTGCACCAACAGATAAATGGATGATAATGCCGGATATGGGTTTCCTCATTGCACAGAGATACAAACATGTGGTTGTTCTATTGTTCATTGAGAAAGGGGGATCAAAAACCTTTTTTTTCCTTTATGTGGTGCACCGTCACATAGAGAATGAATGATGTGCATGACACATGTGAATGACAAACCATTTTTTGATGATATAGTTGAAGGATGAACGTCCAATTCCTCATACTTCCGCGCTATGGAGACAACACTGTCTAGATGATGTAAAAAAATGGCCTGATAGATATATCAGTCGGATGGTTGGCTATAATGAACTATGTCGGGCAGCGAGTTATAAGGTAGTAAAAGATGATGCAGATTCGTACACTGTTGAAAATCTTGATCCCGAAGAGAAGGTTGAAGATGGGTGAAGATCTAAAATGATGAAAGTTTTAATTTTGATGATTGTAGCATAGATCTTGGGGTGGATTAGTTCAAATGTATATCATTAGTTGAAATGTATAATGATATAAATTCAACTTTTTTGGTATAATGATACATCATATATATATAGATACATACATACATACATACATACATATATATATATATATATATATATATATATATATATATATATATATATATATATAATATGATTTTTTTTTATATAACTATAACCTCATTGTCCTTTATATTATTTTATATAATGAAAAATATGGCGCATGAAAACGGATATGGTGGGAAAAATAAAATAATTGTATATTTTTTTTTCTTCTTTCTCATGAACCTACAAAGCCCGCCCATTCAAAAATCTTGTCATCCCTAACCTAAATATAAGAGAACTTTATCAAGCAACCCTAAAAAAAAGCAGAAAGCTTCACAGTAACCTAAATCATCAAAACGATAAGATTAGCTAGCGTGAGTGAGAAGGTTCAATGGCGCCAGGCAACCAGGACGGCGAAGGAAACCTAACAATTGGCACTAAGATGCAACGGTGCTCCAGCAGTGGAACCCTAACATCGCCGCCACTCCCTAATCTTCCGTTTGATCTCATCGCTGAAATCCTATGTATGCTTCCAGTAAAGTTACTCCAACAACTTCGCTGCCTCTGCAGCTCCTTCAATTCACTTATCTCTGATCCCAAATTCGCTAAGAAACACCTTCGCTTGTCAACCACGCTCCGCCGCCACCATCTCATCTTAGGCAAGTACTGCTCACGTGAGTTCGTTACTTATCATTCACCAATCACCTCTTTTCTTTCAACTTCTCCTCTCAAGCAGACACAAATCAGTTACCCCCCTTTTACTAACACACGATACGGTCCATCTTTGTGGGTATGCTCTTGTGACGGCATCCTTTGTTTCACCACGGCCATAGGTTTTGCTCTTTTGTGGAACCCTTCCATTAGAACATTCAAGTTATTGCCTCCTTTGAAACCTCGACCCAGATTGGCTCCTTCAACCTTATATAGCTTCGGGTATGATCCTTTCATTGATAATTACAAGGTTATTGGTATTACCTTATTTTACAACAACAATGAAGTTAGTGTTTATACTTTCGGTACTAATTATTGGAGAAGGATAAATGACTTCCCATACTCTGGCATCATTTTTGGTTGCGGAGTATTTGTGAGTGGCACCGTTAATTGGATACCACGTGATGATTGGAGTAGTTCTTTGTTTGCCATTTATTCTCTTGATTTGAAGAAAGAGACATATCAAAAGCTTTTGCTGCCTAATTTGGAGAAGGATTTGCTGACCACCTTGGGGGTGCTTAAGGATTGTTTGTGCATCTATGCAAGCAGTGATTTGTTTTTTGGATGTTTGGGTTATGAAGGAATATGGAAATAAAGAGTCTTGGAATAAATTGTATAATGTTTCTTACATGGGAAATCAGAGTTTGCATGCTTATACAAAGACTTTATATATTTATGAGGATGATCAAATGTTGATGAGTTTTAATGGGATGTTTGGCGACTTTGGTTTGTACAATTCCAAAACTAGTACTTTGAAGATTCCCGAGATTCAATACATCGGTTGTTGTATGGACGTCTACGTTGAAAGTTTGATATCACCTTGTTGATGTTGATGCTATGTCACCTGAGCACGAGATTCAACTACAGCACTGGTTTCTTTTATGTTAATTATTTTATGCATACATGTATTGTTGGACCATTGTTAATTAATGGTTGATGGAACCTTTATCTTGAAAAAATTGCTGTTATTTTCAATTGTTTGTTGGTTTGAGTTGTTTGCTTCAATAAGAAACCGCTTATTTATGTACCAGTGACGCCAAGGAAGGTGTTTGCTATGCTTGCATTATATATGTGATTTGTATTTTGCATCTGCACTTCTTTAGAAATGAAATTTGCCTATCTATTTGGACCAGTGAATCTGTTGCTCGTTCCCTCCTTGCTTGTACCATAATATCCTATTTTGTATCTCTTTCTTTTCTTTATTTATCATTTTAATACATTTCATCCAACTTTTATTGTTGTTGTTAATGTCTTGGTGGTGGTGATGATGTTGCTGGTATTGGCAAGTTCCTATGAAGCATAGACTCCGACACGGACCTGACACGACACTGACACGGACACGTCGACACCGCTAATGTAAAAAACGTAGGACACTGACACCGCTACCTATATATTAATTTATTTATAAAAGTTATAAATTGAGAATCAAAATACATACATATATATGCATCTAACTTAAGCAATTTATTTCATTAAAAGAAGTTCTTTAACATGATTCAATAGTACTTAGCTTCTATTTATCCATCTACTATCAAAATATTTAAAAACGTTGTAATCAATTTTAATATGTCTATAACCCCTCGTTGATCAACATTTCCCACACATCTTTAACTCTCGTATCTACTTTGTGTGGAAGCCGAGAAATAAATTCAGACATTTGTCTGAGTTGTCCGACACGCCTCATATTAGTGTTATATAGGTGTCGGACACCGGTCCAAAGAATGTCGAAGTAAAGATGAAAACAACATATTTAGGACACTTGTCCGACACGTGTCGTACAAGTCTCATAGGAGTGTCGGACACCGCGACACACCTAATCCTAGAGGTGTCTGTGCTTCATAGGCAAGTTCTAACAAATGTGTTTCTGGTTCTATAGAAGTTGTGAGATCTGCTATGGTTCAATATCATTTTTCAAGTTTCAAGTGCTGCATAATTTTAATTAGACAATTTCAAGTGAATCTTGGTTTACCGGTCCTAATTCAGTTACAAGTTTAACCCTTGTATTTGGACTTGTAACTGAAAAATCATTTGATCGGCAAACTTTCTGCAATCTTAAAGTGGAAATAGCTTTTTTATGTAATGCCATTTAGTCTAACTCACTCAGCTTGGCATCCATGTGCCTCAAACAATACATATTAATCAACGGCTTCCGAAGGGCCTCACTTGTGAGAAGCCTTAGGCTGCCCAACTGTTGTGTTTTGTTGTGGAGAATATGGGGAGCCTGAAATCGAACTCTTTTTAACCAAAAGTCTTTAGATCCAAAATGCAACAGCTTTTGTGCAGGAATTGAATGGAGGTACATAAAGATGACACAAAATGGAAATTCACCAATTTCAGCACAACCAAGAGGCCATTGGAAAGCTTTTGTTCATGCTGGCTATTTTTCAGGAGGCTCGACATGCTGGGGTTGAGTGTATTATGACACTACTGCTGATTCAGTGCTTCTTGTGGCTTGCAGAAGGGAGTACGTTGAAGTTGATACAGTTACAGAAGAAGCTTTAGGTGTAAAAAGGACTTTTGCAACTTACTGTGAATCATCAGCTTTAGGTTCTATTTGGATCTCGCTGAACCATGAAAACTGAGTGACTGCGAAGCTTTCCCTTTAGAATCTCATATGCTTCTATTTTCTACCCTCCGGAATCTAATTCCCTCAAACTGACTTCTATAGATGCTAGTATATTTATATGTGGATTTTGTTAGAATTTTGCAGTGCCTGCAGGATAAAAAGCAGAAGCTATAATTACAGGTTATATTAAAGTGATAGGAATGTTTATTATTGGTCCAATCATTGTACCAGAATCAACAATAAGGGATGTCTCAATTACTGGTCCAATCAATGTATCACAATCAATATATATTTTCATGCTTGGATTGTTGTCTAGATAAAGTTGGTTGATGATGTTCTTGGAAATTTGAGTGAGGATACATGATGGTTGGGATGGTGTTGAATATACTATACTAGTATCAGTGATTTCTTGCCTTCTGTTTCCCATGCTGCCCCGATCAATAGTGCAACAGAGTTTTTTTAAATGAGGCTATAGAGTGCCGTTCAAAAGAAAAAATAATGCAATTGAGTTTTGGTGTGCCATGAGGCGATGCAATTGTGACAAAAGGATGGAGTAGCAATGGATGAAGGCTGTTGCGAGTTTTTTTAAATGGCCTTGAGGCGCATGAAGTCATCTTATATTGGCTTCTTTTCACCTCTTCTTCTTTTCATCATCAAGTTCATACATTCATAAAAAAATTCAAACAAACTCAAAAAAAAAATCCAGAAAATTAAATTAAAAAGGCCGACCCAAAATCATCATCTTTTCATTTTCAATTCTATTATTGCTTAATCCAAACTAAAAAATCAGCAGAAATAAAAAAAAAGTATTCCACCCATTGTTAAACCCAAAATCGAAATCAAACCCAAAAGCATAAAACTCAGGCATTCCTTCTTTGCAAGTACACTGTATATCTCTTTCATGTCAGCACCTACCTCTTGTTCCTCTTACTCTAATTTCGTTTCTTTTTCTTTTTTTTTTTATTTTTTCTTCTAGCAAACCAAACCAATCCCTAGTTTCTTATCTCTCTCGTTTTTATGCTTCCATTCATCACTGTCACGGCCATCTCTTCTTCCTTCGTAATGCTTCGTTCAATTTGAATGAAAGGTTTGCTTTTGGGTTTAATAATGAGTGGATGTTAGTTGTTGTGAGTTTGGATTATGGAATTTGGTGCTTTTCTTTGCTGATTTTTAAGTTTGGATTATGAAGATTATGATTTTGGGTTGGCCTTTTTTATTTTATTTTCTGGTTTTTTTATGGGTTGTTTGAATTTTATGATGAATGTATGTACTAGATGATGAAGATGAAGAAGAGGTGAAAAGAAGAAGATGAAGATGGGAGAAAAAAGTTAGGTGTTGGTATTGCATTATTAGATCTACTAGATATGTATGATCTAATGACAGTATTTTTAGAAAAAAAAAATCGAACAGCTATTATTTAACAAATTAATGAGGTCTTTGGTAGACCACCTTAAGTGTGTGTCCACCTAAGACATTGGAGTTAAAAGTTAGTAGAATTGGATTAATTTGACTAACAGAAATAAGTTATATGGGACCAAATTGAAACGAAAATTAATTATGAGACCAATATGAAATCTCATAATTAGTTAAGGGACTAATTATATAATTTAGCCTAAATTATATATAATTAGCTATTAAAAAAATAAAAGTAAAAACAAGCAACCCTTTTTTTTTAAATGAAAAACTAACAAACTGTTAACAAGGATATTTAGTTATTTTTTCAAATGCAAATCTAATAAATAGCTATTTATATAATTTAAAGTCCAAAAAAATATTATAAAAAAATATTAATGATTAATAATTGTTATATGTCTAATTTAAAGTCCACATAAATTCTTTTAACAACCGCATTCACAATTTTTTTTCCTTCTATGTTAAATCTTAATTGTTTTCTACCCTAACATGTTTCTCAAGCTCGACACAATTTCAGTCATTCTAACCACATACCATTGAAAAATATGGTCATTGAAAGTGAGGATAATAAGACTATGGAGACTCCCAAATTTTAAGTTTTTTTTTTAGGCAAATGGGGTGCAGAAGAATCTGCAACACCCTAGGTAGATTAAAATAAAAATAAAAGAGAAAAATACAAAATACTGGGGGGACATAAAACCTAACCCAGTAAAAGCAGTGGAAAAACAACCCCAAAGAGTTAATCAAGACAGCCCAACAGGGTATACAAAAAACAAAACTCAATTCAAAGCAAATCGCTACACATCATAAAGCACAATTCAGCGAACCCGCTTGCGGGAACGAAACCAAATTGCAAAAAAAGAAGTGTTGTGTAGGTTGACAAGCTTCAGAACATAACTTTGAGTGCCTGGATAGGACTCGACCGCCAACACGGTAGCAAATCCACATACCCCAACCATTTACTATCACAAGAAACAATAAATTTATCGCGTCATTTCTAGCCATACATCTGAATTAAGTCAGACGACCAAACTGACTTTGAAAATGACGACAGCCACGAACTCAACCTACTCCAGTCAACCATCGGCTCCAACACCAAGAAAACTGCAGATCTCAGCAGACCTGGAAGAATCAGAGATCAAGAGATGGAACCAACTAACTGTGACGGCGTATAGGAGAACGTGAACAAATCCGCCAATCCGGATTTTGAAAACCCTGATTTTGAAACACCTTTTCACATCACTGATCCGCCGACCAACCAAAGCAGATCCGCGATAATAAATAAGCACGAGTTTATTGAGATGATTTTACTAAATGAGAATGTATCTTTTATGTATAATAGATTTTCATTGTCATTCCTAATCACGAGAATAATCTTTCTTTCCTCATATTAAAAAAATATATCAATAATATTTTCATGCTTATTTTTCTTAATTTCATGAGAAATATTATTATATTATATTATCAAGTAAATCAATATTCATTGAACGAGTCACTATCAAATTTGTCATGTTTTTTTGGTGGTGTTTATAAAATATTTTGGTGGTGATCGAATTCGTCATGTATAATAAAGATAAATGCAATCAAATTGAAATTCTATTTTCTTAAAATTTTCAATTTAATTTATTTGTAATTTTTAAATTTATCTACCTAAAGAATAAACATTGTTCGAGCCACAACAAGTCTTCCCGTGCTTGGCAGGTTACTAAACTAGTTTAACGAATTTTTGCGTGTAAAATATATAAATATTTTAATAAAAATACTAAATTAATGTTAATATTTTAAAAATATTCATGAGTTTTCAAAATTTTATGATATTGACTTCAACATACAAGGACATCAAAATTTGTTTTCGGAGATATAACACGTAAAATATGCAACGGACGCCATACAAATATTTAATAGATTTTCATATATAAAATAATTATTTTTTTATAAAAAATATAACTTACATTATTATTGGTATTTTAAAAATACTAATGAGTTTTCTTCATTTTATAATATCAACTATAAATGAATGGACCAGTACCTTTACTAGTTATTTTTGTTAGTTGCAACTAATTTAGAGTTCTTTCAAAAAAAAAAAAAACAATTTACTATGTTAAGAGATATATGCTCTGGTTGACAAAAAAAATAACGGATAATTGATAAGTTAATTAATAGTTTATAGTTGATGGTTGATGACTGACTGATGACTGATAGCTTAGCTGATATGTAAATGAAGTGTTTGGTAAAATTAATGGTCCAACACCTAATTCATAAAAAAAATTCTATCAATTAATATTCAAGTATTTAGAATTTAATAATTTAATAAATTATATAAATTAATAAATTAATTTTTATCTCTAAAATTTATTTTCTACTATTTAAGTGTTTGTATTTATTTATAACATATAATAATGAGCAGTGGCGGTTACAATGAATTATCTATACGTATCATTATGTAACTAATCTATACTCAATGAAATCAAAAAAGAAAAAAAAGATATAGAGTGGAGTGTATAAAAGCTTCGTGTTACCTCCTGTTTCTTTCAACCACAACGAACATTTGAAAACAAAAAACCCTCACAACGTCTTTCTTGTTCTTGTTCTTGGTTCAAAACAAACACCTTCTTTCACCGCGTTCCTTTGTTCACATCACATGGATAACCCACTAGCCAAGAAGCACTACAAGAAATTTGCCATATAGCAACGGCAAAAACCGTCGGTAAAGGTCCAAAAAACCGTTGCTATAGGTCAAAAAACCTATACCAACGGACACTGGTTGCCGTCTACAATAAGTCACTTATACCAACGGCAAAATGCCGTCCCAATAGCTTATACCAACGGAAATTTAGGGCGTTGGAAAAAATTCTGAGCTATAGCAACGGCTTTTTACACCTATTTAATAACTTTAGCCAGCACATATATCCGATGGTATAAGACCAGACAATCCGTTGCTATAGGTCTGCTTCTTTTTTTTTTCACAAATATTATTTTTGTCTATAATAAAATATTTTTTTAATAACAAAAGTTCTACACTATTTTTTATATGCACCACACAATATTTAAAGCAAAATAAAAGAAAATTTTCAATTATATTATGAAATTAACAAGTCTTACAAACATGTGAAACTAACATCTTACAAACTAACAAAGCTACATGGTAACAAGCTCTTATCCTTATAGAATTTACTTAATACCAACTATTAATGACTTAAACTTGGATTTCTATTAACGATTTTATCAACACATTCTTTGGATCATATTTGAGGTTGGCACACACTTCAGCGGTTGTTGTAAGGAAGTAAACTTCGAACGCCACTTTCACTCGTCTGCAACATGGGAGAGAGAGAAACATCAATATTAACTCAGCACAACAAATCACAATCAAAATGTCTATTCTAGTCAACTCACAACAAATAATGCTAATTAGTCCCTCAAATGATAATGGTATAGGAAGTACCATGCAAGGTCTTAAGAGAAGTGGCTTTCTCTTTGTAAAAATTCACATGAAGTGCTTGAAACTTGGTAGTTTGATTCTTCAAGGAACTTTCAAACTGCATTCTTATAAGAAAAATGATCAAAAAAGAGTATTGAGTACAATAACTCTCATATGCCAATCATTATCTAAGTCAAGCAAACACAGTAGCTGAACTTTAGTGTTGATTTACCCGGTAAGAACCAATAACAATTAGTGAGTGACATATTCAACAAGAAAACAAAGTTAATGCAAGCTTCAAATTTAATCAGTTCACAGCTTTTGCTATCCCCTGTGCTGAATCATACAAAACAAAAGTAAGAATCAGTGCGGTAGGCATAATACAAAATCAACTTCAGATATCGAAATTAGAGACATCTACATCTTAAGAATATTATTCAAAGTAATCCATTCCTCTTACGAACATGCTAGGTAATAAATGATTAATCAAGCTACACATTACAGCAGTCAGCAAGGCAGACAATCAAAGATAGATGGGTCTATTACGAGTATTATTAAAAAAAGAAGATAAATCTGTCCATGAGGAAGCTATGCCAAAACTAAGCTGCCTAATTACTATGGTAAATTGTATTGAAGTTTTTCTTTTTACAGAAATATTAAGTTAAATAATGTTTTAATCAGAGAAGTAAGACTCATGTGGATAAAACCTCACTTGTAAGAATGTAACCAAGATAGATCATCTGGAGCTCAGTCAGGCTGCAGAGCCGTTAAATCTGAATTTCAAAATCCAATGCAAAGTAAAATGAGATTTGGTCATATTATCTATAACACACATTTCTTGCAAATACACATGCTTAATGTACAATACGATGGTACGTATGAGAAGTTCATGTTGTTAAACTTGCATTTGTGTTGCTGAATCTATAACTGTCAATAAATGGATTTTGGTATGGCCTTTTTTCTCTTCAAAAAATGCCCTGCGATGACTGATTTATGGCAGTTTTTTTATCCACAAACTTGCTGTTGGTGCAATGCAATGGTATAATCAAAAACCCGTTGAGACTTAATATTCAAACCGAATGAATAAATATGGTTTTGTTTTGAAGAAAAAACGATTGAGTAAAATAGTAACTGCATCAAATAGAAGTCAACATTAGTGCTTCGAATTCACATTACCAAGGAAAAGGGAGGAAACGAAAGGCACAATGTGGATAAACATATCTGGTAGTTAGTTCATTTGCCACCATGCATGGATATTCACTGCAATTTTCACTTTCTTCCTTATTCACATCCTCAACTGAAAAGTAGGTCTACATTAATGAACCTAAAAGTAAGTCAGCAAGACAATTTTACATTACTCACATCCTCAAATTTAACCACACTTGAGAGTAAGAGAAATGAGTACCTAATTTTACAAATTGACTGCATATATTCATTTCACTTGGACATGTCACAATGGCAATTTCATAAAAAAAAAGTGAAAACAACAGAAGATGATAGTCTATGACAATTACACCATGGTGGCAGCGACAGTTTTGCACAACAACAGAGGTACATTTAAAGCATCAATTTCATCAAAACCCATTTTAAATATCAAATGGAGACTGAACAACATGCTTGGTGTGATGAACTCAAACGCATAGAAGAACACAATTCTTACTTGTACAGTTTAAACAAAATTGCTTCTCTCACCCTTTAAGTTATTCAATTTTACTAGATTGATCCTTTAAGATCCTATTTGGATTGACTTATTTTAACTTATCTACCGGCATAAACAATTGTGAAACTGTTAGTGAGAACTTGTGAAAACAACTTATGGACATGTTCACAAGTTGTTTTCAACTTATTTCCATAAGCTCTCCATGATGAATTATGAAAAACAACTTATAAATTATAAGAAAAATAGTTCGACTCTACTTTATCTTTTGCTATAGAAATAACTTATTCATAAACACCCTTTTATGCTATAAGCAACAAAATAAGCTTTTTATCGAAACAAGGCCCAAGTCTCACCCTCACAACAATTAAATTGTGACAATGTTTGAGAAAACTTATGAAAACAACTTATATCATGTTCATTAGTTGTTACATAAGCTCTCTAGGATAACTCATAAAAACAACTTATAGCTTTTCCAAAAATATTTTGACTTTATTGTATCTTGTGTTATAGAAATAACTTAATCATCAGTACTTCAATGATAAAAACTTATGCCATAAGCTACAAAATAAGCTCTTTCTCCAAACACAGCCCAACTTTCAGACCAATTAAATCCCTAATCACTAATTCATTACAATTAAATAACATAAACAACCACAAAAACAATTTCACATATAATAATTTAACATATACCTCAAGACACATTTATTTGTATATTTGCATGTATCTAACAAACAAAATCCACTTCAAACTTCAAAGAAGATAAAAAAAAAAAAACCTGAAAAAGTAAGATCTTTGCTTGGTATCAAGATCAAATATAACACGATACACAGGCCTCCCAATCTTAACTGCAACCATAACCAACACAGAAAACATTAATTTCAATTAATAATTTTAATTAAATAAATAATTAAACAAGAATGAAGGGATTCAGTGATTCATACCAGGGATGTGCGATTCTATTGGAAATTGATTTGTGAGAAGCGATTCTATTGAAGGGATGTGCGATTGTGAGAAGCTATTCTATTGGAAATCGATTGAAGGGATGTGCGATTGAGTTCAGGGAAGGAGGGATCTTGAATCTGAGACGATCTGGAATTGATTTGGGGTGAGGATCAATTTGGGATTGAGATTTCTCAAACTAGGGATGGAAGTTTTTGTTTTGTGAGGAGTTTTGTGGTGTGAGAGAAAGAGATACGTGATGAAAAAAATTAAAAAAGGGTGAAAAAATTAAGTGCTTGTGTTTGGAGGTAACTGAATATTTGGTGAAAATTGGGAAAATTTGGGTGCTTTTTATCTCAGACCCTATAGCAATGGACGGTTTGGAATTTCCGTTGTTATAGGCTATCTATACCAACGCCTTCTTTTACGGTTGCTAAAGGTGACCGTTGCTATACTCAATGAAATCAAAAAAGAAAAAAAAGATATAGAGTGGAGTGTATAAAAGCTTCGTGTTACCTCCTGTTTCTTTCAACCACAACTAACATTTGAAAACAAAAAACCCTCACAACGTCTTTCTTGTTCTTGTTCTTGGTTCAAAACAAACACCTTCTTTCACCGCGTTCCTTTGTTCACATCACATGGATAACCCACTAGCCAAGAAGGCTATGACTCCGAAGCGGGTGATCCTCCCCGGCGACCTCGTTGCAGAGGTTCTTTCCTTTCTTCAGGTGAAACATCTTTTCAAACTCAGTTGTGTGAACAAGGGTTGGAAAACCCTACTTTCCAATCCTTCCTTTGTGGAGTCTCACCTTAAGAGATCAGCATCACTAAATTCTCTCTTCACTCTAGTTACCGAGCACGTTGAACACATTGACAGTTATGTGGAATTTGAGAATGATCTCAGTGTAGTTCCATACTCTATACAGAGTTTAATCCAAAACCCATCATTCATCCACGTCGATGACCCTTGCTACCATGTCAACGACGACAAAGAACGTGTTGTCGATACTTGCAATGGGTTGATCCTTTTGTCCGGTGATCAACTTGTCAATGGAAAGTATACAAGTTATAAAGAGCACTGGGTTCGTTTAAGGAACCCAGCCACTAGGGCAATGTCGGAGACGTTTGGGCACCTTCGTGATTTTGGCGAGGATACGTTGCTCAACCCGTTCAACTTCAATCTAGGTTTTGACGATTCCACCGGCACGTATAAGGTTGTGGCATCTCGTTACGACAAATCTCAACAAAAGAGAAGTATTGTAAAAGTTCTAAGTCTGAATGGCAATCATGGTGGTTGGAGAACTATCGAAAGCTTCCCTGCTGTTCCTCTTGGTTTGGACTTATATGCTGGTGAACCTAATGTGTATGGTGCTGTGTATTTGAATTCCACCTTTAACTGGTTGGCTATTGATAATAATTTTCAATCTTTTCGATATGAGGATATGAATATTACTGCCAACCAGTTTGTCATAGTTTCTTTTCATTTGGGCACCGAGGCATACCACCGATTCATGCTGCCAACTGATTTTGATGAGGTGCCTCATACTGAACCAACTCTCTGTGTCTTGGGAGGCTTCCTTTGTTTTTCGCATTCTTTCAAAAAAAGTGATTTGGTTATATGGAAGATGAACACGTTTGGGGTTCAAAGTTCATGGACACAGTTCTTAAAAATTACCATTGCGGATCTTGTTCCAAACTATGACTTCAATTGCAAGGATCTTCAATTGGTTCCATTGCTTCTCTCTGATGATTCTGAAACACTGATTCTTTATAGGCATAAAGAGAATCAAGGGATTCTCTATAATCGCAGACACAACACAGCACGAAGAACACAAGTCACTCCAAGTAGGATTCTTAGTGATCCAACTCGCGGTGTCAATATCGGCGATCAGGTTATCTGGTGTTTGGCCAAGGCTTATGTTGAAAGCCTAGTTTCATTTGGTTCAGAGTAAGTTTCTCTATGATTGAATGTATTTTTGAATAACTATTTATTGGCTATTATTAATGATTTGTCATCAAAATGATTTAAACAAAATGAAATATATAATTGATTGAAAGGTAGAAGTGATATG
This sequence comes from Medicago ruthenica, assembly GCA_018208015.1. Classification (NCBI taxonomy): domain Eukaryota; kingdom Viridiplantae; phylum Streptophyta; class Magnoliopsida; order Fabales; family Fabaceae; genus Medicago; species Medicago ruthenica. The sequence goes on along the minus strand of CM031377.1, from coordinate 32,800,340 downwards.
GTATATTACTGAGCAAGTCACACACATCAATACACTTGACCGGATAGACATATTTGTTATGTGTGTATGTGTATAGATATATAAGAAAAAGAAAAACCAGTCTTACTTTATTTCTTCAATCATACAGTAATTTCATTTACTTCAAAAAATTTGATAGATAATGATTAAAAAATTCTGGTTGAACTGAGCGTACATTTGTGAATTGCATCACCTAGGTTACTTTTCGACGATGAACTTTGGAAAAGTGTTTGATGGTAAAACATATCTTGATAATTTGACAGGAAAGGAAAAGGCATGAGTTATGCAACAATTTGAAAGGCATGTAAGACTGAAGAGAGCTGATGCACCAGCATGGGGATGCTATCAGAAGGAAGCTGAACTTTGATGTACACAAAGCAACCTTGTGGACTAGAGTTTTCATTTCTACAAAAGGGAACTCTCTGTCCAAGTGCACTTTTTTCTATATTTCGTTTTCTTTTTCACTTTTACCATACAAGACCTTTTAGTATTGACTTGCATCAAAAAATTACTCTGTTTTGTTTTCTGTTTGTTGCTTTGAGTTAGTTACTTAATTGATTGAGTGGATTAATGCAATTAATTGCCCTTTTCAATTTTTTTTATTGCTTGCAGTATATAGCGCTTTTGATTTATGATGATGTATCATATCATATACATTTTGATGTATGATGATGTACTATAATGAAATATAGTATATCAACTTTTTTTAAAAAAATCTTTCTATTTTTTGGCTTGTTAAAAAAAATCTTTATGTTTTATTTTGGTGGTACGTTGCAAATCTTAGATTGACTAAACGGTGTAATCAACGAGTAAAACTGTTTTTTAAAGGAAATAGATTGCTTGAAATCGCGATGGAGAAAGACAAGCCTAAGATACATGTTTGGATTAGTATAAGATAGAGTGAAGTGGAATTAGATTATTAAAAGTAATTATTATATTGATTCACTCTACTTCATTTTAATATATACAATTAATCAAAACATATCGGTAAATATCCGAGAAAATGTGCTCAATAATTTACATTGTGTATTTGTTTTGGCATTTTCATGTGATAGTGTTTTGAGATGTGAACTAAAATTATATATGTTTGTGAACGAGAGTTTGGACATGTATCAAGTAGTGAAAACAAACAAAAAGTGAGATAGAGATAAAGATCACTTTCATTTTCTCTCTCTATTTGTCCCCTCATTCTCTATTACTATAGTTTTGAAGTTATAGGAAATAATTGAATCCACCAAATATCACATTATTATATTTATATTCTCAAAACTTAGGTAATAGAAAAAATGGAGCGTAAAAGTGGGGAGGATATTGACCCGTATGATGAAAACCTTAAGGCTATGTTTGGATAATTTAAAACGAACGGAGCGAAATGAAATGAAGTAGAACGGAATAGAAAGTCTATCCCATTGTTTGTGCTAGAACGGAGCAAAATTATCATTCCATTTGTTTAAAAATTGAACACGGAATGGAATGAGTTATGGTTTTTTATTTCTTTATTTACCCTTATTTAAAAAACACACATAAACTATAGTGTAGTATAATTAAATAAAAGGGAAAAACAACACTAATGGAGTATTTAAAATAATCAAAACTTAATTATTAATTTTGATATATCATATTGTTATTTCTAAAGTTTTTTTACGGATTCTTGTTAATGTTGTTAATGTTTTTTTCTTACGGAAATTTTTATTTTGATATTTTAAAGATTCCTAAAAAAAAAAAAAAACATAGTGCATGCATTCCTCTCCAAAACAAAAACATTGTGCATGCATTATAGTTCAATCGGTTTCTTTTTTCTAATGGTATTGCATCCGGTGAGAAAAAATTGTGACTATGTGCTGCATATGACAAATAGCATAGATGATGCAAAGAAGAAAAAAAATTAATAATTTTCGAAAGCAAAAAATCACGTCAAATTACTACGCCAGTGTCATTTTACGCTGTGTAGTATGAAAGAATAAAGCGTAGGGATATATAATGGTATTTATAATAATTAAAAATTAAATTAAAAGAGGATTTCATCCCATTTCTCCCAAATTTGAGGGGAACAAAAAGAGAGGGTAAGTGATGGAATTGGGTGGAACTGGAATGCATTTCACTACATTCCATCCTCTTATTATCTATCCAAACAATAGAACATAAGCTCATTCTATTCCACTTCATCCCATTCCATCAATCCAAACATATTCCATCAATCCAAACATAGCTTAAGTGTTTTTAAATTATATTGCTTTGGTTTGATGGTAAGTTGCGGTAAACATTTCAAATGTTTGAGTCAAATTCAACCAACGCATGAGCTACGAATGAATTGGTTTAAACGAATTGTCTCCACTGGATTTTAAAACACACTATGCTATGAATATAAAAGAAAAGAACTATTATTTGCAAAACAAACTATAATATAAGTTGGTAGGTTTCTTCTGAACTCTAAAGTGCAAGAATTATGTTGTATTTTGTCAAAAATATTCGAAGAGTATGCAAAAAACAAAAAAAATAACAATATTGAAAGCAAATAGCGATGGCTGTGCTAGCAATTTTTACAAGTTCTTTTTATTTATTTTTTTAATTTGGCTAAGAGCAATATACAACTTATGCACTATTTTATGGATTATTTATCGATTTCTGAAAAATGTTTAAGCAGCTTAATAGTGAATTCTATGACAACTCAAATGTACCAGACATTTCTTCTGCTTTCGAGGGAGCTTCGTGTTTTACTAGAAATTTGAAAGATAAAAAAAAAAAGGTGATCATCTTTGTTGTAAGAAATCCTAGTTGCAAATTGAAATTTCATGCTGAACTAACCCCTTGCAATTTTATGCTGCACATACCTCTAATGTAAGATCGTTAAACAGTACCCCAACCCCCAATGTAAATGAAAAAAATTTGACAATCAAATTAACTCCATCACCACAGCAAGGTGAATAGTTCAATTAATTTCTTAGTTACTTGATAGGGCACATGTAAATGTTAAGAATGCACAATTTTGTTTTTATGGGCAACAAGTTAAATGTTCAACAAAACTACTCACATTTTAAAGTACAATTGCAGAACATTAGATTTAACTACCCGCAAAGCAACATCAAACCATAATTTAGCAACACCTAAGCTCAAGTTACATCCATCATCAGATATTGTTCAATACAATGCAAAATTATTTGTCCAAGACAAGGTTCAACACCCACCTAGACTACACATCTTATCACATCCATAAGATATATGGCAGCCGCTAGTACCGATCATGACGCCTGGCAAAACAGCAAGACAGGTTAGTGAGGCAACCATAGATGATATAAAAATTTGGCTTACATAAAACTGAACCTTTATTTTAGAGAAATCAAATTCCAACCAATGGTGTGAAAATCAGTTAATAACAACACATGTACATGTATAATAATCTATGTAGACTATTGGTTAAAATCCACTCTTTTGAATTTTGGTTATAGATTGTTGAAATCAATCACTTTCCTCTCCAAAATTACCCTACCTGGAAGTCGACTAGAACTGAAGAACCAAATTTCTTATAACAACGTTAAGAAAAGAAAAAAAGGGAAAAAAAATCAGCCAAAGGTTAACCAAGACACTTTCAACATGGACAAGCAAATTATACATCACAAGGAACACTTCAGGAGTGACAATCAAGTAGGCCCTGCTGATCCCGGAACCTTGTATCGCTCCTATTTGATCCACTCGCACTTGTAGAAAAAGGCCCCAAAGAAAGGGGTAAAAAGTGAGGAAGTTTGTACCTGTGACGATCATAATCTCTAGAACGCTCTCGAGATCGTGACCTCCGGCGACTTCTTGAATCGTAGCGGGATGAGTCTCTGTCCCGATCTCGATCATACCCACGGTCTCTATCATGGTGCCTGTCACGATCTCTGCTCCTACGATCATTGTCTCGCCCAAGCTCATGGCTCTCACCACGTTCACGGTCCCTGCTCGGCTCCCTGTCACGATCCCGACTCCGTTCTTTTGATCTGTGCATATAAATGCAAACAATATTTAAATTTCAATACCTATCAAATACGTTTTTACGTTTAGAAACAATGAAATTTACCTCCTCTCATCAAGACGATCAATCTTACGGCTCTTGTTTCTTTCTTCCTGAACCATAGAAAATAAAAGCCTTAGATACTTCCTGGTTCATATAACATTTGATTTCAAAAATTCAAAACCAAACTAAACACATGCCCAGAAAGACCATCCCGTGGCCATGCAAAGTCAACCTCATTTCTTTCTATTCTTCTGTTTACCTATTAATGGTCAAACACTTCGAAATAACCAACATTTAGAGTTATACACAACAACAAAAAATGAAAACAATTAACTATTGAATATTACTCCTAATGTCAGGTGGCCAAAAACTGGGTAAAGTGGCAAACATCCTATGATGGGATGGATCGTCTCGTCGCTAATAACTAATTAGAATCCAGATGAAAATCTGAAACATAATTTTTGGCATACCACAATTACAAACATAATAATGAGATAAAATAATTTTTGGCAAACATTATTTTCTACGAGTCACAACATGTTTCCTTTTATACATGATTCCAGAAAGAGATAAAAGCAATAGCCCAAAAGATGATCAAAAGAAAGGATTAAGAAGTCACATTGCTCACAACTAACTGGTAAGACCTAGTAATTTCTCCACATTCTAAAATTTCTAATTTCTAAATCTAAAATGAAATACATGTTGAACAATTAAACAGTCTGTTTTAAAATAGGATAAAATTACACAAGATTGGAAAATGCGAGAAAGATGACTTACTTGAAGTTCGGCCAACTTCTCACGAATTTGCATATACCCTAAATGAAGTTTCCCTCCAAAATGATCAGCTAATCGACGATCACTGTAAATAATATAAATCAAAATATTACTGCAAAATGTACAGAAGTATCAAGACAACATATTGATGTACAACATGATTTCCCCATAAATTTCTAACTAGGAATAACATGATCTACAAGCAAAAACATAAAAGACGCACATTCTTTAGCTGCAAAAGTTATCCCTCGTAAAACTGGCACAAGAGCCTGCTGGTGACAAGGAGGTATTACTAACGGGTCAAAAGCTGAAGCACTTGGAACCCCAAATTCTAACACTATAAATCCCTATCAAAAACATCAAGAGAAAATATGCACAAGTGCAGGATCAGTTTTTACCTGTCATAAACACTCAAAAATGCTCCACAAATGTCGCACACGCGTAGCTTCTGATCAGTCTGAAATGTTTTTTGAGTAAAACAATAGTAAGAATCATTGCAGTTATATTATAACTAAAAAATTAAAAACGCAAGTAAGCCAACTCACAATCCACACATCTGCTTAAAGAACTCTTATTACAAAAAGTGCAACATTTTATCAATTAAAAAGAGTCACAATTATGAAAAGTCTACTCACAATCCGCACATCAGCAGCTGTGTACTTTGAAGAATCCAATGATGGCTCCTGCCGGGAAGGAAGCTGTGATAAAAAAAAATCAAGATCTTAAGACTTAAGACCCATTGCACACATCAAAACTATTTCTATGCTTACAAAAATTAAAAATATTTCAATAACTTCGTATACAAGTCTATAATAAAGTAAAACATATGAACGACCTTCTTAAGTGCTTCAGCCTCTTCCAATGCCTTCTGTGCCTCATCAATCAATCCTTGCTCACCTGTTCATTCAAATAATACAATGTAAATAAAAGGGACAGAGGCTTTCCTAAAAGAAGGCATTTTTAACATTTTGGAGTAGCTAAACAGAGGGTAAAAGACAAGGTCTCTGAATGAAATTTGCTTGTATCTTAAGCTAAAAACGCGTACAGAATCAAGATTCAAACAAAATAGATATACAAACACGGTTATTATCATACTGGATAGGCCAAATAAAATGAAAATCAGATCGTCATATCAACAATAAAGTTCTTGTGACATATTCACTTCCTTAATTAATACTACTGCTGCTGTGCTGCATGAGGTTCACTACATCACCTTCCTGTTCAAAAATCGGTACTGAAAGGTAGAGCTTACAACTAATCATGCTCTATTTTTGTACTGAGTTTTACCTATGAAGTCCAGATAGTTCAAATTGCTAGTTTTAGTATACCACACATATCTGATACTGTTACATGTACGCTACTTCTACATGTGTTTCCTGCATCCTCTAAGTTTTATTTTACACAAGTTATGAACTGATACATTTGGGTTATGACTTTGACGCTTCTGAACATGACTCTAAAAATGACTTTAAAAGCTCTTTGTACAGCACACTTGTATATTCATTCATTGAAACATAACAAAATGGATCCGAAAAGGGCAAAAAGGATTCGGTTTATATGCATTTCAACTTTTGACTTGTTTAGGAAATGTGAAGGATATAGTAAAGGACAGACAAGGTTGCGGCACATTAGTGGAAATATACATGATCCACTTTACGATGGCGGTGGACTTCTTGAATTGCCAAAGTTGTCTCTTTATGAACCAGACTTAAAACCTATGTTTATTAGATGATGAAAATGATACAGTCAGTAGTAGTAGGCAACCGACAGAGCCAAAACTTCTGAATAGAATTCATGGTACTTTTAGTGGCCTATGTTTTTATATCAACAAAAGAAAGATGTGTTGTAATTTTTTGTTATGATCACAAACTTAAAACCTATGTTTATTGGATGATGAAGATGATACAGTCAGTAGTAGAAGTAGGCAACCGACCGAGCCAAAACTTCTTCTGAATAGAATTCATGGTACTTTTAGTGACCTATGTTTTTATATCAACAAAAGAAAGATGTGTTATACTTTTTTGTTATGATCACAAGTATTATTTTGTGCAATGCAGTCATCATCTACTAATATGGTTATACTCCTTCCGTCTCAATTTAATTGCCACATTTGGATTGTAAGCGGATTCTAAAAAAATGATTAGGTTGGTTGAGTTCAATGGTAAAATTGATTTCACTTACTAAAACACCCTCATAATTGTAGTTATTGGAGTAGTTAAGTAGAGTGAAATTCAATAAATAAGGGTATATGAGTGGAAAAATAATAATAAATATATTCCAAGTGACAATTATTTTGAGACAGACAAAAAGTGCAAATGTGACCATTATTTTGAGACGAAGGGAGTATATGTTAAGCAATCTCTTCAAAAATATTATGTGCGCACACACACATATATACACATGAAACGACACTTGTGTAAAAATTAAGCAAAGCAAAATATAATCTAACTGATGAGAGTATCACTGACTTACCAAGATCCTCAGCCTTCTTCAACTTTTCATTTATCATCTCTTGTGTTCGAGCATCGGGAGTAACTACAGGAAGGGGTGCTAGCGGTGGTGGATTTGGCAGAGGTTGAGGTAAAGATGCCCTATCTTTGTTGAATGCATCTAAAAGAAGCGTAGACTGTTTGAAAATTGATGCATAGACAAAAGAGTAGTTAGTGATAGTTTTTTCCCGTAAAATAGTGATCAATCAGATAACTAACTTTACTGTCTAACCATGTGAATTGGAAAAGAAAGACATGCACCCAGGATGACAGCATTGACAATAATACACGGATCTTCATGTTCAAGGAAGATCACTAACCTGTTTGTCTGCTCTTTTGATTCGAAGTTCCTCTACAATCTCCAAAGCTCGAATCTTCATATCTGACGAGCCTTCAAGATCTGCAAGTGCAGAATTATTTTAGACCAGTGTAAAGAATAAACAGAAACCAGAACTTTCCCAAATTTTGAGTAAGGAATAAAATCATCTAATCGCATATCAAATAGTTCAGCTAAGCAAGTTGATTTGACCTGCAGTTTTCATACTAACAAGATCTAGCAAACTAATAATTGGAATTGAAGATAGAAGTCATGTATCATCCCCTTTATTCATTCATGTCATACCCACGGTAACACACACATTCATCTTAATGCAAAAGCTACACTTGAGACGAAAAAAATTTGGGTTCACAAAAATAGACACAGATAACACTTAACAACTCCAAGTCATGTATCACCCACCCCCTATATTATTCTCTCATCTTTGCAATTAAAGACTAAACCAAAAACTAAGCAGAACTTAACATAATATTGAAATTAAAAGTAATAAAAATACCAAATTTATCAGCTTCTTTCAACTTTTCTTTGATTTCTTTGGATAACTGGAGCACTTCAGGTGTCTGCATTTCACATCAAAACAAAACAATTACTATTACAACTTGCAAGAAACCATCAACTACAATAATTAGTGTATGTTTGGTACCGGTTTGTCAGAATTTGACAAACTCACTGTGATACCAAACATGCACTTAAAATATACTCAAGATTGAATCACCACCTGAGTAACTTCGGATACCGAAATTGCAATTGCGGCTTTGGCATCATCATCCTCAAGGCGCTTAAGAGCTCTACCAATTTTCCTGTCACATTCACCAATAAGCTTATCTATAACATCCTCCAACTCTCTCTCGTAACTATCGGTCCCTTTGGATTTGGCTTCCTCATATCTAAAAAACAGTTAAGCAAACACCACTATCCAAAACTACAATAACCGCAACAATTGAATTGAATTAAGTATAGTTAGATCGTGAAAAGGATACTCTTTTCTGAGCTGCAATGAGTGAACCTTAGGGCAAGGACCCATATCCATTTTCTGAAACGAATGAATAAAGATTAAAACCTAAGTAAGCGTAACAGAATGGAGAGAGGTGAAAAAGAATTACCGTTAATTGAAAGAGTTCGTGAGGGCAAAGACCAACGAGGTAAAGACGGCAAACATCGCGATCGTAATACTTGCGGTTAACTTCACGGACGTCGCCGTTACGATTGGCTCCCATAAGAACGTCCAGTTGCTTCCGTATAGCATCCATGCTTTCGTGTTCTTTTCGATCTGGATGGAACTTTGATTTACCCACAACACAAGTTCTGTTTTGTTTGCTGAGTTGATGAGTTAGGGTTAGATCTTGTTCAAGTAGTGGGGTGGGGTAAGTGTGAAACACTTTGTTTGGTTTGTCAATTTTTTAAAGAAAAATATATTTTTTTACAGGATAAAGAAAATATAAGATAAAGTAATAGTACTTATTTATTTTTTTCGAATATAGTATTTATTGTTATTATTTACATTTATTTCTTATTTATTATTTTTTGAAGAAATTTATTATTTATTAATTTTAGAAAGTCAAATACATTATATGATTCTTTTAAGTTAGATGTCTATAATAAATAAGAGCTCGCTTGAATTTACTTAAAAAATAGTTTATGCAGATAAATAAGTTTTTATGTTAACTCATAAGTTATTACTTACGAGTTGTTTTTTTCATAAACTACATTGTAAACTTATGAATAATACATAAAAGTTTATTTATTTGCATAAGTTGTTTTGCATAAGCTCAAAAAAAAGTTAATTCAAATGAGTTCTTAGTCCTATAATTGTTTTTTGTATCAAATTAATCTTTTAATTATTTTTCTTAACAAATTGGTTATTTAAGTCATTAAATATTTACATTCCCCTAAAAAAAATTAATAAAGTACTTACATTGTTCCTCATTTTTCATCCAACTTCGTTAAACAATGCTTACAATACCGTATAACATTGAGTTGGCTTGTTCAAACAATGTTTATGACATCAAACATGATTACTTACACACAGTTTCGCCTTCTTGTTTCTGAATTCAAACACGATTTTACCGATAAATATTTCATGAACAAATTTCATTTAAAAATCACGACCAAATAGTAACTATGAATTCTGAAGTAGTAGCCTTACAGAAAAGGAAATTGTCAGTTGCAAAGAGGATATGAGTAATTAATGGACTCCCCCGGCGGATGCGAGTATCGTAGAATAAGATCGTTATTCTCATGGTGCCGAATGTAAGAATTTAGGCCCTCTAAACAGGTGATATACAGATAAGGTGAAAGCAGATCCCCCCTGACGAAGGCCACAAAATGGAGCAATAAGCCCCACTCGATCACTGTTGTCAAGCGCGTGATAACTAACAAATGAGACATTGAATAATCCAATTAATCCAAACATTTGAATACCCCATTTTTCCACCACTGCTTGTAGATAACTCCACCTGACCCTGTTAAAGGCTTTACTAACATCAATGGGCTTGCATTTCATATAATGCAGAACTTCAAAAGCAGTGAGTGCGTTATCAAGAATATCTCTTCCTAGGACAAAAGCGACTTGAGAATTAGAAAATTCGTTTGAGCATGTAAGCAGGGACTTTTGAGAGAATCTTGTAAATGACATTGCAAAGGGAAATTTGACGAAGGTCTTTCATGCTCTCCGGATGATCTACTTTTGCAATTAGAGCAATGTTAGTATCGTTCACATTAGGGGGAAAGCTACATGCATAAAGCCACGAACAACAAGCTTCAAAGATTTCTGCACCATTAAGAGGCCAAAACTTTTGAAAGCAACATGGATTAAGGCCATCAAATCCTGGTGATTTGTCAATGTGCATAGAAAAAACAAGTTGTTTGAATTCCTCTTGTTTAAAGGGAGTTATTAGGACAATATTATATCGAGGAGAGATACATCGAGGGATAGTATCAATAATTGGTGAATGATCTCCATCATTGGGGATTACAAAAATAGTCTTGAGTAATGCCACACATGCCAGCTTGATCATCCACATACATATCACGTGCATCACTCAACCTTTTGATAGTGTTTCTCTTACGCCTTGCACTAGTTGAAGCTGCAGTAGATATAATAGTCACAAGAAAGGGGGGTTTGAATTGTGACCCTTTTTAAATTCTAATCTTGTACTTAAAAAATACTTCTCAAGTTTATACTTAGAAGAGCAAAGTCAAAACAGACTTCAGAACATTCTGAAGTGTTAGTGCAAAACAGAATGTTAAAGTTAAATAATTTGTGTGTGATGTGTATGCAGTAAATAAAGAGTGTAGGGATAGAAGATTAGAATACACAGGAATTATAGTGGTTCATCCAATGTGGGCTAGTCCACTCCTCACAACTTGTGAGAGTTTTCCACTATGATGCTTTGAGACAATCTTCTCAACTCCTGCGGCGTACAATCCTGCTCCCTTGGAACAATTACAATCTGTATTCTCTAAGCCTCAATAGACTCTCAACTTTATGTGCTAAGTCACACCAGACCTTACACTTTTCCACTCAACCTACACTTTAATACCTTAAAACCAGACGAAATTTTCTTTTTACAATTGATTGGAAGTCTGAATGAATGAAGATAAGAAGAAAAGAAGGAGAAGATTATCTTTGAAAAGATAAAATATAATTGATTCACTCTATTTAAGATTTTAATAATCTTTAGAGTTGATTTGTGAAATCAATTTTGCTATGAAGCTTTAAACACTTTTAATAAATTGTTTAAGTATGCTTGTAAGCTGTGTGTTTTCAAAGTGTGTCTTCAGCTCCTTTTATAAAGTTTCTTGACCTCGTGTAGTTGTTAGGACGTGTCAAATGGTCTTGTGCCACGTGTCTTGGGACTTAGCAACTTTTGCTTGAAAATCTTGATCAACATTCTGTACTTCAGAATATTTTTGGGTTCATCAGGAAACTTCAGAATGTTCATACATTCATCAGTTATGAACTTCAAAATGTTCCTGGGTTCATATAGATGAATGTCGGATGAATTTTTGGGCATATCCTATGAATGTCAGATGAAGATATAGGTCTGTTGATGAGCTTCTGTTATGCGTGTATACTTCAGAATGTTCCTGAACCAAAGCCTTTGCAGATCAGCCTTGGAATGCGTGCAGGAGATAGGAAAAGTGGAGCTGTCACTTGATGCTCATGCTTTAGGGGATCTTGTTGGTCTTGTACAGTACCAACTCTCTTATGTGTCGAAATCTTATTGATTCTGACTTGAGATTGCTTTCTTGCTTTTGCTTTCACTTTTGCAACCACTTTACTGTGCTGTCAGATTTAAAGCATGTGCTGAAATCAAACTTTCTGAACTTCATAATGTTCCTTTGTTTTACTTAGGATGATTTGTAAGACTTTTATTTGATGTAATCAAATCTTAATAGTAAAACATCAATGAAGTGCAGTATGTATAACATCTAGGATGACATTCTTAGAGGAATATTTCTAATGTTTTGTACTTCATTTGTTCATAAGTCTTTAATGAACGATGAATATGATTTTTGTCTTTAGTCCAAATAGATGCATTTATTCCTTGATTGATCCAAGTTATTGTACTTTTTTGGCCTTCTCATTTATGTCACGTGAGCCTTGAATGTTCTTGATAATGTTCATGAATTTCTGGGTTTGTTCATAAGAATAACCTTCTGAACTATTGTGAACCTTCTGAACTATGTCTAACCTTCTGAACTCTGACTGAGTTCTTAAGTTTTAATGTTCTTTGATTCATTGTATCTTGGTATGATTCATACTTTGTTTCTGTCTTATTTAAACACTTTAGAACACAGATCAAATACCAAGAAACTAATCAAAATTCATTAATCATTTAATCATCAAGGTTTATTATCTTTAGGGTAAATTACACTTTTGGTCCCTTAAATGTTTTTCAGGTTTCAGATTGGTCCCCTAATTAATAAAAGTAACGTTTTGGTCCCTTAATCCTTCTCTGTTACTCACTTTGATCCCTTCCGTTAGTATGTGTTAAAAAGCGTTCACTTTTGGTCCCTTAAATATTTTTCAGGTTTCACTTTTGGTCCCTTAAATATTTTTCAGGTTTCATATTGGTCCCCTAATAGAGGACCAATATGAAACCTAAAAAATATTTAAAGGACAAAAAGTGAACGTTTTTTAACGCAAACTAACGGAAGGGACCAAAGTGACTAACATAGAAGGATTTAAGGGATCAAAACGTTACTTTTATTAATTAGGGGACCAATATGAAACCTGAAAAATATTTAAGGGACCAAAAGTGTAATTTACCATTATCTTTAAAATTAATTAGGGATTTTGCCTCAACAGAAGCATGACAAAACTTACTATTTTTTTCACTATCTCGATGCTTCCAATAAATATATTCTTGCAACAAAACACAAGAAAGCTTGTTTTGGATGTTAGCAATAGATGAATAAGTTATGTGGTCATTACTACTTCGGACGGTGTTAAGCTCTTTCCGTAATTTGTTGGCTTCACCATAGAAAATTGGGGCATTGGCTTTGTTCCATGCTTCCATATCATCAACATAGTACTTGAGCTGTTGTAAAGCATTATTAGTTGGATAGTAGTGTCAGTTCTCATCGACCATATTAGAAAGACTCTGATCAAGGAGCCATGAGTTTTCAAAACGGAAGCTACGTTTTGAATGGATAAAGCTCTCGGGATCAAACTTTAGAAGGATAGGTGAATGATTCGAAGTGGCTGCAATAAGATTAATTAGTCTTGCATTTGGGAAAAGAGTAAGTCATGAGGATGTGTGGAAAGCTCTATTAAGCATGTCTTCAACCGCACGAAGAGTTCAAAGACTTTTGAACCAAGTAAATTGAATCCTTCTATAGGGAGGTCATGCAAGTTACAATCATTTACCGCTTAACTAAAATCATTATAGAGCCAAGCCGGTCTCTCAGATCCTCCTCGTTTGTCGTCACTTGTGAGGAGATCATTAAAATCGTCTATGATGCACCAAGGGTCAGTTGACATAGCGACAAGATTACAAAGAAGATTCCAAGATTGTCTATGACAAGCATTGTTAGAATAACCCTAGAAAGAGGTTAGGCACGTGCTACCTCTGACTGAATTATAAACTTGCAAATTAATGAAATTAGATGAATAATTAGTAATATTACATTGAATATATGAGTTCCAAATGACGGCAAGACCACCTCCATGACCTTCTCTATCAAACAGTAAAATAAGAATCATAACCAAATAAATAACAAACTTCTCTTATTTTATTAGAATGCGACAAAGTTTCATTAAGGAAAAAAAATATAGTTTATGGACATGGATAAGTTCTTTAAGCTAGAATTGCCTTAGGATGTCTCAGATCTCGACAGTTCCAACATAAAATACTCATTTCGTCCTACAAGCCTGAAACCATAATCTGCCGATATTTTGTTTATCCACCATATTTTGCAGTTGAACCATATGTTGGCCACCTTCCATTGCGGTCATGTCAAACTAATTATTCACGTTGGTTACTTCCTTTGATGCATTACCAAAATCATTACTTCTTGAGCGTTTATTTAAGGTACCACCTAATTATTCTTCAATTAATTTAGAAGTGTTTGGAGTAGGAGATATATGTACTGAATTTGATTTGATTAACAACCGAGAGAAATTGATCAAAAAAAAAAACTATAACAAACGAGTTCTAAATCTTTTGACACTCATTTAATTTGAACACACATATGAGACTACAATACGAGACACTTGTGCAGTTTATAAAATATTTGAATTCAATCCTTCCAAAGTGAACATCTCCTTTTAAAATATAAAATAAATAATATCTTAAAGAAATATATTATAGACACATGATAAAAAATTATGAGTTTGTTACTATACCATCTTTTAAAATGGACTTTCGCAACAATTTTTGAAACAAAATTCATTAACCAAAAAATAAATAGAACAACTTATTTAAATAGTTTCAATCAATGACATACATAACTTAAGTACATAGATTCAAGTGTAGCTGTACAAAAGACTGGAAAGACCGATCGATCGATTCCGATCCAAGCGTGAGACTCATCCAACACAAACAAACTAGTAACTTAATTGAAAACCGAAACATCATCATTGACTCGGTTGCTCCGCCGCGCCGAGAAAACAATGACTCTACTCCGATCAATTTTAACGGTGACTTTACTCCTCACTTTCTTCTTCACTCTCTCACCAGCTTTCCAATCCGACGAGCTTCTCCTCGACGACGAAGAATTCGGCCTCGAAGGTGGTCGACCTCAATCCCGTCCATCATCACCTAACACCGCCACAACCACCACCACCACCGCTCGCAAGAGGATTCCTGACTCTGCTTCCGATTCAAAGATCCAGTTCACACTCGAACACGCTTTCGGTGATTCCGATTTCGTTGAAGCTGGTAACTTCTCTGCTCGTCTCAAAACTTGGAGTCACGGCGCTCAGGTTCGTCAATTTCTTTTTTAATTGTTGATATTTTTCAAAGCTAGTATAATAATTCGTTGATCGGTTCTTCTCTGTTGAATCGATTTTTAATAAACAACTTAATTTGCACCTTATAGCATGATAAGCACTTATGTATAAGCTAAAGCTATTTCTATAATAAAAAAAATAAAATAGTCGAATTTTTTCGTAGAACCTATAAGTTGTTTTCATAATCTGTTTTGGAGAGCTTATGAAAATAAGGTGAAACCAGCTTATGAACATGTCATAAGTTGTTTACGTAAGTTTTCCCAAAGAGTCTCCCAGATAATTGTTTCAGTTGATAAGTTCTAAACAAGTCAATCCAAATAGGCATTTATTGCGCTGAGTTTGAGTGGATTGATGAAATTATATGTTGTTGTACTGAGAAGCAATTCTGATATGTAACAGACACTGACGAAGCTGCGGTTTTCGCGAGATTCTTTCACTGAAGATGAGAAGAATAAATTTCAAGTAATTATTTGTTTCCTTTGGAGCTATTTTGTAATTTGTATATGTGTTTGAGATGTTTGTACTTTGTATTGTATAAAGATTTGGCACTGTTTTATTATTACAGGAGTTGTTGAAAAGAGATGATTTCTATAGGATTAGACTGCCATCCAATGTTTTGAGCCCTCCCGGCAGGGATTATATTCTTTCGTCGGTGAAAGCTGTAAGTGTTAATTAGAATCAAAGTTCTTGTTCATTGGTAGCATGCATCAAAATGTTAAGCTTCTTTTTTTTTTTCACTCCAATTCACTATTCATGTATGGTTTTATATTTGAATTTATGCTTGGGGAAGTGTGAATAAGCTTTTAGTTCCCAGGTCTGTTTGTTCCTTTTCCGGAAATACTTTCAATGATGTAAGATATATGTTGGTACTGCCAGATGATAGTTATTAGTGTGTGATATTGTTCTAGTAATGCTGGATATTGTTTGTTCTGCACTCATCACATGATGTTGAAAGATAATAATCCATTTGTTGTCTCTTATTTTTTCATGGTTATCTTTTAGTAGCTTGAATCTTTATGATGGTGTTACTGTTTTTGATACTTGCAACTCTTTTTTCGGAGTCATGGTTACTGTTTAAACTGCTGTCTCCAATTAGAACTGACAGTTTACATCTTTTTGAATCCAGAGATGTCTTCCAGGGGACGGTTTGGAGGAACACTTTGTAATACATACGGTAATTTACATTCATATACTGAAATATGCTGTTTAATGTATTTATGCTCTAATATCTGCAAATATAACTTCTCCACTGAGTTCAAATTTTAGTACACAAAGGGATTTCTCATATATACTCTTGTGTCATTGGGAAACCAGTCTCAACAGTCTTATGAAAATGGAAAAAAAAACAGTAATAAATTACAGTTGGTTTTGTATCTTGGGATAATTGACATGTTCTCCAGCTCTTTTGCAAAAGATTTTCAGAATGTACATTTCAGCTGTGTTTTGTGTTTACATGACAACAACAAAAACCACATGGATCAGATCAGACAACCCGTTGAGCTCAATCAAAATCCACAGTTTTACCAGGAAAAAACCTTAGTAGGGTATTTCATAATGATTTCTCTTGAAGTTCCCTTCACACTATCTCTACTGTTGTCAGTCTTCCTTAGTGCTTCCTTTAACTCAAGTGGATTTTCAGCAATAAAAAGCATAGTTTTTACCAGCCTCTTCAATGGTTAAACTCTTCTAGTTTATTCTTTTCCGTGAAGAGCTTGTAGAAGTAAAAGTAATTCCTTATTCCATCTCAATGTTTTTCTCAGTGATCAAGATTTTTCTATCTTTATTCTTGATGCATCGTGCACTAGATCTGTTTTTCCTTCCTTCGAAAGCTTGTATATATGTTTTTCCTCATTTCCGAACCCTTTTGATTCTCCAACAACTACTTTTCCACCCTTGCGAAACTTCTTTTAATCATTAATATTTTTTAGCCTAGCTGCATTCATATCCAAAATACTTATCCCTTGACCAACACAAGGGCCCTTTTTACATATAAATATATAATGGGTTTTCCCTTCAATTTTATATCTATTTTTTTACAAAGAAAAAAAAATGAATGTCTTGGATCACAACTGGGTTCATTTTCAACTCTTTCATAGCTATAATTTTTATTGTTAGACAATTTATTTTGAAAAAAAAGTGCAGAAAATGTTTAATAGTCTAATGAGTTTTTCACTAGTCTTGCTATGAGTGCCTCAGTACCCTAAGTTTACGTCCAATATATTTACCTTTATATTATATATCTACCTTTGTGTTTATTTCTTTCCAATATATTTTTTTAATTGAGTTTTTTTAATCTTACCGAGTCTTTCTGTCTCTCTCTTTCCTCTTGTCTGTTTCAGGAAGGTGTTAACATCTTGGCTGTCAATTATGGTGCTCCTGGGGCTTGCCCTTTCCCCCGGCAACTGAAGCTTGTAAGTTATGTTTTCTTTGGGCAACTGCACTTATTTCCTGTATGTTCATTGAACAAGGCTCAATTTGAAAACTTTTCAACTTGTTTTGTTGTCATCTATACTCTCATCGTCTTGAGGTCTTTATTGTTCGCACAAGGTGATTTTTAATAATACTATCTTTCCATAACATTGAAAAAATGATATAAATAAAAAAATAAGCCAATGTTTATATCTGTTTCTTCCATACATACAGTCATTTGTTTGAGCGTCTAGAATGTTTGCAATATGTCATCATCATGAAGGGTGATTTTACGATCTTGATTCCTAGAGAGGAGATATGTGATTAGATCCAAAACTGGCAGGTGGAGTGAAAGTTTAGACTGAAGACGCCTTGTTAACATGTATTATGGACCTGAAACTTGCTTTGTTTTAAAGAGTAATTTTTGTGTTCCTGAGTATTTGATATGCATGTTCTGGTTGGTTTTATTACATGCAATGCCACAACGTGTCTTGGTTCTTAAGAGTAACTGAGCATAGTTCGTAACTTGTGCAAACTTAAAGTTGTTGTAAAGCCTGATTCCTATAATGTGAAGGCTAATTTTATACATTCTTTTTTTTCCTGGATGTTAGCCTGCAAAGTGGTCTTTCAAGTCACACACACTTTTGAAGAACACTGAACAGGCACCAAGGTATGTTCTATGAATTATGATTGACATTTTCAGTTTTAATTGTAATTATTTTTTTAGTTAATAGACAAATAATTTAAAAAAATAATAACTTAAGAACATCATACAAGTGTTTCTAGCAAGGTTGCTTTGGTAGCAATTGGTTATTGATAACTTTCTAAAATTTTGAATTCTCTTTGCTTTATATCAACCACGGAAAATATCTTTTTTATCTTCCATTTTCTCTCTCTGTCAAACTAAAAATTCAAGTCTGCATAATGCTGGCTTTTCACATATCTATTATGGTTTATATAAAGTCTGATTGGATGAACTTTCATGTGAATAAAAGGGCCTTGTCTAGCTTTCATTATTCTGCATAATCATTTTCGTTTTGATGTTAAGGAAGCTGCAGCATAATTTATTTTCAAAATTGATACATAATGGCTAGATGCCAGGCTTGTCTTATGCTATTCATTTGGCAAATGATATTGAGATACTTTATTATGCAGTCAATTCACCAACCCATCCATTTGACTCGGGAAAATCTTGGTCAAGGGATTAAAGCCCGTTTAACTCAAACTAAAAAAATTTGGTTATTTGATGTGATACCTTGCTCTGGTTTTCATAGGGTATGGAAATAACCAGGATTCCACAAACAGTATTAGTCTTACAATCATTTAGGACAATGTTGACAAAAAATAAGTGGTCGACTACACTAAGTTTAGGTGGTGATTCATTAGAATGAATTCAAATTTATCATAGTGAGAACCAGAATTTATCAGAATGAATTGAGATTAAAGATGAGATTCATGTCCAAAATAGATGGTTGGATACACACTAGAGAATAGAGATTCATATTGATCGAGTTTAATTTTGTATTGAATCGAATTACGACTTACATGTTTTGTAAGATAGTGATAATCATTGCTTCATCTTTATGACA
This sequence comes from Medicago ruthenica, assembly GCA_018208015.1. Taxonomy (NCBI): domain Eukaryota; kingdom Viridiplantae; phylum Streptophyta; class Magnoliopsida; order Fabales; family Fabaceae; genus Medicago; species Medicago ruthenica. Next base: position 32,781,271 of record CM031377.1, on the reverse strand, counting down.
AGTTTTTACTTGTGTAGTTTATGTATTTTATTAACAAATGTTATTTGCTCAGGACGCCAATATTTACGGAAGAGCTGCTTGGCGGAGAGGGGATAGAAGGTGAACTTGTACAGCCAATAGAAAGATCCTTTTGGGCTAAATACGTGAGTATACAACATACATGCTGCTGGTTTGATCGTAAAGCCAGTTTTATTTTGTTTTATTGTTTAATTAAACTATAGCTACATACTAATTTCTCTGTATGGGACCTTTCTTAATATCAGTGGATGTACATGATCCCTCTTGGACTCATTGTAATGAATGCCGTCACCCAAGCAGCGAATATGCCTGAGGAACAGGCTGGTGGTCAAGCTGGTGCACCGCCGCAGCAAGGAACTGCAGTACAGAGGGGAACAAATTCTGGTGTGCGTAGACGATGATAATTTGGTGTCGTTTACCTAAGAAACCATTATTTATGGACATTGACGATGAATGCAATTTAGTTTGACCTTATGTAACATTTCAAAATAATTTTGTTACGTGTATAAGCTCTGTATTTTTTTTTTTTTGTTGTGAACTTTGAAACAGAGGGAGTAAAATTTTCTAAGTAGATTGAGTAAATTAATGTCATTTAAGTTTTAACACGAAAATCCAGTTTGGTTTCTTCTGGTTTTGGTGATGATTCCGAGGCTATGTTAGATGTGAAGAAATATTCAATAGTTTTGAATTGTATGACATTTTTTAGATTAGGTTTATTTAATGATAAGTTTTGAATGTAATAGTAGTTGTGATAGTTAAATTTATATATTTTTTTTAAAAAGTATTGAAGTTGGGTATATCAATTTTGACACTGGGTGTCAACTACACACACATGAAGTGTGGTTCATACTGAAACAAGAACCAAAGCCACGTTACTTTTTGCCAAAATATTATCGACATATAAATTTGACAATAATTTAGTTGCTGCAGTTAAAATTAAAATATGTGGTTAACTACTTTTAATTGGTTCATGAATATAACAATTTGTTACGACTTATTAACCATTAGTTGAATGTAATTAACCATATTTTCTAACGTCATTAATTCAAATGTAATTTTATCTGTTTTGATAAAAAAAAAATCGATCTATTAATCATTTTAATAGTATTCAAAATCATAGTTTTTTTAATCATAAAGTCACCAAATGTATTAAAAGAAAAGTACAATATTGGAGTGGCTAAGCCTAAGTATCCTCCTAAGAAGTCTACCACTACAAAGAGAGAGCATCAAAACTACCAAAAGTGGTACAAAGACCACTTCCACTGAGTGCTACCAGTAAAGTCTAGCTATTCAACACTTACTATGGCACAAACAGGTACTGCTAATCCAAGAAATACAAACCAGTCCAGCAAAAGAACTGGCAGTACATAAGAAAAAGTCAAAATATCAATAGAATCCTCTCTATCCAACCACTAAGATAGATTCAGCAACCACTCAAAATAACAGAAGCCGAATCCAAATATGAACAGCAACTGCAGAATACAGACCGTTTCAAATATGGGATTGCTTTTGATCACACCCTTTTTGGTAGGGGTTTGTATGTGCTCACTACTTGTGCTTTGAACACCTGCAATGCTAGGATGAGCTGTGTTTGCATCTTTGGAAGTGATGACTGGTTGAGAATCAGGGACCATTTTTTTTTAGGAGAGAATCAGGGACCAATGTGGAGACCATTGGACTCCTGAACCATTTTCAAAAGCTGTGTTGTTATCCATACCCTGAGATTCTGGTCTATCCTTGTTTCTTTCAATATCAGTATTGTTTTCAACATCAATTGTTACATTTATAGGCTGCAACTCTTTTTCTGCCTCTGCAATAATTGGAACACTTTGTAATACATTTTAATTGCTTACTGCAAAAGGTATCTCTGGTTGAAGATTTGATTAGTTAGTATTAGTGGTATCTACCAAATCAACTAACTCAATAGAGTTTTCTACTGTTGCAGCACACTCCATACTCTTACCAGCAACCTCATTATTATTGTTACTATTTCCTGTTGTTCTGTAACAACATGTTCTCTTGGATACTCTCACTAGTGTTACCTCTGGAATCATGTTTCTCATTGGCAATTATCTTACCTTTGGAAATTTGTAGAGTGGCAACCTCAGTTTGTGTGTCCTTAGCCAAGCTAGACTTAGAGTGTTGCAAGTTAATATTTGAAGTGCTTGCCAAATTCTCCAAAGCAGTCTTCATGTTTCGAATTCGAAATACCACAGTAACAGGGATATTGGCTTCTATATTCTTTCCAAGCTGTCTCAGATTTTGCTCTAAGACTAATTGTTGCTTTTCCATAATTGCAGTACCTCTACCATCCTCAGTTTCCTTATTCAAAATAGCCAAATTTTCTGATAGAACTTTCCCCTTTTCAACATTGCTGGTGTGGCGCTGCTTACCATCTTTAGACAAGTTTGGAATTTTATTGGCTATCTTATTGCACTGTTGAATTGAATGCCCAATTAACCTACAATTGCTGCAGAATAACGACTATTTTCCGTCCTCAATTCCCACATTGAAGGCATGGCCTTCCCTTTCCATTAACACAACATTGTAGATTTTTCCCGATAGGTCTATATCAACCAAAACTCTGACATAGTGACCAAATAGCCCAGCCTTTGAGGAATCATCTAAAGCTAGTGGTGTTTCCACCACCGACGCAATTTCAAACAAAAGTCTTGGCGGCTAATATTCTTGGGACAAGTCTAATAACCAGAGTTAATTGTGTTCATTTGATGATTAATGAGTTGCGATATTTTATTATATCCATTAACCGATCTGTTGAATGTGATTTACCATGCATTTAAATTGCGTTAGACTATTAATTATGTAAAAAATAACATAACTCTTGTTTTTGTACGTCAGGAGTAGAAGTGTTAAAAATTTATTTGTGTCCATCGATCACAATATTTGCAAGTATTTAGTATGATGTGAAGAAACCGATCCAAAAAAAACTCGTGCACATTGCAATAGGCTTTGCAACAAAGCTTGAAACCAAACTATATATATCATTATTAAGTTTCCAATAAATTAACACCAGATGGAACATACATACTATCAGTATCAAGGTGAACATAATTGATAACAATACATAAACTCTTGTCAATCAGATAGCAGATAACAAAGAAGGGCGCTTCATACCATCAGAGTTCATCCTGCACATCAAAAGAAAATATTTCTTTAGTTCAAATATAACGATTTCAATGATTATATATAAATCACAATCATTTCTATCCTCTAGACGTAACCCGAGTGGTTGAGCTCGGACACCCAAATGAATTTGAGATGAAAGTCTAGAGTTCGAACCCAGTCTACTAACATAATACACTAATAACTAACATTTGTTTATGAAAGAAAATCACAATCACTCCTTCCCCTCTTTAAACTAATGTTACGACTTGAAAAGTTATAATTGAAAAAAAAGTGACCAAATTTGGAAATTGATCACCAAAATGACACCTCTATATCTGTTATCCTACTTATGATCAGAGAGAATAAACAATGAAGAAATCCAGACTTACATGATAATCATCCATGTAATCACGGCGATGCTGCACATAAAAGGGAAAACACGTGTAAGTGGTCGCTCACAAGTCACAAACATGTAACAGTGCAGAGAACTAAATGACTGCATGTAAGGCTTAACTCAAAGTGACATGTTTCTAATGACATTATTAGGTATGTTGGTTTACTTCCACGCATATTTTATCAATAGAGGATAGGTAAAAGGCATACTCATAAACAATATTAGGTTAGTATCTTCTATGACTATCTACTAGAACGTGACTTCTTTTCCAATCTAGTATCTGTGCTATTTGTCTTGTCCTCAAAAAGGGAGCAAAGGTTCATTAAAAAGCAAAAGATTAAAATATTGAACGTATGCATGTGTGATACAAACCTTTCTATATCTGTCTCTATGTCTGTCACGGTGTCGATCATAACCTCTCTCTTTTCTCCGCCTTTCACCATCTTCTCTTGCTCTTTGAGCCTCCTGCACAAATAATTAAGAGTTCAGATTCCATAAGAGAATCAAGGTTCTCAAGAAAGAAAGATAATGGAAGGAAATAGCGTATGTTCATGTACCTCCTCTTCTTGGGCTTTTCTTACTTTCTCTGCTTCCTCAAAAGCCTCTTTTTCAATCTGAGATGCCACAAAATAAAGGTCAGTTTAACAATATGCCCTAAGAGAAGACACATGTAGGAGAATTGAATACACATCTTTATGACTAGATGGACATTCTTTTGAGGCAAATCAAATAACACTTCGAAAAGGCTTAATTAAGGCAATTCCAAAGTTTTTTTTTTTTTAGAGGAAGGCAAAAAAAAGTTAACATTAGATAATATACGTATTTTTAAATATTTAAATTATATTGTATAAAACCTGCGAAAAATCAATACACGCTCCCATAAACAAAATCTTAGTTGGTTAATGATAAGCAACTCGATTGCCACTTACAAGTCAGATATTGAGCCAAATCAAATGCAAGTCAAAGCAAAAGACTCACCTCCCTGTTGGCAAACACTTCATCAACGACTTGTTTTGCATATTCAGGATCATCGCAAATCAAAATGTTGTCAAATACTGAACCACCTTTAACCTGAACCAAAATCCATTCAGCCTAATAGCTCAGCACGTCGTAGAGTGAAAGAACGATGTGTAGCATAACATACAAGTCATCACTGGATTTGGAAATGTACAATTATTCTACCTGCCAAACTTCTATGCCGACATATTTGATAGGCTTAAGCACATAAAGATCGGGGTCATCTTCAAACTCTGAAACAGGGAGAATTGATATTTTTAAGCATTTACTAGTGTGAATGGAAGTCTGAAATACATACTAAATTATGACAAAGAACAAGACATAAATTTGAACATACCTGGATTATCTATCCATGGAGTTTTCCATTTTCCTTTGTAGTTAGGATTCTTGATTTTCTGTCAACATAGAGGAGAGTAAGAGATGATAGTTGATGAAAGGAAACTGAAAGAATATAGAATAACTAATTCTTCAAGCCTTATAGCTCTCGCAACTTGATCAACAAACCTTTCGTTTCCATGGTCCTTTGTATGCCGGATTAGGTATCTTTGGCCTCTTCCATATTCCATCTTCATCTTCATCCCAACTATCAGGCTAATTCAGAGAAAGAAAATGTGTAAGATTTATTTATTTTTTTTTGAAAAAATATCCTCATATATTTCTCTATTTAGAAGTCATCATATGGGAAAATTGATTTGTAGAGGCATTTGTAGATCCACTCTTATACTCAACTAACCTCTTTAGCCTTTGGATCAGGAATTTCTGCTGGGATTGAATCATATCCCTGCAATACCAATGAATAAATAAATGAGTTTTCCAGACAAATGGACTAAACTACCATCCTCTTGTTCCTTTATCATTAGGGAAAGAATAGAACTTTGACTACCTCAGGTTTGACAGCATTAGGGTCTTCAATGTATTCTCTGTCGTCCCAGTCTGCAGGCTGCGAGTAGGGAGAAATTTTAATTCAAAATACAAGTTATATAAAAGAAAGTACACCTCAACAATGGGACCTAAATGTTACAAGGTAAGTCACTTTATGGAATATCAGGAAATCTTAACCGAGTTATATAATCGTGTTGTAAGACACTTAGGGTACGTTTGGCCAGACTTATTTTGGCATTAAAAGTTACTTTAAAATTAAAGCTAAACATAAGTGTTTTAGAAAAAAGGCTAAATTTGTTTGGTAATTATTGTTACTTTTAGCTTAAAAGTTTTTTTAATAAAATGATAGAATTTGAGTTAAATAATAAAAAAATAGATGAATTATTAAAGGTCTCTCTCATACTTGACTAGAAAAACTCCTCTCAACTACTTTTTTGAAAAGTTCCTTATATCTAATTTTTATACATAAAAGATAAGCTCATTTTTTAATTTAGATCTTTTATAAAACACTGTTTGACGTAGCTTCTTTTAAGGAGAAGAGAAGTAAAAAATAAGCCAGACCAAACGTAGCTTTAGAGTTAGCACGTCAAAAGCATAACATTATGCTAAAGGACAATGTTAGAAATTGACTACCGAGTGAAACGGATCAGAATAAAACCTTTTTTGCCTTGAGATCTTTGATTTTTCGTGGAGGGAGAATATCCCAATCTGTATACATGCTTCCGGAATCTCGCTCTCTATTATCAACTAGAACACTGTATGTAGCATCTGGCCTAAGAATGAATGTGTAGAAATGAGTTAACTTGTCAGTTTCACACTGCAGATCCTTCTTTACCGGGTAATTTTGACCTTGGTAAGAGACTATGACATGGAGCTTCTTTGTGTCTGTTCCACATAAATCTGGTCCAAACATTACACTGTAGAGAATTTGTCAGTGTGACACTCTTTTCTGTTGAAAAGTACAAAATGTGGACAAAGAAGAAAAACGTGTGTTTGTAAAAATGATGCAAGGTGAATTAAAATACCATGTTGCAATAAGGGTGAAGCAAGCCAATAAAAAGAGAAGAACAACAGCATGGATATGGAAGAGAAAAACAATAAGAGTCTGTATTCCATTAGTTTAGTTAGCTTTTGAACGTCACTAATACAAACGAGGACATAAAGAAAATTTGATTAATATTAAAGTAGAGGCCACTTTGCGAGGTTGCAGATGAACTATTTGTGCACGTTATAAAATTCAAGAACCAAAAACTAAGTGAAGAAAATGGAATAAGCAACCCACCTATACGGCGTATCCCCACCAAATTTCTTTTGATTAACAAATCCAGAGAGGAGCTTCATGTAACCTCCACCACACTCAATCTCTTGTTCAAATTTTATAGAATACTGGAAGACTAGTGTTCTGTTCTTGTTGCTGAATTCTGGTATCTTTGCAGAGATGGCAAAGTGTTTGGCATCATTACATGTTTGGATACCTACAACAAGATCACACAAAAATCACTAAATTTTACAACAGCAACCAAATTCCTATTACTACCATTTTGTACTCCCACCGTATTTCACTAATTTGCATTTACTACACAAACCTCCCTTTTACAATAAAATTACAAGAAATTCCCTCATACATATTTTTTACATGCCAAAACAAACTAACTAACTCCAAAATATTATCACACCTAACAGATTTGCAAACCGAATCATTAGCTTTAGGACACTTCGAGGTCAAATGTTTTTTCTATCCTCATTCAGCTTTATATGTTGGGAAAGGAAAAGGAACATGCATTCACTTAAGGTATTCAATTGTGATTGTGGCCGCGGCCACAGAGATTCGAAAAACCTTGACTTACGAGCTACAATTGCAGTTGCAGACCCCGCAATTTAAAACTTTGTGTTGTTCAAGCGTCTAATAGTATATAACAATCCATTTTACATTTCATTCATAAGAAGAGCACGTTGAAGTTAAATAGATGGCATAAAATGAATACTAAGTCAACAAGTACCTTTATCATCTGGATCTCCAGCCCATTTCCCAGCTGTGTGCTTGAACGAACCGGCTTTGCCTTCGCTGCTTTTCCAGTCTGATTTTACCCAACGACTTCGCCATCCATCTTTTCAAAATCCAACACATTAATATCACATGATCAATGAAAAAAACATCAAAATAAAAAACAACAAAAAATTATATAAGCAGAATTGAAGACCACCACACATCACTTTTTTTGTTTGATATGCTAACTTGCTAGTCCTATTAGTCTTTTATTCATTTTTAGTGACTAATACTAAGATTTCACTAAAATATTTATAAAAAAAATAAAAAATCTTATAATCACAATCAACTAGAAACATTTTGTTAGTGTAAAAAAGTTTTACACAAGCATTGAATTACATCACACTAAGTAGATAACGTGGAGATAATGAAATAATCGAATTTAATTGGATATCAATTAAATTCTTAAAGTAATAATTTTTTTTTTTAAACTCAAGTAAAAAAGAATAGAAATTTAAACGTACGTGGCTTACATACTAGTAGAAAAAAAAATCAAACAAATAGCTTATTACTTTTATCTATTTAACTAACTAACTAATTAACAACTAACAAAATTTAACTAACTTTTCACTTCTATTTTAACAGTTGGAACGAAAATTTCAGCAACAAAAGAGCATAGAAAAAATAAACTACCTTCAAAACGCTCTTCGAAGATGACTTCAGAAAGTGAAACTTGTATTAGCAACAAACAGAATAACACAAACATCTTCAGTTCAGTGGAAGCATTTTCCGCCATTTGCGGAATAAGCAATTTTTTTGTTCTCTGACACTGCTATTTCCAGTACAGAATTGAGTTTACTTATAGAAAACCAAACTACTACTTTGCCCCTATACTTTGTCTTAATTACTTTTATGCCACCATGCTAAAATATTCCCGGTGAAACTTTACCAAACAATTACTAAATTCAATATTAGTAAAAAAAAAAAGAACTAAATTCAATATTGGATAATATAGTTAATACTCTATATTCATCAGAATTGAATTGAACTAGGACCCCTTGAATAAGGTTTTGTGTTCGAACCTGGTGGATGAAAATATATGATACAAATAAGAGGCTTCCACTAAAACTGGCCAACATATTTTTCTAAGTAAAATTGTCTTCGATCAAAGTTGGTGAGCGCTTCTCACAAATAATGTTACAAAAAATATAAATAAAACAAAATATTAAAAAAAATTAAGATTAAAATTACTTTCGTCATGTCAATTTTTAAATTCTACTATTTTTTTTGTTGCAAACATTTAAACATTAATCATAATTTTCGTTAATAAAAAGTATTAATTTATGTCAATTAAACACTCGGGTTAGTATACATTTATATTCGACTCTTGCATATGAAAAAAAATTTGGTTGGAAGTAAAAATCCATTTTAAGTACTCCACATATTTTCTGACCGATATTAACTATCTCTAAACAGCGCTAGAAACTCCACACTTCTAACCTGATTAAAAACAAAACACTCCACGAAAAACATGATGTTGACCTTAATCATTTTTTCTTGCTGCTTTGGGCGTGTTCTGTACGGGCTAAAGAAATTTGATGCTGATAAGTGATCATCGTTGAAGACTTTAAAAACATGATGAATATATTAAATGGTATTGAAATTGTCCAATAGATGGCCAATTTTGACGTAGCAATGGCCAATGGAATCATTTTATTCTTGCATTTCTGTGTAATTAATTTACTTTTTGGTTGTATGAAAGAGATATGAAGTCAAAGTCTTCGTGACCTTCCAAAAGTGATCAAACCAAACTAGAAGGCAAGGGGAGAAAAATCCAATTTATGGTTAATCTGTTTCCATACACCTTCGGGGAAGACTTGAATGGTCAATGACTCCAAGTCCACTATCTTTGTGTGCCTTTAATCTTCCACTTGACGTACCCTACCACCAATGATCATGAAAGTTTTACCATTTAACTCTCCTTTGCAAACTATTCCCATTTTATTTTGAATATGTTTATCAATTCCCCAAAATACACCTTTTTTACCCTCTTAATCCTAGTAGTCATTAAACTAATGACGTGACTAGCATGTCATGGCATTGGCTGCCACACACTCTTTAACATGATTATGAATTGTAAGATGTAGTATTGGGTGAACATGTGATCACTCCTTCAATGTGCAGCTCCTTGTCAAATGTGAGGCCTTCCCATGCTAGGCTCGCGTCCGAAAGCCTTATTGTGTGATATTTGTACGCTAAATGGTGCCATATTGAAGCAAAACTCGAGCTTGAACGAGAAACTGATAACTCAATGCAGCTAACGTTTAGTGGTAGCAAGACGTCTTTGTTTCATCATTATTCTCAAGATAAAGATTGTGCGGTTATGGAGACATCACGTTGTAAAAAAAAAAAACCAGAAGATATTTTGGTGATGCTTTACCTAGAACGTGTGCTCGCTTCAAGATTATTGGCAGACATTTAAGTTAGTTATCTATGCAGAAGGGGGCCTGCAACTTCTCTGTATGGTTTAATAGAGAAGAGAAGTCACCCAAGAGTGATGGAATACGCAAGTTAATGTTACACTATTACTAATCATATTGTCATGTGACTATTTTAAAAAGTATAGGTTAATGAGGAAGCACCTATATTGGCCTGCAATATAGGTGCTAGCAATTAATTCGTTTGCAATTTATTTAACTCGGTCCAAATATAAGTTTATCCATCACAGGCTACTTTGAATAGACTGGGACAGCTGAAATTAACAGCTCCAAACAAAGTAGAAGAGAGAAACAAAATAGAGATTATACAACTAGATAGAGATAAAGACAAGCATAAGCGAACAAAAAATATTGGCAAAATAAGAAAACAAACAACAACTGAATAACTTAAAAGATAAAGAAAGGAGGTGAAAACAGAGATAAGAGACCATTTAGCAATATTGCTTCTTACTTGATATTCACCCGACAGATCATAATAACAGTAATATTGAAACCACGGTAAAGGGAGAAGTAACAATTCACAGTGGAGAGAAAATAAGAGATCATAACAAATTGAAAAATGAACAAATGCTAGTTCAAAACATGTTGACAGGGCAACTCACAATAGGTTGGTAGAGTCCATGACAAATAGATATAAGAGGATGAGAGGTTCAGATGGCTAGGCACTAGGGTTTATACTGGTTTCGTAACAACTTGACAGTGTCTTAACAGATTAGTAGCAAAATGACAAATTGAATTTTGGGGAGTCACTTATCATGACTGGAGACTAAACATAACTGGCAAATCATGGAAAGACAAAGGAAACAAATTATTGTATTCAACATGATAAGAAAACCAATGGGGGAGATAAGGAGAGGAGTGACAATCAGAGGTTTTGAAACCCAACATAACAATAACTAAACTGACATTCGTCATTCAAAAAAGAAACAACAAAACACGACATCACTGATCAAGTTATCATTCATACAGACTACATGTAATTGAAACATTACAGATGAAGTTTTACCCTCACATAACATGAAACAAGACAATCAAGCATAGTGCGATTCATGAGCATACAATAAGAAGTGAGGACATCGATAAGACCTCAAGATTCTATAATCGTAAATCTAACACAATTTTTATTGACATGAAAAATGGGCGCACAAAATGCAAAGTTATGTGATGCCAATACTAACAAAAGTATAATACCACTCAAGCTGGCACATCCCCAGCCAAACACACTTCTGGGATTTAGAAGGGCGAGGAAACAAAGTTCAATTTTAGAAGCAAACAAGTGGAGCAAAAAATGTCTTAGAGTTGGATGATTCTACACTACTTTATGATAAAGAAAATAAAAATTTTACAGCTACCCTCATGAATTCCACTACTTTGCCTGAGGATGAGATGCAATGAAGTCAACTGCAAGATTAACAGAGTTGATCTTGTCTGCTTCATTATCAGGAATCTCAAACCCAAACTCTTCCTCAAGAGCCATCACAATCTCTACAGCATCCAAACTATCCAATCCAAGGTCATTCTGGAAATGAGCAGTTGGAGTAACCTGACAAATGGAAAGAAGCACAGGCTCCATGTTAACAAGAGAGCATAAGCTAAAATTAAAATTAAAATAGTCCACAATTGCTAGCAGAGGGATTTGAAATCTCCAAAATGACACACACACTTCAAACAGTAAAGTGTAAGGTTATTTAACAGCTGTGCAAGTTTACACTAAAGCCCTGTTTGGATTGGTTTATTTGTATACTAGCATATAAACATGTGAGACTAATTGGGAGAGGTTATTGAAACAGCTTATGACATGTCCATAAGCTTTTTTTAACTTCTTTCCTAAGCTCTCTAGGATAGATTATGAAAACAGCTTATAACTTGTATGAAAACAGTTCGACTTTATTTCATCTCATGTAATAGAAATTGCTTATATTTAAGCACTTATATGATAATCGATAAATTAAGCTGTATGTTTATCCAAACAGAGCCTTAAGAGAGACCAAACCCTTGGAAGAGATAATTTCATCGCAAACAGTAATGTTTATTTTGATGAAAGATTCTAGCATAGAATGCACCTCATATAACTAAAACAATGTTATTATCGGTTGCTATATGATGTCTACAAACAAGTGTAGCTTAAAAATGATATTTGAGAATTGAGGATAATTCTTACATGGATACAATAACTACAGAACTTCAGAAAAAATCTACCAGCGCAGCCAATCAAATCCAAGGATTATATATATTTTTGTATTGCATTTTAGTGGTGCCTTTAGCTTCATATAAGAATTGCTCATTGATGGCATCGTATCGTGGGTAGCAATATTAAAGGAAGGTCATGAGTCTGTTTGATTTATTTAAGCTCATCTACTCACGTAAGCATTCGGACATTGTTCGGGAGAGCTTATGGAAACAACCAATGACACGTCCATAAGCTAGATTATTTTCTTAAGGTCTCCAAAGTAGCTTATGAAATGTTTGGCTTGGCTTATTTGAGCTTATATACCGACATAAGTTTTGTGAGACTCAGAAGAACTTATGAAAACAGCTTATGACAATTTACGAAAACAGCTTATGAAAATTTTCATAAGCTTTTTTCAACTTATTTTCACAAGTTCTCCAATATAGCTTATAAAAATAGCTTATAGCATATACAAAAATAATTTAACTTATATAAGTAGCTTGTGTAAGCTTATACATATGCACTTATCATGCTATGCTATAAGCTGCAGATAAGCTGTTTATCCAAACACGCCCTATAACTTATATGAAAACAATGTAACTTCATTTTATCTTTAGTTATAGGAATAAACAATTATGCTATTGGTGCTTAATTAATCCGAAGATCCAAACGTGACCTAAGTATCGGAAATAAATTTTTTGCAAAATAAATGAAAATAAATCAAGTAATAATGGCAAATAAATCGGTAAAGTTAAACAGCTAAACCTAACAATAACATCATGTTAATGATGAATGAAACAATAGTTTGGAGGTTGAAAAGAAACGAATGATAATAATAGAAGAATGAATATACCTTAGAAGGATCAACTTTCTGGAAGTTTTTGACGCAAGAAACGACGCGATCTGTGACCTCAGATTTGTCGAGAAACGTACCCCTAACCTCTTCGCTGAAACGACGAAGGAAGAAATTGGGAAGAAGACGGAAAGGAGATTGGTGGTTCAGTGGACGAGCATCAACTTGCACTCTCAGGTAATTGATCAGAGGTATACCAGTTCTTCTCGCCGCCATTGTTGTTGATATCAAAAACCTCACTCTCTCTCTCTCTCTCTCTCTCTCTCTGCTTACAGCAACACGCGATGAATGAAATGAAATGAATAGTGGTGAAGTTAGATGAAATGAAACCTCGGTTGTAATATTGGGCTTTATGGATTTTACCCGTTAAAGTCCAAAGCCCAGCTGCAAGGTTGTGTTTGAGAATATGCATACGTTGCTTATGTCAACTCCATAATCTAGGATATGGTGTATTAATGTGAATTTAATTCAAATATGTGTATCTTTCTTTCAAAAAAAATATATCAATATATATGTACTTTATAAAGAAGAAGAAATTATCAACAATTCATTGATCTAAGTGGTAAGAAATTTGGGCCTTGAGCATCTGATTAGGGTTCGATTCTTGACTCATGCGTATTGAAACTTCGTACATGTTTCTCAACGAAGATTAGTCACTACTAAGCAGCGGTGAAAACTTTGTATCAATATCATGGTCAGTCCTAAGTATCTTAGCGGTTAAGTATTTCATTGATAGAAATTATGGAAAAATCTCTTAGATTTGGTTTTAATCTAAGACAGAACCAAAAAATAATAATATTATCGGTGTAAAAAGATCATACATACATTTAATTATATTTCACCATTATATCACTTGTTTTGTCCCAAAGTCACATCATATTGAGAGAGATTTGCTCCAATACAATTTGTACCGTCCTAGTCTGCTTTTTGTAACGTCGCAGTCTGCTTTCATGGTTGTTGATGGACCCCTTAAACCAACGTGAATCTTTTTAGTGTGTTTTGTCATCATTCACACACTTTCTCATAACTTCCCAAAAAGTCACTCATCCGATAGTTGCTCTAAGTCAAACACACTTAACTATGAAGTTTTTATCTTATGGGCTACCAAAAATAATATGTATCTTATTGGTATAGGTAGTATCAATCAATCCTTATAAGACTTCCTTCAATCGTATAGTCTCGTACCTTCACGGTTTTAGGATCTTTTTTATTTCGATGTGATCTGGTTCATTCATATGTCGCTTTCCTAAAAGAATGCCAAGTCACTCATTATGTGTCGTGTTCACCGTCGATGACTCCCCCATCAGCCTCAAGTGTCACACTTTCCACATATTTTTGACTTGGTACCTCTCTTGCAATGTTTTGTCTAACTTGGTGGACAACATTATCTGCATTTTGGTTTCAATTGTTTATGATTACATTTGAAGGATCTGTTATTGGAATTGAACAATTAGTGTATTCGAATTTTCCTAACGGTTTTCTTCATTAACTAGATTTTTATTTACACGTTGGTTATTGTTAGTTTCATTACGGGTTGGAATTTCGAGGTTCTTTTATTGCAAGCATTGGCTCCAATTCTGCCGAAACTTGGGCTCATCATAGTTGAATTTCACTAGCTCGTCATGAAGGTGTCAAGAAAATCATCTTTGAGATTGATACACTCTCTCTTTTTTATATGGCCATGAAAGGTCATTCTACTGATACCCCTTTGATTTTGATGCTTAATAGAATCCTTGTTTTGCTCCACAAGGAGATTGGACTAGTTCAATTTATATCTCTCCTAGAGAGGCAAATCAATGTTACCCTATAAATAAATCATTATCGCTTTTTTTATAAAGAAAAATGTAAACGATATAATTTTAAAAAGATGTTTCTGTCAACAAAAAAAAAAGATATATGCAAATAAACCCATTTATATTTAAAAAAAATATATTACAACGAGATCACACGTAGGGTAGAATTCCCCATCAAATTAGAAAGCAACATAAGACTAATATTGCTAGGACATACATCAAAGAAACAAATCCCCGAATCCATCTAACAACCATAGTTAGTTAAAGCGTCCGCGCATTGGTTTGTTTCACGGTAAGAGTGGTGAACAACAACTTCCCAATCAAGTGCAAGCAAACGATGAATCTTCTCAACTAACGACCTCCCTCTTCAACTATCATGCCCATGTGAAGTGATAGCTTTCACAACAACTAAGGAGTCAACATGCAACTCAATAAATCGAAATCGTATCCTTCTAGCATACATGAACCCTTCCAACACTCCCCATAATTCTGCCAAATAAGCACTTCTTATTCCAATATACTTGGAGAAACCTGCCAACCACTCACCATCGCTTTTCTTTAAGAGAATTTGACAATTTATATTTTAAAATTAACTATCATGTCTTTTGCTTCCCTTTGATTACTGTTGTACATACACTTTTTATGGCTATAAATAAGGCATTCTGCAAATCCCAAAACATCACAAAATAGAGAATTCTAATAGAGATTCATAGAGATACACATTGAAAAGTGCCATGGAAATAAGCATGATAAAAAAAGGTGTATGGTGATGTTAATGATTATGTTAGTTGCAACACAAGTTGAATGCATCATTCCATCTTAAGATTCGGTGTCAATTAAGCCGAAAGGAGTCCGTATTCTAAAAAGTGAACCAAAGTGTACATATTTGTAATTTGATTGTGAGGAAAGCAAGGCAAAAGATTTTCATGCCTGCGTGAAAAAATGTACATGAAACATTGAATACATTAATTCAAGCTTTGAAAGCTACAACAATAATAAATGGATCATTTGCATATTTTTATTTTATTTATTTCTTGTTTGTTTTCTATAACGGTTAATTCCTATATTTGGTTGCATGCATGTCATTGTTATTAAGTAAGACACTATCAACGGGTAAAAATACTTTGGCCACAAATCAAACCAATGGATAGTCTAATCAAGATCTTTACTTTTATTTTTATGAGTGGAAATCAAAGTCAATACTCTAGAATTTACAACCATAGCACACATTGCGCAAAAACTATATATATATATATATATATATATATATATATATATATATATATATATATATACACACACACACACGGATGAAACCTACGTTACCCCTTCATGAATTGGAGGTAAGTTAACTCTAATGACAAATATGATTCGATTCTGGAATAAAGAAAATGAAGATTACATATTGAACAAAGAAGATGGATAAATTTGATGTTCTTGAGATGAAAATAATAATTAATTGTAAGAAAAAACCAAATGGCGAGGTCTACATTTTCCCTTGATAAATTGGGGGTAATTTATCCCTAATGACAAGTAGGATTCAACTATGAAACAAATGAGATGGGAATCACATGTTGAATGAAGCAGATGAAAAAGTTTGATGTTCTGAAGATGAAAATGATATTTGATTGTAAGAAAAAAATGAAAAAAATGAAAATTTCTTTGATAGGGGCAAGTTACCCCAAATCATTAAGGGTAACTAGAAAAAAGTCAAAAACCATTTGTACGGGATTTGGATGATCAATTTTATGATCACACATGCATTAAATCCAATGATGTTGTTAATTAATCTGAAAATGATTAATTTGACCTTTGGGATTGACTCTAAAGGAGTAAATTCAAGACGAAATAAAGACGTTTTTTTTTTTACAAATATAGAACTTGTATTTGAATTGATTTGTTACGTAAAACTTCATAGTCCAACGACATAATTGTTTTTTTTTCACCGGCCAATACTAAAATTTGGTTTCGCATCACTATCAACCTCCCCCTCCTTCTCTTCTTTACATGTAATTTTTTACTTGAGCTATGTTCATGGTGGCATTTTTACTTGACCCATTTTCTTTATTCGCTTGATTTACTTGACCCATTTTCTTTATTCGTTTGATGTGTGTTATTTTTGTTTTTTTGTTTTAAGCAAATTGTAAATAATGTTTGGATTTCTCTAAAAATTCGAACCAAACCTACTTGTTATTAGGGATGGATCCAAAATCTTTTTGTTCAAATTGATTTATGTCACTTTGGTCTATAGAGCCACATCATACATCATTATCAGTCAAAACAATCGTCGGTTCAGTTGATAACGATCAATTTCAATGTCTAAGACTAAAGTAACCAACAGAGGTACACATCGATGGACTGTTTTGTATTTTATCTAAAGTTGAACCTGACATCGAGGTACAAAGTCAGGGATAAAAAGATTGTTTTCCCATTTAATTAATAATAATTTTTCACCTTTCCCATTTTTTTTTTATAAAAACATGTCTATATATTATATTTTTACATATGTCGAAAATAAGTTATTTTATAGTAAAAACTTAATCATAATTCTTTCAAAAAAAAATTAATCATAATGATAATTTAATAGATTTTGATGATATGATTCCTTTTTTGGCCAAAATAATATGATTGTTTTTTTTTTTTTTAAAATGTGATAATTATGCCATGAATGATAATGACCTTAAAACGTTCGAAAGTTGATTCTAATAGTAATTTCCAAACGCCTGGTATCATTCATTCTTAGTTTGCACTGTTCTGTAGCAGTAGAGCAGCAGCAATGTTGGTTCTGTTCCTCTGTATCTTCCTCTTGTTACTCTTCTTATTCAAATTCGTCACCGCCAATGGTATTTTCACTCTCTTTTTTAATCTCTTTATTTTTATAATTTTTTTTATGCTTATTGTTGTTTTGATTTATTTATTAGGTGATTTCACTTTGATGTCAAAGAAGAAACCAAAACATCAACTAATTGAAGATAAGGTTGAATTTCTCATGCTATAGCTGTTGCTATTGATACCATAATGAAATGAAATGATTCAGTTCTTATGTTATTTGTTTCATTTCTTTCCAGGTTTTTTGGATTACTGGTGCCAGTCGTGGAATTGGTATAACAATAACTATAACTATACCCTTTTATTTAATTCATTTCACACTTATATTTCCATAGGATTTGTTTATATTTCATAATTCAATTCAAATTCACCCAGAATGAAATCACTTTCATAAGTCAATCAATCAATCAATCAAGGTAATTAACTTCTTTTGTTAAAGTAAATCACACCCTTGAAATTCTAGGTGTTGAGCGTTAAAAGAACCTGATTTTGAATGATGTCGGGCAACTTGGTTATTCCTTAACTTTTAAGGAGAATAAGTGGGGTGTATGGGGTTCGAATCCCGGCCGTTCGAACCCCGACCCCTGCATATATTATGCAATGTCCCTATCAACTAAGTTAAGTTCACGGGGACTTATCCTTCCTTAACTTGTAAGGACTAGTTTGACAATAAGTGATACAATACAAGAACTAATTTCCTAGTAAGTGATATGATTGAGGGACTAATTTATTAGTATGTGATAAAATCCAGGGACTAGTTTGATAGTAAATTAGATACAAGTTACGAGAAGGACCAAGTTGCTCCACGCAATTCAAAATTAGAGTCTATTTTGCCTTTTTGCAAATTTCAAGGGGTAAGTAAATGCTCGACCCCTACAGTTTTAGGGGCAAACTTGGTGATTTATTCAATTTAATTAACCCTTTGATTACCTACTTAATTACTCTGGTAATGATCATCTTCCCGCAAGTGTTTTTGATCAAATTAATCATGCCATCCAATTTCAGTTTTGGAATCTACTGTTTATTTCATTTTATTTGATTTTAGGGCTTTTTTGTGCTTAAACTATTCTCTACTAATGATTCCTTTGCAAAGCCAGAATATTTTCCTTAGTTGTAGTTTTTTCGTGTGACTTATTTCTTTTGTTTTGTTTACCCTCATCAATGAATGTATATGAAGGGGAAATTCTAGCTCAACAACTTGCAAGTTTAGGGGCCAAGTTAATACTATCTGCAAGGGATGAAGCTGACCTAAACCGAGTAAAGTCACAGCTAAAAGGTACGATAATATAACTTATAGCTGTATGTAATGTAAGGTATACTTTACTCATTTATGTCTGTGAACAGATATGGACACTTGCTGTATCCATTAATGCGTGATTTGCATACCACCAGGTAAGCATGCTGACGAGGCCAAGATTTTACCGTTGGATCTAACATCTGGTGAAGATTCTCTTAGGAAGGTTGTCGATGAAGCAGAATCCTTTTTCCCAGATTCTGGTGTTGATTATATGATTCATAATGCTGCTTATGAGCGTCCTGTAAGTGGTTGATTGCTTTTATCTAATGGTTATATTGCACATATCAGAATTTGCATGGAAAACAAAACCTACATATGCTTGTTATATTAGTTGACACACCTATAAATGTAAAACAAGAGGGGGCAAATGGACTTATTGTGTCCTCTTTTTGAGATATTACGTGTGTGTGTGTGTCTGTCATTTGTTTATATCTGTAGGCTTATATATTTTTCTGTCAGTGCTTAGTTGCAATTCTAAAATAGTGAATAACTTTAGACTTTGATTGGTGTGCTTGCATGCTGGTGTATTTGTAGCAAATTAGCAATTATCTTTACTAATTGAACACTGAAATCAAGAAAGTGCCATGACATGCTTGCACATTTACACGCCATAATGATATAAGGATGATGCTTTGTGAGGGTTGATGAAATTTCTATTTAGTAATAATGTTTTTTTTAAGAAGTTAAACTAGCCCACCAAAATTTATCTTTAATAATAATGTGTACTATTCTTTATGTTTTACATACTTCTTTAATTAAACATAATAAAATATGAAAATAGTTATTTTGTTTTGCAGAAATCATCCGTCTTAGATGTAACCGAGGATAGTCTCAAGGTATTTCATGAATGTGACTCTTGTTTTTGCTGATTAATTACCAAAGCTTTAAAAAATGTTCCCCTCTCCGCTTTTAGTTTTCTTTCAAAACATTGAAAGCAGTCTTCTGAAATTCTGCATTACTCTTTTTCTCCTGATTAGGCAACATTTGATGTCAATGTTTTTGGGACAATAACTCTTACAAGGCTCTTGACACCTTTCATGTTGAGGAGGGGCAAAGGTCATTTTGTGGTGGTATGTGGGGATTCTTTGATAATCTCTTATTTTGGTTATGGAATCTGCGTAGCAAAATTATGTTAAGTGGTTAGAAAATACATCATGATTGTGGAGCTTGCAGCAAGATGTTTGTGACTCATGCAAGGAAAAAGTATAGAGTAGTCACTTGTTAGCTTTTCAATTACACTATATACTTGAACGGACAATCATAATTTTAAATGTTCGGATATAATATATTGTCACATGTTTTATGTCTTGTGTGCCATAGCTTCTGGCTATGCTAAGCCAATAACTAATATGTTTTATTGTCACATGTTCATTAGATATTTCTCTGAAGTTTTAACCCCATTTCCTGTTTATAAATGTATAATATTCTGTTCTATGTTTACTATCAGATGAGTAGTGCAGCAGGAAAGACACCTGCCCCAGGTCAGGCTGTATACTCGGCTTCAAAATATGCACTAAATGGGTACTTCCATTCCTTGCGTTCAGAGGTATATAGATAGTTTTTATTATCTTTGATGTTGCTTTAGTAGATATTGTTTTATTCCAATTATCATCATACAGTACATATCATGCACCGCTAATTTTTTTATGGTTGCAGCTCTGTCAGAAAGGAATCCAGGTAACTGTTGTCTGTCCTGGTCCTATAGAAACAGCAAATAACTCTGGATCACAGGTTCCATCTGAGGTATGCACCTTTGCCAACTAATCATCCATTGTTAGTGTAAAGAAAGACGCTACTTGAGTCTGTCTGTTTTTATTTTACTTTATTTCCACCATGCTAAGTCAAGATACATGACTATTTTCTAAGTTTAGGTATACTACATGTTTTGTAAGAATGAAGGTTGAGAGTGCTAATCAATATACTTCACTGTTTTCTAAGTTTATGTTTATACGTTTTACAATAATGCAGATATCTGTTTTCACTGTACTTTTTAGCCATAGTTGATGTATGTAGTTTTACTTCACATTTTTTCTTTTGAAATAAAAGGTATGCACGGGATTAATATTTTAAACTATGAATATGGCTTGCTAATCTAATCTCATGTTTACCAAATGGAAACAACTAAGAATATTCACATGCAACAATAAGAAAAAGTCTTTTCCACTATATGAACTCCAGCTGCATGAATAAAACAATGTCATAATGTCTTGTCATAAATCATATTTATTGATAAATCATTCTTAAGATCTAGCTCACAGTTTTTCTTGACCTCCCTCTAACTATTGGAATACCCTTCATATGATCTACACTTCTTATTGAGACTTCTAGTCCACACATGTAAACCACCATTTTGCAGAATAGTTACTATCTTGACTTTTTTTCTATTGCAATCATTCCCAGTCCTATCTTGTCTTATGTCTCCAAACATGATCAAAACTATGAGAAGCACAAACAAGATCCTAGACCTGGAGTTTACAGTATAAACTTCCTTTATTGTTCGAGCTTGTTCATTACCGTATTCCACTTGAATGTGTGTCATGCAGTGTTTTTGCTGGGTGCATCGTCTGAATCATTGAAAGCTTATTCTCTTCCTTTTAAAATTATGTCTTAACAGAAGCGCGTGTCAGCAGAGAAGTGTGTTGAGCTGACGATTATTGCCGCAACTCATGGCTTAAAGGAAGCTTGGATATCATATCAGGTAAAAACATTAGTATTAGGCTATTAGAATTTTATTTCTGTTAGAATACTGCACCAGTTTTCAACTTTTGTGCCTTCTTAGTTTAGTAATATTTGTTCACTCAATCGGCAATATTGAATACTTTGGCCAATTTAAAACTTTGTTGCATCTTAGCATTTGACTTCACATGATAGATAGACTATTTGGAACACATATACACGCTTTATGGTGAGCATATTATTGTTGATTATTTCAGTTAGCATGAATTATAACGTCCAGCTTGCAACTTAGGTCGTTAGTACTCAAAACTGAACTCTTTTTCGTTTGCAGCCTGTGCTTGCTGTCATGTATCTTGTTCAATACATGCCAACTATTGGTTATTGGCTCATGGACAAGGTATTATTTTCCATCTTTTATATGCATTCTGTCAGTCTTTATTACGACATTTGATTTTTGTTACAATACTAATTAATGACTTTATATAAATGACTGGTAGGTTGGTAAAAATCGAGTGGAGGCTGCTAAAGAGAAGGGAAACGCATATTCTTTGAGCCTGCTATTTGGGAAAAAGAAGGCAGTGTGATGCCTATAGATGCATGTTTTTCTTTTAAAAATTATCAAATACAATTTTGTTGGAGGTTATTTTATCAAACTAGGAACACCTTTTTTAACAAATGACAAATCAAAGCATTTAAAAATACAGTATATAATTGAACAATAAAAGGGTAATATGGTACTATAAATTTCCTGCCAACTAAGAGCCAGACCTTGCATTTGCTTAAGTTGAATTCCAAAGGTGCAACATGCGATCTTCTCTATGAACAATGACGTTTTAAAAAAGAGAATCAATTTTGGTAGGTGATTGTTCTATAAGCCTCTCAAATTGCTCAACTGATTGGATTGTAACTTCCGATCGACATTTTTTGTGAGTAAACCCCAATCGGGTTGTAACTCTCGATGGGCATTTTTTTGAAAATGTGAGCAACTTGAGAGGCTTATCGAACAATCATCATTTTGATATGAATAAAAAACCTATAGAATCGTGCACATGAGGTGATTGATGTCTGTCAAATGAAACAATTATCCACGTGTATTTTTCTTCAGAAAATATTTATTCTTTTGTGATCATTTTATAACCAACCATTTGTATACATTTTATTTTTCACAAATAGCACGACTAATAAATTCTAATGGTACCCCCTACATGTATAAACTAAACTTCAACTTAACTCCAACCACCAATCAGCTTATTTGGTAATCTGTACATTATCTAGTGAGGTAATTTTGAAACCTAGGACACATTCCAAGATTGAAAATGAGAAAGATTGTTGATGAAAATTGGGATGATGGAAGAAGACAAGGTTAGGAAAAAGACATCTATGAAATTGTACAAGTCATGGAAACTATGTCTAATTTATCAGTATATTTTGTTTGTTTGTTTGTTTTTTATATGTTGTGTTTTTGAATGTTGATTGGTTTCATTTTGTTAAAACAATACGTTTAGACAAGATATGGTACAAGATGTTCTAGCATGTAGTACGACATCTTGACTCAAGGTGGTGTATTGTATTTCACGTACTTTGGAGTAATGGTTTTCACGTATATTCTAGAAGCTTTGGTTTGTTGGAACAAAATGTATGAACAAGTCCCTTTTGAGTTTTGATGATAACAAAGTGTTAAAAAGAAAATTGGATACGCTAATACTTGTTCTAGTGTGCAGGACCATATACTTAAAAGTTATGTATCTAACAGTGGTTCTGAAAGATCAAGTTAAGAGCGAAGAAAAACTTTGAAGCTTGTGTTGCAAGTCTGAAGACATTCAGGATCTGAAGATCAGCGTCTGAAGGTCAGCGTCTGAAGAACAGTGTCTGAAGATCAGCGTCTGAAGACTGGGAGTCTGAAGTCTGAAGGAAACTCAGAAGTCAACTGCTGTCAACAGTACAGTACGACAAGACCTCTGCAAAAATCTCATAGTCAGAACCGCTCTCTGCAACTTTGTCTTCCTGGACGAAACACGCAATCCATATCAAGGATGAAATCAACGATGGAAGAAGCTTCAATTTCAAACGACTCTATTGATGACCCGGCATCTTCTCAACGGCTCTTTATTCCTCTATAAAGGACTAAAGATTTGAAGAAGAAAAGTAACAAGACTCTGCAATTCTGAAAGCGCCAATACTCTGTCAAATTCGAAAGTCATCAATAACTTAGAAATTCTTACAAACTTTCTTATCTTAGAATTTCTTAAGTATAGAGTCTAAAACTGTGTTGTATTCTGTGAACATCACTGATAGTATATCAAGTGTTCAACTCAAACATATTCTTTTGTAAATCTGTTTGATTAGAAGTCTCTTGCCTGTGTGCTTAAGCAATCAGAAGTCTCTTGCTTGTGTGCTTGAGCAATCAGAAGTCTCTTACTTTGTGTTTGAGCAATTAGAAGTCTCTTACTTTGTGTTTGAGCATAGAAAGTCTCTTACTTTGTGTTTGAGCATAGGAAGTCTCTTACTTTGTGTTTGAGCATTTGGAAGTCTCTTACATTGTGTTTGAGCATAAGAAGTCTCTTGCTTTGTGCTTGAGCAATTTGTAATCATTGGATTATAGTGAAAAATCTCTTGTAAATGACAAGGGGACTAGACTACTTTCGGGTTGTGGAAGGAACCAGGATAATTGCTTGTGTCCTTCTCTCTCTCTCTCATTTACTTTCCATCCGCTGCATTATAACTCTGAACATAGCTTCAGATTCTGACCTCCAATCAGACTCTGAACTATCATTAAGTTTTTGAGAAAGAAAAAGCCAACACAATTCAACCCCCTTTCTTGTGTTTTTCTCACCTTCATGGTTAAATTATTTGTGCTCCAAGAAGCGTGTGTTTTTAGATGGTTCATGTGCTGTCGGTTTTAGTAATTCTTGTGCCTCAAGATTGGAAACTATTTCAAGAAAGATTTGATATGAAAATATGTTTTGGACAACTGAAGTGTTTTAACCCATTGAAAAAAAAAGGCCATAAAGAACAATGGCTATATAAGGAAGACTCAACCCTAATAACAAGTATCGAAGTTGTCATTGAAGATTAGAGTTTTAGTGTTTCGTTGTTTTGAGTCTTTGTGTTTTCTATACCTCTCTATGTGCCGCCTCTGATTATCAAAGCCTTAGAGATGGTTTGTTTTAGTTGAGTTGTAATTTGTCTTTGTATACCACTCTAGTGCATCTAGTAAGAGTTGATTTGTGTATTGGAGTTGTTCTCCTACTTTATTGTAACCGTGATTGAGAGAAAGTAAGAGAGGTTTCTCATGTTTAGAGGGAGTCATAGATAGAAATACACGGGTAGTACTAGGTGAACTAATACTATTGAGAGTGGATTTCCTTTTTTGGACGGATGCCCCCCGGAGTAGGTATCATCGCACCGAACTGGGTTACCAATCTCTTGTGTTCTTCTTTATCTCACTTTCTTTATTTCTGTTTGTTTGTTATTTTTGGTTATAATTGTTGTACACATTGTCTCGGACATTGTGTAAAACATATGTCCTGCGAGAACAAGAATTTCAATTGGTATCAGAGCAGACACCCTGTTATGTTTGGGTGAGCTCTAGGGATAGACACATTCTGTTCATATCGTGGCCTCGTCGCAAACCAATTTTGTAGCGGAATATAACCTTAAATACCAATTTTGTTGTATCGTGGCCTCGTCGCAAACCAATTTTGTAGGATCCTTTGAAGGAATTTAACATTGAATACGAATTTTGTTCCCCGAAGGCGTGGTGACATCCATCTGGTTTGTTTAATGGCCTAATTGCAACTCTCGACCGAGACAGTTCAACAGTTACACACTCCGGTGACATTTTTTTTAATGCATTCGTATTTATAGATTGCAGAAGTTGAAGTTCCAGATATCAGTAGTGTGTTTTTTTGAAACAAATGTTAGGAATTATTTGATGAAAAATGTTAAGAGTTCGTGTGAGAATTTTTGCCCAAGTAATGCATCTTGCTTATTTTGTTCAATCTTGGATCACTTTATTTCATCTTAATACAATTAAATTTTATCAAATTTAGGTGCTCTCTTGGCTTCTTTTTTTTTTTTTTTTTTTTTACATCTTGCTCTCTTACCATTATTATTTTCTTGTCTGTTTTATTGCAGTCATGTGATTGGTCCATGAAGATCTCTTTGTTGGAAATGTTACAAAATGAAACTTTTAGGGGAGGGAGTAATAATGTTACCCAGGGAAACCTTGAGAGGGTGGGAGGTAGGAGGTTAAAACTCCTTCGCATGTACCATAATTATTCTTTTGATAGATATTATCTACAAAATTCAATGATAGAAAATTTTGATTGAAACTTGCGATCAGCTTTTGTTTCAATATTTACAATTAAATTATGTCATGACATAATTTCACTTTTATGTTTTGTTTGGATCAGAGGGAAACCTAGGGTGGGAGGTAGGATGTTAAAATTCCCTCGCATGTACCATAATTGTTCTTTTGATAGATATTATTTACAAAATTTAATGATAGAAAATTTTGAACTTTTAAATGAATGAAAGTGAGAAACAAATGAATGAAAGTGAGTAAAAAATGAAATGTTGTTTTTTATTGTTTGGTAGGAGTGAAAATAAAAGAAAATATATATATAAAACCTTTTTCTCTCCTACTTGATTGAGCGGTGATGTTGAAAAAGTAACACATGATTCAAACATGACTAATTTAATGTTTTTATATTGCTAAAATTCAATTTTAAGTCCTACACATGTTGACTATTTGTAAAAGAACTAGTGGACACCCGTGCGCGTTCGCACGGATTAATATATTGTTGATTTACAAACATAATATTTACGGCAAAACATAACGAAACAGGATAACATACAAAGTACAATAAAAAAAAACAGCACAAACTTAAACAAAAATTGTCTGAATAACACACAAAATTACATTCAACAGAAAAAATCAGTATATAGCATGTATTCCATTTTTTCATTCTAACAAAATGCTACCGTCCATGAAATAAGTAAATAAGATATGAATCAAATATTTTGGAAGACTTCTTTTATAGTCATAGTGGTTTAAATGTTGCAACCAAGCCAAAACTCTGGAATCTCGAACCATCATACAAAATTGCACGCCATGCAATTAACTTACTATAAGACTAAATTGATCAATATAGTCTTCCAAACCTGGGCATGCAAAAATGGATAACATCAAATAAATCATTAAAATAAAAGTAATTTGGTGAATCATCTAAGATCATGTAATCATGCCAATATGATTTTTTTTCTTATTTGTAATAGTGAGTCGAAACATTTTTTACTTGGTGTTGGGCCGAAATCAGTATTTCTCTTTATTTAAAACGGAAAATTGCTCTTCTCTTTATTCGTAGTAAGTGTCATGCAAAGAAATATTTATTTGTCTCATATTTCTTATTTGTCATTTTACAGTAATTAAATTTTTTCAATTAATACAGTCTTATTTATTGTATTCCAACCCACCAAATTATCACACGAACATTATTTTCATCATGGTAATGTATATCATTTTACATAAAAAATAGTGTAATACTCAATAAATAAATTTCTCAAATATCCATATCATTAGACATATAAACCTTATGAAAAAACAATCTAAACCTAATACGAGACCAAGAAACATGTTACACTAAAAACAAATTAAATACTGCAAATTTTGAAATTTTACGAAAAAAGAGTAGGCTCAAGCTGCCTCAAAGGACGTGGAAGCCTTAATGGAGGTGGAAGGTTCCTCAGTCCTGAAAGGATGGAAAGATCAATGAACATATTAAAGAATGACAAGCTCTAACTTTAACTGAACATGAAACTGAAATAAAAAACGAATAGAATAGAATGTGAACAATGAAAAACGAGAAAATGATTTATGCTAAAGGATAAAATTACAAATTTGGGTTTTTTAAAGTGGCGTCCTTTACAATCTGACTTCAACCATAAGTTGGAAAGATTCAATCTTTGATTAAAGAAACATAGAAATTTCAAAAGCTTCAAAATTACAAGATTAAAGAACTTAATGATATGCATAAGGCATGGTTTCAAAAGACTCGATCATATGCACGATTTGACAGAGTAACGATTTGAGATTATTACCAATTCTATGAGTTGTTATCTATGTTAAAATATATTACAATCGTATTAAAAAATTTAGAGTCTGCAACAATTTTCATTTACTCAGCAAAAAAAACAAAACTAACAGAAAAAGTTTGATCGAAGCTATTGAGTTGTTGTGATGGATATGTTCCTTCTTTTACTAAAACAGTTTATTCCTTTCTTCATATATATAGAATTCCTTTGTGTTAGATACCACAACGAAAAGAAAATATCAATGCATAGAGAAAAATCTCTAAAGCATGAAATCTTTTTTTCTAATAAAACCACACCTCCGTCACAGCAACACAATAGCTTGGTTAGGATCAGCTGTTGCATTATCTGAATTGACTTAGCCCGCTTGTTTGAATTTTGAATTCAATTTCACCATCTAATGACACATTCACTACCAATGCAAGGTAAACATGGGAAGGAGAGATTAGTTACTAAAAACATAATGTTAAATCAAGATTGAATTAATTCATTAAGATTCAAAGAAGTCTTTGGTAATAAACAATTGAACATGATCAAATTAAAAAGAGTCAGCCATCATAAACAATGCAAAGCACACCATTAATTAATGTAATAAAAATCAAATATAGTATTTGACTTTTATAATATTCTGGTACAACCTACACAAAATCACAAACAAGTATAGCTTGCTCAAAACATATCATGCTAAAATACAACAGTTACAAATTCTCAAACCAATAGGCTAGATACTACTATAATATTTAATACTATCATTCTTAAACCAATTCATCGTACATCTTAACATGTCGAAAGCCTCAACGTTTAATTATAATAAAATTTATAAGAGATGTAGTTAACATACCACATATTTTCTTATGAGTGAGATATTTGGACCAAATAGAATTGCATACAATATTAAAAGCCTTAACTTAAAAGCAATGTTTTTCAAATAGATGTAGTTAAAAAATGTTGCATATATTTTTAACTTTTACTTGTAAGCAATTTGTTATTAATGTTTAAAGTGAACTCAAAAGCTTTAAACTGAGTATATTTATGTTTTAACTCAGTTTATTCATTTATGTTTAAAGTCTAATTGTACTCGGTTGTACATTTATGTTTTAACTCAGTTTATACATTTATGTTTAAAGTCTAGTTGTACTCAGTTTATACATTTATGTTTTAACTCAGTTTATATATACATTTATGTTTAAAGTCTAGTTGTACAATTAAGTATATACCTGAGAGATCAAGTTTATAAATTTGATCATAAAATGTTTATAAATTATTCCATAAGGAAATTTTTGTGTTTTCAATGATAATTTGTAGTTCTCCTTTAAAAAAAATGATAATTTGCAATGCTTTAGCTTTTTTGTGTAAACTTGCAATTCACATAAAAAAGTATAATTTTAGAGCCTATGTTAATTTAATTCATGTATGAACACATGCTCTTATTTCACGTATATATAAAATTTATAGGCTTTACAAAACTATATTTATGTACGTCAATTGAAATCAATTCGTCTTGAACATGTTCCTTCACCATTACAATATAACGATGACATCAAAAACAACATCTCTTATGTTATCTCTCTTGCAATTAATTCACATAATTATTTTTTTAAAGAGTATTATCTCTTAATATCACACTCTTCTTTTCTTGAAAATTACCAAAATTAGAAAATGAAAACAAAAAAATTTGAATTTCTCACATAACGAGATGAAATGTAATTGGTTCATAATAACTTATACTAACAATAGGTTTTAATCACATTCATTTGAATGAACTATCACAATAGGACATAACAGAATTCACAAAATGTATTTGGTTCAAAATCACTTATATTAACAATAAGTTTTAATCACATTCATTTGAATACTACTCTAATTCTATAACTAACTAAATCATATTAATTTGAATACTACTATATTTCCATAACTAACTAAATATTGTCACATAACATGCATCATGCAAGTTATGGACTTATGTTATTTACTTTTTTTATTAATGATATTTGATGTATGGAAATTATGAAATTAATCATTGCTTCAAATCGTTCTAAAATCGTAGTCCGTTGAGCTTGATATTAAGTTATGAAATCACATGTCTAAAACATAACATGCATCCAAGAAACGTAAGTTATGTTCAAGATATTTTTTTTTCACTCTACAATGATTTCACCACCACAACTATTCATCTCATCTAAACTAGCATAGATAAACATCAAATTAATTTAACATCCAAATCATTAAAATAGTTACAGGGACATCCACAAATATTCATTTTATCTAAACTAGCATAGATAAACATCAAATTAATTTAAGATCTAGATTATTAAAATAGTTACAAAACTCACATTGCCATGTCCCCACATAATCACAACTAAAAGACAAAATGTTAATCAACTATAAGAACTCATCATTCATAATCCCATATTGGACAACTAGAAGGAAAGAACTGTTTCTCCAAAAAAATAAATTCACTTAGCACCATATTAGCCAATTGAGCCCCTATTGAGCCAATTGCGTCTCAGTTTGTCGCAACCCTTGTAGACATGCTGCAATGACAAGAGATACACTACATTTTCCGCAAAGTGTTTGACAAAATGTTGAATCAAGATAACCCTTACAAGGCCAATTTGGTTAACAAAAAGAACTAGATTAACGAGTTTTAAGGGATGAGGCAACTGATTAATCACAATTCTTTGCACGTAATGGATGATCGGTAAACGATCATGTTGGAAAAATGGCGGTGGTGGTATCGTTCCATTTTCAATGAGAACGGGTGCACACTTTGAAGTAGATAGTTTTTGGTCTCTCTATCCGTCTTAAATTTGAGCGTATTGACAGAATGCCCCAAAAAATGTAAATGAATTGTGGATCCGATTTGATAGCTTGCAAGTTGTTGATGTCGTAAATAGACATTGCAACACGAAGGGCGTTGAGCTCGTTAATGGTGTAAAGTTCCGCTCTTCAATGCAAAGAATTAAAATTATGAGTAATTGAAGACAGATACGAACAATAGATTTTAATAAAAAAAATACTATCATCTCTCTATTCGTAGCAAGTGTCATGCAAAGAAATATTTATTTGTCTCATATTTATTATTTATCATTTTGCAGTAATTAAATTTTTTCAATTAATATAATCTTATTTATTGTATTCCAACCCACCAAATTATCACACGAACATTATTTTCATCATGATAATGCATATCATTTTACATAAAAAAATAGTATAATACTCATTAAATAAATTTCTTAAATATGCATACCATTAGACATTTAAACCTTATGACAAAAAAAAATCTAAACCTAATACAAGACCAAGAAATATGTTACACTAAAAATAAATTAAATACTGCAAAATTTGAAATCTTACCGAAAAAGAGAAGTCTCAAGTTGCCTCAAAGGACGTGAAAGCCTTAATGGAGGTGTAAGGTTCGTTATTCCTGAAAGGATAGAAGGACCAATGAACATATTAAAGAATGCGATGCGCTAACTTTAACCGATCATGAAACTGAAACAAAACAAGAAAATAACAGAATGTGAACAATGAAAAAAGAGAAAATGATTTATGCTAAAGGATAAAATTACAAATTTGGGTTTTTTTAAAGCGGCGTCCTTTACAATTTGACTTCAACCATAAGTTGGAAATATTCAATCTTTGATTAAAGAAACATAGAAATTTCAAAAGCTTCAAAAACATGAGATTAAAGAACCCAATGATATGCACGAGGCATGGTTTCAAAAGACTCAATCTGAGAGAGTAGCGATTTGAGATTATTATCAAGCCTATGAGTTGTTACCTATGTTACGATAAGTTACAATCATATTAAAAAAATTAGAGTCTGCAACATCTTTCATTTACTCAACAAAAAATAAATAAAACTAACACAAAATGTTTGATAGAAGCTATTGAGTTGTTGTGATGGAGGTGTTCCCTCTTTTACTAAAAAAAAGTTTATTCCTTTCTTCATATATGTAGAATTCCTCTGTGCTAGATACCACAACAAAGAGAAAACATCAATTCAAAGAGAAAAATCTCTAAAACATGAAATCTTTTTTCTAATAATACCACACCTCCGTCACAACAACACAATAGCTTGGTTAGGATCAACTGCTGCATTATCAGAATTGGCTTAGCCTGTTTCGAATTTTGAATTCAATTTCACCATGTAATGACACATTCGTTGTCAATGTAGGTAAACATGGGAAGGAGAGATTAGTTACTAAAAACATAATGTTAAATCAAGATGGAATTAATTCATAAAGATTCAAAGAAGTCTTTGGTAATAAACAATTGAACATAGAATAAACGGATCAAATTAAAAAGGGTCGGCCACCATAAACAATGCAAAGCACATCATTAATTAATGTAATAAAAACCAAAGATAGTATTTGACTTTTTATAATATTTTGGTATCAACCAACGCAAAATCACAAACCGGTAGAGCTTGCTCAGAATATATCATGCTAAAATATAACAGTTACAAATTCTCAAACCAATAAGCTAGTACTACTATAGTCTTTAACACTATCATTCCTAAACCAATTCATGGTACATCCTAACATGTCTAAAGCCTCAACAATTAATTATAGTAAAATGTAGTTAAAAGATGTTGCATATATTTTTAACCTTTACTTGTAAGCAATGTTTTTTTTTTTATAGATTTAATACTCAGAATAAACTCACTATAACAATTTGTTATCAACAAAATTTTAAATCGGTTTATACATTTATGTTTAAAGTTTAGTTGTACAATTATGGATATACTTGAGAGATCAAGTTTATAAATTTGGGTAGATACATCAAATCTGCACAAAATACTGACGGAAATACATGTGAAAACTTGCACATAAGAAAAAAAGATGACATCCACTCATATTTCATTGTCAGGCTTTCAAAGTCATTCATCAAAATGATCACAACAAGCAAAAGACAATGAAACACCAATAAAAGTTAATAATTATTAAGTACACAAGCCTTTTATCAAACACCTACAAGGCATTTTATCCTCTTACTAACTTGAGGCCCACTAAACTATCCACCTTCACAATTTCAAGGTGTTTAACACCTAAATGTTAATAATAACACTTATATATTAAGCTGTCACAACACCAAGAAAAACATTCTCTACCAACTTCAGTATCACCTAAATGAATTTGTATCTTTGTTTTGTTTTGTTTGTAACATACATCATGTTAAACATTAATAGATTGAATTCAACAAACAAAAACATGAATAAACTGATATTAGATCCAATAAAAAAATAAAGCAAAAATAAATTTGTATTTTAATCATTAGAATATATCCACACACACATGACACGGTTTCTTAGTAAAAACTATAGACAATGACAACAACCCCATCAACCCTTACTATTCCAATATATTCGACTCATAAATTTCAGCCACAATCCGCTACTACATCTTCATCCCCTAAATATGAAGACCCATCAACAATAAACAAATTAGGACAAGAAAGAGTTACAAAAATGCAATAATAATCATCCTACAATCATCAATCTGCAAACAAAAAAACATTTTCCTTGCAACCAATACACCTATTAAGGTGAGATAACTTGTTGAGGGTGATGCTAAACTCTTAGTTCAACCTATTATATATTACTAAACTAATTTCACATCTTAAAAATTTACAAATATTGAAGCAAAGAAGGGAAAGAAGAGCTTTTTACACTGGTTTCTTCACCATAAACCTTTCGAACGTGCTTCTCCATCGAGACACGATGCACCCCGTTCGCCGCCGCTAATTGCAGTGCTCTAATTTGAAGATGATGTCGCCGACGTTGAATTTGAAGTTTGTCGCGGTCGTCGTCGATTTGGTGAGCGTATATAAATCAAATATGGTTACCTAACACGTGTGTCACACGTGCCGGTATCCAATGATTACATCCATCCACTTCAATGTCGCTAAATCAATACTCCATCTGTTCCTTTTTAATTGTCACATTTTGACTTTTTACTCAAACTAAAACAACAAAACTTTTACTGTTTTTGATATAACAATTTATCTTTTTTTTATAATAACCTTAATCATTTAATATTTCATTTTATATATTTCTCTCTCTGCAATAAATATCTATGGGTAATATATGTAAATCAACATTTAATGATGTGTTGGACTTTGAAAATGTCAGTTAATTGAAAACAAAAATTTTATACAAAAGTGACAATTATAAAAGAACGGAAGGAGTATTAATGATGTCACATCTCATGTCCATGCATGCGTTGTTTGATTGTTTGGGTGCTAGTGCTACCTTCTTGAAACTTATGTGAGTAATTGAAAACAAGAATTTGTTTGGGAACACAAAATTTGACACGCTTCTGACTATTTATTAAAAAATTCAAAAATAGCCATGAATGAGACTTGAACACGAGACCAACTAGGCAACAACAGAAGCTTTAACCAACACACCACTTGTTAACTTGTGAACAATTCTACTTTTTACTTTTTATATCTAAAATATTCATGTCCAGAAGCAATATTTTCACTTTGTTTGTATTCCACACGTATGCCTTTTTCTTTAGTAGACTATTATTATTTTCTTAAGCTGGTACACTTTTTTTACAAAATTGAAGCCGGTACACTATTCATGTTTGCTTCAAGCTGTTAATTTATTTTGATTAAAAAAAACGTTGTTATTTTATTTTTTTTTTATAAAAAAAAAAAACATTCCACCATAACAACACAACCACTATGTCTTTGCTTAAATGATTCAAGTTGCTAATTTAACTCTTGTAAAAAACGTTAATTTAACTCGCATTCTAAATTATAATATATTGTTAATGTTTCTAATTTATTATATTATATTTATAATATTTTTAATATAGTTTTTTTTTGCTAAATTAAGAGTGTAATGACATCAAAGAAGCTGTAAGACATCTCATGTCAATCACTCATATATATTATTAAAAAAAGTGAAAACAAATATACAAAAAGGGGGACTAGGCCGTTACTCTAAAAAAGAGAAGAGAAAAGAAGAAAAGAAAATCAAGAAAACCGGTAATTTGAAAGATTACACCAATCTTTGAAAAAGTCCCCATAGAGGACCGTTGGAAGAGTGTCTCACCAAGTAAAATCATGACAGTCATGTCCCAGGGCAGCAAGCTTGTCAACACAAGTGTTAGCTTCTCTGAAGACATGGGAGAAGAGGAGGCGTAAAGGAGAGGCAAAGCAATTGCTCCAACGATTGCGAAGGTTCCAAGGGAGTGTTAAAATTAAAATAAATTTCTAATATTTATTTAAATATGATATGAATTTTTGTAGGTATAAAATGCATATATTATGGTTAATTTTGATGAGTTTTGACAATTAGTGGGTTTCATGAGTTTTTTATTTTATTTTTTGAGATTGAGTGATCTAGTTTAATCTGATCAACTCAGTTTAATACATGTACACATTTTTTACAGAGACCGGGTTATACAGCCGAGTTATTCGGTTTAATCCGGGTCAATCATACAGTTCAACCAATAACTCAGTGGTTGAATCAGCGATCCAGTGACCTTACCCAGTCGAAGACCGATCCGATTTTTTAAACTATAAGTTTTGGTAGGGTTTAATTTTTTATCATTATTTTCTCTCATATCGGAAGGGAAAAAAAATCTAGATCGTGACGTCGGATTTTGTGTGTCCAAATGACACACCTCAGAAAAAACAGCGGAGCATAAAAATTCGTACAAAATATTGATATGCATGGTGAGTGTGGGTTCAATTAGACTAATTGGCTACTGCTTTTGGTATTTTTTGTATGTATGTTGTTCATTAGCATGAATTGTTTCACGAAGAACTGCTATTTAGAAGATTTGAATTTTTAATCTGTTCGTTTAAATTTTCGGCTCCCTTGACCTTTTTTTTTTCTTTCCAATTTTCCGTTACTTTTGGAGTTCAGAACAAAGATCTAGAAATTTAGATTTTTGACTATCTCATAAGTCTCTATTAAGAGATGACTTTTTTTATCGAGGTTTTGTACTAATTTTCTAGTGATAATGCTCAGCGAACGTAAGCTTGCTCCATAACTGCACCAGAAAGTACTCCCTCCATCTTTTGATATAGAAGTCGTTTATAAAAATCACGAGTATTAAAAAAAGTTGTTGAAGTAATAAATTTGTCTGAAAAGTGTGTAACTACTCCCTCTGGTCTTGAATATAAGCAACAAAAAAAAAGTTGTTGATCTTGAATATAAGCAAATGTAAAATTGTTGATCTGTTTAGGTTTATTTAGAAAAGTATTTGAAAATTATCAGTGAATTTGATCCAGTAAAAATTAATTTGAAATAATTTAACTTGTGAGCAAATTAATTAAAATTTAGTGAAAAAATTTCAACCAACCACAAACTACTTTTTATCACTACTAATCAATATTAAAACTAAGAGACAATCAATTTTGATATATTATTACAACAAATAGACATGAGATTTTTTTTTAGCAAATTTGTGTTTATCACATGACACAACAAACATATCGTTCCCCCTCCAGTGGGTATAGATCCTCTCCATTGAATGGGAGGACAAAGAAGCTATTAGTTGACCCCACTTGTAGACAGTGTCATACTATACTTGTGTTTGAGGTAAGATTTTATGAAGGGATCCAATTCTCCATCCATAACAGAGGTGATATCTGGTGTTTCATGCCCTGTTCTTACATCCTTTACTAGTTTGTATGGATGGAAGACATAATTTCTTATTTGTTGTCCCCATTCAGCCTTCACTACGTCCCCTCGAATTTGCTTAAACTCAGATGCACGCTGCTCTTCAGCTATCACCAACAGTTTGGCTTTCAAACGGCTTAAAGCTTTTATCTTATTTTGTAGCTGGGATCTCTCCTCTGCAGTGCACAATCGTAGTTTGGAGTTAAAACTTGTAATTAAAAATATAGATAATTGATTTGGATCCAGACTAGCACAAGAGTATTGGTTCGAACATAGCAGAAACCTGTAGAGAAGGTTGTTAAATCGCAATTCAAATTGACTCAATAAGGTTAAGTAGAGAGAACCAATAACTGAGTGAAGTCTCCCTTTCAAATGAATGGAAACAGATCAAAGGAGAAAGAAAAACCTGTGCAGCGAAGAGTGAAACCAGTTGGGATATGTGTAATTCGAACGGCAGTTTCAACCTTGTTAACATTCTGACCTCCTTTTCCACCTGCTCTTGAAAAACTAATCTCCAGGTCCTCTTCAGGAATTTCAACATTCAGAGATTCTTCTGGAAGAAGAGGCGTGACTTCAACACCAGAAAAGCTTGTCTGTTTAAATAATAAAATATGGGAGTTTAAAAGAAAAATTTGTGCATTTGATAATGAAAGGCAGATGACTAAGCACATTCAGCCAATCAAAAAAGTTGGTTATTATTACCTGACGAAGACCTCTGAAATTAAAAGGGGATAGCCGAACAATGCGATGTGTTCCTTTCTCCCCAGACAAATACCCATATGCATAACGACCTTCAACTTCAATGGTGGCAGATTTAATCCCAGCTTCTTCTCCAAGAGATTTCTCAACCACTCTGGTTTTGTATCTTTGTTTCTCACCCCATCTCATGTACATCCTAAGAAGCATGTCCGCCCAGTCCTGCACTGGAAATGATAATTTTGTACAGACGTTGAAATTGAATACTCAGCATCACCACCAAGTACTCAAATTCCAAGCAAAACACAACAACAACAACAACCAAGCCTTTTCCCACTAAGTGGGGTCAGCTAAAAGTTCCAAGCAAAACACAAATAGAAAAAATAACTGGGAATATTGATGAGTTGTGTCTTCTCGGACTACACAGTCCAGGCCCTCTATACTATGGCTTGAAAAGAAAAACCAGCAAAACAAGGTTCTCAGATGTCAATTTTTTTCTAAATGGCAGAATATTAAATGCTTAGCAAACCCATGCCCACATATTACGCGAACACTTGTTCAGATTTAAATGCATATGACAGTTACTTGTCAGTATATCACTACATTAGTGGCTATGAAAAAATTCCTGAAAGCCTGAAGAGGTTTAAAAATGTTACATATAGGTGACATATAGCTGCAGTGGATATTTATTCAAAAAAAGATAAATTCTAGCTTTCCCTGGCATACAGCTTACAAGTTCTACCCTTCTATCTGTATAACATATCAGACAATAAAAATTTCACCTCTAGGACTAGGAATGAGAGAAACATGTTCATTACTGTAACCTGTACATGGATAGCTATTTACCTGTGCATCAGTACCTCCTGCACCTGCTGTAATAGAGATAATAGCACCTTCTTTATCGTACGGACCAGAAAGAAGTTGAGTCAGCTCAAACCGATCAAGTGACTTATTCAGTTCTTTAATGAGACTAGAAGCTTCCTCATAAAGCCCTTTATCAACGGATTCCATTTCCTCTGTCAGCATAACTATTGTTTCTGCATCCTCAACCTACACTCATTGTAACGAAAGCCATAGTGGCACGTGATGAGATTGGTATAAGCGAAGAAGTGGAGACACTCAACTCAACACGAGTCCTTAAAAGAGAGATAGATTTGCTATACAGCGTGAACATTAATTCAGCCATGTTTATAAAAGGAAGTCTGCAGGTGGCTATTTTCTTTTTGGCTTTTATCATATTTTTTTTATTAATTTTTCTTGCACTTAATTAGCAGGAGAAATGGTTGATGGCAGTTTGAAACAGATTTTGCAACGGTTTCAATTTTACAGAATTACCTTCCTTTATTTATTATTGTAACTAAATCATTACTACCAACTTTTGAGGCATTTACAAGTTAACAATGAAAACTGGAATCCCGTTTATTTATTAGTACAGATATTACTGCATGTTGGTTTTGGTCTTCACTCTTCATGTAATTGTTCCTAAAATATTGACAGAATTATATCTAACCTGAGTTTTGTACTCATTGAGCAATTTTATCTTATCTTTGACATCAGCCAATGTCGATAGAGTCTGTTGAGCGTTGGCACGATCATCCCAAAAGGAGCTAGAAGATGCTACCTCTTCCAACTTGGCAAGTTCTTGCTCTAATAGTTTTAGACCCGATGAATCTCTAATCTCTTTGACACGCTGTGATGCAATTTCAACATCCCTCCTCAGAGAATAAAAATCTGCAACAATATGCCCAATATGCTACTTCAAAAATCAAAACAAACTAATCCAGAATAAATTTTAACAACTATCCTCTAACACAAAGCCATGCATTATGATGCAGTATAAAGTTCTACAAAAGGAAGAGAGAAACGGGAAAGTACCCAGTGATTTAAATTTAAAGAAGTCACATAATAACACCAATGCACAAATCTACTTATGCAATTACAAAATAATACTACTTTACATTGCAATCATTTGGAACAGAAAAAAATAATGACCAACAGATGTTAGTAAGATACTGTCCTGTAGTCTCTCAGTGTTCCGGCCAATACCATTCCTTTAAATGCTTCCCAATAGTTGAAAACTAAACTAAAAGGTTCATATGATTCAACCTTTGGTAACTAAATGATGCAGATTCCAGTGATGACAACTTATTCTAAAGCTAAAAAGTCAAGGAACCCTTTAACTTATGCACATCAGACTCCCTACAAGGGTTTTCCGAGCACTTGCACTGGCCAAGTTTTTAAGGGATTTGGGTTGTCGGCAGCTGTAAAACCTACTGCACGCAATCTTAACCATAAGACTTACTGAATTTTAGTATTCTTAGAATTTGGGTTGGCCTAACTCAACCTTACACAACCGGCTTATAAGAAGAAGAGTGCCTCTCTTTATGAAGTCTCATTAGGCCTTATCTTTATTCTATGTGAGACTTGGATATTTCCCAATACACCCCCTCACGAACAACACTATTGGTTTGGTGTGTTGATATAAATGTGGGTGACCTGGAACGATAGGCTCTGATACCAAGTTGTAAAGAAACGGTTAATCTGAAACTGTTGTGGTGTCATTTCCATTTCAAAGCACATGGATTCAACAACTGACCTATAAATGGAGTGAGTAACATGCACTTTAGCCTTATTATAAATACTACTAATATCATAACATCATCACTACCTGCGGAATCGGTTGTATGAGTATCTTCCTCCGGCGTCGCAAACAAAACTACTGCAAAAGCAATAATTATATCAAAGCAAACAAAAACACTTGATCATAAATAAAAGAAGTAGTAGAGAAACGCACCAGGTGGTGGATGAAAAGGAGAAGGACGACGAGAGAGAGTAGTGGGGCGGAAAGATACGAAAGGAAAATGCGATGAAGAAGAAGAAGAAGGAAATTGTGGAATGAGAAATGGTTGTTTATAAGATCTAAAGGTTTTGGCGGTTGCAGTGGTGTAACAGCACAGAGACTGCGAAACAACCTCCATGGCTTAAACGAATCGCTCTAAACTGAAACCAGGGAGATTTTGTTCGCTCTTCAGTTCAGTTCATTCCGGATATGGATAGGGGTTACGCGTTCTAAAAGATTGTGTTTGGGAAAGGAAGGGGAAATTTATAGTAGAATGAAAGAAAGAACAAAATTCAAGGCTTAAATATGCATTTAGTACCTGCAAATAGGGTTCATTTCAGTTTTCGTCCTTGTACTTGTTAATCCTTCTAAAATTTCCTTGCAATTACTAATCATTTGAGTTTTGGTCCTAAAACCATTTGATTAGTGATGTGTCAATTGATTACTGATGTGACAATGACGTGACATCAACTAACTGGTAAAGGACCATGTTGAGTCAACAAATACCACATGAATGGACCTTTGTGCCCTTAATGGAATCAGTCATGCTGAAATTACCAAAATGACCTCTTCTCTTTAACCTTCTTCTTCAATATCTCGGCCTTTTCTCTTTCTCCACCACCACCGCCGCCACCAACACACAAGCGCCGACCAGGATCTGTACATCACCACAGATTCGGCACACAATCGCAAACAACCACAGAACACAATGATCTGCACACCGGCAAACGACCAGGATCGCAATGATCTGCACACCGCCGCCACCAACACACAATCACAAATGACCAGGATCTGCACATAACCACAGATTCGACCAGGATCTGCACATCCTCTCCCTCTTTCTCTCTCTCTTCTCTCCCTCCATCTACTGCTTCCTTTCTCTCTCATCTCTCACCACTGGCAACCACCGCTCTCTCTATCTGCAATTCTCTCCGGTCACCGCAACCGCCGTCGTTATGCCATCAGCCTTCTTCTCCGTTCATAGCGCCACCACCATCCTCTCGTTCGATCCACTCGGATTTCCCACACCACCACCACCTCAACTTTCTTCTCCGACCATAGCACCACCACCATCTCTCTCCTTCTGAGATCCACTCGGATCTCACACATCACCACAAATTGTGAAATAGAGATCAAAAAGAGGGAAGAAGAAGATGGAATAGGGAAGAAAGAAGACAAGGGTGTTTTGGTCTTTTCTCACGTGTATGGATGCATTAAGGGTAAAATGGTCATTTCGGGTACAAAATGCTGAGTCATCAAGGTCCTGTCACAGTCACGTTGTGCCACATCACTGT
The DNA here is from genome assembly GCA_018208015.1 of Medicago ruthenica. NCBI lineage: Eukaryota > Viridiplantae > Streptophyta > Magnoliopsida > Fabales > Fabaceae > Medicago > Medicago ruthenica. The sequence continues at coordinate 32,740,161 of CM031377.1, read as the reverse complement.
CATGTCAGTAATTACGTGTCACATAAGCATTCAAATGTAATTAGGACCAAAACTCAAATGATTAATAATTGCAAGCAAGTTTAGAAAGATTAGTAAGTACATAGACGAAAATTCAAGTGAGCCATATTTGCAAGGTCTAAACACATATTTAAGCCAAAATTCAATAAACTCCTTTGTTTGGTTACATTTTTAAAAACAAGATGCTAGTTGGGACCCACATAATATTATTTTCTCTCCAAATTCAAAAGTACAAATATACCCTCTTTTTATTTAAGCAAACAAAATATAAGCACAATTCAAATATAAGTAATTTTCACTTTTTTTCCTCATATTTACCATAGTACTCCCTCCGTTTCAAAATACATGTCCATTTTGGAGAAATTTTTTGTTTCAAAATACATGTCCATTTGATAGTTTAAGGATACATTTTGTCTATTTTGCCATTGCCTACCAATTAATTGGATTCTAGTTTTTTGTCCACAATAATTAATCATGCACTCTCCCAAGAACTACTTGACTCTCTAATTCTTTGTGTGAACCAAGGTTGTTTAAATGATGGACTACTTATAAAAATGGCAAATTTATACGTAATTACAACTACAAAAAAAATGGAAAACATAGGAAAGTCTGTGAAAGTTGAAGAGAACCTTTGGCTTTCATTGTCTCTATTGGAACCTTTGGCTTTCATTGTCTCTATCATGCATAACTGCAATGAGAGAAATATGAAATTGGACTTCACCACACAATAGTTTTCAAACGACTTCACCACTGCATTGACAAGTTCATCAATAGTTTTAGGTGCTTCCTTGTAATGCAATGACTGTATAGCACTGAAAAATCCGAGGTCCAAGACATTAAAATCCGGAGAATTAGGAGGTTGACACATTAAACGGATGTCAAATCCATCTTGTGTGGCTGCCTGAACAAACTCAGGATCATCAGGATTAATATGAGTTCTTGCATTATCTTGTTGAATGAATATCGTTGACCCCAATTCGTCTCTTGGCCACACTTCCTTTGTAGCTGGAAGCACTTTCTCAATAAAAAATGACCTTATGAGGTCTCTATTTATCGAAGTTATTGCTTTTGTCTCCATTGTTCCCGCCACTCTGTTAACACTTGTCCTTTTAGCCGGTTCTTGAGTAACAAACGGGAAAATTCCAATTTTCCCTGAAAAAGTTACATTTTTTTCCGAGTCAAATCTTGGTCGAGCTACAGCAGTTAAAAACATAACTTTTGGAACAAAATTTTTACTTTTACAACTACGATGTGGTTTATCCTCGTCTGGGAGCAAATAGTATCTCTCAGATTTCTTCGTCATGTAGAACCATTTTTCATCAATGTGAATAATATTGTACATACTTTGGAACATTGGATCATGCGGTATACCTTCAAGCATCGACAAACAAAATTCCAACCACAATCTTTTACCTTCCTCTGTCAGTTGTGGCTTTATGGCACTCGAATGACGCTTTATCGCACCTGATTGTATAAGCCTATACATTGCACTTGTATTTGTTTTCATGGCAACAGCTAAAGTTCGAACAGTTGTTCTTTGGCTCAAAGGGATTTCACGAAGTTGACTCACATCAATTTCAACTCTCTTGCGACCACTATTTTTTGTCTTCTTATGAGACACATCATGAGTCTCACTTTCTTTTGCTCTTTTCCAAATACGGTCGATAGTTTTCCTACAAACTGAAAATGATGAAGCTACTGACTCTGAGGTAATTTTCCATCAACACTTTTTTGCAGTAGTAGCTGATAAATGGTAATGCGCTCTTCATTACTCAACATTTTAACCTTTCTTTGCATTTGGAGTTGTTCCTCATCATTGTTTTGGGGCTGCTCCTCTTGAATATTTTCGTGACTTTCATTCTGAACTTCATGGACTTCTTCTAAATCAGCTTCAAAAGTTACATGAGTTACATATAATAATCATGATAAAGGTAAATACTCATAACAAAAAAAATCTCTAAAAAATAAATATAACAAAAAATCTATGAAATCTATGAATACCATCAATAACTGTAATATCATCATATAAACTGGAGCATTAGAGTGCAATTATATTTAGGCTAATTCTATATACTTGGAGTACTATATATGTAGAGTATCTCAAAGCAATTATATGTAGCAAATTTTTTACGTATAACAAAAAAGAATTTAAGAAAATGAGAGTACATACCAGTTATGTGAGTGTTGCTTTCTTCTCCTGTAGCAAAGTTTTCTTCCTCACCATTTAAATCATGTAGTTCTTGATTTAAATCAAACAATGGCTCTTCATTTAAATCAAACAATGGTTCTTCATTTAAATCAAATGGAAAAGCATTGAGATCCATAGCAAAATTTTGTTCTTCATTAATAATATAAATTTGATAAATGAGTACCTAACTCTTATATATACTGAAATTATAAGTGTTTTTGAAAAAATGGTGGGAAATACAAATTTTAATTTAACTTTGGTGGTAAACATTTTAAGATTAGAGTATACTACTCCGTCCCAAAATATAAGCAAAAATTGGTCAACAAAAGTTGATGTATTTGGTACAAATTTTGAACCAAATACATTAACTTTTGTTGACCAATTTTTGCTTATATTTTGGGACGGAGGGAGTAATTAATAATGGAGGGAAGTTTTTTCAATTGAGTTTTAAAAAACTTTGATAACCGAAGCATGCCAATTGAGATTTTCAATACTGACCGAAGCAAAAATAATGCCATTTAGTAGTATTGGTATTGCCAGTATGTATTGGTATTGTCATTTGATTAACTTTAATTAATTTTGGTATTGAGAGTAATTATGAGATGAGATAAATAAATATAAAATGGAGAAAATCAAAGACAAGGGTATAATAGGAACTTTTGTGTCAAATTAGCTTGTCCTTGGTTACCGCAATTTCTCCAAAATTGACATGTATTTTGAAACGGAGGGAGTATATCAAATATGCACTTCATTTAATTTTTTTTTAATACGGTTTTCATATGAACAGTTTTCTACACACACTACAATTTTCCATACCCACATAAAATGAAGTAGCTCATTGAAAATATAAAACCATAAGTGCTAAGTAAATTAACCCAGATAAAAACATAAGTCTTGAACCCAACGAACACTCAAGGTTGTCTTATAAAAAGGTTGTTTGGAAGCTTAATGTTGGTGTTATTTTGGTCTTATAGGAGTTACGGTGACTCTATGTCTAGAAATTTAAATTTTTGATAAATAAGCTTACCAAATTTTGATGAAGTGAATTCTTGAAAAAAAAAATTGCACCACAAAAACCTTGTAGAGATGAGAAAGTTGAAAAGTGCACTAAAATTCTATTTTGAAAAGCAATGTTTTTTTTTTTTAATGTAGAAATATGAAAAGTGTGAAACACTTGCAGTTAATGCTGAATAGGTTGCCCACCATTTATTTTGAAGCAAATTAGGTACTTTACTTCAAAATAAATAAGTATGATTGACAACATTTTTTAAAAAGTGTGAATTTATTGACTTTGCTTACAATCTACAATAGAGGAAGTACTCCCTTCGTCCCTATATATAAGTTCTCTTGGTTTTTTTTTCACATTTTTTTAAAAAAATTGTTAGTGTAATTAATGTACGTATTTTGTGTGTTAATATTACCCATTTGTCTTTTGTTTGAATGTGTATTAAATTCGACTTTTCATATTTTATGGCAAGTTAGTAGTATTAATTAGGTATATGTTTAGGAAAAATAATAATAAATGCATCTAGTAATTTAAAAAAGGGTTTATATTTAGAGACGAATTTTTATTCAAATAAGTGTTTATATATAGAGACGGAGGGAGTATATCTTAATCATTGGATAGTCCCCAAGCATTACTAATGATTTCCTGTCTGACCTTAACACGCCTAACCCCCGATCTCCCCACTAAAAACACATCAAATTTCAAGGTAGCATAATTATAATTTGTTTTGAATTCCAACGTGTCGTCTCTACAAATTCCAACGTTACATTACTTCCATCTTACCTTGAAAATCAATGAAGAAATAAAACTCTTTCGCTGCCAATTTATTCAACATCTGATCAATAAAGGGCAACGAGAAACGATTTTTCCTAGTGATTTTGTTGAGTTTCGTGTAGTTCATACAAATTCTCCAACTTGTGACAATTTTTATTGTAATCATCTATTCTTTGTAATTTTTTACCACAATTACTCCTCTTTTCTTGGGGAGACATTGCACACGATTAACTGGGTGGATGATACCAACATCAAGCCACTTGATAATTTCCTTCTTAACCACCATTTTCATGATGGGATTCAATCTTTTTTGTGCTTCAATGCTATTCTTTGAATTCATTCTTTCACAAAACCCTCAATACATGTTGTAATCAGTCATTGTGAATATTTTATTCTCATCACTCTCATGTGCATTCATTCTTTCACAAAAACCTCACTTTATCAACCCTTTCTTTGATCTTTTCCTTCCAAATTGAACAAATGTGAAACCCTAGATTATTCTAACATAAAAGACTTGGAGAAAGAAACTTGGAATTTTGGCATAGCCTTGGTTTTAATAATTATTTTGCAATCAAGAATAATGGCTATATTCAAACTCAACATTGAATGGTCACTTTCCTACAAATATTCCAATAATATAAGGTGACAATTATGATCGTCGGTGCGTCAAGATGATAGTGATATTCAAGTTTCAAGATGAGCTTGAAATTGTAAATGTTGGTGTTCCAATGTTGGTAGAAAATACAACTAAGACACAAGAACTCTTAATCACGACCAAAGGAAGAAAAATGACAAATGTTTATTCTTAATCCATCAATGTGTTGATCCAAATATCTTTGAGAACATCATTGAGAAGGAAACACCAAAAGGAGCTTGTGATACTCTCAAGAAAGTGTATGGAGGTGATGATAAATTAAAGAAGGTAATGTTGCAAGATTTACGTCGTCAATATGAGATGCTTCAAATGTCATATCAAGAATCAATTGCAGAGTTCTTCACAAAGTTGGTGGTGTTGACAAATCAAATGAAGTCTTGTGGAGAAACCATTGGCAAATGGATGAAGATAAAGAAGGTTTTGAGAACCTTGAATTCTAGTTATGATCACATTATGGTGGCAATTGAAGAATTTAAGGATCTTGCACATATGAAGTTGGAGAATCTTCAAGGATCTTGGGAAGCACGTGAATTGAGAATCAATCGAATAAGCTTAGAGAAATGAGCAACCGCTTCAAGAAAAAGTGCATAGGAAAATCAATGGTGATGAATGGATGAACAATAAAGGTAAAGAAATATGGAAAAAGAAGGAACATGCAGAAATGTTGGTTTTGGACACCAATGTTCCAACAACAAAGTTCCAACAAAGGTTCAAAGAATCACGGTGAACAAACAAGCAAGAATGAAGATGGAAATTACAAGAGTGGTAATAAAAAAAAAGTTTAGCAAGAACAATGTGAAATGCTACAACTGTCAAAAGTTTTGACATTTTGCATATGAATACTATACAATCAGAGACTCAAAAGGCGGTGATAAGAGTGGAGTGCAATTTTCCTATGTAAAATTTTGCAAATGATAGTGACTCTGATGATGTGTTGTTCATGGATGCTACAAAATTGGAAAATGATAAATCCATTCTGTGGTATCTTGACATGGGGCGCTCCAACAACACAGAGGGGAAGAAATAAGGGAACGAAAGTATCTTTAATCTTAAAATTTGATTCCGACCAACTATTTCTCAACAACCACGTAATATCATATAGCTATAAAATGTCTATAAATACAACAAAACCTTCCAATATGACAAAATTAAAGTGCTGAAATGTCCATGCATTTGGATCTGTAAATTTGATGACGCAAAAATTATAGACTTAAATGTACTGGATCAATGTTAATCTGTCAATTCGAAACGAAGAAACACTACAACAAGATGGACAGCCAAAACTACGCCGCATCAAGAAAATGAAGAAAACAGTGTCACACTGAGACAACGAAATAACGAAAGAAAAACTATATATTTGTGAAAGTCACTTATTTAAATAAAAGGGAAGCAAAAACAAATTAGAGGAGCGATTTAGGGCAAAAAAATTGGAGCTAAATTGTTGTGAATTAATTAATGTTGAAGGAGTTACTTGGTTAATGATCAGGAGAATGGTTTTGTAGACAAGTAATAAATGAATAGGTTAAGTAAATTTGTTGAGTTATTTGCTACGCAAGTAAACGAGTTACTTACTTGTATTGAGTTTGTTAAGTTTGTTGAATTACTTTTTTTTAAGGAGGTTTATTGAATTACTTATATTGGTAATCACTCAATACATGTTGCAATTCTTTCTTTGATATTTTCCTTTCAAATTGAACAAGTGTAAAACCCTAGATTGTTCCGGTGGTAAACTAGTATGAAAGAGTCTTGATTTCAATTATTGTTTTGTAATATATACTATATATAAAGAAAATAGAGTATTTTATGCCGATTTTTTTATTATTTCAATTATACTTTAAACAATTTAGCAAAAAAAAATAAATATACCTTAAACAAATTTTCTTATAATAATAATGTTATATTATTAGTTGTTATTAAAAAAAGATAAGAATTGGTGTCATTAAAAAAGTTACACATGGTTTATTGGGTTTAATTTGTTATTCTACACTATATATTTATACTATATATAAACAAATAGAGTATTTTGGGTTGCCTTTTTTTATTATTCCAACTATACCTTTAAACAAATTTTCCTATAACAATGTTATATTGTTAATGTTATTAAAAAATATAAGAATTTATATTATATTTGTTATATTATTTGTGTCATTGAAAAAGATAAACATGATTTATTAGGGTTGTTACAATTTAAAAGTCATAAATATATATACTTATAATTATAATCAAAATCAAAATTTCATATAAAATACCGTTCATAATTTACACGCGTTAGCGCAATAAAAAGATTGGAAAGACGAATTTATGTCTTTCTGCTGGTCAAGAATAATGGCTATATTCGAACTCAACTTTGGTTGTTCCAATAAACTTTGAATGGTCAATTCTATGAAGATCTTCCAATATTCAAAGGTGGCAATTATTATCGTTGATGTGCCGAGATAAAAAAGTCATATTTGGATTTAAAAAAATTATGAATGACTAGATGGGCTCAATTGTGTTTTTGCTCGTAATTAAGTTTCATACATTTATACTATACATAAAGAAAATAACATGTTTGGACTCTTTTGAGCTAATTTTTCTTTTTTCAAAATTACCTTCAGCTTTTAATAAAATAACATATATAACAAATAGAAAAAAATAAATTCAAATATTAAAATAAAAGTGTAATAATCAGGATATGAATATATATGTTCAGTTTTGTTTTTATCTTTTCAAAAATGTAACAAACTAGATGAGTATATTTATACTTGTTTTTTTATTATTCCAATTATACTCTTAAACTTTTTCTATAATAAAGACTGTTGTTGGTGTCATTCAAAAAATAAGAATTTAAATTATATATTTTTTGTTATATCGTTGGTGTCATTGAATTAGATAATTATGGTTAGTTTGGTTTGTTATAATTTGAAAGCAACAAACATTTATGTTTTTAGTTTTAATCAAAATCAAAACTTCATAAAAAAACACCGTTCATAATTTTCAAACGTTAATGCAATAAAAAAAGCGGAAAGACGGGCACGTGGGTGTCGTCTTTTCGCTAGTAGTATATAGGGTTGAATAAGTTTTTAGTTCCTATAAATATAACAAATTTTGTTTTTAGTTCTCATAAAAAAAGGGACATATTTTGGTCACTATAAAAATTTTCAGCACGTATGTCTAATCCAAATTAAATCAAAATTAGTTTAATTATGCTTAAACTTCTAAATTTTTGAATGATTTTTTACGAACATGTTTAGAACATTATAAAAAAACTCTTTTATAACAAAATTATTTTTTTTAACATGTAATGAATTAAATATGAATTTTTCTAAACACCAAAATTTCAAGATTAAATTAATACAAATTTGGACCTAAAAATTAGATTTTGAGCTATTTTTTTACCGAATAACTTTGTATAATATTTTAAATAAGTATGTAACTAATCAATCATTAAAAAATTTAAAAATTGAAGCATAATTTAACAAATTGTAATTTTACAAGGACTAAAAATATGTTGGAAAGTTTTATAGAGAAATATGTGTTGGAAAGTTTTATAGAGACTAAAACATGTCTTTTTTTATGAGGACTAAAAAAAATTGATTATATTTATAAGGACCAAAAACTTATTTAACTCTAATATATAAAGAATAGATAACAACTTTTGATTTGAAGTTATTTTAGATTTTTTTTTGTAGATTTTGATTTTTTTTTAAACCGTAACAAACAAATACAATACTCTTTAAATGTTTTTTTGTTGTTGTAAAAAGTGATTTTTTAAAAAAGTTATAACAAACAGTTTCATAGAATCAGTTTGTTACTGATTAAAATAAAAGTGATTTTGATATTCAATAATATAATGATTATATTTTTAGAGATTTTATAAAAAAAATCATAATCTATCGTGTTTGTTTATTGTAATAAAAATCACTTCATTATAAAAAAAAATTGATTTTGTTTGAATCCAACTGTATAAAAGAGATTTTTTTTGTTACAAAATTGTGTCAATCTCATGACACTTATCTTCTCTCTCCTCTAAAAAAGTTTTTTTTGTTCTAAAATTGCATGAATCTTTTGATAATTATCTACCGTCCAACAAAAGTTAATTATTTATTTTTTTACTTTACTTATTTTATGTTCTCACAAGTGCATCCTCCCTCGTGCAAAGTCCATCCAGTGAAATATAGGTTGCATATTGAAATATAGCTGTCAATGTAACATTTGAGTTTATACAGAAAAAAAAAAAATGAGTTTCATGGAAACTGAAGTTACAAATACCACTCAAATACATCTGCCAGTGCCTCCAGAATTCCAGCTCAACTGTGTTTATACATAAAAACTAAAGCATAATGGGTAAGTGCAATTCTGACAATGTAAAGTTTGATTCAAAACCTCATTACTTTGATATTGCTTCTTTGAAATTTCCCAGTTTGCTCCATAACTTAACATCGGGAATTTTGTCACCACCATGACAATATGGACAACAGAGATCACTGTCTGCATGTAAAATTATAGTCATTTTAGCTTTCTCCCAGAATAATATTATGCAAACTAAGCATACAAATAGTTCGCAAAGATTTTTAAGGCCATAATTTGTGCTTAGAGAACTAAAAGCCATAATTGATAATTAAAATCATAATATTCATTTTGCAAGGCCTAAAACCACCCAATCACTTGTCAACCCACTGTGTGAAAGGCCTAAAACCACCTAATCATTTGACAACCCATTGGCATCCTACACAATAAGAGATAGACTTTAAAGTTTGCTAAGTTATTCTCATTTAATCTGTGTAAGTTAGATTTTAGATGACCTACAAAAGAAAATAAATAATTAATCCCTTCAAAAAACATATATATGATTTTTTTTAAGGGATAGATATTTGATGTGGACTTAAAATCTTCACTGTTATAGCAAAAAGCCAAAAAGTAAACACATAATCAGTCAAACAAACTAAGTCATATCATTCCTCAAAAAATAAACTAAGTCCTACCAATCAATAAAAAAAATGGGAATAGCAAAAACATTAGTAAATCAACAATACCAAACAGTTAGAATGCATAACTCCATAGTATTGTGTTATGTAAATGGATCTGATTTGTCAAAGTTTTAAGTATTCACTTTGATATTTTATTTTAATTTGTTTAAGAACATGCAAACCAATCAAAACAAAGCGCACTCTAACATCATACTCTTAAACTAAGAGTATTCCACTAAGAGTTTGATAATGTTCTTAACTGAGATATTCTAATTAAGGTCAATGTTCCACTAATATTGCAAAAAGTAAACACAAATAATCAGCTGAACAAAAAAGTCAAATCATTCCTAAAAAAAAAAACCAAGTCATACCAATCAAAAAAAAGAACGGGAATAGCAAAAACATGAGTGAATCAACAATACCAAAACAGTTGGAATGCCATAACTCCATTATATTTTATTTTAATTTTTTTTAGAAATACGCAAACCAATCAAAATAAAGTGCACGCTAACATCATATTCTTAAACTAAAAGTATTCCACTAAGAGTTTGATAATCTTCTTAACTGAGATATTCTAATTAAGGGCAATGTTCCACTAGTGTACTGGTCATCGGCTTCTCATTAACAAAACTCTAGATACTGCCCCTGGAACTGGAAATTGAAGTGGCATGAGAATTTGAAACTTTATTCGGCAATGTATACACAACAACATGAACCAGTTTTTGAATGTCTGATCAACTAACCTAAGATGCTTACAGTCCAAAATGAGGTTTGATAAACGAAATGTTGCTGACTTTAGAGATTGTCACACTACTGTTTATCCTCTTCGAAACTCAGCTTGGTTTTTTATGAGCTAGATTTTATTATAGAATGAGGCAGACAGAAAGATTTGCACCAGAGATTTTAATTCAAATCCTCAAAACTACAAATCAAAATAAAATGCCAATAGACAAATTATGCATCCAATTGAAGGAACAATGACCTTCACCTAAAACTATCGGATCTAATAGATCACCAGTCAATGAAAATTTGTTTCATTAAAACTAACATTATGTACTTTAAAATATAACAAAAAACTGCATAAGTAGAGATCTACAAATAGAAGTCTAGTCCAGATCACAGTACCTGTCCAAATTATAAGAATAGTATTAATTGTGATCCACAAGCAAAGTAGTAAGCGTACAAGATCCCAACATTGCAATGTGACTGGACTATGATAGGAAGATTATCGAAGAGTAATTTTTGGTTTCTTAGTTATTATAAGAGCAAAGCTTAGGATGAGCAATGACACTTGATAATTAGAAACAAAGGCTTTTTTTTAAGGTTACCTATTATACATTCTTGCAACTAAGTTGTATTTTCATACATAAATATCATATGAACAGTCCATGAAAACCCCGAATGCAATCAACCTGAAAGCATCATATTATTGCATTGTCCCAAAAAAGGATAAAAACCAATAATGAAAAGCCACTCATCTCACAAGTAAAGAAAAACCAGTCCAGTTCAGAACTAAATACAGAAATAAAAGTAAAAACTGATTGTCAATGTTTATCATCAAATAAGCTTAGTAGTATAATATGCAGAAAAAGATGACAGTAAAGCAAAACCATAATTCCTTCAAATCTTTGCACTTTTTTACATTCAAGTTCAAACTGGAGCACATAATAGCCACAAGCTAATAAAAAACAACTTTCAGCAACTAAACTAACCGCATTGCAAAAACCAAACCAGAAAATTTGTGTTCAACAGGTTGTAAGCACATTTACCTCCAATCTACGATTTCAACCTTTGCTGAGGGTGAGTTTTGAAGAAAAAAGTACAATGTTCCATTAGGCATGGATGAGGGTATGCGCATTTTCACTTTAAGTGACTTCAAGTTACACAAGGAATGGAACTCAACCTTCAATAAATCAGGAACTAACGAGAGAACCTAATCAATGAGGGATGATTGTCAATCAGGAACAATTTATGCAAATCATATTTTTTGACAAAAATATAACTAAAATAAAAAAGGAAGCATACTAAGAAAAATAATAAAAAGTGAAAATTGAAAATGAATTAACTAATATTTTCTCAAATCAAACATGGCCTCAATACCTTTAGAGCAGTATGATTGATTGTCAATGATTTGATATTAGCAAGCTCAACTAACCAGTTGAGAAGAACCAACGAAGCATCGGCATAATTTGACCACATTCTTACCTCAATATTTACATGTTTGACAGAAGAGAGGTTGATTTTGCTCCTACATAGTTTCAAAACAGGAATACCCCCAGTACAAACAAAGTCAAAGGTGAAAAGACTTGGAGTAGATAACTCAACTGTGCAATAGTCACCAGAATACCCTGCTATAGTCAAATTGGTAAGTGTAACACTTGATATGCAGAGGCTTTGTGCATCAAGAACTCTACAATACAGAATCATCAAATTATTCAAACTGTTTAATGCCGAAAAAGGCTCAGCACAGCCATCATCGCCAACACAAAAGGCGAATGACTGTAGAGACAAGGTGGTTAATGCTGGCAAATTAAGGGACTTAGGAAATAATAATCTCTCACCAGTTCTAGGACCAACAGAAAGGTCAAGAGAGGTTAAAGTGTGACATGAAAAAAAGCAAGATGAAAAGTGTTGAAAATCACAGCAGGCATTGATTCTTAATTGCTCGACATTATGTGAAACAGCGTATTTGACGACCTTTTTGAGTAGGCGAGGCTCCACAACACCCCGGCACAGAAAATCAACAGCATGCAGCGGGGTTGACGCATCACGAAGACACAAAATACGAGACACAAATCTATTGAAACTTTTGATCCTCATAAAGTGTGAAGAACATAATATAAGGGTGGGAAGATGCTTCCAAAGATGTCTCCATCTACTGGAGATTGTGCAAGTTTGAACGGCTTCGTCAGCATCCAAAAAGGAGAGTATGTGAAGAAGAACACAATCGGGTAAATCACTGATGCGATCTTCTTTTACATCGTCATTATATTTTTTTCTTCCTCGTTTCATTGTCTCGGAAGCTGTGGGTTAGAAGCATTTCAGAGGGAAGTATTGAAAGGTATGAAACAAACATTCAAAAATAGCAAAATTGAAAGAAGATAACAAAGAAATCATTTTTGCGTTAGGATGAGATATCAAATCTAATTGGACTTAATTATTGATTTGTTACCAAACCCTTATTAATTAAAACATTATACATAGTCATGAAACTAAGGTTTATAGTTAAACATCAACTTTGTCTAAGGAAGACCAAACACGCATGTTTTCACTATAATCAAGTTTAATGGGAACAACCAAAATCAATTCACAATGATGAATTGAAAATGTAGATTAATTAAACTAAGTATGAGAAGTAGTGATACCCTATTTAGTGATGAGATGAGACTTATAAGCATAAACCCTAAATCCGAAATGACTGTTCAATTGAACCCTAATAATCTAAGTATCAACAAAAGTAAACAATGATGATGCAAAACTTACCAGGGATTGAAAGAAAGTGGTGCTTGAAACGGGAAAGAGAAAGAATGGCCGAGTTCGTCGGTGAGTGACGGAAGTGACGAAGATTGAACCGGTTCGCGCGCTTCCCTTTTATCAATATATATTTTATTTTATATTTTTTTTTATGTTAATACAAAGTTGGGTGAGGAAAATAAAGTGAGGTAAATAGTTATTCCACTTAAGACTTTAAAAAAAATTAGTTGTTTTGTGAAGTTCATTAAATATCCCTTATTCTTAGAAGTTGTTAGGTCTAGCAACACTTAAACCTAATTTTTTCCACTCATTCTAATGCATTAAATGCTAAAGATTTCAACCCTAAAAATCTTTCCTCCACTCTAATTTCAAGTTTGACTTTTGTTGCGCATTAATTGTTATTTATTTAGTCAACCATGTAATGTCAATGATTTCACTCTTTGATTGGCTCTTTGCAATAAATCACGTATGTTACAAAATCGAGTCATTCTGCCTTGAATTTCATGTTACAGACCAAAATCAATTTTTAATCTTCTAGAATGGCCGGACGTGAGATGAAACGTTATTGTCGTATCATTGTTTGACCGGTGAGTTGTTTTGAGTGATGCGGTAACGGTCCAATTGTTTTTTATGTTTATGTTTCGTGTAACAATGTAATGATCTTTTAAATGACTGTGGTTGTGTTTTTCTTCATGTCACAGGTCCGTTGGTACCAAATCCTGTTTCTGATCTGGACAAAGCTGTCAACAAGTTGAGAATCAAATATAGGTCCTATATAGTCGAGTACGACGTTGAAGACGTGTGTAGCTTTGTTTTATTTTCTTTTCATCAGTGCGCTTTTTAGTTTTTATTTTTTTCATGTGATTATTATTTTTTGAACGTATATGGCGTTGTGATGTTACCACAAATGTTTGCTGCTGATTTTGAGGATCAGATACATCGTTTTGCAAAGTTAATTGCTTCAATGAATAATCAGTCTGAAGTGTTAGTGGAGAGGATCAATGGTGTCGTGTTTTTAACTAAAGGGTGGATGGCTATTCGTGATTTTTACGGGATTCGATTGGGTGCATGGATCACACTGGTGTTTGTTGGACTAAGTCAATTTGTAATGCTTATTAAGGATAGATTTGGAAAGGTTATTCGGTGTCCTGTTTTTGACCCTCCTATGGAGTTTTGCATCGACAAAACATCAGTCCAACAAACGTTCAACAATGATCTCCCTCCTTTCACCGGTATCCTGTCGTATCGACACAACAACGACAATTTTCAAATTCATTTTGCCAAGAAGCTGACTGAATATGATTTAACTAGCGGTTTTTTGGTATGATTTGGTACATTGAAGTTTTTTTCAAAATATATTAATTTTTTTGGAGAACAATAATATACTTATTAATGTTGTTTTTTATTTTTCTGTCATAGATGTTGCACTGTCAAGGTTTTTGTGAGCAGACTTTGGACAGAGCAAAAACTTCCTTGAAGTTAGTTGATGAATGTGGAAATGTCTGGAAGTGCATTTTGATTGGATATGTTCCTTATGAACACTGCTGAATTGGTGGTCAGTGGAAAAGGTTTGTGGATGCGCGCAATCTCTATGAAGGTGTTAGATTCAGGCTGGGTGCACCTTTTGCTGGAAGTAATGATATGATATATGTGCAAGTCTATAGGGGTTAGGTTTTGGTTGCATGAAGAATCTGAGAAAGGAAGAAGTTCTAATGTCGTATCATTGTCTTTTTGTCGTTTTTTTTAAAAACATTTATGTCACACGTCTATGTTTTGGAGCAGTTTTGGAAGTTACATAACAAAATCATTATTTAGCATTGGAAATAGATATGCGCATTATGTATCATTATTGGTGATGAATGCCCTATAAATGATAGAATATTGTTTCTTATGACCCGAGATTTGTTTTGCAAAAACAACAAAGATATCGATTGTCAAATTATAGGTAGCCATTAAATACTACTGCCAATCTGCCATAAATGAATTAACTAAGCCAATATTGTGCAGCAAAAAGTTATATTTTTTTAAGAAATTTATTAACAAAGCAAATCACTAATGAACAAAATATAGTTAGTAATACCTTTTTTTTAGGGAATTTTAGTAACATTTTTATCACCATTGAAAAATATTCCATATTGTATTTTTTTCAAGTACAATAATATTTTTTCATGGTAACACCTTTATTAACATTCCATAATCTTTTTTTAGATACAATAATATTTTTTTGGTAACACATTTATTAACATTAACATCTTTCATAAAGTATTTTTCGGATAAAAAAATATATACATACACACACAACCATTTATAGAAAAAAATATAATGTTTTTTTGGTTAAACAACCAATAGTTAAACTAATCCTATAATATCTTTATTGATCATAACAAGGGGAGTCACAATTGGCTAAAAAATCTCTAAAAAAGACGTTACCAATATTTAATTTAATAAACCATACTTTGAAGAAGTTTTTTTTGGTCCCCTCAAAAAAGAGAATATTGTTAAAGTAACACCTTTTTTTAGGGAAGTTTAGTAACACCTTTGGTTTACCATGCCATTTCAATTTGTCAATTTATTATTCTTGAAGAGTCAATTTATTAAAAAAATTCAAATGCATTAAACATTGTCTAGCATTTGAATTTGTCAAGCATAAAATTTCATCCACTCTGTTTTTTTTTAATTTTGTCTAGCATTTATTTTTGTTTATGTAATCAACCTTTGGTTTACCATGTCATTTCAATTTGTCAATGTATTACTCTTGAAGGTTCAATTTATTAAAAAATTCAAATGCATTAAACATCATTTATTCTTAAAAGTTATTAGGTCTAGCAACACCTAAACCTAATTTTTTTTCCCTCTAATTGTAATACATTAAATGCTAAAGATTGCAACCCTAAAAATCTTCCCTCCACTAAATTTGAATTTTGTTGCACATTTATTGTTATTTATTTAGTCAATCATGTAATGTTAACTTTTGGAAGTTACATAACCTTTGTATTTTCCTATGTGTACTAATGGCATTCAAACCGTTTTTGGAAGTTACATAACAAAACAATTAATTAGGATTGGAAATAGACATGCACATTAAGTATCATTATTAGTGATGAATGTCTATGAGGAACACGAAAGGAATTGACTTAATGGACAATTGACTTATTTCAAGTACTATATACATACACACACTGCGAATTATTTTGCCATAACAACAAAGATATCACCTTTCACGTAAGAGGTAGCCATGATGGACAACCAATCTGTCTTAAATGTCACAAAATTCTCCATTCACTGCCAAAGAGGTTTTTTATCTGCATTTTCGTTTTCATGAGTTGAGGTTTTGCTATCTGTATCTGATGTCTTTCTTATGATTTTGGCTTTTACAAATGTGGCTTAATGGGAATATGAACCAACAGATCCAACTTATATTCATCTCTTGAGGCTTAAATGACGTACATGTCACGTAGAGTACCATCCAAAAGAGATATGTTTGATAACATGACCTGATTTTGTAAAGCTAATATTTGTCATATTTGCTGTCCTTTGTTCAAATTGATGTTATGTAGCATTTGTAAAAGAAAAAACTGTTATAAATCAACCATTCATATTAATATTGTAAGTCATGCACATTTTGATATGTATTATTAACTTTGTACTCTATATAATTAGTTTTTATTCAGTTTTTTAAGCTGCAATTTGACCACATTTTTTAGTTCAAACTTTAATAATTGTGATGCAATTTGTCCACATTTACTATTTTCATAATTTATATTGCTATAAATTGGGTTTACTCTAAATTAGGTAATAGTTCTACTTATTTTTCTTTTTTGTTATCAAATGCAAGCAAATCATTTTAATAAATTATGTTTTCAAATACGTGACAAATTTGATACGATTCATATGTCGTTGAAGGACATACTAAGACACATTTTATCGCGATATTGTATATCTAATAAGGGTTTGTCTAACATGTGCAACATTGCACATGTTAAAACAACTAAAAGTAACAAAAAAAAATTTTAAAAATATATTTTTTTATTAAAAAATTATATATTTAATATAAAATGTACAAGTTTAAATACAAACTTATTATTTTAAACTTCTTAATATGTGTAAATTTACACATGATAGAAAAAATCATATAATAATCACGTTTGTGTTTATCGATAGACACGTACATGACACATGTCAAAGATAACTTATTGATCATTATAACAGTCGATAGGACCCATACGTCGCATGAGTCGAAAGTCTAGGCATGTTTCAAAGAAGGCAGTTTCCTTTGGTTGTATCATTTGCAATGACTATTAACAAGAGTCAAGACCAGACACTTAAAAATATGGGCATATACCTTCCAACGCCTGTATTTTCACATGGGCAATTGTATGTTGCTGTAACGAGGGTGACTTCAAGAGAAGGGTTGAAGATATTAATCACAGACAAAGATGGTGAAGATACTGATTTCACCTCTAACGTCGTCTATGAGGAAGTATTTCGTAATGTTTAATGTAAAACATATCATGTAGGTGATGATCAAACCACACTTACTACATGTGCCATTTTAGTATTTCATACAATATTATCTTCCCGTGTTGTACTTAAAAAAAAAAAACTATTGCATTCGATTTTTATCGATTGTATTCCAGCTCATAAGACCCGTGTGGCGCACGGGTCATCAATCTAGTTTGAGTCTAATTGTTTGGCTTTTTGATATACATTTTGTCCTAACATTTGATTATTTTTTTGTGCAATAAAACTTAAATGGATTTCAAAAGTATCGTGAAAAATATGGAATAAAGTTGCACATGTAATAGTACGAGCGCTGCGTTGTTGTAGCGTCTACTAAAAACTAGGGGTGTTTGTGGTGCAGTTTGGATCGGTTTTGAGACAAAATGTCATCCGATCCAAAATAAAAATCATACGCGGTTCGGTTCGTTTTGGATGGCTATTCTAAAAAAATCTGAACCGGTCCGATCCAAATATATGCGGTTTAATTTGGATCAGTTTTTTTGGATATCCAAAATGTAAAATGTATTTTTTTTCTTTAATTTTTTTAATAATATTAATATTACACAAACACAGTAAAATAATAGGTTTGATGCAAAATATATCAAAGAATTAAAATTACAATATGAAAATTATCTATTATTTTTGAAACATATGAAGTACTAATAATAATATAGATTAAATTAGTGCAATATATAAGATTAAAAACCAACAAACAACATAATAATGCAATATATAATACTAATAAAAGAATAAATAAGTATTAATATTTACTTTTTCGGTTCGGTTCGGTTCAGTTCGGTTTTGAAAAGTCATCTGAAATCTGATCCGATCCTAGCGATTTTTGCAAAACAACATCCAAACACATCCAAAAGTATTTGGTTTTTTTACGGTTTTTGGTTTTTTTTTTGGATCGGTTTGCGGTTTTATTTTGGATCGGTTTGGATTTGAACATCCCTACTAAAAACAAACTTTGAAGTTGTTGTGTTTACTAAGTAGGATTCTACAATTTTGAATAATATAAGTCTTAAATATGTATATAGTCCCTGCAAATAGGGCTCATTTGAATTTTAGTCCCTGTACTTGTTAATCCTTCTAAGTTTACCCTGTAATTACTAATCACTAGAACTTTGGTCCTAATTACTATTTTTTGCGCATGTGTCAAGTAATTAGTGACGTGGCGCCTACATGGCATCAGGTGAGTGGGTAATCACCAAGCTGACTCAGCTTTTGACACATGAAGTTACGTTTTTTCCCTTAATGAATCCTGACTGTGTAAAAAGACGAAATTGCCCCTGGCTTTCAACTTTCCTCTCTTCTTTCCTGCCCAGAACTTCTTCTTTCTTTCTCATTTCTTCTTCCTTCTTTCTTCTTCCTTGTTACAAGAACCCTAATTTCACTAACCCAATCGAGTTCGAATTTCTCAGTAACACCATTAACAATCATCGATTCGTGGTTGTATAAGTTGTTTTCGTGCTTCAAAAATTCGCAATCATCAACTCAGTATTTCATCCACCCATCCAGTTTACGGTTTCAAGCACACATCTGGTCATTTTGTACGTACGTGCCCAGTAGATTCAAAAATTGAGTTCCTTTAAAAATTGGTCATGTCGACTGAAACTTCATCCACCCTGTTGGATATTTGGCTGTTGGCTTCATGTTTGCTAAAATCAAATATACAAGCAATATGTGCGTCTTCAGAAGCAATACGTTTTCAGAAGCTGAACAGTACTTCAGAAGCTGGGTCTTCAGAAGCTGAACAGTACTTCAGACGCTGAACCTTCATAAGCTGATGTTCAGACGCTGAACAGTACTTCAGACGCTGACCTTCAGAAGCAACCTTCAGAAGCTGAATTGTTCAGACACAGAACTTCAGACGCAGACTTCATAAGTACCTTCAGAAGCTGCTTTTCTGCGTTCTGTTTTCGCGCCTTGGAGTGTTTATTTTCTCGTGTGATATGTTGAAGATTTGTCTGAAGAATTCTCCTTGTTGGATTTATTTCTAGAAGGAAGATATTTGTTGAAGATTGGTTTCTTTTATTTGTGAATATATTTTCAAAGTAATCTTTGGAAAATATATTTCTGAAAAAATAATTGCTTCTATATGTTTCTAAAGAATTTTGGAAATATATCTTTGAAGATTATTTAGTTCAAGAATTTGTTGCTGCTGAAAACTATATATAGAGGACGCTGCTTTTGAAGAAGTTGGTTCAAAACAGAAGTCATTATAGAGATAGTATTCTTAGGTTTTGAGTCTGTGAGCTGTGTGCTCTGTTTCTGTACACCACTCAATTGTTAGAGTTGGTTTGTTTTATTGAGTTGTAATCACTTGAAACTTTTAAGCAAAAGTGACTGTTTGTGTTTTTGGAGTGTGTCTTCTACTTAGTTGTTTGTTTTTAGAGTCTGATATCACTGGGGAAGTGATTGACTGAGGGAAGTGAGATGGGATCTCAGGTCTAGGAGTTCCTAGGTTGAAGTCAATATGGGTAGTGATTAAGTGAGAAGGTTGTGAAACAGGGGCTGTTCACATAGGACTTCGAATTGATACTATCATAGTGGATTTCCTTCCTGGCCTGGTAGCCTCCAGATGTAGGTGTGGTTGTCACCGAACTGGGTTAACAAATCACCTGTGCATTTTACTTTCTGTCTGTTTTATTCTGCTTCTGAACTATTGTTTTGCGTACTCTGTTTTACTGCACCAGTACTCTGTTTTACGTTCAGAATCAGGTCCTGCCAGGAATTTCAATTGGCATCAGAGCAGGCACCCTGCCTGTTTTAGGGTGAGCTCCAGGGAAGTTATTTTCTGGCAGAATGGACTCAGAAGGAGAATAAACTTATGAAGAACTTCTTGTCTCCTTCAAAGAACTATACATCAGAAGTGAAGAAGTTTGCAAGCAGCTGGAAGAACAGAAAAGAACTATCAGTCAACTGCATGCTGAAAGAAGTGATCACTTAGGGCAAATCTCTGATCTCAAAGATGAGGTAACCCATCTGAACTCTCAACTTGAACATGTGAAGAAACAAGTCAGAATGTTGAACACTAGTACTGATGTGCTTGAAGAGATATTGGAGAGTCAGACCTGTCGCGGTGATTTTCGGAGATCAAGCTATTGATTAGCGTTGACTCACTAATTTTATTTCACGACTGAACTTTTAATTTTTTAAAGAAAGGTGGAAAAAAAGTTCTAAATTACCACATTTTTAAAGATTAGGGTTCGGGGGTTAGTTACGTTTAGGGAAGGTGTTAGCACCCTAAACGTTCGTAGTACTCTACGAGAACCTCTTGATTTTATTTATTTACTTAGGCTATAACTTGCTTATTTTTAAGAGACAGAATTAAAGTAGTGAGAAAAAGAAATAAAAATGTTTTTGTATTTTTTATGATTTGGAAGGACAAGGTCCTCTGCCTACGTACCCGTGAGGGATCAAAACCTCGTAGTTCAGGGTAGAAATAACGGTTGATTTGTTGTGTGTTTTTTATTGGTTTTTTTTAAAAAAAGGTTTTAAACATAAAAGTCAAGTGGCAAAATGGAATTGGTTTGTGTTTTTTATTTTTGAAAATGATTAAAGTGTAATTAAAGCAGATTAATGGTTATTTAAAGAAAATAAAAGAAAAAAGACGGACACTTGATTGAAAATCAAGGTTTATTAAGAAAAGATTTTTTTGAGTTTTTCATTATTATTTGCATGTTTTTTGTTTTTAATTAACTAAGACTAAAAGTAACTAAAAGCTAATACGCGAGGAAATTCCGTGGTGACGTTGGATCACCACGAAACCCTTTTGAAATTAAACTAACCTAATATTTTTATATTTTTTTTTTAATAGTGAAATAAATAAAAATAAATAAAAGACGTAAAGCAGAATAAATAAAGTGTGAGTGTCAGTGCATATTCTCATTTATTTTTGTTACATTGATCCTAAGTACATTCTAATAGAATGAAAATAAAAATGACAAAATGATAAACAAGGAAAGAAAAAACAAAATTGCAAAGGTATGAAAATAAGTATGCTAGAATAAAACTAAAATGAAAATGCATGAAATAAAATAAAAATAAAAAATGCATGAAAGTAAAAGGAGAATAATAAGAAAAAAATGCATGAAATCCTATAAGGTAAATGCAATGAAACAAAATGCATGAAAATAAATAAGAAATTAACAAGATAAAATGCTAGAAATGATAATAAACAAAAATAAAAGGGAAGAGGGGAGTGCAGCAAGCAAAAGGGGGTGTGAATGATTTTGGTTAGGTTAGTGTTGTGTTGTTGTTGTGTTGGTGGCGGTTGTGTGAAGGTTTGGGTGGGAGGCCGTACGGTTTTATGTGGTTGAGGGCGTGGTGAGTGGTGGCCGTGTTGTTGTTTCTGTTTAGTGGGAGATTATTTTGTGTTCTGATGATTTTTGATGGATTGAGTTCGGTATGGTTACTGCTGGATTTTTGTTTGGTTTTTGAATTGGCTTACTGATGAGTTTTTCTTGGGTTGGTTTTCTGATGGCTCCCCCTGTGTTCTGACTCTGTGTTCCTTTTTATTAAACAATGCCAATTAATGTGACTTAAAGGCCAATGATGGACAATAAACACAATTAATCAGCAAAAGACTAAAAAAAGAAACCATTAAAATGGTTATTAAAAAACATTAAGATCAAAAGTCAGACTTTTTTAAATTAAATTAAAAAAACGAAAAATAAAATAAAAATAAAATAAAAATGATAATAAAAAGGAAAATAATAAAGCTAAAAGTAAAAATGACAAATAAAGATAATAATAAAAAAAACGTCGCCTTCGGAACCAAAAAAATGAGGTATTTTAAAATACCTCCCTGTCGAAATTTCGTCTGAAACGACGAAAAAAATTCCGAACCAAAAGACGAGTAAAAAAAGAAATTTTAGGTCAAAAATTGGGGTATGACAGATGCCCCTATTTAAGTCTCTTCGTCCGGAGATTTGAAGAGAAAATCTTGGATTCGACGGGTCGAAGGGACTTAAATACAGAGTACGCCAATTTTGGACCTAACAAAAAGAGTATGAAATGCTCGTGATGCAAATGCAAGTGCAAGACGGCGAAGATGACCTGACTGGGGATAAAACAAAACAAAAGGATACCCGAGTTCGTTAAAGAAAGGGATCCGACTCCACTGGGGGACAACACAGTTTCACTGGGGAATGGATCAACTATCGTATTGACAGCTGAAAAAAGGAAGTATGATATGGGAAAGACACCGACCACAAGCTGCCCGTTTGTAGAGCTTGCCACTTGAGGTAAAAACGGAAATAAAAGTAACATGCCACTGACGACAAGAAACAAAGGTGAATGTCAGCTGTTCGGGATGTAGCCGAACTTGCCACTGACGACATGATAGAAGATAAAATGTCAGCTGCTCGGGATGTAGCCGAACTTGCCACTGACGACATGATAAAAGATAAATGTCAGCTGCTCGGGATGTAGCCGAACTTGCCACTGACGACATGATAAAGATAAATGTCAGCTGCTCGGGATGTAGCCGAACTTGCCACTGACGACAGGATAAAAGGGTAAATGTCAACTGTTCGGGTTGTTGCCGAACTGCCATTGACGACAATGAACAAAGGTAGATGCCAACTGTTCGGGTTGTTGCCGAACTGCCATTGACGACAAGGAATAAAGGTTGATGCCAACTGTTCGGGTTGTTGCCGAACTGCCATTGACGACAAGGAATAAAGGTTGATGCCAACTGTTCGGGTTGTTGCCGAACTGCCATTGACGACAAAGAAATAAAGGTAGATGTCAACTGTTCGGGTTGTTGCCGAACTGCCATTGACGACAAAGAAATAAAGGTAGATGTCAACTGTTCGGGTTGTTGCCGAACTGCCATTGACGACAAGAAGTAAATGTAGATGTCAACTGTTCGGGTTGTTGCCGAACTGCCATTGACGACAAAGAAATAAAGGTAGATGTCAACTGTTTGGGTTGTTGCCGAACTGCCATTGACGACAAAGAAATAAAGGTAGATGTCAACTGTTCGGGTTGTTGCCGAACTGCCATTGACGACAAGAAGTAAATGTAGATGTCAACTGTTCGGGTTGTTGCCGAACTGCCATTGACGACAAAGAAATAAAGGTAGATGTCAACTGTTCAGGTTGTTGCCGAACTGCCATTGATGACATAGAAATAAAGGTAGATGTCAACTGTTCGGGTTGTTGCCGAACTGCCATTGACGACAAAGAAATAAAGGTAGATGTCAACTGTTCAGGTTGTTGCCGAACTGCCATTGACGACAAAGAAATAAAGGTAGATGTCAACTGTTCGGGTTGTTGCCGAACTGCCATTGACGACAAAGAAGTAAAGGTAGATGCCAACTGTTCGGGTTGTTGCCGAACTGCCATTGACAACAAGGAAATAAAGGTAGATGTCAACTGTTCGGGTTGTTGCCGAACTGCCATTGACGACAAGAAATAAAGGTAGATGTCAACTGTTCGGGGTGTTGTCGAACTGCCATTGACGACAAAGAAATAAAGGTAGATGTCAACTGTTCGGGTTGTTGCCGAACTGCCATTGACGACAAGAAATAAAGGTAGATGTCAACTGTTCGGGGTGTTGCCGAACTGCCATTGACGACAAAGAAATAAAGGTAGATGTCAACTGTTCGGGTTGTTGCCGAACTGCCATTGACGACAAGAAATAAAGGTAGATGTCAACTGTTCGGGTTGTTGCCGAACTGCCATTGACGACAAAGAAATAAAGGTAGATGCCAACTGTTCGGGTTGTTGCCGAACTGCCATTGACGACAAGGAGTAAATAAAGATGTCAACTGTTCGGAGTGTTGCCGAACTGCCATTGACGACAAAGAAATAAAGGTAGATGTCAACTGTCCGGGTTGTTGCCGAACTGCCATTGACGACAAGGAGTAAATAAAGGTAGATGTCAGTTGTTCGGGATGTTGCCGAACTGCCACTGACGACAAAATGAAGTAAAGACATGCACAAGCTATTCATTAAAGAACTGACACTTGGCATAAAGAGGGTGACATCTCTGGACCAGACACACTGGGGATGACACTTGGGGAAAAAGAGTCCCAAATTGTTCATGATTGATTGACATGAAAAGCAAGACTCAGGGTGGTTAATGCAACCATGTATTGAATGATGTTATGTGCATGTTGTGTATGCATGAATGTGTATATGCATGAATGTATGAATGTATGTGTGAATGTATGTATGACAATACGACTTGTATGACTGTATGGAGGATTGACTTGTGGGATAGTATAACTGATGGACTTGATGAGACAAGACTGGACAGGTAAGATGGAAAGTGGACCGACGACGCAGTACAAACACTCAGCAATCTTCATTGGGGATGATGCCATTGGGGACATATCCAAAACATTGACGGGGTAAAGCCCGGTGTATGCAACAACCGGTGGGGAGCAAACACTTCCTGGGGGAGACGTGTTAATCCAAAAACGTGGCAGAAGAACTAGTGTTTCTGTGGTCATGCTTTTTGTTTTTTCCTTTTTTGAATCCCTAACTTTTGCCTGAATCGCCCTTTCGGGTTTTCGATCCACCGGGAATATATTCTTTTTGTATGCCCCTAATTTTTGCCTGGACCGCCCTTTCAGGTTTTAGATCCACCGGGACGCTCATTTTTGCCTAAGCCGCCCTTTCGGGTTTTCGACTTACCGAGCTCTTTTTTTTTTTTTTTTTAAGCAATTGACCATGTTTAACCTGCAGAGTATACCCGTTCTTGAGACAGGTGTTGACACGCACTTCACTTATTCATGAGTTCAGAGAGAATGTGTTTGTTGTTTATGCTTTCCAAAAATAAAAAGATTTATAACTTTTTTGAAAAATATTTTACTTCAAGTACTACCATCAAAAATAGAAGAAATTTTATAAACCGAATAAATGGGAATTCCAAATAAAAGGCACAGGCTCAAATTTATTTAACAGAGTGGTGGCTCGCCAATGGCATGGCTCCACGGATCTTACAAAGTTTGGAAAATGGTAAATATAAGGGGAAGGTACATTGAACACAATAACCGCTATTCTCCCTAACGACTTTGAATTCCACTGTTTGGATGCTTCAGATTCAGAGTCTCTTTGACTGCTAATGTGCCCCAAGTGAGTCATGGCCAACCCACTGCAGTTACTTTGTCTTTTGATCCTTAATTTTTGCATAGATCGCCCTTTCGGGTTTTCAACCTATCAGGATGATTATTTTCTGTTTCATGTCTCTAATTTTTGCCTGGACCGCCCTTCCGGGTTTTCAGTCCACCGAGACGCTCATTTTTGCCTAAGCCGCCCTTTCGGGTTTTCGACTTACCGAGCTGTTCTTTTATTTTTAGACAAAGTATTTCTTGACTGCATCGGCGTTCACAGGACGGGGAAGCTCGTCACCATCCATAGTCGTAAGAGTCATTGCACCACCGGAGAGAGCTCTCTTGACGACATATGGACCTTCATAATTAGGCGTCCATTTGCCCCTGGAATCGGGTTGAAAAGATAGGATCTTCTTGAGCACAAGACCTCCTTCTTGGAACACACGGGAACTACCCGTGACACAAAGCATTCATGCGTTTCTCTTCAATCAAGTTTGAGCTGATCATATTTGTTTTGACATCATTCAGCCTCTGATAACTTAGGTTCCATTAAAACTCTCATTGATGGAATCTCAATCTCCACAGGGAGTACTGCTTCCATGCCATACACTAAAGAGAAGGGGGTTGCCCCTGTTGAGGTACGTACTGAAGTGCGATGTCCATGTAAAGCATACGGTAACATCCCATGCAGGTCCTTGTAAGTGGTTACCATCTTCTGCACCATCTTTTTGGTGTATTTTCTTTCTTTTTGTTCTTTTTTGCTTTTGTTTGTTGTTTTTTTTTTTTTTTTTTTGCAGCCTCGATGGCACCATTCATCTGGGATTTGACCAGGAATACTGTAATGGCAGTTCTTCGGAACCCAAGTTAATCATTTCAAGTGCTTCTTCATGAGGCTGAATGATGTTCTTTTATATTCTAGTAACAGAGAGATCTTTTCGGGAATCTGTTCATCCTCCTCCTCTTCAGCTTCGTGAACAGGGAACTCAAAGTCGGGAGAGAGCATAGGGTTACAGTGTTCAACGGGCTTATTGATGCTTAGTCTGCATATGATTGATGATTGATTTTAGAAAATGAGTGAAAAATGCAGACCTTTTGAAATTGATTTAAAATAAAATAAAATAAAATATTTTTTTTGGTTTTTTTGTGTTACCATTTTTCCAGAAAAAGCAGTAAAATAAAAATAAAAAGTCGCGAAAGAAACGACAATTTTTCATTGATAGTGGTAACTTGAAGACAAAAGTAGAGCCCTACATGATTTCACTTTCGTATCGGGCGAAACGAAAGGATTTTTGAAAAGATAAGACAACGAAAACACATTACTTGGACCCATGAGTAACTGAGGGAATGTCAACAACGATCCAATTGTAGTAAC
This sequence comes from Medicago ruthenica, assembly GCA_018208015.1. NCBI lineage: Eukaryota > Viridiplantae > Streptophyta > Magnoliopsida > Fabales > Fabaceae > Medicago > Medicago ruthenica. The sequence goes on along the minus strand of CM031377.1, from coordinate 32,713,154 downwards.
CTTTGCCATGTGTTACAAAATTCACTGCCACCTTCTTCACCAAGGTGAGCTTCTGAGCAATCTTGCACCAAATTAACAAATGGGATCCCATGGTCAGGTAGCTTGCACATCGGGACTCGACCCTTTGAAGGATAGGATGTTGGCCTGGATCAACTTCTGGACTTCGGCTTTCAAGGCATAACAATGCTCTACGTCATGACCGGATGCCCCTTGATGGAAAGCACAAGAAAGATGAGGTCTATACCCCCTTGGCAATCTTTCAGGTACCTTAGGAGGTGCCCTAGTTTGAACAAGATTTTTATCAAGCAAAGCGGGAAGCAACTCTGCATACGCCATGGGGATTGAATCAAAATGGGATATCCGCTGAACCCGATTCTGTTGTCGGACTGCTGGGGAGCCTGTTGTCGAGGCTGTTGTTGATACTGTTGCCGAGGCCTTTGTTGGGGCTGGAGCTGATTTCTGGATGGCCGGAGTTGGGGTTCCAAAAGAAGTGGGATGAAAACCTTCGTCTGATAGAAATGGCATCCCCCATGGGTAAGCTCTAGACGTGCCGGGCGGTGGAGCAAGTACGGTAGAAGTTGGTAAAGCAGATAAGATTGGCTGCTCAAGAGTAGTAACAGCAGGCTGAGGAACTGACGTCTGGGCTTGGGAAGCCAACAGAGCATTCATCATGGAGGTCAACTTCTCCATCCCTTCCCGGAGATTGGCCACCTCTTCCCGGAGGTTCTGGTTCTCTTGCTCTAACAGATCCATTCTCTTCCGATTAGCCATGGTGTTGTAAATGCGAGTTGGTTTGCGGAGGACTCGTCGAGCCACTTTCTTTGGACGGCGGCTGATTGACCTTTTTGTGATGAAACAAAGGATGAGACTCGATTTAGAAACTATGAATGCAGTATGATGCATGATTATGCGTATGCAAAAAAGAAGAAAGACTTGTTATCGAAAGACTTTGTTGAAGTAATTGTAAACATCATAGTTTGGACATTTCATTTGAGCATCAAGGCATTACAAAATAGTTCTTTTTTAGAAACCAAGCCAAGGGACCAATTAAAAAGTCTTTTAGTGGAAGCTAGAAAAAAAATCTAAAGACCCCTAGCTTCCTTAGATTTAACAAATCAGGGCTTTTGAAGGTGTACTTCCTAGTGCTCCTCTATGATGTTTAAAAAACTTGTTTAAGTCCTTCGATAATTTGATGAAAAAATGTTTATGAATGAGTGCATGCATGCATGGTTATGCTAAAGAACAGAGAAAACATGGTGAGGTTAAGTCCAAAATGTTGGAGTCAAGGGTAAACACGCCATTTGGTAAGGACTATGTTTCATATGTACCTGTATCATGGGTTCTACCAAGTTCCCAAAGTCATCGACCACTTCCGAATATTGTCGGATTACGGGATTACTCCCGGTCCAACGACGTTCGTAGGAAAGTCTCATTTGAGTGTAGTATCGCGTATCAACCAATTCAAGACTACTCTTGATTAGCCACCGCACTACGTCCTAAAAGGCCAAGATGGGTCAAAGGTAAGTCTAAAGGTCCTCAACTTCATAGGTCACTTGAAAATAACGATGCCGAACACGACTACTCATGTCAACATAGTAATACTTCCAAGATTCCTCCATTGAGTGGGGTTATCACATGTGCCACATCCGAAACTCACTCTCGGAAAGACACTTTGATTATACCACCATCCTATCTTATGTTTCCCTCAAGTCCGGGTGTAGGACTTATCTCACCACTCCCGTAAAAGAAAAAAAACACATATGTACATATTTACACTTTTTTATTTAAGCAAGTTATAGCACAAAATAATTAAATAAATTCAAGTTAGGCTCAACCCTCTTAGGGAATCTCCCCAGTGAAGTCGCCATTTCTGTCGCGGTGATTTTCGGAGATCAAGCTATTGATTAGCGTTGACTCACTAATTTTATTTCACGACTGAACTTTTAATTTTTTAAAGAAAGGTGGAAAAAAAGTTCTAAATTACCACATTTTTAAAGATTAGGGTTCGGGGGTTAGTTACGTTTAGGGAAGGTGTTAGCACCCTAAACGTTCGTAGTACTCTACGAGAACCTCTTGATTTTATTTATTTACTTAGGCTATAACTTGCTTATTTTTAAGAGACAGAATTAAAGTAGTGAGAAAAAGAAATAAAAATGTTTTTGTATTTTTTATGATTTGGAAGGACAAGGTCCTCTGCCTACGTACCCGTGAGGGATCAAAACCTCGTAGTTCGGGGTAGAAATAACGGTTGATTTGTTGTGTGTTTTTTATTGGTTTTTTTTAAAAAAAAGGTTTTAAACATAAAAGTCAAGTGGCAAAATGGAATTGGTTTGTGTTTTTTATTTTTGAAAATGATTAAAGTGTAATTAAAGCAGATTAATGGTTATTTAAAGAAAATAAAAGAAAAAAGACGGACACTTGATTGAAAATCAAGGTTTATTAAGAAAAGATTTTTTTGAGTTTTTCATTATTATTTGCATGTTTTTTGTTTTTAATTAACTAAGACTAAAAGTAACTAAAAGCTAATACGCGAGGAAATTCCGTGGTGACGTTGGATCACCACGAAACCCTTTTGAAATTAAACTAACCTAATATTTTTATATTTTTTTTAATAGCGAAATAAATAAAAATAAATAAAAGACGTAAAGCAGAATAAATAAAGTGTGAGTGTCAGTGCATATTCTCATTTATTTTTGTTACATTGATCCTAAGTACATTCTAATAAAATGAAAATAAAAATGACAAAATGATAAACAAGGAAAGAAAAAACAAAATTGCAAAGGTATGAAAATAAGTATGCTAGAATAAAACTAAAATGAAAATGCATGAAATAAAATAAAAATAAAAAATGCATGAAAGTAAAAGGAGAATAATAAGAAAAAAATGCATGAAATCCTATAAGGTAAATGCAATGAAACAAAATGCATGAAAATAAATAAGAAATTAACAAGATAAAATGCTAGAAATGATAATAAACAAAAATAAAAGGGAAGAGGGGAGTGCAGCAAGCAAAAGGGGGTGTGAATGATTTTGGTTAGGTTAGTGTTGTGTTGTTGTTGTGTTGGTGGCGGTTGTGTGAAGGTTTGGGTGGGAGGCCGTACGGTTTTATGTGGTTGAGGGCGTGGTGAGTGGTGGCCGTGTTGTTGTTTCTGTTTAGTGGGAGATTATTTTGTGTTCTGATGATTTTTGATGGATTGAGTTCGGTATGGTTACTGCTGGATTTTTGTTTGGTTTTTGAATTGGCTTACTGATGAGTTTTTCTTGGGTTGGTTTTCTGATGGCTCCCCCTGTGTTCTGACTCTGTGTTCCTTTTTATTAAACAATGCCAATTAATGTGACTTAAAGGCCAATGATGGACAATAAACACAATTAATCAGCAAAAGACTAAAAAAAGAAACCATTAAAATGGTTATTAAAAAACATTAAGATCAAAAGTCAGACTTTTTTAAATTAAATTAAAAAAAACGAAAAATAAAATAAAAATGATAATAAAAAGGAAAATAATAAAGCTAAAAGTAAAAATGACAAATAAAGATAATAATAAAAAAAACGTCGCCTTCGGAACCAAAAAAAATGAGGTATTTTAAAATACCTCCCTGTCGAAATTTCGTCTGAAACGACGAAAAAAATTCCGAACCAAAAGACGAGTAAAAAAAGAAATTTTAGGTCAAAAATTGGGGTATGACAAGACCCAAGGGAAACCAAATGGTATAGGATTTGATGATAGGACCTTGAACAACAAACAACAAAATCCAGCTAAAAGGTTCATTGTAGTTGTTGGGACATATGATCCAATCATGGGCAAACCTAAGTTGGAACATCAGAACCAACCTCAGGGATCTAAGAGCAAGAGGGCGTCTCATCCTTGGGTATGTCATCACTGTGGTAAAAAGGGGCACATAAAGCCTTTCTGTTTCAAGCTGCATGGATACCCCAAGCACTTTCAACAAAGAAAATCTGAACCTGTTGTAGTCAATGTCAAGAAGGAATGGAGACCAAAATGTAAAAGTGTTGACAAGAGGCTGGAGAATAGGAAAGGAAAGGTTGTTGTTGCTGCCAGCAGACCTACTCCTGTAGTTAAGAAGAGTGCTGTAGTTGGACCATCTAAAGTTTGGAGCAAGGTGATGGTCCCTGTCCCAAAGAAGAAGACACTAAAAGGAAAGGAAGTGGATCCTAGTGAGTCTGAGGATGATGTTGAGCAAGACATCATGCCCTATGTTCAGAAGAGGATTGTTGAACTTCAGAAGCAGATTGCTCGGAAGAAGATTCCTCTGAATGTGCCTGAAGGACACATTGACTAAGCAGCATCTGATGCTGTGTCTGATGATGAAACATCTTCTGATGCTGAGTCTGAAGACTGTAAGCTATGTTCTGGGTTTCATTTTGTGATGCAGTTGTGTTCCTTTGTGTTGTTCTTCTGTGAAGACTGTGTGTAGGTACTCTGTTTGTGTGATTCTGATCCTACTGATGGTTTTGATGATGGTTCTGTTGATGGTTCTGATGTGGGTTCTGTGTATGGTGCTCTGATGGATGTTTATATCCTTTGTGTTAGATTTCTGGGTGTGTTCCCTTTGTAACCTCTGTTATTTCTCTGTGTTTCTACTCCTGGTGATTGCATGGTTATTTTTGTCAAGATTGTTTGGCTAAAAAGGGGGAGAAGTGTTTGTTCAGAAGTTTCAGAAGTTTGTTTCAGAAGTGTTCAGAATACAGGGGGAGTCTCTGTTTCAGGGGGAGTATATGTGTTTACTGATCTGGAAGTGTTTCCTGATTAAGTTCATAATTGGAAGCTGATCTGTTTCAGGAGCTGTGTGTTTCAGGGGGAGTATGTGTTTCAAAAGCTGCTGCTGTATGTGTGAAACATCTTGCATTTGTTTCAGGGGGAGAAGCTGATGCTATTTGTGTGAAACGTAGTGTTTTATCCGTTGTTGACTCTGTTGCTTGCTACGTTTGTGTTTTGTTAAGTGAAGAATTTGCTTGTTGTATCTCTCTGTTCTCAAATTGATTTTAGCCAAAAATTTGCCAAAGGGGGATATTGTTGGATATTTGGTTGTTGGCTTCATGTATGCTAAAATCCAATATACAAGCAATATGTGCGTCTTCAAAAGCAGTATGTTTTCAGAAGCTGAACAGTTCTTCAGAAGTTGGGTCTTCAGAAGCTGAACAGTACTTCAGACGCTGAACCTTCACAAGCTGATGTTCAGACACTGAACAGTACTTCGGACGCTGAACCTTCAGAAGCTGATGTTCAGACGCTGAACAGTACTTCAGACGCTGACCTTCAGAAGCAACCTTCAGAAGCTGAATTGTTCAGACGCAGAACTTCAGACGCAGACTTCAGAAGTACCTTCAGAAGCTGGTTTTCTGCGTTCTATTTTCGCACCTTGGAGTGTTTATTTTCTCGTGTGATCTGTTGAAGATTTGTCTGAAGAATTCTCCTTGTTGGATTTATTTCTAGAAGGAAGATTATTTCACGAGAAGATATTTGTTGAAGATTGGTTTCTTTTATTTGTGAATATATTTTCAAAGTAATCTTTGGAAAATATATTTCTGAAAAAATAATTGCTTCTATATGTTTCTAAAGAATTTTGGAAATATATCTTTGAAGATTATTTGGTTCAAGAATTTGTTGCTGCTGAAGACTATATATAAATGACGCTGCTTTTGAAGAAGTTGGTTCAAAACAGAAGTCATTATAGAGATAGTATTCTTAGGTTTTGAGTTTGTGAGTTGTGTGCTCTGTTTCTGTACACCACTCAATTGTTAGAGTTGGTTTGTTTTATTGAGTTGTAATCACTTGAAGCTTTTAAGCAAAAGTGACTGTTTGTGTCTTTGGAGTGTGTCTCCTACTTAGTTGTTTGTTTTTAGAGTCTGATATCACTGGGGCAGTGATTGACTGAGGGAAGTGAGATGGGATCTCAGGTCTAGGAGTTCCTAGGTTGAAGTCAATACGGGTAGTGATTAAGTGAGAAGGTTGTGAAACAGGGGCTGTTCACATAGGACTTCGAATTGATACTATCATAGTGGATTTCCTTCCTGGCCTGGTAGCCTCCAGATGTAGGTGTGGTTGTCACTGAACTGGGTTAACAAATCACTTGTGCATTTTACTTTCTGTCTTTTTTATTCTGCTTCTGAACTACTGTTTTGCGTACTCTGTTTTACTGCACCAGTACTCTGTTTTACGTTCAGAATCAGGTCCTGCCAGGAATTTCACACCCAGTACTCGCCTTCTGCTAAGCACTACCAACTTGAGGAATTGGAGACTTCGCGTGGAATGCTTCCTATGTGCTACTATCAACAGCCTATGGTCATCTACATTGCTAACACTATAGAGAACCAGGGGCGTAGATTTTGGATGTGTCGCAATTGGCAGGTGAGTGTGTAGTAATTTGAAGTTGGTTGTACTTGATAATGCTTAATATCATGCTTTGGTTAATTTAAATGTTTGGTTTGTTGTTAATGTAGAAAAAACGAAAATGTGATTTGTTTATGTGGGATGACCAACTTGGTCCTTGTACAAGGCCTATGGTTGCAGTGCCATCAAATGTATCAATTGAGCAGTCAAAGGAAGATTCGTCGAAAGAAGGGGACGTTATGCAAGGAATGTCAACTGTGGAGCCTAAACCAAACAACTATAATTGTGTTGATGTTATGCAAGGAATTTGGGAGAAGAAGAAAGACAAGTGGAAGTTAAAATTTGTGCAAGAGAATAAGAAGGTGGAATGGTTGAAGTTGTTTGTTATAGTTAGCTGGGTGATCTTTGTTGTATGTTATGCCAAAAAGTAGTGAATTAAGTGAAAAAGTATTAGTATTGTAATGTCTTTTGTAATGTGATTGTGGTCATGTATCATGTTTGTGATGTTTATGTAATGTGAACTTGAGTCAAATGAAGGTGTATTTCAATTTGTAATGTGACAATATGTAATGTATTGGTTGAAATGTGATTGTGAAGTTAAATTTGTAAGAATGAAATGTGATTGTTGTTGAGTTTTTAGTGTTGGCTGCATGTTTTGGCAAAACCAAAGTATTGAATAGAAGCATCTCAGTATCTAGAACATTTCTTCAGTTGGAAGTTTTCTTATTTGAAGCTGTTCAGAAGCTGAAATTTACATCAGAAGCTGAATGCTCATCAGAGGCACTGTAGCACTTCAGAAGCTGATTCAGGTTCTGATGCTCATGTTGACTTTTGTTGACTTCATCAGAAGCTGCATATTTTCAAGTTATTCTTGCGCGAATCTTTGCAAGATATGCTAAGGTTTTATTATGAATTAAAGCTTCTAGATTGCTGGTTGATTTGAAGAAAATTTTATTGAAGATTTGGTTCAAAGATATGAAACACGTATTTTTCTGATATTATCTTTAAAAGATACAAGGTGGTTTTATTTGTTTCCTTATTGGACCAATCTTATTTCAGAAACAAATCATGTGCAGAAGATTAGTTTGTTATTTATGCTGCAAGACTGAAGGCTATATAAGGAGGAGGGCTGCTGCTATTCAACACAGGTAGAACAGAGTATAATTCAGAAATCGAGTCTTTGTTTTTAAACTTAGAGTTTTTATTGTGCACCACTCAGTTTGAGTTGGTTTAGGATTGTTATTGAGTTGTAATTCATTCTAAGCCTTTAGGTACGAATGAAGTTTTGTCTTTGAAGATTTGGTTCAAAAACAGGGTATTGTTAAGGGTTGTTCAAGTAGCTGGGTTTAGTTGCTTGAATAGGAAGATAGTGGTTTCTATTACTCAGAGTTGGGTAGAAGTCTTACTAGGTGGAGGTTAATTGCTTGGGATAAGAACTGGGAGTCAGTGTCTGAGTCTTAAGGATTAAATCCAATAGTGGATTTCCTTCCTGGATTGGTATCCCCCAGAGTAGGAGGTGTTTACTCCGAACTGGGTTAACAAACCTTGTGTTCTTTAGCTTTCCTGCACTTTAATTTGCTGCCTGTGTGTGTTTGTGTTTGTGCTCTGTTTTGCAAATTATTGTGTCCTGTGTGTTGTTCAGAACCTGCTGGTTCAGAACCTGATATCTCTGTTTATTGCCTGGCCAGAATTTCAATTGGCATCAGAGCAGGCACCCTGCCTGTAACTTGGGTGAGATCCAGAGGAATTTATTTCTGGCAAGCATGGATAGAGAAGGAGGCTATGTCAATAGACCACCCCTACTAGATGGCACAAACTATGAGTATTGGAAGTCAAGGATGTGTGCTTTTCTAAAGTCTATTGACAGCAGGACTTGGAAAGCTGTGATCAAAGGCTGGGACCATCCTGTGTATACAGACAAAGATGGTAATAAGACTGAGGTTCTGAAGCCTGAGGAGGAATGGACCAAAGCTGAAGATGACTTGTCTCTGGGAAATTCAAAAGCTTTGAATGCTATCTTTAATGGTGTTGATCAGAATATGTTCAGACTTATCAAACAATGTACTGTGGCTAAGGATGCTTGGGAAATTCTGAAAACCACTCATGAAGGAACTTCTAAGGTGAAGATGTCCAGATTGCAGCTGCTGACTACTAAGTTTGAGAATCTGAAGATGAAGGAAGATGAGAATATCCAGGATTTCTATATGAATGTACTTGATATGGCTAATTCCTTTGATTCTCTTGGGGAGAAGATGTCAGATGAGAAGCTAGTGAGAAAAATCCTCAGGTCCCTGCCCAGAAGATTTGACATGAAGGTGACAGCAATTGAAGAGGCTCATGATATTACCACTATGAAGCTTGAGGAGCTGATTGGGTCTTTGCTCAATTTTGAAACTGCATTCTGCAAACAGCCTGATAAGAAAGGAAAAGGTGTAGCTTTTACTGTGAACTCTGAAGCTGATGATCAACAAGAGTCTGAGGAGGACGACTTATCAGAAGCTCTAGTGTTGCTGGGAAAACAATTCAACAAGATTCTGAAGAATGTTAACAGAAAAGCCAAAGCCAAAGGTCAGAATTTCAGATTCAATAACAAAAAGCAACAAACTGATGAGAAGAAGACCAAGTCTGAGGAGAAAAGTAACCAAGCTAAAGGTGTGCAGTGCTATGAGTGTGAAGGGTATGGACACATCAAGTCTGAATGTCCCACTTTTCTCAAGAAGCAGAAAAAGAGCCTAGCTATTTCATGGTCTGATGATGGTTCTGAAGATGATGATGTTAGTGAATCTGATATGTGTGATACTGGTCTGGTAGTGAGGTCAGGAGCTATCTTGAAGAAGGAAGCTGTTTTAGAGTCTGAGACTTTTTCAGAGTCTGACTCAGAGTCTGAAGCCTCATCTGTGTCTGAAGCTGTTAAAACTTCATATGATGAACTAGCTGACAACTACAGGAAGCTGTATACCAGAAGTGCTGAGGTTTGCAAACAAGTGCTGGATCAGAAGGAGACTATTTTTCAACTGGAGGCTGAAAAAGGAGAACTTCTTGTGCAGAATTCAGATTTGAAAGAAGAAGTGAACCAGTTAAATTCCCAACTTGAACATATGAAAAAGCAGGTTAGAATGATGAATACTGCTACTAATGTGTTGGATGAAATTTTGGGTGCTCAGCAACAAGGAAAAACTGGATTAGGCTTTGATGATCAGACTCAGAACTCCAAACAGAAGATTCTTGTTAAAGAGTTTGTTCCTGCCACTAAAACTGATAATCCTATGATTGGAGCATCTCAGATGAGACCTCAGAAACAATCCCAGATGCAAGCTCAGAAGCAAGCTCAGAAGAGACCTCAAAAGCAAGCTCAGAAGAAGCCTCAGATGCTACCCCAGAAGCATGTTCAGATACTACCTCAGAAGCAACCCCAGAAGTACAACAGAAGAAGGAGGAATCATACCTGGACCTGTCATCATTGTGGTAAGAAGGGACATATCAAACCTTTTTGCTTTAAACTGTATGGCTATCCTGAACACTTTCAATATAGAAGAGTGCAACCAGCTGCACCCAGACACAGTGTTCAGAAGGTGTGGAAACCTAAGGTTCAGAATGTTGGCCTGATTGCTCATACCTCTTTGAGAGCCACCTCAAAAGAAGACTGGTACTGTGATAGTGGATGTTCAAGGCACATGACTGGTGTGAAGAAGCTGCTGAGCAATATCAGATCATACTCCAGAAGTTATGTGACATTTGGAGATGGTGTAAAAGGTCAGATTCTGGGTATTGGTGATTTGATCAGAGAAGGTTTGCCCAGACTTAATGATGTGCTACTGGTGGAAGGATTAACCTCTAATCTGATCAGTATTAGCCAGCTGTGTGATCAGGATTTGAAAGTTAATTTCAACAAGCAGGAGTGTATTGTTACTGATCAGGATGGAAAAACTCAGATGAGGGGCTGCAGATCCAAAGACAATTGTTACTTGTGGGTTTCTGAAGAAGAAAGAAGTTTGACTTCTTGTCTTATGAGCTCAGAAGAGGAAGTCAAGCTCTGGCACCAGAAGTTGGGTCATCTGTATCTGAAAGGCATGAAGAAAATCCTAAGTACTGAAGCTATCAGAGGTGTACCAAATCTGAAGATCAATGAGGACAATGTTTGTGGTGATTGTCAAATTGGGAAACAAACAAGAAAGTCTCATCCCAGATTAGTTCACCAGGTAACTACTAAAGTACTAGAACTTGTTCATATGGATTTAATGGGGCCTATGCAAGTAGAAAGTATTGGAGGGAAGAGGTATGCATTTGTAATGGTAGATGACTACTCAAGATTCACATGGATCAACTTTGTTAGAGAGAAGTCTGATACTTTTGAAGTGTTTAAAGACTTATGTACTCAATTACAAAGAGAGAAGGACTGTGGGATTGTCAGAATCAGAAGTGATCATGGCAAAGAATTTGAGAACAAGAGTTTTTCAGAATTCTGTGCTTCTGAAGGTATAAAACATGAGTTTTCTGCACCTATCACACCTCAGCAAAATGGTGTAGTTGAGAGGAAGAATAGGACCTTGGCAGAATGTGCAAGGGTTATGTTGCATGCTAAGAAGCTGCCATATATGTTTTGGGCTGAAGCAATGAACACTGCATGTTACATACACAACAGAGTCACTTTGAAGAAGGGTACTACATCAACTCTGTATGAATTGTGGAAAGGGAGAAAGCCTACAGTCAAATATTTCCATGTTTTTGGGAGCAGATGCTATATTTTGGCTGATAGAGAAAATAGGAGAAAGCTGGATCCTAAGTCTGATGAGGGCATATTCCTGGGTTATTCAGTGAACAGCAGAGCTTACAGGGTGTTTAATTCCAGAACCAAGGTTGTGATGGAGTCCATTAATGTGGTAATTGATGATCTGACTGCTGAGAAAGATAGAAGTGAGCCTGAAGTTGTTCCAGAGTCTGAAGCTTCAGAAGAACAAACTTCAGAAGCAGAAAAGCATTCAGAGTCTGAAGAAGCAGAAGATCAACCAGATCAAGTTCCAAATGGTAAAGGGCCATCAATTAGAGTTCAGAAGGATCATCCTAAAGACTTAATCATTGGAAGCTTAGATCAAGGTGTCAGAACTAGGAGATCAGATACTACTGCTACTGATTCATGCTTTGTGTCCAAGTTTGAACCCAAGAATGTTAAAGAAGCCCTAACTGATGAATTTTGGATTGAAGCAATGCAAGATGAGTTGAATCAATTCAAAAGGAGTGAAGTGTGGGATCTGGTTCCAAGACCTGAAGGGTTGAATGTGATTGGTACTAAATGGATTTACAAGAATAAAACAAATGAGAATGGTACTGTAGTCAGAAACAAGGCAAGGTTGGTTGCTCAAGGCTATACTCAAGTTGAGGGACTTGACTTTGATGAAACCTTTGCACCTGTGGCCAGACTAGAGTCCATAAGGCTACTGTTGGGTGTATCCTGCATTCTCAATTTCAAATTATTCCAGATGGATGTGAAGAGTGCATTTCTGAATGGATATTTGCAAGAAGAGGTATATGTTGAACAGCCTAAGGGTTTTGTGGATCCTAAGTTTCCAGAACATGTGTACAAGTTAAAGAAGGCTTTATATGGATTGAAGCAAGCACCAAGGGCATGGTATGACAGGCTGACTCAGTTTCTTGTGGCTCAAGGTTACAGAAAAGGAGGTTCTGATAAGACTTTGTTTGTGAAAGATGAAAATGGGAGTTTGATGATTGCTCAGATTTATGTGGATGATATAGTGTTTGGAGGGATGTCTCAGAAGATGGTCAAAGTGTTTATTCAGCAGATGCAGTCAGAATTTGAAATGAGCTTAGTTGGTGAACTGACTTATTTTCTTGGATTACAAGTCAAGCAAATGGAAGATACAATCTTCATTTCTCAAAGTAAGTATGCCAAGAACATAGTGAAGAAATTTGGATTGGAATCTGCTGCTCACAAGAGGACACCAGCTGCTACTCACCTGAAGCTAACCAAAGATGAACAAGGAGTATCAGTTGATCAAAGTCAGTACAGAAGCATGATAGGGAGCTTATTGTATTTAACTGCAAGCAGACCTGATATCACTTATGCTGTTGGAGTTTGTGCAAGATATCAAGCTGATCCTAAGATGAGTCATCTGACACAAGTGAAGAGAATTCTGAAATATGTAAATAGCACAAGTGACTATGGAATCATGTATTCTCATAGTACAAGTTCTGAACTGATGGGATTTTGTGATGCTGACTGGGCTGGAAGTGCTGATGACAGGAAGAGCACCTCAGGAGGTTGTTTCTTCTTAGGAAATAACTTGATTTCATGGTTCAGCAAGAAACAAAACTGTGTTTCATTGTCAACTGCTGAAGCTGAGTATATTGCTGCTGGGAGTAGTTGTTCACAACTGGTTTGGATGAAACAGATGCTTGAGGAGTACAACATTAAACAAAGAACTATGACATTGTTTTGTGACAATTTGAGTGCCATCAACATTTCTAAGAATCCAATTCAGCACAGCAGAACCAAACACATAGACATCAGGCATCATTTTATCAGAAACCTTGTGGAGGACAAGATTGTTCAGCTGGAACATGTAGCTACTGAAGAACAAGTTGCTGACATTTTCACAAAGGCCTTGGATGCTAAGCAGTTTGAAAACTTAAGGAGCAAGTTAGGTGTGTGTTTACATGAAGACTTATAGCAATTAATGCAAACTGGATGTGAGGAAGATAGAGTACCTGCCAGTTGTGCTTATGCAGAGTGTGATCCTGTGTCTGAATCTGATAGCTTTTCCAGGATCTGTGTTACTTATTTTGATTTTATTCCCTATATGAAGACTATGTTTTGTCAGAATTTTGTGGCTAAAAAGGGGGAGAAAATCTTATGTAATGGGTTGGCCCTGATACCAAAAGTCTTATGCAAAGTGTTGCTGCTCAGAAGTTCAAAATTCAGATGTTCAGTTTTCAGTATGGTTAGTTGTGAAGCTCAGAATTCAGAACCAATATAACAAGAGCTGTCAAGATGTTATTGAGGGAGTATGTGTCTCAGGGGGAGTACAAGTTTGTTATATAGCTCCTGAAGTGTTGACTCTGATATGCTCTGATACCATAAATTCAGAAGTAAGGGGGAGTTTGATGTATGCTGAGTGTATGCTGAATTGCAGGGGGAGTGTTTGTGATGATCAGGAGTTGATCAGTAGCTCTGATACCTTGGAGTAGCTCTGATACCATAATTGTGATGATCAGGAGTTGATCAGTTTCAGGAGTCAGAAGCTGAAGTTGTTGTTTAACATAGCTGAATCCGCTGCCTAATCTAATTGCTATGATGTTTTATTGTGGAGTTCTTCATTGCTGAGCTGATTATAATGAAGATTGAAGGACTTGGATGGTTTTAGCCAAAAATTTGCCAAAGGGGGAGATTGTTGAGTTTTTAGTGTTGGCTGCATGTTTTGGCAAAACCAAAGTATTGAATAGAAGCATCTCAGTATCTAGAACATTTCTTCAGTTGGAAGTTTTCTTATTTGAAGCTGTTCAGAAGCTGAAATTTACATCAGAAGCTGAATGCTCATCAGAGGCACTGTAGCACTTCAGAAGCTGATTCAGGTTCTGATGCTCATGTTGACTTTTGTTGACTTCATCAGAAGCTGCATATTTTCAAGTTATTCTTGCGCGAATCTTTGCAAGATATGCTAAGGTTTTATTATGAATTAAAGCTTCTAGATTGCTGGTTGATTTGAAGAAAATTTTATTGAAGATTTGGTTCAAAGATATGAAACACGTATTTTTCTGATATTATCTTTAAAAGATACAAGGTGGTTTTATTTGTTTCCTTATTGGACCAATCTTATTTCAGAAACAAATCATGTGCAGAAGATTAGTTTGTTATTTATGCTGCAAGACTGAAGGCTATATAAGGAGGAGGGCTGCTGCTATTCAACACAGGTAGAACAGAGTATAATTCAGAAATCGAGTCTTTGTTTTTAAACTTAGAGTTTTTATTGTGCACCACTCAGTTTGAGTTGGTTTAGGATTGTTATTGAGTTGTAATTCATTCTAAGCCTTTAGGTACGAATGAAGTTTTGTCTTTGAAGATTTGGTTCAAAAACAGGGTATTGTTAAGGGTTGTTCAAGTAGCTGGGTTTAGTTGCTTGAATAGGAAGATAGTGGTTTCTATTACTCAGAGTTGGGTAGAAGTCTTACTAGGTGGAGGTTAATTGCTTGGGATAAGAACTGGGAGTCAGTGTCTGAGTCTTAAGGATTAAATCCAATAGTGGATTTCCTTCCTGGATTGGTATCCCCCAGAGTAGGAGGTGTTTACTCCGAACTGGGTTAACAAACCTTGTGTTCTTTAGCTTTCCTGCACTTTAATTTGCTGCCTGTGTGTGTTTGTGTTTGTGCTCTGTTTTGCAAATTATTGTGTCCTGTGTGTTGTTCAGAACCTGCTGGTTCAGAACCTGATATCTCTGTTTATTGCCTGGCCAGAATTTCAATTGTGAAATGTGATTGTGGTGTTTATGGACAAGCATTCATATTTTTTATTAACATAAGCTGTCAACATATATACATCAAAATGAAATAGGCAAGCATTCATAAACATATATGAAATGGGCAAGCATTCATAATTTACTTTAACATAGATGATGTCAACATAACTTGTTCATAGACAAGCATTACATCAAAATAGTAGGTCACCCATAAATTGTCAAAATAACTTGGTATTAGACAAGAATTACAACCACTCAGAACATACTCCAAAATACTAGACCAATATTAAACCAAAACAATAAACCAAAAAACTAAACATAGTTGACAGATTAAACATATTTGATTGTGTCAACTTTTCTCAAGAGGCCTAGACATGATCCATGTTTTGCCTCTGGGACAACTTTGACAAGGGGATCATCAACAACCTTCTCATAATCATCACAGTCATCAACAACCTTCTCAGAATCATCATAACCATCATCTATCTTAATTGGGTCATCCATATTTTTTCTTGGCCCTTTCTTGTTAGCATTGGCTTTCTAGACATTCCTACCACTTCTCCTCATTTTAGATAAGTCAAGCTTTTTAGAACCTGTCTTTCCTTGTTTTGGTGGAACATGTTGTACCCTAATTTTGTCCCAAGCCTTTTCAAAACAAATTTCAAAAAAACAAAAAAAAGAGAAAAGTCAAAGTCAACAAAAAGTCAACATTTCAGAAATGAGGACTTCGCAGAGCAAAGTCCCCTTCGCTCTGCGAAGTCTGCGAATTTTTTGCAGATTTTTTTAATCTCTTTGATTTATTTCATTTTTGTAATTATTATTATTACCTATCATTTTTATTATTGTTTTTATCATGAATCATGGCTAATTGAGCTCAGCAAAGCAAGAATTGGAGCATTTGCCATTAAAGCCAAGGAAAGAAGCTTTTTCTTCCAACCAAGCATGTGCCAAGCAAGTTGGCTTGCCCTTGGGCAGCTCTTGTCCCTCCCAGTGGACCTGCTACTGACCCTAAGGTTGCCAGCCACCAGCTTGTTGGATTTTCTTCCTGCTTTCTCCCCCAAAACCAGTCAAACCCAGCTGGTTTTGCTTGCCCAAAAGCCATGAGTGCTGCCCTGTTTTCAGCAGGTTTTCTTCCTCCTCACACCAGCCCACATGTTCCCTTTTGTTTCCCCCAACCTCTGTGTAACACCCATAGAGAGATTGCCTAGGATCTCTTACGAGTATTAAAATTTCGTACCGGATACATTAAATACAATACAGAAAATTGTTTAATAATATACAATGCATAAGTTTATGATATATCTCATTATCCGATACAAACATTCTTCATAATATACATCATGATACATCATTCATATTCAATGTCCATATAATAAACATAAGCAGCACGATCAATCCGTAGCCTTCTCTTTACCTTTTCGACGTGCTACCTGCGAAGAACCTGCACCAGAAGGAAAGGGATGAGACATAACGTCTCAGTGAGCTCCTACCCTACCTACTGTTTGGCAACCTCAGGGAACCTAGGGTTGCCGTGCCTACCTCGGCGAACTCGGGAATACCTATGATCGCCAAGTCTCAATCTTACCCATAGAGGGCTATCTGACTGTTCCTGATAAACTGGTGATCAAGGGGAGATCTAGGATCACCGTCTGGTAACTGCTAACTGATATCTGATAATTGTCTAAGTAAACATTTCCTGACTGATAATGTAATAGTATAATAACTGATAATTTATGTTAGCTGTTAGCGTTGAACAAACATTATTATCTGGGTTCATTTTACGGAATGCCCCCGGGTGGAGTAACCCCGAAGTACATTCCCCTGATAACCGGTGAAAATTCCTATCATATCAGGCTAACACCGGACTCCTCTTGTCTACGTGTGTGGTTATCCTCGCGGAAGATTCCTGCCCGTTCCAACTGTAACTGGAACCCCCCGTCCTCTCTAACTGGTCGAGAGCACAGGAGACACACTATAACTCTGTGTGGTTATCCTCACGGAAAGTTCCTACCCGTTTCAGCAATGCTGAAACCCCCTGTTCTCTCTAACTGGTCGAGAGAATAGAAGACACAAAGCTTGTCCTGATTATTAATTTATTATTCCTGGTATATATACATATCCTGATAAAACTGATACGTGTTTCCCCAATGTCACTCTGACGTGAACACTGAGGCACGTCCTGATATAAATATGTTCTATGCCTGAATTGAGGGAACTAAGTCCCACTGACTGGGGTATTCTGTATCTGCCTGGTTAAGGGGATTCTGGTAAACTACCCTTAGCATACCTGAAAGTAATTCTATTCCTGTTAACCTATTCAAGGTTCTTGACTCATCGTTCTCATGAGCCTTTGTCTAAAGTGGGGAACTATGTCCCTAACTTACTTGATATCTTAGGGATAACTCTACCCATTGTTTAATTGATTCCTTGATTCTTAATGAGGTTAATCCTCAATGATAAGTGAAGTTTCTAACCCCACACTCATGCTAATACAAGGTATACCATGATCTATTCTTCCATTTTAAATGCACAAAGGCATACTGGCGTTGTGCGGATGATTTCTGGCTAGAAAAACACATTTCAAAAAGGGGTGCATTGCTGGCTTTTTCGTGGCACGCCAGCCACCCATCGTGGCACGATGGCTGCCTGATCACTATGATCATGGCACGATGAAAGCCATCGTGGCACGATGAATCCAGGGGTTGCAGTCCCTGTAGCTGTTCCAGAAAGTTCAAAAACGAGTTTTAATTCTAAACACAGTCCAGCAAGCATTCATACATCAAAATCAAAGGTTTTTAACATATATGATCATAGCATAACAAGTATTAACAATAGGGAAACTAACTAATACAAATCTAGACAAAATCATCATGTATTTCCTTTCCTCATAAACCTCAAAATTTACCCCTAAATGGGTATAAAACTTAGTGGAGCTCACCTTAAACCCCCTATTGGTGCTTGCTATCTTTGATTCCCAAAGCCTTGGCTTCACTCTACTACTTCTCTCAATATCTTCCTTGTTTCTCCTTGTTTCTTGCTCTTGTTCTTTCTTCCAACACAAGCTTTCTTTGCAAGTTTTCTCACTAGGGTTTAGATTGAAGTTTGGATGGATGATGGTGAGTGAGATGGGGGGCGTGAGAGATGAAGTGAGGGGAAAGAAAATCTGAATTTGGAATGAATGGAGAAGGAATGGAAATAAAAGGGATAAATATCTTGCTCATTTTCAAATTAATCTCCCCCTTAGCTTAATTTACAAAATTGCCATTGCCTCATCTATCAAATTGTCATGTTCTTAATCCCGTCTAATACTGATAATTGATACTTAAAAGTGGGATGTTACAATCTACCCCCCTTAAAGAAATTTCGTCCTCGAAATTTAGAATTTACCTGAAAATAGATGAGGATAGTGCTCTTGCATTTCTGATGCTAGCTCCCACGTCGCTTCGCCGTCGGGAGAACCTTTCCAAATAACTTTAACAATAGGAATCTCTTTGTTCCGCAAAGACTTAACATCACGATCAATTATTCGATCTGGTTCAGGTTGAAAAGTCAAGTCCGATCTCAAATCAATACTGTCCAGTTCCACTGGTTGGAAAGGATCGGGGATGAACTTCCTCAGTTGTGAAACATGAAAGACATCGTGTAAACCTGACATGGCCGGTGGCAGCGCTAACTGATAAGCTGCTGGTCCGACACGTCGAAGTATCTGAAACGGTCCAACATACCTTGGGCAAAGTTTCTTAGTCCTGAACGCTCCTCTTAACCCCAGCTTGGGTGTAACTTTAAGGAATACATGGTCTCCTTCTTCAAACTCTAAGGGTCTTCGTCGCTTATCAGCATAACTTTTCTGACGACTTTGGGCTGTTCTCATCTTATCCTGAATGGATTTAATCTTTAGGGTCGTCTCCTGTATTATCTCAGGTCCCAATATACTCTTATCTCCAACTTCAGCCCAGCAAAGCGGAGTTCTACATTTCCTACCATACAAAGCTTCATATGGTGCCATTCCAATGCTAGAATGGTAACTGTTATTGTAAGAAAATTCAATCAATGGGAGGTGATCATTCCAACTTCCTCCATCTTCTAGGATACATGCCCGCAACATGTCCTCTAACGTCTGAATAGTCCTTTCGGATTGTCCGTCTGTCTGAGGATGATGGGACGTGCTCATCTTTAATCTTGTCCCTAAAGCCTTCTGAAAAGCTTTCCAAAAGTGGGATGTGAAAATGGGATCTCTATCAGACACAATACTAGCTGGCACACCATGGAGTTTCACAATCTCCGAAATAAACAACTCGGCATACTGAGAGGCTCGGTAAGTGGTCTTAACCGGCAAGAAATGAGCTGACTTGGTTAACCAGTCCACTATTACCCAAATGGAGTCATGTCCTCGCTGTGTTCGAGGTAATCCACTCACAAAATCCATGGTTATATCTTCCCATTTCCATAGTGGAATCTCCAATGGTACTAACATTCCTGCAGGCCTTTGATGTTCAATCTTCACCTGCTGACAGACAATGCATCGCGACACAAATTCTGCGACATCTCTTTTCATACTAGGCCACCAATAATCTCTCTTCAAATCTTGATACATCTTGGTGGTACCTGGATGAATACTAAAACTGCTCTTGTGCGCTTCTTCTAAAATCAATCTTCTCAATTCCATATCATTCGGAACATAAACCCTTCCTTCAAACAATACTATACCATCTGGTGCCCATGAAAACCCTGCTTGGCCAACTTTCCTCTGAAGGTCCATATCCACAGATTGAGCTTGTGCAATCCTAAACCATAGGTCGCACGAAATATCTATCTTATTCAACAAGACGCCACCTTCTAGCTCTGTAACATGAAGGTTAAGATCTCTGAATTTCTCATATAACCCACATGTATGCATCATTACTTCAGCTTTAACTAAAGCTTTTCTACTCAAGGCATCAGCTACCACATTTGCTTTTCCTGGATGGTATTTCAAATCAAAATCGAAGTCTTTAAGGTATTCCATCCATCGTCTCTGCCTCATATTAAGATCTCTTTGATCAAACAAATATTTCAAACTCTTATGATCACTAAACAGATCAAACTGTGCACCATACAAATGATGCCTCCATATCTTCAGTGCAAAAACTATTGCTGCTAACTCAAGGTCATGGGTGGGGTAATTCTCCTCATGAGTCTTGAGCTGTCTAGAGGCATAAGCTATCACATTCTCTCCTTGCATAAGTACACCTCCCAGTCCCTTGGAGGATGCATCGCAGAAAACGGTGTATCTCTTTTCAGGATCTGGTATCGCCAACACTGGCGCTTTAGTCAACTTCCTTTTCAGAACTCTGAAGCTCTCTTCACATTCTTCGTCCCAAACAAAGGGTACATCCTTCCTGGTAAGGCGTGACAAAGGTAAGGCAATCTGAGAAAATTTCATAATGAACCTTCGATAATAACCTGCCAAGCCTAGAAAGCTCCTGACCTCTGCTACATTCTTGGGTCTTTCCCAACTTAGTACAACTTCAACTTTGGATGGATCGACGGCTACTCCTCCTTGAGAAATAACGTGACCCAAAAACTTAATCTCGGATAACCAGAATTCACACTTGCTAAACTTAGCATACAGCTGTTTGTCTCTAAGGACATCCAATACAATTCTCAGATGCTGAGCATGCTCCTGAGGATCCTTAGAATAGATCAAGATGTCATCAATAAAAATTACCACAAATTGATCGAGATAGGGCTGAAATATCCTGTTCATGTAATCCATAAATATTGCTGGGGCATTGGTTACACCGAAAGGCATAACTAGAAATTCATAGTGCCCATAACGCGTTCGAAACGCCGTCTTAGACACATCTGAAGATTTAATACGGATCTGGTGGTAACCTGACCGGAGATCAATTTTGGAAAATACCGTTGCTCCTTTAAGCTGATCTAGAAGATCATCAATCCTTGGAAGAGGATACTTGCTCTTGATAGTCACTTTATTAAGTTGGCGGTAGTCAATAGCCTCATGCTTCCATCTTTCTTCTTGACTAACAAAACTGGAGCACCCCAAGGTGATACACTGGGTCTAATGAAATGCTTCTGAATTAAATCCTTGAGTTGAGATTTCAACTCTTTCAACTCTGTTGGTGACATTCTGTACGGTGCCACAGACACTGGCTCCGCTCCTGGAATCAAATCAATTGAAAACTCCACCTCACGCTCTGGAGGTAAACTAGTTACTTCTGAAGGGAAAACATCTAGGTACTCATTCACAATAGGAATATCACTGGGACTTAACTCTGATTCCGAAGCCACAGTGAGCATAACATAGAATCCCTTATCCTGAACACAAATAAACTGGATTAACTGATGGGTGCGGTTAATCAATTCGGACAGAGCCACACCTTCCGCCGTATCACTGGTCGGCATATAAATACTCTTCTCTGAACATCCTATGTACACATGGTTAGCAGAAAGCCAATCCATGCATAAAATCACATCGAGTTGCTCCATCGGGAGACATACTAAATCAACATAGTAAGTCTTACTAGACACAGTGATAGGACAACTTTCACAAACATACTTTGCCTCAATTCCGCCTTCAGTAGCGGTGGATACTAACATTGGAGGGTTCAACGGAGACAAAGGTAATTGCAGCGTCTCCACACATTTATATGAAATAAAAGAACATGTAGCGCCGCAATCGAAAAGAACTTTTACTGGATTTGTACCCAAATAACACATACCGGCAATTAAATATTCGTTGGCAAGAGCCTTTGCGCCATCCAAGGAGTACACCCTGCCCTTACTGGTTGTAGTTCCTTCAGCTACTCCTTTTCCTCGCTTATAGGGGCATTCTCGTAAGAAGTGTCCCGGCTGCTTACATCCAAAGCATACATTAGCACCTTCCATACACTCTCCTTGATGCATTCTCCCACACGTCTTGCAAGTAGGATTAGTCCGTGGAGGATTCGATCGTGGAGAGTATGTCTGCTTCCCTCTCTGAGGAGATCCTTTTGGCTTGAGCTTGTCATGATACTTATCTGACATTCTGCTTTTCTTCTTCTCATAAGCTGCCGCTCTTTCTTTCGAAGCTTTAGCAAGTCCTGCTTCAACTACCAAGCTATCATGCACTAGTTCATCATAACTCGCTGTCCTTTGGAGACTCACAGCAGTGTCAATCTCGCCTCTTAAACCTCTTTTGTACTGATTCATTTTCCACACTTCATTCTCAGCATATTCATTGTGTGTGGAATAATAGGATAGCTCCTCAAACTTCTTAGTAAATTCTGCAACTGACATTCCTCCTTGCTTCAACTCTAAGAATTCTTGCTCCTTCTTTACCTTGTAAGACAAAGGTAAATACTTTTCCAGCATCACTCCTTTAAAGTTCTCCCAATTCACTTCTACACCATTGGCTTCCATCCTGCGCTGAGCAGATTCCCACCAGTCTTCTGCTGCGCCTCTGAGTTGGTTTGTGGCATAGACTACTTTATCTTCTTCTGAACACTCAGCCATTCTAAAAATCTTCTCCATCTGCTTAATCCACTTTCTTGCCTCTTGTGGTTCACCTTCTCCATTGAACCCCGGAGGGTGATGTCTATTATACTCCCGGAACACGGGATTACCAATTGCTGGAGGTGGTTGTGGTTGTTGTGGATGGAAACCTTGTCCTTGTTGCATCATTTCCATCCATTGCTGTTGAGCTTGGGCCTGTTGCTGAGATTGTTGTTGCATCATCAGCATCATTTGCTGATACTGTAATGCATTCTGAGCTTGTTGCTCCTGATACTGCTGCTGCCAGGCCTGTTGTTGTTGAATCATTTGTTCCCAAGAATTCATGCTGGGTCCTCCACTTTCATCGCTAGCTTGATTAGCACGAGGTCTACCTCTTCTTCTCCCAGACATCTTATCTTAGCTGTCATATACAAGTCAAAGTGATCAGTTTTAACTGAACATAACATCTAGAATAATGTCCTGGATCCAAGAGGTCCACAAACTTGGATTGTACTTTAATGACCCAAGGCACGGTCTGAATCGACCTGCTCTGATACCAAATTGTAACACCCATAGAGAGATTGCCTAGGATCTCTTACGAGTATTAAAATTTCGTACCGGATACATTAAATACAATACAGAAAATTGTTTAATAATATACAATGCATAAGTTTATGATATATCTCATTATCCGATACAAACATTCTTCATAATATACATCATGATACATCATTCATATTCAATGTCCATATAATAAACATAAGCAGCACGATCAATCCGTAGCCTTCTCTTTACCTTTTCGACGTGCTACCTGCGAAGAACCTGCACCAGAAGGAAAGGGATGAGACATAACGTCTCAGTGAGCTCCTACCCTACCTACTGTTTGGCAACCTCAGGGAACCTAGGGTTGCCGTGCCTACCTCGGCGAACTCGGGAATACCTATGATCGCCAAGTCTCAATCTTACCCATAGAGGGCTATCTGACTGTTCCTGATAAACTGGTGATTAAGGGGAGATCTAGGATCACCGTCTGGTAACTGCTAACTGATATCTGATAATTGTCTAAGTAAACATTTCCTGACTGATAATGTAATAGTATAATAACTGATAATTTATGTTAGCTGTTAGCGTTGAACAAACATTATTATCTGGGTTCATTTTACGGAATGCCCCCGGGTGGAGTAACCCCGAAGTACATTCCCCTGATAACCGGTGAAAATTCCTATCATATCAGGCTAACACCGGACTCCTCTTGTCTACGTGTGTGGTTATCCTCGTGGAAGATTCCTGCCCGTTCCAACTGTAACTGGAACCCCCCGTCCTCTCTAACTGGTCGAGAGCACAGGAGACACACTATAACTCTGTGTGGTTATCCTCACGGAAAGTTCCTGCCCGTTTCAGCAATGCTGAAACCCCCTGTTCTCTCTAACTGGTCGAGAGAACAGAAGACACAAAGCTTGTCCTGATTATTAATTTATTATTCCTGGTATATATACATATCCTGATAAAACTGATACGTGTTTCCCCAATGTCACTCTGACGTGAACACTGAGGCACGTCCTGATATAATATGTTCTATGCCTGAATTTAGGGAACTAAGTCCCACTGACTGGGGTATTCTGTATCTGCCTGGTTAAGGGGATTCTGGTAAACTACCCTTAGCATACCTGAAAGTAATTCTATTCCTGTTAACCTATTCAAGGTTCTTGACTCATCGTTCTCATGAGCCTTTGTCTAAAGTGGGGAACTATGTCCCTAACTTACTTGATATCTTAGGGATAACTCTACCCATTGTTTAATTGATTCCTTGATTCTTAATGAGGTTAATCCTCAATGATAAGTGAAGTTTCTAACCCCACACTCATGCTAATACAAGGTATACCATGATCTATTCTTCCATTTTAAATGCACAAAGGCATACTGGCGTTGTGCGGATGATTTCTGGCTAGAAAAACACATTTCAAAAAGGGGTGCATTGCTGGCTTTTTCGTGGCACGCCAGCCACCCATCGTGGCACGATGGCTGCCTGATCACTATGATCATGGCACGATGAAAGCCATCGTGGCACGATGAATCCAGGGGTTGCAGTCCCTGTAGCTGTTCCAGAAAGTTCAAAAACGAGTTTTAATTCTAAACACAGTCCAGCAAGCATTCATACATCAAAATCAAAGGTTTTTAACATATATGATCATAGCATAACAAGTATTAACAATAGGGAAACTAACTAATACAAATCTAGACAAAATCATCATGTATTTCCTTTCCTCATAAACCTCAAAATTTACCCCTAAATGGGTATAAAACTTAGTGGAGCTCACCTTAAACCCCCTATTGGTGCTTGCTATCTTTGATTCCCAAAGCCTTGGCTTCACTCTACTACTTCTCTCAATATCTTCCTTGTTTCTCCTTGTTTCTTGCTCTTGTTCTTTCTTCCAACACAAGCTTTCTTTGCAAGTTTTCTCACTAGGGTTTAGATTGAAGTTTGGATGGATGATGGTGAGTGAGATGGGGGGCGTGAGAGATGAAGTGAGGGGAAAGAAAATCTGAATTTGGAATGAATGGAGAAGGAATGGAAATAAAAGGGATAAATATCTTGCTCATTTTCAAATTAATCTCCCCCTTAGCTTAATTTACAAAATTGCCATTGCCTCATCTATCAAATTGTCATGTTCTTAATCCCGTCTAATACTGATAATTGATACTTAAAAGCGGGATGTTACACTCTGCACATCACAGTGCACGTTTTTATTGCTTAACCCTCAAGATTGCAAGGACCAATCCCAAGGGACAGCCAATTGCAAACCAGCCCTGTTTTCATCATCATTTCTATCCAAAATCCATTGAATTGATGGCTGGATTTGGCTAAGTCTTGACCATTGCAGCAAGGCAAGGTTACCTCTTCACTTTGCATTAAATGCAAAGCAATTTAGCCTGATCCTAGCCCACAAATCAGCTGGATTTTGGGGATTTCTCATGAAGACATTAGATTTGGTTTTGACCTATAAATAGAATGCTATGCATAAGGTTTCAAACACTCAAAAACACCAGAAAAAAACCAGCAATTGCACACAAGTGAAAACACTGAAACAGCACAAACACATAGCAAAAACCAGTTCAAACACAAAGCAATTACACAAATTCATTGCTCTTACACATCAACATTCCAACTTTGCAAACACCATAAACATTCAAGGTTTCTTTCATTTCCTTGCAACAGAGCTTTGCTAGGAGTTATGTAAGTGTTCTGAATCCTTATCTTTCATTTTTGTATTGCTATTTGCATCTTGTTTTGTTTAAATCCATTTTGCTCTAAAAAACCCCTTTTTGAATTTCAAAAGAATCCCAAAGTTTTGCAAAACATTTAAACTGAGTTGTTGCACTCCTTTTATTGCTGATTTCAAAAGCTTTTTAATCCCCTAAAGGTTCTGGGATTGTTCAGAAGTTGCTTCTGAACAGCAGTTCAGAAGCAGCTTCTGAACTCAAAATTTCGCAGTGTTCGCAGTGCGAAGCTCTGGTCGCAGTGCGACCATGACAGAACTCAGAATCTGAGTTTAGGCTCCTAAATAGCCAATTTTTGAGGTTCTAGCCCAAGAACTCAGAACCTAAGTGGATTGAAACTCATCTTATCCAAACCATAGCAAAGATTTTGCACAATATTGAAGGATTCACAAGTTTGAGCAACACTTTTTTGAATAACTTGTGAAACAAGTCACGTTCATAAACTTTCAAAACAAACTTGAGCAATAAGCTAAGTTCATCATTTTCAAAACCAAACTTGAACAAAAACCTTGTTCATGATTTTCAAATCAAACGTGAACTAAAGCCGAACTTGCTCACTTTTCAAAACCTTTTCAAACTTGAGCCGAACTTGTGCGTTTTTGCACAATTTTGTTAAAACCCTTTTCATGAGTTTTAAACCAAGTGTTTTGGATAAACTTTGGGATTTCCTTAAAATTCAAACAAAACTTGAATTAAAAAGGGATGGTTTGACGTATGTCTCTCCATTGCCCCGATTGAACGAATGCGTGATGTATGTCTCATCGTTCGGACAATCGTCATTCTATTTTCAAACGCACCCGACCACACCAAACCAATTCTTGGCCCTTTGTGGTCAATCTGAACCTTTTGGTCCCCCGTGGCCACTAGATTCAATTCCTCGACTCGGTTGAGTCACTTTGGTCAATGTTCGACTCGGTTGAGTCCATTGTACCCTTTCTTGATCCCGTTGGATCAATCGAACCCTTTCTCGACTCGTTTGAGTCACTTCGGTCAAAGTTTGACTCGGTTGAGTCCATTGTACCCTTTCTTGATCCCGTTGGATCAATCAAACCCTTTCTCGACTCATTTGAGTCACTTCGGTCAATGATCGACTCGGTTGAGTCCATTGCACCCTTTCTTGATCCCGTCGGATCAATCGAACCCTTTTCCCCAATGGACATGTTTTTATCAATTCTAGCGCGATTCTAAACAAACGCTTAAGCCTCCCATGCGCGAGCATACAAGATACGTTTGATCGTAAGAATTCGGTTAAAACATCGTTCTTTAAAAACAACCAACATATACGTTTTTCTACCAAAGAACTACGTACGCTTTGAATTCTCCATCGCACCAGGAGATACGTAGGAGCAAGATCGTCATCTTGTCAAGCACAATAATAAAAAACTAACTTTTTCCCCTTTCATCATATTTTCTTTTCCCTTTTACATATTCAAGCATGCACGCAAAACATTTAAAAACATTTTAAGCTTTAGCTAACTAGGAGGTTCCCGTTGAGTACAACGGACGTGAGGGGTGCTAATACCTTCCCCTTGCGTAATCGACTCCCGAACCCGATAATGGTTGCGATGACCAATCCTTTCCTCATCGTCAAGGGTTTTATTATTGTTTCCCTTCAAATAAAAAACTTAAGGGTTTATCAACGTTCCCTTTAAACAAAAACTTTGGTGGCGACTTCACCTAACCTTTCGAGCGTTCGTACACGTCTCGGAAGATTGCACGTTTTTAACGAGAGCGCACAGCTGGCGACTCCACTGGGGACACCTCTCCTCACTAGCGAGTCAAGCCTATCCTATTTAGCTTTTAAGATAAATGTTTTTTATGTTTTTGCGTGCATGCTTTTATTTTATTGTCTATATCCTTCTCTTGCTTTATGTTTATGCTTTTTATCGCTTTATATTCATATTGTATATATCAATTGCGGGGATGTTACTTGAGCGATGTTACTCCACATTGTTCGGGTTAATGCCGGACGTGTGAGGCTCTCTACCCGAGCTTGAGAAAAAATTAAGTTAGGATGGGGTTGTGAGCGGAAGCCCGCGTTGACGTATGTCCGTGAGGTAGGATGCCAAACCCCGCCTAGAGGAGATTTTCACTTGGAATGAATTGAAGTCATACGAAGTTCGCAATCGACGACCTTAATTCCATGTGAGATCCGTGAATCTAGGGACCTTTTTAGAAAATCTCATCTCTAGAGCCTACACGTGAGGATGGGGGGAAGTTTCGAACCGTCATATACCATACCTTTGCATCCATTTGCATTCATGAAAATAATTTTCGCATATCATTTTGCTTTATAGGAATTTAAAAAGAACAACCAAATATTAGTAAAGAGAAATATGGATTCCGGGAATAGAAATACGCTCGCTTTCAAGATCAAGGCTCCTAAAGTGGAAAGTTTGTTAGCTTTGAGTAAAAGGCTCTCTTCGGTCGACAAGAGTATTTTCGAAGCAAGTTATGGGCTAATACTTGATCTCCTACCCGTGAAGATAGATTCAACGGCTTTAACCACTTTGGCTCAATTCTTTGACCCACCTATCCGGTGCTTTACCTTTCAAGACTTCCAAATAGCTCCAACCTTGGAAGAATTTGAGAAGATTTTGGGTTGTAGCATGAAAGACCATGAGCTCTATCTCGGTTCAGGAAAAGACCCTACATTAGAGGCCATCGCCGAATCCTTATACCTTAATGTCCAAGAAGTAGCATCTAACTTGGAAATTAGAGGAAACATTAAGGGATTCACAAGAAAGTTCTTGGAGACCAAAGCTCGGGATTTGTTAGCTAGCAAAGAGGGAAAAGCATTCAACGCCATCCTAGCCCTCTTGGTCTACGGGATCGTTTTATTCCCCAACATGGACGATTTCATAGACTTTCCGGCTTTAGAGGTGTTCATGACTAAAAATCCGGTTCCCACGCTTTTGGCGGATTTTTATCATTCCCTCTATTCTAGGCATGAACAAGGGAGGGGACGCACAATTTCTTGTTGTACTCCTTTGGTGCAAACTTGGTTGATGTCACACATGCCAAGAAGCCGAGACTTTGTGGAAAACTGGGCCAAACTCAAGTGGTCGCAACGGATGACAACTCTCGCCGAGAAAGATATCCATTGGTTTTCTCCAAATTTAGAGGATCCAGAAATCATCCTCAGTTGCGGGGATTTCCCTAATGTACCCCTCATTGGTACTAAGGGATGCATCAACTACAATCCGGTCCTCTCTCTCTGACAACTAGGTTTTTCAATGGAAGACAAACCCAATGACCTTTTGTTGGAAGCTTTCTTCTTAAGGGAAGGAGACCAAAACCCGGCATTGCTAGAAAGAATCTGAGGAGCTTGGAACCAAGTGCGCAAAGGAAGGGTTGGCAAGAGGAATTGCGTGGCCAAACCTCTTTATACTCAATGGGTGAAGGAAAGGGTTAAAACAATCAAGCTACCCTTTGTGGTCATATGCCCTCCAAAACCTCCTACACCTAAGCCCAACACGACCATTCCCAACAAAGAAGCGGAGGAACTCAAAGCTAAAATTCGAGAACTCCAAAACAAAAATGGAGAGTTAGAACTAAAGCACCTTCAAGCTTTAGGAGAAATCACTAGGACGAAGAGAGATCGGGATGAAGTGACAAATTCTCTCCTAGTGTGCCAAAAGCGGCTAAAAATCTCCGAAGGAAGAGAGATTGGATAGGAGGCGGCTTGGTTAGTGCGGATGCCAACCTTGTGGCCAAGGACGAAGAATTGGAAAGAGTCTTGCATTCCAACCAAGAGCTCAAAAAGTTCGGCGAGCTAGCCATCGAAGCTCAAAGAAAATGGAGATTGAAATTTCAAGAGAAAAATCAACAACTCCAAGAAGTCGTCAATAAAGAGCAGCTGCAAGCCGAACGCGTCCAACGACAAAGATATGAGAGCCTTTCCCGTCAAGAGAGGCTAAAATGCAATCGTCTCGAAGCGGACATCAAGAAATATGAAGAATATTTCGACAAGATTGCAAGAGCACACGGGGACCATATTGCACAACTACACGATGAAATTAGAAGTGCAAATGTCAAGCTAGATCAATGCAAGGAAGTAATTGAGTTTGTATGGCAAGACGCCACCCGATTAAGTGAGGATTTCACTAAATTGGTCGCATTCTCGAACTTGGTCATCACCCAACTTCCAAAGAAGCTAGCAAAGGCCGAGATGGTCATGCCCTACTTTGTCATCCCTACGGAGATCCAGAAGTTTATGAAGTTCTGCAAGGACACCGTAGATTTCTATAGGGAAGAAATGGACAAAGCCGAAAAGCGAGCGGCTATTTGATTTGTATTAGCATTAGTTACACTTTGTAAACAAATGTTATCTAATCAAATAATATTTTGAAGCAATATCAATTTCCCGGATTTTAATATTTCTAATTGCTAATATTAATTGTGCGCCTTTAAATTTCCTCGTAAAGCAAAATGAAGAAAAAAAACGCATGTTTTTGCATACTCATCGCATACATACATCCACATGCATCTTCATACATTTTTCAAAAAAAAAAAAACACTCATTCATTTCCCTAAAAAACAGTTTGAAGCAATCATAGCCAGAAAACCCAAAAAACCATCTGTCCAAGAGCCAGATCTCCAACACTCGTACGGAACACGAGCCAACAAGCAAAGAATCATGGAGAATTTGGAACAAAATCAAGCGGCTTTGAGAGGAGAAGTTGATGAGATGAAAGGGAAGATGGATCAGATGTTAGAGTTAATGCAAACTCTATCGGCCCGAGAGAGCAACCCTCGTCCAACGGTGGATGCAGCCAATGTGCAATGGCCCCCTTATGGTTTACCTCTAGGATATACCCCACCACTTGAAAATGAGGGCCATGCGCCACCTCTTCAACCACAACTTACAATCCCCGTTAGGAACGATGAGCATCGTCCTCAAGGGAATTCCACTACTCATCATGAGAATATTTCTCATAATGTGGAACACAATCAGCCTAGGCATTCTGCTCCCGACACTACCCACCAAGACAACGATACCGCCCAAATGTATCGCATTTTGGAAGAAAGGTTAAAAGCTGTTGAAGGATCCAGCTCATACGGTGCCCACAATGCTTTGGACATGTGCTTAGTACCCGATGTGGTGATCCCTCCAAAATTCAAAGTACCGGACTTCGAGAGGTACAAGGGAATTCAATGCCCTCGGAACCATCTACGGATGTTCTGTAGGAAGATGGTGGCTTACGCAACGAACGAGAAGCTCATGGTGCATGTGTTTCAAGATAGTTTGAGCGGAGCGTCATTGGATTGGTACATGCAACTTGAGCGTACCCACGTCCAAACTTGGAAGGACTTAACTGATGCTTTCTTAAAGCAATACAAATACAATTTGGACATGGCTCCAAATAGGATGCAATTGCAGAACCTCGTGCAAAGAAGCAACGAGTCCTTCAAGGAGTATGCTCAAAGGTGGAGAGAACTAGCTTCTCGCGTACAGCCACCATTATTGGAAAGGGAGCTTGTCGATACTTTTATGGGCACACTACAAGGCCCATATTATGACAAAATGATTGGAAGCACATCTTCCGGCTTTTCCGATCTGGTCATAATTGGTGAAAGAATAGAGGACGGAGTAAAGAGGGGAAATATCCAAGGCCCTCTAGAAACTCAAGGCGGAGCCAGGAGACCCCCCAGCAACTTTCATAAAAAGAAAGAGGGGGAGACGAATGCTGTTTTAGTGGGACCATCTCACCCACCATCAAATCAAATGCCTCGCTACCACTATCCTTATGTGGCAGCAGCAGCAGCTCAAGGGCATTACTCACCTCAAGTAATTCCCACGACTCCACCTCGACAACCAGCAGTGTTGCCTCAACAAAATCGGCAGCAACAACAAGGCGGGTGCCCACCAAGGAGCCAAACGGGCCTGAGGAATAACTATCACAATGTACAGTTTGATCATGTACCCATGCCATACGGTCAGATCTTGCCGTATTTAATCCAAAAGGGAATGGTTGAGATAAAACCACTACCAGCTTTGGTGCCACCATATCCACCTTGGTATGATGCAAACGCAAGATGTGAATACCACGCGGGGTCCCCGGGGCACAACATTAAGGGTTGTAAAGCATTCAAATACAAGGTCCAGAATCTCATTGACCGGAAGCTGCTATCCTTCAAGGAGGAAAACCCCAATGTAAAAAATAACCCACTACCGGGGCATTCGGGTCCCTCTGTAAACGCGGTGGAAGAACAAGAGGACTTTGGCCCAATCAAGGAGGTAGCCAATGTAAAGACTCCCCTGTCAGTCATAAGGGAGCAATTAACCGATTTTGGTTTGTTTGAGGAGATGCACGCCAACTGCGAAGCCTGCAAAATCAACCCGGACAAGTGCGGAAAATTAAAGAGTTGTCTTCAAGAGCTAATGGACCAAGGTTGGATCCAAATGGGCTATATAAAGGATAGCACGGATGTTGCTACCTTGGTGTCTCATGACCCAAAACCTCTCGAAATCCTGTACCAAAGGAGAGAGGTACCAATACCTATACAACCCATAACATTCCATGTGTCGGCACCCTTCTCTTTTGAAAGCACGAAGAGGGTATTATGGAACTACCAACCTGTGGCCTATGTGGAAGGAAAACCAATAGCAAAAATTGAATCCAGCATCACTAACATTACCGGTGTTGGAGGAATGACAAGAAGTGGTAGAGTCTTTGCTCCGAAAGAACTCGGGAAGGCACCAGCCGTACTACCAAGAGAGCCGCTCAAAGAAAAGAGCGTGGAAGAAAATGAGAACCAAGCGGGACCCTCTCAAAAGGCAGCACCACAAAAGGAGGCCGAGGAGTTCTTAAGAATAATCCAAAAGAGCGAGTATAAGATCATTGACCAGTTGGGTCAAACTCCCTCCAAGATCTCCATGTTATCCCTACTACTAAGCTCGGAGGCACACCGAGAAGCATTACTGCGGATCCTCAGTGAGGCACATGTCACCAAGGACATCCCTGTCGACCAATTCGACGGGATAGTCGCAAATATTACCTCGAGTAGGTACTTGGGTTTCAACGATGATGAGTTACCCGACGAGGGGCATATTCATAACCGCGCTTTGCACATCTCCGTAAAGTGCATGGACCACATCCTCTCTCGAGTGTTAGTGGACACGGGGTCATCATTGAATGTCATGCCCAAGACTACCCTTCTAAACCTATCATGTGAAGGGACAGTAATGAAGCCAAGCGCTTTGGTGGTAAAAGCTTTCGATGGGTCAAGAAGAGCCGTCGTAGGGGAGATTGACCTACCAGTTCAAATTGGGCCTAAGGTTTTCTCCATCACCTTCCAAGTCATGGATATTAATCCAACTTACAGTTGTCTTCTTGGACGACCATGGATTCACTACGCCGGAGCCATCACCTCTACCCTACACCAGAAGCTCAAGTTCATCGTCGATCACCAAATGATCGTAGTTTCCGGGCAAGAGGATATGATGGTAAGCCATCTTTCGTCGTTCTGTTATATAGAAACAGACGAAGAAGCTGTGGATGTTCCCTTCCAATCCTTGGAAGTGGCGAATGTCGTGACCTTGAGCTCAAAGCCCAAGAAAGACGCTAGGACAGCCATGTCATCATGGAGGGCAATAAGAGAAGCTCTAGAAGAGAGAAGACCCACTGGATGGGGCAAATTAGTGGACATACCGGAGAAGAAGAATCGCTTCGGGTTGGGATATCATCCATCAGCCGAAACCTCCTCAAAGCCTCCAAAGCAAGTGATCCTCCCCATTTTGGAAACATTTGTCAGTGCGGGTTTTATCAATGAAGATCAAGTGGCTCTGCTTGAAGACGTGGATGAAGACGTGCCTGATTTGGTGTACCGTTGTGCTTCGGATGAAACTTTGAACAATTGGAGGGCTATCGCAATTCCCGAGATCATTACCAAGCTCAAGTAATATACCATGTTTGTTTTTGCTTTTTAAAAAAAAATCATTTAGCTCTGCCCAAGGCAAATGATTAGTTGTGTGGGGCCCCCATGTTTTAAGTTATTTTCAATCATGAATAAAATTGCATTTTTATGCCCAATTGAGTTCTTTTTTTCTTTTAATTGCATTTGTTTTAAAAAAAATTTTTGCTACAAAAAGCCTAAAATCAAATCATACTCATGCAGATCCACAAATCCACCCTCCAAAAACAACACTGCCTTAATCCCTTATGACTTCGATTTCCCGATTAATCAAACGGAGGATAATGAAGAGGACGATTTTGAACTGCCTGAAGAATTGTCTAGACTTGGGGATCAAGAGGATAGGGTAATACAACCCCACCAAGAATCAGTTGAAGTGATCAACTTGGGGACCGAAGAGGATAAGAAAGAGGTCAAGATAGGAGCCTCCCTGCAAGAGGATGTGAAGGAAAAGTTGGTTAAGCTTCTACAAGAGTATGTGGATGTATTCGCTTGGTCGTATCAAGACATGCCAGGTTTAGACCTTAACATCGTCGTACATAAACTGCCACTTAAGCCAGAATGCCCACCAGTAAAGCAGAAATTAAGAAGAACCTGACCC
Organism: Medicago ruthenica; assembly: GCA_018208015.1. Lineage (NCBI taxonomy): Eukaryota > Viridiplantae > Streptophyta > Magnoliopsida > Fabales > Fabaceae > Medicago > Medicago ruthenica. Next base: position 32,679,064 of record CM031377.1, on the reverse strand, counting down.
GACATGGCTCTCAAGATTAGAGAGGAGATCAAAAAACAGTTTGATGCCGGCTTTTTAGCCGTAACCAAGTATCCAACATGGGTTGCCAACATTGTGCCAGTCCCAAAGAAGGATGGCAAAGTTAGAATGTGTGTGGATTACCGGGACTTGAATAAAGCAAGCCCAAAGGATGATTTCCCGCTACCACATATTGACATATTGGTGGACAACACCGCCCAATTCTCAGTCTTCTCCTTCATGGACGGATTCTCGGGATATAACCAAATCAAAATGGCTCCAGAAGACATGGAGAAAACCACATTCATCACCCCATGGGGGACTTTCTGCTATAAGGTAATGCCTTTCGGATTAACAAATGACGGGGCAACATACCAAAGAGCAATGGTAACTCTTTTCCATGATATGATCCATAAGGAAATAGAGGTTTACGTCGTGACATGATTGCCAAATCCCAAACGGAGGAGGATCATCTAGTCCATCTACAAAAGCTTTTCGAACGCTTGAGAAAGTTCAAGCTGCGCTTAAATCCTAACAAGTGCACATTTGGTGTTAGATCCGGAAAGTTATTGGGTTTCATCGTCAGCCAAAGGGGTATTGAAGTGGATCCTGACAAGGTAAAGGCCATCCAAGATATGCCAGCGCCAAATACCGAGAAGGAGGTCCGGGGTTTCTTAGGAAGATTGAACTACATCGCTAGGTTCATCTCACACATGACAGCTACCTGCGAACCAATCTTCCAACTGCTAAGGAAAAACCAAGCCGTCCATTGGAACGAGAATTGCCAAGAAGCGTTTGACAAGATCAAACAATACCTGCAAGAACCACCAATTTTAATACCTCCGGTTCCGGGTAAACCCCTCATCTTATACCTAACCGTGCTTGAAGGATCAATGGGTTGTGTGTTAGGACAACGAGATGAAACGGGAAGAAAAGAGCACGCAATCTACTACCTAAGCAAGAAGTTCACCGACTGTGAATCAAGGTATACTCCACTTGAAAAGACTTGCTGCGCTTTAGCATGGGCTGCTCGACACTTAAGGCAATATATGTTGACTCATACCACTTGGTTGATATCGAAGATGGATCCCATCAAGTACATCTTTGAGAAGCCTGCCCTCACAGGAAAGATAGCCCGTTGGCAAATGCTGCTGTCTGAGTACGACATCCAATACGTTGCTCAAAAGGCTATCAAAGGGAGTGTTTTATCCGAGCACCTTGCTCACCAACCATTGAAGGATTATCAACCCATACAATTCGACTTCCCTGATGAAGACGTTGTAGCCTTGAATGACGAAAAGGTCATAAGCAATGATGAAGGGCCAGAACCGAGAGCTCGATGGAAGCTCGCTTTCGACGGCGCCTCAAATGCCATGGGGCACGGGATCGGGGCAGTTTTAATCTTGTCGCGTCGAATTTCGGATATCAAGCTATTGGGAAGCGTTGAATCACTAATTTTAAATCACAACTGAACTTTTAATTTTTCGGGGAGAAAAGGAAAAAAGTTCGAAATTACCTTTAAATAAGAGATTTTAGGTTCGAGAGTCGATTATGCGAGGGGAAGGTATTAGCACCCCTCACATCCGTTGTACTCAACGGGAACCTCTTAGTCGACTTAGGCTTAAAATGTTTTCAAAGTTTTGCTTGCGTGCTTGAACATATAAAAAGGGAAAAAGAAAATATGATACGAAGGGAAAAAGAAAGTTTTTATTAACGGGCTTGACAAGATGACGATCTTGCTCCTACGTATCTCCCGATAGTCGGAGAATTCAAAGCGTACGTAGTTCTTTGAGTATAAAAAATTTGTATGTTGGTTCGTTTTAATTAAAAAAGATTTGAAAACGCACAAAGGCGTAAAACGTTTAAATGATAAAAGAGACGAACGCACATTAAGGCGATGAAAATCACACAAGGCATAAAAGTTTGAAGATAAAAAAAGACGGACGCACATTAAGGCGATGGAACTCGCACAAGGCGTAAAAGTTGAAAAGATAAAAAAACGGACGCACATTAATGCGATGAAAATCGCACAAGGCGTAAAACGGTTTAAAAATGAACGCGCAAAGGCGCGAAAGGTTTGAATTGACCACGAGGGCCAAGAAAAGTTTTAAAATGGTCACAGAGGACCAAAGAAATGTTCGAATTGACCACGAGGGCCAAGAAAAGGTTCAAACGCGTTGGACGCGTATGAAAATGGAATGACGATTGCCCGAACGACGAGACATACGTCACGCATTCGTGCAACCGAGGTTTGGGGAGACATACGTCAAGCCATTCCTTTTTCATTCAAGTTCTCGCTTCGTTGAAACTCAAAGATAATCTCAAAGGGACAAAACACTTGGTTAGAAAGATGAACAAATCATGAAAATACGCATAAGTTTAGAAAATGCACAAGTTCGGCTCAATTTTGAGTTTGATTTTAAAAAGTGAGCAAGCTCGGCTCAAGTTCGTGTTTTGATTGAAAATCATGAACAATGTCATTGTTCAAGTTTAGCCTTGAAGGAAAAGAACTTAGCTTATTGCTCAAGCTTGATTTTGAAAATTTAAGAACATAACTTGTTTTGCAAGTTACTCAAAATTAATTGCACGAACTCGTGAAATTTCCAAAGACATGCAATATTCTTGATATGGTTTGAACAAAAATGCATTTTAACCCTCTTTAGGTTCTGAATCAGTGGTTGGAACCTCAAAATTTTAGCCTTTTGAAGCCTGATTCATGTTCTGAGTTTTACATACTTCGCAGAGCAACCAGAACTTGGCTCTGCGAAGTCAGGTTCTGATGTGGTCGCTCTGCGAACAGAACTTTGCTCTGCGAAGTATGCGAAAAATTGAACTCAGAAGCTGTTTCTGAACAGAAGTTCAGAAACTGCTCCTGAGCAAGCTTCAGAACCTAAAGGGGGTTAAAAAGCTTTGCAAATTTGGAAGAAAAGGAGCACAACAACTCAGTTTTAAGTGCTTTGCAACTTTGAGATTCCTTTTGAGTTTCAAAAGGGGTTTTTGTGCACAAAGTGAATTTAAACAAAACAAATGATGCAAACAGCAAACAAAATGAAAGATAAAGTCTAAAGGGTACTTACAGAACTCCTAGCAATGCTTGTGCAAGAGATAGGAAGTGGCTTAGTTGATTGATTTTGCAAAGCTTTGAGGTTGGATGATAATGACACTAGTGCTTCAAATGTTTTGCTATGAGTGGACAATTTGTTTATTGAACTCTCTATTCTCTCTCAAAAATGCTGTAGTTTTTAGCTCTTGAAGGTTTTTGATTGTGTTCCAATGAATGTTCATTGCATTCCTTTTTATAGGCCAAGAATGAAATCTATGCAATGATGAGAAAATCTCTAGGACATAGCTGATTTGTGGGCTAAATCCAGGCTAAAATGCTTTGCATTTAATGCTAAAGGATAGAGGTTACTTGCCTTGTGCCAAGGGTCAAGACTTTGACTGATCTCAGCCACAAATGCAGCTGATCTTGGATAGCAATGATGAGAAAAAACTGAAAAACAGGGCAGCTTGCAATTGGGTGATTCTTGGGATCAATCCTTGCAATCTTGGAAGGTCAAGCAATGAAAACGTGCACTGCCATGTACAGAGAGATTGGGGGAAGCAAAAAGAGCATGTGGGCTGGTGTGAGGAAGGAGAAATACAGCTGAAAACAGGGCAGCACAAACAGCTTTTTTTGCAAGTGAAACCATCCAAGTTTGACTGGTTTTGGTGGAGAAAGGAGGAAGAAAAGGGATCAAGCAGCTGGCTGGCAAGCTCAGGGTGAGAGACAGGTCAATTGGGAGAGACAAGAGCTGACCAAGGGCAGCCAATTTGCTTGGGCACATGCTAGGTTGGAAGAAAATCTATCTTACCTTTACCTTTAATGTCACACCTTTGATAAAGCTTTGTTGGATCATTTCAGCCACAATTGATGATAAACAATGGTAATAACAATGATAACAATAACTATAATAAAGATAAAAGAAAGCTGAATCAAAAAAATCAAATTCTGCAAAAAATTCGCAGAGTTCGCAGTGCGAAGGTAACTTCGCAGTGCGAACTCCCCTTTTTTGTATTTTTTTGTATTTTCTTAAAAAATAAATAAATAAATAAGTAAAAACAATAAGGATAATAGTAAAATGATGAAAATAATAAGGATGGTAAATGATGAAAATGATAATGGAAACAAAAATAGTAATAATAATAGTAATAAAGATAAATAATAATAATAAATGATGAAGAAAATAATATTAGTAATTAAAAATAAATGATAATGATAATAATTATAAAACATTGATAATAAAGATAATAATAATAATATATAAAAAAGCAATAGTAATAGTATTAATAAGGATAATGATAATGTTAATAAAGGTGGTAATGCTTATGGTGATAAAATGTAAATAAATCCAACAACAAAAAATGAAATAATAAAAAGTGATAATAAATGATGAAATGATAAAAGATAAAACAAAGAAAAATATGAGTCAGAAAATGGGGTATGACAAATCTCCCCAAGAAATGGATACCAACCCTTCACAGCAAGGTTATGCTTTGACTGCACCAATAACATGGCAGAATATGAAGCATGCATCCTAGGCCTCAAAGCAGCAATTGATCTAAGGATCAAAAACCTTGAAGTATACGGTGACTCAGCCTTAGTCATCTATCAAGTCAAAGGAGAATGGGAAACAAAACATCCCAATTTGATTCCCTACCGAGCCCGGGTTGTAGAGTTGATTGAGCATTTTGATGAAATCACCTTCCATCACATACCTCGAGAAGAGAATCAGGTGGCAGATGCCTTGGCTACATTATCATCAATGTACCAAGTAAATTTCCACAATGAGGCGCCAATCATAAAGATGGATCGTAGGGACAAACCGGTTGTATGTGCATTAGTCGAAGAAGGACTTGACAACAAACCCTGGTTCTACGACATCAAGCGATACCTCGAAGAACAAGAGTATCCAGAAAATGTCTCACAAACCGACAAGAGAACCCTCAGGAGATTGGCATCCCAGTTTTTCCTCAGCGGAAGCACCCTCTACAAAAGAAACTATGACCTGGTTTTGCTCAGATGTGTGGATAAACATGAGGCGGACATGCTCATCAAAGAAATCCACGAAGGATCTTTTGGAACCCATGCCAATGGGCATGCAATGGCAAAGAAAATCCTAAGGGCGGGCTATTACTGGCTAACCATGGAAGCCGACTGTTTTCGCTATGCCAAAACATGTCATAAGTGCCAAATTTACGCCGACAAGGTGCATGTACCACCAACTCCCCTGAATGTCATGACCTCACCCTGGCCATTCTCTATGTGGGGCATAGACATGATTGGAATGATCGAGCCCAAAGCATCAAATGGACATCGCTTCATCCTTGTTGCCATCGACTATTTCACCAAGTGGGTCGAAGCAGCTTCGTATGCAAATGTAACCAAACAAGTGGTAGCCCGATTTATCAAAAAGGAAATCATTTGCCGTTACGGCACTCCCCACAAAATTATCACCGATAATGGGGCAAACCTGAACAATAAGACAATGAAGGAGTTGTGCAAAGACTTCAAGATCGAGCACCATAATTCCTCACCTTACCGGCCAAAGATGAACGGTGCGGTAGAAGCAGCCAATAAAAACATCAAGAAAATCATCCAAAAGATGGTGAAAACATACAAGGATTGGCACGAGATGCTTCCCTTTGTGCTACATGGCTACAGAACAGCCATTCGCACTTCAACCGGGGCAACCCCTTTTTCCTTAGTATACGGTATGAAGGCCGTGCTTCCCATTGAGGTTGAAATCCCCTCATTAAGGGTCTTGATGGAAACCAAGCTAGAAGAAGCTGATTGGGTCCAAACAAGGTTCGACCAACTGAACCTCATAGAGGAAAAACGTCTAACAGCGTTATGTCATGGACAACTCTATCAAAGGAGACTCAAGAGGGCATTTGACAAAAAGGTCTGTCCTCGAGAATTCAAAGAAGGAGACCTAGTGCTCAAGAAGATATTACCTATCCACAAAGATCCCCAAGGGAAGTGGACTCCCAGCTATGATGGACCGTACGTGGTAAAGAAAGCCTTCTCTGGCAGAGCTTTAATCATCACCACTATGGACGGAGAAGAGTTCCCACTTTCAATAAACTCCGACGCAGTCAAGAAGTATTATGCCTAAAAAAAAAGGGGGGGAAAAGAGAAAAGCTCGCTAAATCGAAAACCTGAAAGGGCGGTTTAGGCAATAGAGAGCGTCCTGGTAGATCGAAAACCTGAAAAGGCGGTCTAGGCAAAAATTAAGGACATCAAAAAAAGAAATACACCCCGGTGGACTGAAAACTCGAAAGAGCGGTCCAGGCAAAAGTTAGGGGTTTCAAAACAAATAAAAAAGGCAAAAAGGCTGCAACATTCAAGATCCGGACAGGATTCAAGAGGGGAGGAATCAGTCTCGTCTTCATCTTTCCAAAGGCAAAGGGATTTCAAAGTCATAAGGAAAATAGCATGTGTTGTACCAAAACAACCCTCAAATAATTTTTCTTTTTGCTTTTTTCTTGTCTTTCTCTATCTTTTCCCCAGAGGAGTAATCACTTCTCACTTCATGTATTGTTACCCATTCAAGAAGTCAAATCTGCATTGAATAAAATTCCTTTTTATTATTTTGTGTTCTCATTAGCGCATAAAATTTTGTTTTTATTCATGTTAAAAAATGCATTGAAACATGGGAAATAATAAAAAAACTTACAAAAACAAATGTTGTTTTTACTTGAATCTCGTAAATGACGAAAGAATTGCGGTGGTCCCCAATATTGCACCAAAAGACTCCAAGTCTGAGAATGTGGTCAGTCATCTTAAGACTTATGCTCTTCAACAGAAATAAGTGCGTAGCTCACGGCACGTGAAGCGCAAAGATCCCAAGGGTTGGAGGAACAGAATTCCCCAGTCAAAACACCCCAAACATCTCTTCCATCAATCAAGGCTGGATATCGATCATGCTTCCAAAATGATCCTTATATCCCCAGCAATCCAATAAAGCCCAATTTTTATTGGCATTCCCCAGGGAGTCTCAACCCCAAAGCCCAACCATGCTTGGCATCTACTCACATCCCAAATACAATTCCATCCAAAGCCCGACTTTGCTCGGCATCCAATCATATGCATCCAACATGACGTCTGTCATCCCACATATCATTCATAATACATGCATCATATCAAACTCATTCATGCATGCATATCCAAATCATTCATATACATGCATCTCATATTCATATCATGCATCCCCAACCAGGATTCTCCAGTGAATATCACATATTCACCAACATCCATCAATCATCTCTAGTGTTCCCCAGTGAACCCATTCCAGAGCTTCCCCAGTAAGTTCTTCTAGAATAATCCCAGCGGTTTTCTTCCCAATTATCTCATTCCCAAATAGACCTGCTCGCGGCCATTAAGATGCCCCAGCTGAGTTTTCCCAAACAAAAATTCAGATTTGAGTCTACCTCATATCATACCATATTGCATAACATATTGCATAAAAAAAAACATGAAGCATATCATGCATCATACAATCATGTTTCCCTTTTCAACAATCTAAGTACTAGCCCCGCCTAGAGACAATTACATTATCCCCACAGCAGTATGTTCTTTTTCCCAGACAAGTCTAAGCACCTTTTCAGGCGACGACTTTGTCAGATCTAAGCACCTATTTAGGCGACGATCTTTTCCTTTTCAGATCCAATCACCTGTTTAGGTGACGATCATGTCAGATTGTAATCACCTGATTATGTGACAATCTTTTTACCTTCCAGATCGAAATCACCTGATTAGGTGACGATCATGTCAGATTGAAATCACCTGATTAAGTGACAATCTTTTTACCTTCCAGATCCAATCACCTGTTTAGGTGACGATCATGTCAGATTGAAATCGCCTGATTAGGTGACAATCTTTTTACCTTCCAGATCCAATCACCTGTTTAGGTGACGATCTTGTCAGATTGAAATCACCTGATTAGGTGACAATCTTTTTACCTTTCAGATCCAATCACCTGTTTAGGTGACGATCTTGTCAGATTGAAATCGCCTGATTAGGTGACAATCTTTTTACCTTTCAGATCCAATCACCTGTTTAGGTGACGATCTTGTCAGATTGAAATCGCCTGATTAGGTGACAATCTTTTTACCTTCCAGATCCAATCACCTGTTTAGGTGACGATCTTGTCAGATTGAAATCGCCTGATTAGGTGACAATCTTTTTACCTTCCAGATCCAATCACCTGTTTAGGTGACGATCTTGTCAGATTGAAATCGCCTGATTAAGTGACAATCTTTTTACCTTCCAGATCCAATCACCTGTTTAGGCGACGATCTTGTCAGATCGAAATCACCTGATTAGGTGACGATCTTTTATCCTTTCAGATCCAATCACCTGTTTAGGTGACGATCTTTTACCCTGTCAGTTTATGCATCAATAGCCAAACCAGGTGACCCTGCATTTGCATTTTTTTTACTTTTACTACCATCTTTTCGTACCGCGAAGGACAAAATTCGGGTCCTTCTTTTACTTAATTGCTCTTCGCAAAGAGTTTATGAGATGCCCTTGGCACTCACATCCTCTATGCAAAGACACAATTAAGTAGGGGCAGCTGTTGTACCCTAATTTTGTCCCAAGCCTTTTCAAAACAAATTTCAAAAAAACAAAAAAAAAAAAGAGAAAAGTCAAAGTCAACAAAAAGTCAACAAAAAGTCAACATTTCAGAAATGTGGACTTCGCAGAGCAAAGTCCCCTTCGCTCTGCGAAGTCTGCGAATTTTTTGCAGATTTTTTAATCTCTTTGATTTATTTCATTTTTGTAATTATTATTATTACCTATCATTTTTATTATTGTTTTTATCATGAATCATGGCTAATTGAGCTCAGCAAAGCAAGAATTGGAGCATTTGCCATTAAAGCCAAGGAAAGAAGCTTTTTCTTCCAACCAAGCATGTGCCAAGCAAGTTGGCTTGCCCTTGGGCAGCTCTTGTCCCTCCCAGTGGACCTGCTACTGACCCTAAGGTTGCCAGCCACCAGCTTGTTGGATTTTCTTCCTGCTTTCTCCCCCAAAACCAGTCAAACCCAGCTGGTTTTGCTTGCCCAAAAGCCATGAGTGCTGCCCTGTTTTCAGCAGCTTTTCTTCCTCCTCACACCAGCCCACATGTTCCCTTTTGTTTCCCCCAACCTCTGCACATCACAGTGCACGTTTTTATTGCTTAACCCTCAAGATTGCAAGGACCAATCCCAAGGGACAGCCAATTGCAAACCAACCCTGTTTTCATCATCATTTCTATCCAAAATCCATTGAATTGATGGTTGGATTTGGCTAAGTCTTGACCATTGCAGCAAGGCAAGGTTACCTCTTCACTTTTGCATTAAATGCAAAGCAATTTAGCCTGGTCCTAGCCCACAAATCAGCTGGATTTTGGGGATTTCTCATGATGACATTAGATTTGGTTTTGGCCTATTGATAAGTGGCAAATTATGAATAAATCCATGTCTTTTATAATGCCTTTTAATTACTTGTTGTGCAAGTTATCTTAGGAAAAGCATGGAATTTATGAATAAATGCCAATTATTCTTTGTATATCTCATTCTTCCCCATTTGTGTAGGAAAAAGCAAGCCAGGACCTGAAAACATCAAAGATTATTGAATGAAGCATGAAGAGAATTATCGCCTAGCGATACCTTGGCGAATGCTGAGCGAAACCAGGCAGAGATATTTCGCCTAGCGATCCTACAGCGAAAGCTTGGCGATTCAAGACAGGGATTTTCTGGAACAGGGGAAGCTGTTGTCGCCCAGCGATATTTTGGATCGCTCAGCGACATCATCAAGGCGGTCTAACTGTAGAAGATGACGTGGCAGATCTCTATTGGCTGTTTTGAATTGTTCGCTGAGCGATGATACGTATCGCTGAGCGAAAGTGTATTTATCAGTTTAGTATTTAAGCTATTTACAGCTTTTAGGTTAAAAAGTTACTATTGTATTGATTACAGTTTTACACAAAATTTAAGAGCTTATTCCTAAGAAAGAGAGATTAGGCATAGAAGGAGGAAAACTTCAAAATAGCAAGTAACTTTGGATTGAAGAAGACATTTTAGAAGCTTTGAGACATCAAGCTCTACTAAATCTTCATCTTCCTTTCTTATTTTGCAAGTGTTGTCATGATAATGATCAACCAATCTCCTTTGTTGGGATTGATAGGTAATCAATCACTCATGTTGTAAACTTTTGATTATTCAATATATGATTCTAGCTATTTTTATATACCATTGAATTTCTTCTTGCTTTTCAATCTTATGTTTGATTTAAATGTTGTTGAAAAAGACTTTTGAATCTAGGTTTAGAATGATTTTCTATCAAGATAAGAAATTCTAGAAATGGGATTTGGTTTTGATAATTACATTATAGTATTGGATCTTAATGCTTTTGGATCGTTTAATAGATTGAGAAATCATCGATTAAACGATACAATCGATCTCAAGACGTCATTTGGGAAATCAATGATGTTATTGAGCAATACGTAATAATGTCATATATAAGAAAACGCTAGAACTCGTATTTGTAATCAATCGGATATAAACGATGTTTGATTGATGAAAGTTAATCCTAACACCTTCTATGTCCTATTACTCTACCATTTATTTATTATGTTTTAAAATTATGAGTAGTGTAGTAAAACAAACGATTAAACCCTAACTTAAGACGATAATCGAAGTTGAACGGAATATGATATCACATTAATCCCTGTGGAACGATATAAAAATTAATACTTACTTTTGTTCATTCAACAATATGATAGGAAAACTTCCACCACCAGTCAATGTCAAAGGGATCCGAAGCTTCCTAGGCCATGCCGGGTTCTATCGGAGATTCATCAAAGACTTCTCAAAAATCGCAAAGCCATTGAGCAACTTGCTCAACAAAGATAAGTCTTTTGATTTTGATATTGATTGTTTAAATGCATTTAATAGTTTAAAGGATAGCTTAACATCCGCACCCATAATCACCGCACCAAACTGGATATACGATTTTGAACTTATGTGCGATGCAAGTGATTATGCGGTAGGCGCGGTGTTAGGTCAACGCAAAAACAAAATTTTTCATGTTATACACTACGCAAGTAAAGTTTTAAATGACGCACAAGTCAATTATGCTACCACTGAAAAAGAATTACTTGCCATAGTGTTCGCATTAGAAAAATTTCGTTCGTATCTCATAGGTTCAAAAATTGTTATTTGGACTGACCATGCAGCTATCAAGTACTTGATTACCAAACCCGACTCAAAGCCGAGACTCATCCGTTGGATGTTGCTACTCCAAGAGTTTGATTTGGAGATTAAGGACAAGAAGGGGACTGAGAACCTAGTAGCTGATCATCTGTCCAGATTGGTGAACAAAGAGATAACGAAGAATGAAAGGGACATCCTTGAAGAGTTCCCGGATGAACAGTTGCTTATGGTGCAAGAAAGACCATGGTTCGCGGACATGGCCAACTACAAAGCAACGGGGTTCATTCCGGAGGATTACACTTGGCAAATGAAGAAAAGGTTGTTGAGAGACGCCACTCAATTCATTTGGGATGACCCATATTTATTCAAGATTGGAGTAGACCACTTAATAAGAAGATGTGTTGCTAGAGAAGAAGCCAAGGACATCATGTGGCATTGTCACAACTCGCCATATGGTGATCACTACAGTGGAGAAAGAACTGGAGCTAAAGTTCTTCAAGCTGGCTTTTATTGGCCCTCGTTGTTCAAAGATTGTTATGAACATGTGAAAGAATGCGAGAGTTGCCAGAAGACCGGAGGGATTTCAAAGAGGAATGAAATGCCTCTACAAAGTATCCTTGAAGTCGAAGTCTTCGATTGTTGGGGTATTGACTTTGTAGGGCCATTTCCATCTTCTTTGAATAACGAGTATATTCTGGTGGCTGTCGACTATGTTTCAAAGTGGGTTGAAGCAATAGCATCTCAAAAAGCCGATAGCAAGACGGTGGTCAAGTTTCTGAAAAGAAACATCTTTTCCCGATTTGGAACTCCAAGAGTGCTAATAAGTGATGGAGGTTCACACTTCTGCAATCAACAGTTAGCAAAAGCACTTGAGCACTATGGAGTAAAGCACAAGGTAGCTTCACCATACCACCCACAGACGAACGGTCAAGCCGAGGTATCCAACCGTGAAATCAAACGGATACTTGAGAAGACCGTGTCATCTTCAAGGAAGGATTGGGCGATGAAACTGGACGAAGCGTTGTGGGCCTATAGGACCGCATACAAAGCTCCTACAGGTTTCACACCATTCCAGTTGGTGTATGGGAAAGCGTGCCACTTGCCGGTCGAGTTGGAGCACAAAGCGTTTTGGGCGCTCAAGTTTTTGAACTTTGATCAAGAGCAAGCTGGGGAGAAGAGGAAACTTCAAATGCATGAGTTAGAGGAGCTGCGTGACCAAGCCTATCAGTCAAGCAAGCTCTATAAGGAAAAGGTTAAACGGTATCATGACAAGAAGATCATGAAGAGGGAATTCAGACCTGGTCAAATGGTCCTGCTGTTCAATGCAAGGCTACGACTATTTCCGGGTAAATTGAAGTCCAAGTGGTCCGGTCCGTTCATGATAAAGGAAGTGAAACCTTATGGAGCTGTGGAACTAGAGGATCCTATCACCAAGTCGACATGGACAGTGAATGGACAAAGGCTGAAGCCATATTTTGGAGGAGAAGTTGTTCGGCACACGACAACAATTTCTCTCATTGATTCTTACACTTAAGCGAATCAGGCGTCGATCTAATGACGTTAAACAAGAGCTTGTTGGGAGGCACCCCAATTTTGTAAGTATTTTACTGCTTTGCATTTTAGTTTAGGTCATTTTTCATTCAAAATCAGAAACCAGTCCAAATTCAGAACCTGAAAAATTTTACCTGTCATGGATCGCTCAGCGAATAACATGATCGCTAGGCGATAATTATAGGTCAGTTTGACCAGTGTTGACCAAATTCATTTCGCTTAGCGACGGAACGTTCGCTTAGCGAAAATGCGAAGGCAGACAGTTCCTGTTTCCAAAGCCAGTCAACCCTCTTGCCTCATTAATGTGTCCCAACCGTTCCCCAACCACCCAGTAAACCAATAAACCGGTTCTAACCCATTGTTTCTCCATTTTTCACAAAACCAACTCAAAACCTTTCATATTCTTCTCAAAAATTCAAACCCAAACTCAACCAAAGCAAGATTAAGCCACTGCATTTCATTGCATCATTTCATCTCGCACTTAATCATCAGGTTTGAGTCCCTTTCTTACTTTTTATAAAAAAAAAATTCGAAAATGGGTTCATTATTTTGATTTGATAGGATTTGGTTGTATGTGTTATAATTATAGTGTGTAGAATGCTGGTTAGGTTAGAAATTTATCTATGTTAGATATGAACTAGAATAATAACATCATGCCATGCAAAATCACGATTTTGAATCAATTTTTGGACAAACCCATTTTGTATAAATTTGAAATAAATTAGGGTTTGGGGTGTTTGTATGCCAAAGCTGTTATTTTATTTCACTTCTAAGAGTGTTGGGTGTGTTAGGTTGTGATTAGAAGTAATTAGAGGTAGTTCAGGCAGATTTTCAGAAAAATTTTTCATTTTCTGCGTATTTTCGCTAGGCGAAAGTATGATCGCCTAGGCGAAAGTTCATCTGGAAAACCCAGAAATGATGAACATTTTTCGCCTAGCGATTATATGGGTCGCTAAGCGATTTTACCCAGAAAATTTTAAAATTTTCTAAATTTTGATCTGAGTTTTTCAAATTGATTTTATACTAACCTCTATCAATATATGTGTTCTGTGTGTTTTTCCTGATTGTTTTGCAGCATGGCACCTAAATCCAAATCTACCGGAAGCAAAAGGAAGGCGGGAGAAGGATCTTCTCGTGCATCCGCTCCATTTGATGCTAGTCGCTTCCGGAGCGCACACCACGCTGCTAGGTACCAGGAGCTGCTTCAGAGGAAGTTCTTGCATGAGAAAGAGTTCATCATCAGTCCTCAAGGCAAATACACGGGCATTTTGGGGATTTTTGAGAGTAGGAAGTGGGAGACTTTGGTAAGTCCTCCGACAAATATCAACGCTGATATTGTGAGGGAGTTCTATGCGAATGCAATCCCTGACAACCCTGAAGACCCTTTCGAATTCCAGACTTTTGTCAGAGGCCATGTCGTGAAGTTTCACCGACCCGCCATCAATGCCTACCTTGGAAACCCAATTCCCCCCATGGAATCTGAGCGTTTGTGTGAGTTCCATGCTCAGCAAGCTCGTGGCCACTGGGACCACGAAGAGATTAAGAAGGCCATTTTCAAGGAGGGAAAAGATTATGATCTGAATGCATCTGGGAGGCCTTTTAGGGCATTGAAGCAGGACATGACAATGCCAGCTCAGGTGATCCTCAACCTTATCCTACACAACATCCGACCCAAAAGCCATATGTCCTCCACCACATTGGATGTTACCCCCCTCATTTACTGTATCCTAGCTGGGAAGAAAGTGGACGTTGCCAGGATCATTGCAAAGGAACTTAAGACAGTTGCAATGAGTGGCATTACCACTGCTAAGTGTCCACTTGCCTTCCCCGGACTGATTATGGGCCTATGCCAGCAAGCACGCATCGTCCTCCCACCACAAATTCATGAAAAGATAGTAAACCCGGTGGATGATGCTTATATTGCCCGACACAATGAGGGGAGGCCAGTCAGAAGAACCCACCACCAAACCCAAGATCAGCCTGAACCATCACAAGCACAGGAGCAGCCACCTACACAGCCACAGCAGCCTCAGATTCACCAGTGGGACCCTAGGTATCAGAGTTATACTTGGGACGCTATGGAGGCACATTACAGAGGTCAGCTGGGTATCCAGGAGTCGCTCTACCGTATGCAGCAGCATTGGGGTGCTCCAGCAGACTCTGCTCAGCAGGTGATGACCCCGGATCAGTATCGCTCTTATGTGAACTACCCTGGGGACAGGCCATTTTATTATGGAGGGGGCAGTGGAGCTGCAGTTGCTGATGATGATGATGATGCAGTTGCTGGTGCTGATGATGATGTTGTAGCAGCTGAGGGTTCAGATGAGGAGACTGCGAGTGATGAGGAGATGGAGGATTGAGCTGGAGCAAGACAAGGACTTGAAAGCACGCGCATACAGTGAAAAATTCCATTTAAAGCTTTCAGTCCTTTATTTTTTTTGGATTGTCGGAACTATACCATGGCTTGTATTACTGAATTCCCGTACTCTGTTTCTGTATTTTGTTTTGTATTTTGCTTCTGTACTTTTAATTCCGTACTTCAATTCTGTACTTTGAATATTATGTACTTTTGGTACAATTTGCTTTAGTTTTGTTTCATGTTAATCTTGTGTGTTATAGTTATTTATTTTAGTATCATGTTTTAGTTAGTATAGTTAATTTTCAATTGTGTGAACCTTGTTCAAATACTCAATGCTTAATGCTTGAACTAAGCCAAAGCTGTGAGCAAAAGATCAGGTGAGTGATAATGATAAAGTTAGTGATAAAGCGCGCAGTTAAGGTACTCGTTTCTTGTTTTTCTAGGTATATACTTGATTGTGAAATGAGTCCTTTGCACACAATGTTTATGTTACTCAGTTTTAAGTAAGCACATATTTACGTTTGAACCAATTTAGAACTAAGCCAAAAATGTGAGGAATCCTCAACCAATGTATATATGCAGGAGACCAATATCATGTTTTAACTCAGTTATTTTATGTTAAATCTGTTGTTGTTTTAAATTGTGTAAAAGCATTGAAATGATCAAGGCAATTTTTTTTGAAATTGAGTGAAACACTTGACCAAATGAACCTACCCTGTGAGATGTGTGAGTATCTGTTAACCCATCTGAGCCTAATGGAATCAGAATTGTTAACTGTGGACTGTCAATTTAATAAGCTCATCTGCTTATTTAAATTGCCGGAGTTTGTAAAAAAATTCAGTTCATAGTTAACTCTTTGTTAAATTCTGATAGTTGTTTTCTTTTGAACCCTTATCCGTCGTTTTTATTGACCTTTGCCATAATAACAAAGGAACATTCGATTAGGGTATCATTGAAATAAGTTGGGGAGAAAGGAAGGTTTTATTTAAGTCAATGTATGGGTGAATGTAATATTTGATCTTGACAATCAAGAAAAGAAAAAAAAAAAAGAAAGAAAAGCAAACCAAGAAAAAGAAAAGAGAAAAATGAAAAGGTTTGCAAGAAAAAAAGAAAAGTTGTCAAGAATGAATCAAGAATAGAAAAGAAAGAAATTCACCAAGTGTTGTATTGGAGAAAGAAGGAAGTTGTAATTAGATCGAATGTTTCCTTTTGCTTGGCCATTTGAATTCAAATATCCCACATATGACAATTCTTTTGTAACCTAGCCCAATTACAACCCTGAAAGACCTTTTGATCGATGCCTTTTATGCTTTTGGAAAGGATAATTAGATGGACACATAATTTGATTGTATGTTATCATGTTTATTGGATGAGTGTTCATAACCCTTACAAATGTTCAACATGTTCATCTACTTTTATATAGAAGTGTGTTAGGTTGGTTCAAAGTTAAATATTTTGTTTGCCAAGAATTGTGAGATATAAACTTTGTGCTTAGGACTATGTCACAATCATGGTATGTATTTAGTGGAATGAGAAACTTTACTATTGCTCGCGCTATCATAGTTGAATCATTCACCTGAAAATCTTTTCTTCCATTTTTGAAAATTTGCCTCATGCTTAACTTTGTCTAAAGCCTTGTTTTTCCAATTATTTTGAATCTTTTGTTTGAGGACAAACAAAGAACTAAGTTGGGGAGTATTTGATAAGTGGCAAATTATGAATAAATCCATGTCTTTTATAATGCCTTTTAATTACTTGTTGTGCAAGTTATCTTAGGAAAAGCATGGAATTTATGAATAAATGCCAATTATTCTTTGTATATCTCATTCTTCCCCATTTGTGTAGGAAAAAGCAAGCCAGGACCTGAAAACATCAAAGATTATTGAATGAAGCATGAAGAGAATTATCGCCTAGCGATACCTTGGCGAATGCTGAGCGAAACCAGGCAGAGATATTTCGCCTAGCGATCCTACAGCGAAAGCTTGGCGATTCAAGACAGGGATTTTCTGGAACAGGGGAAGCTGTTTTCGCCCAGCGATATTTTGGATCGCTCAGCGACATCATCAAGGCGGTCTAACTGTAGAAGATGACGTGGCAGATCTCTATTGGCTGTTTTGAATTGTTCGCTGAGCGATGATACGTATCGCTGAGCGAAATTGTAAATATCAGTTTAGTATTTAAGCTATTTACAGTTTTTAGGTTAAAAACTTACTATTGTATTGATTACAGTTTTACACGAAATTTAAGAGCTTATTCCTAAGAAAGAGAGATTAGGCATAGAAGGAGGAAAACTTCAAAATAGCAAGTAACTTTGGATTGAAGAAGACATTTTAGAAGCTTTGAGACATCAAGCTCTACTAAATCTTCATCTTCCTTTCTTATTTTGCAAGTGTTGTCATGATAATGATCAACCAATCTCCTTTGTTGGGATTGATAGGTAATCAATCACTCATGTTGTAAACTTTTGATTATTCAATATATGATTCTAGCAATTTTTATATACCATTGAATTTCTTCTTGCTTTTCAATCTTATGTTTGATTTAAATGTTGTTGAAAAAGACTTTTGAATCTAGGTTTAGAATGATTTTCTATCAAGATAAGAAATTCTAGAAATGGGATTTGGTTTTGATAATTACATTATAGTATTGGATCGTAAAGCTTTTGAATCGTTTAATAGATTGAGAAATCATCGATTAAACGATACAATCGATCTCACGACGTCATTTGGGAAATCAATGATGTTGTTGAGCAATACGTAATAATGTCATATATAAGAAAATGCTAGAATTCGTATTTGTAATCAATCGGATATAAACGATGTTTGATTGATGAAAGTTAATCCTAACACCTTCTATGTCCTATGACTCTACCATTTATTTATTATGTTTTAAAATGATGAGTAGTGTAGTAAAACAAATGGTTAAACCCTAATTTAAAACGATAATCGAAGTTGAACGGCTTATGATATCACATTAATCCCTGTGGAACGATATAAAAACTAATACTTACTTTTGTTCATTCAACACACACCTACGTCTGGAGGCTACCAAGCCAGGAAGGAAATCCACTATAATAGTATCAATTCGAAGTCCTATGACAACAGCCCCTGTTTCACAGCCTTCTCACTTAATCACTACCGGTGGTATTTCTACCTAGGAACTCCTAGATATAATACCCCTCTTACTTCCCTCAGTCAATCACTGCCCCAGTGATTATCAGACTCTAATCAAACAAAGATGAAGACGCTCTTCAAAACATAATCAGTCACTCTTGCTTAAAAGCTTCAAGTGATTACAACTCAATAAACTAAACCAACTCTAAACAATTGAGTGGTGTACAGAGAAACAGAGCATATAGCTCACAACTAACAGACTTAAAACCTAAGACTCTTTCAATTATAGCTTTGGTTGAGATGATTTTCTTCAATGACAGCGTCCTCTATTTATAGCTTCAGCAGCATCATAATTCTTGAACCAAATCCTTCAAAGGTATATTTCCAAAATACTTTAGAAACATATACAAGCAATTTATTTTCCAGAAATATATTTTCCAAAGATTTCTTTGAAAATATATTCACAAATAATTGAATCCAATCTTCAGAAAATATCTTGCGAAATTCTTCTTCCTTCTAGAAACGCAGCTTGGAGAATTCTTCAATTAAATCTTCAAAAGATAATGTGAGAAAATAAACAGCTCCAAGGCACAAAATCAGAACGCAGAAACCAGCTTCTGAAGGTACTTCTGAAGTTCTGCGTCTGAACATTTCAGCTTCTGAAGGTTGCTTCTGAAGATTCAGCGTCTGAAGTACTGTTCAGCGTCTGAACATCCAGCTTCTAAAGTACTGTTCAGCGTCTGAAGTACCAACTTCTGAAGTACTGTTCAGCTTCTGAAGTTCTGCTTCCAGCTTCTGAAGACGCACAGCTTCTTGTATATTTGATTTTAGCAAACATGAAGCCAACAACCAAATATCCAACAAAACAAGTGCTTATCCAACAAGAAGAAACCACAACTCAAGGTTTAACCGCTTGAAAGAAGAAGCATCAAATCAACGCTTAACCACCAAGCAGAAACTATACTCAAAGTTTAACCACTTGATAGAAGCACAACAATAAGCCAGTTAAGGCAACATGCTTAACCACCTAACAAGGGCAGAAGCAATCATCAACAAAAAAAATCAATGCTTAACCATCAAGCAAAAGCCACAACTCAAGGCTTAATCACTTGGAGGAAGCAACCATGCTTAACCATCTATGACAGAAGCATCATGCTTAACCATCATAGAAAGAAGCTATCATCAACAAAGCCAATTAAGGCACAACGCTTAACCACCAAGCAGAAACTATGTGTCAAGTTTAACCACTTGGCAGAAGCACAACAACGCTTAACCATCCATGACAGAAGCACAACAACGCTTAACAATCATGGACAGAAGCACAACACAAGAATCAAAGCCATCATAGGCTAAAAAGAAAGATGAAGAAGAAAACTATGGACAGAAACTATTGCCACAACATGACAGAAAAACTCAATGCGGTTCAAACAGAATGGAACCTCCAACACATGTAGGCAACATGTAAGACACAAAGAAAAATAATCTTGCTGCAAAAACACAAATCATGGGTACAACTCTGCAGTCTGCAGACACCAAACAGAACTGCAATTAAAGTCGCAAATGCTTTAAAGGACCAATGTGCAATAAGCTAGAGCACCAAGAATCACAACCCATCAAAATATCGAGTAAGGAATGAGTGAATGAGCCAACAACAAGTACCAACTTCCCAATTGTAACCAAATAGTCTTCAATAACCAAATCAGAAGACAAACCAACAAATAGTCTTCAATTGTCACATTAGTAGAAAAAACCAGAAGCAAACAATAACCGAATCAGACATCAAACAACTCACAAACTAAGAAGCCACCAAGTTATGAAATGGCTCAAAAATCACAACTGTATATAGCATCAACCATGTTATTGTTCCAAAATTGAACTTGTAGGGAGAGAACCTTCAACGTTCTATAGTACATGTAGCAAGGCTTCAATAAGCGAATCAACAACATCACACCAAACACTTCAGCTCACAGCAGACCAAAGCAATCTTCATAAAAAAAAGTATGCATAATAGTGCAACACAAACTTTATCAATAACTCCCTGCTTGAAGAGAAATTACATTTGCAATCAGAAGTCCCAGCTGAAAAGAGATCTTCAAACCACAATTTGACATGGTGAATCATATGCAGAACATTGATCTTGAGTGGAACTTCAACATATTTAATCCTCAAATCCTATAGAGTTGTTATCCAAATTGCTAAAAGAAACTTTAATGTGTTCCACACAAGCAAATCAGAAAGCAAAAAAAAAATCTTCAGCAATGTACACTAACAGATGAAATAAGCTCCTTGCATATATCAGTTGACAAAGGCAACTGCACAATGGATTATCACACATGAATTCTTCTTTGATGGTAGAACCAAATCAACAAGGATTGATGGTAAGAATCAATCAGCCAAATATGTAACCAAGATTACAACTCCAAACACTTGCATATACAAAGCGCATCCAATGCACAAAATCAGAACTAAGAGAAACACACTTCTGCAAAGAATAAAGGAATTGAATTCCAATCAAGAACTCAGATAATAAGGGGAGAAATCAAAACCTAATCCAGAAATTGAAGGACAAAGGATCGATTGGAGAAGAAAGGAACGAAAACGAAACCCGATTGATAACAAAGAAAGTTAAATCGAATTTGAAAACGAATCAAAATTAGGGTTGAAAAACAAAATGGAAACCCTATAAACTGGGGAAATTGACACAAACAGAATTGTGATATTCACAAATCAAGATCAAAACATGAATTAGAATCAGAAATCGTGCACACAAGCAAGTAGAATTAGATTGAAATCAGAAGAAAGACGATAGGGTCGAAGTAACTGAAAAACGAAACTGAATTGCGAATCTCACATGAAATTAGACGAACATTGAACAAAAAAGAAAACGCGAAACCTAGAATTTAGGGGAAAATGATCGGAACGAGATCTAACCGAATTAAGAGCAAAATCGCTAATGAGAAAACACAAAAAGAAAAAAAAAACGAATCAAAGAAATTGGATGAAGTTGAGATAAGGTATACAAATCCGATCCAGAATGACGAAGAAGAAAACAGAGAAAATTGAATGGATTTTCTCGAGAAAGTGAAGAGAAAAAAAAACTAGAATGGGAAAGAAAAGGAAAATAGAGAAAAATTTGATTTTCTCAAGAAAATGCAGCGGAAAATATCTTTCAAGGTGGATACCAGATTAGCTCTGATACCAAGTTAGAAAACATGGCATCCATGGAAGGAATGAGAGAAAATCTATGAAACTTTGTATTGATAGTAAAGAGTGATATTACAAATGAGAAAGGTACACTAATGGGGTGGTTACAAGTTATTTATACTTCTATCTCCTAGGACTAATATGCCACTAATCTATCTCTAATAAACTATTCCCTTTAAAAGGTTAGAGGATAACATTGAATATGTAAGCGGAGTATGAAAGTAAGTATTAACTCATATCACATGTTAGAAGGAGACCTTTGTCTTTAACTCGTTTTAAGTCTATCTTGCCTCTAACGTTGTAACAGACATTTCATTTGGCAAGAACATTGCACAATTTGTCAACAAAGCATCTTCAAGAGTAAGATCTCTTTCAACGTAACCTTTGGTTTGGGCAATATATTCCCACCATTTAGCATTAAAAGCAATGATGACATGCCTGGTCTATCTTCTGTTGTTTGTTGCACACTGAATAAATAAACCCACTTGTATGCATCGCATGACTTCAGTTCAGAAGGAGAGCATATTTCCCACAAAAAATCATTCAACACTTCTAGTTGTCTCCCTTCTGTCCCCAGTTTCCATACCCTAGGTTCCAGCTAACCTGTTTACTATGAAGAATACAGTTGCATTAAAAAAAATAGCAGCAGGAGCAATATTGTACAATACATATAAAACCTTGGTATGATTTATTTTCTGAGAGTGGGGATGGCGATTGAAGTAAAGGAAGGTTCAACGTTTTGTAACGAAGCAAGGTATCGACTAGACTAGACTAGACTAGAAGAGTAAAGTGGGAATACGTCTGAATGACGCGTGTTCGAGCAGGTTCTTGTAAAATAAAATAAAATGCAAGGCCAATGAGGCTTTAGCATTAGGTTCCAAATTTACTGAAATTTTCCTTTTCACACCCTCTGCTTTAACCATTTTACTCATGAAATGAATGTCCAAGCTTTGATGGAACTTTCCCTATGATGGCCTTGTGGACCATCCACTACAGTGGTCATCCTTCCTTTGGAGGCTCTTTCATCACCAGCTCCACATGAAGGCGGGGATGTAGATTTCCCACAATGCACACCTTTGAGTGTGTTTAGGCATTATTTATTCCGCTTTTTAGTTTATTTGTGGCTATCGTTGGTTTAATATTGACTCATTTATTTCATTTGAATTAAGTTTTTTACAATAATATTATGTGTTAACACTAGGCTAATACGTTTTAGATAATACTATGTATTATATTATGTTTTACGTTGTCATATTATATTTATAAAGGTGAACACAAATTCAAGAATCGGTTAAAACCTGCGTATATTTGGTTTCGATTATATAAACCAAACCAGTATTTTAGGATTTAAATTATTATAATCTAAAACATGTCAATATATTGATCTGAGTGAACCATGTTCTCAATTGAGTTAGACGCTTCTTTGGTGATATTTGTTATTGCTATTCAAAAATGTTGATTCATATATGAAGAAATCAGGACGTACATGGATGAACCCGAAAAAGAAATTAGTTTAGCTCACATAAGATCTTATTTATATTCAATTATGTTGGTTCGTGAGTAAATGAGTAGTAAACCACTAAAACTAACACCATTCCACGACCCTATTCCGAATTTTCTTTCTGACCCTTAAAATTTAAAAAGTTGGGATATCTCATACGGTAAATTCTTAGATTAACACTCACCTTTAGCTGCATCATCATTTTTTTTTTCCAAGATGATAAAAATATTTCGTGACCAATTACAAAATATCCATCCAAGTTTCATTCCATTTAACAATAACGTGTGGCATGGGTAATCAAAATTCTGCCACAAATTATGTTCCTCGTTTGACTCATTTCCATTTTGTACCACAAGATTACCCGGATCCAACGCGCGTACAACTGGGTTGTTCACTTGTTTAGAATTTGGAGTTGTCTTGACTGCAAGGAGGTGGAAAAAGAAGATAAAAATATTGAAATGGGCCTTTTTTTTTTGGCAAACTTCAACAATGAGTCCAAAAATAATTTCTATCAGCATTCGCCATCGTCATGAGCTTCACAATTTGTTTCAACCTCCACATGAGAACCTTTGATCTTTCACGAAAATGAGAGGTCATTTGACCGCTAAGCCCTCTGCCACCACCGCATCCGAAAGAGTGTTTGTATTACAAGCATCCGTATCAGAAGAGTGCATCTATATTACAGGCCACAGCTTAAACCCCACTTCCCATCGCTGCTTTGTTGTTGATCTTCACTGAACCATCTAACAGAGATTCTTCTTTACATATATAATTGATTGATTGATTGATTTGATAACAATGATTTTGAGCAACTAGTTTTGAAAGTCTATGTTAAAGCATGCGAACATCACCTATTGTATTGACCTATGCTGTCGATCCAATTAGCAGCCGGATGATCCAAATATTCAAGGTATACGTATAACATTATTGCTTACACTTTATGTCCAGACAATTGAAATAGGACTAGATACAAGAAATTAACACAACTGAAGTTACTTAAGGCATCTGCCTCAATAATAAACAGGCACAAAATTTTAAGAAATTGTCCAAAAAAATATGATTTCTTAATGCCCAAAATGAATGGGTATAATTGAAACACAATCTGATGAGTGCATAAAAAATAATGGCAACATTTCTCCACCAATTGTGGAACACATTCAAAAGAAATTGAGCACAATGACGCTTCCGATTTGCATCACATAGTTGTATGTATAATCAATAATAAATTAAAATAGGGATCCCTCCAAAATAATACTCTGAATGTATAGGCCGCCATATTGCTACTCAAGAAACAATTTAATATACAATTAGGCAAAGCTTCACCAATAGGCAGAGAGATGATCTGCTGCTGAAGAACCTTTTATTCTTCATTATTTTGATTGGTTTGTAACATGGGAAGAAAACGCTCAAAGGATATAACCATCATTTATGGCAAAGTAGCTTTCACTTCTTTCCTATCAGCACCACATGCCTGCAATTCAAAATATCACAAACCATAAGAGTTTAATAAAAACACCAACTACCAAACTACATTATTATTGTTCATGTCCTTTTGTTTAGTAAAGCTTTCACTACATAAAAACTAAATCCAACAAAATATTATTCATTCTTCTACAAATTAAAAGTCTTTCCTGTATATCAAATAACTAGAGTAATATTCTTCACAAATTTAAGCAAAGGATTGTTGAATCTGTCACATATCATCTGTCACGCATTTGCTTGCTTATATTCAAATTTATTAAACATCGGGTATTTTCAATGAGATACACAAGAATAATAAGTAGGGATGAAATAATTTGTGTACCTCGACCCCTAAGCCTTTAACATATACATTGGAAAATAGATCAGATGGGTCTGGCATTTGACTTTCCTGGAAATAAGAAAATAAAACAGAACATAGATTGTAAAGCATATAAAAATATGTGGGATACCAAAGTTAGTATGAGAAGAATAAAAATAAAAAGAATTAAACAACTAATATATGGTTATACCTTTGCTTTGGCAATGGCTTCGTCAACTTGTTTTCTGGCTTCCTTTTCAATATCCTAAAAGAAGAAATTGCACAATACTTTTAGCAATTAAACTCTAATGGTTAATAGAAGAAAATGAAAAATGATATCTGAGGGCTTGCCTCCTACCCAGTCCAATCCAAAGCACCTAAATACTTGCTCAAACGCTAAAAGTCTTCCCCTTTTTCACACTACTTTTCAGTATTTACTTTAAAATATTTCACACTTGACAGCTTCATCACACCTTATTTCCCCATGGGCAGTCTGTTATGTTGTGCCTATCAATGTAAGGAGTCCTTTCAACAAATAAGGATTAGTACTTAGTCTTTTGTATTAAGCTTATTATCGAGTTATTATCAATGTCTAAAACTCTTATTATTGCTCTCCTTTGTTCTAAAATCCATAACAGGTTTTCTCTGCTGATAACTAACTAGAGTATTTAATGATGAACTTCCTCTCCGCTACTCCCCCCCTAATAATTGAAAACTCACATGTCAAGCCCCTCTCTTTCTCTCTCTGCCACCACCTCAATAAGGTCCCTGGTATTCACTCCCTGCACCTTATTTTTCTTAGTGTAGACCCACTTAAACTAAATAATAATGAAACTGTTTCTATTTGTAAACTTCAAAGTGAAAAGCCAGAAAAACTCGATGACCAGTATAAAGACGATCATAGAAGTATTTTATACAAAATAAAGACAGATATATCACATTTTACAATAGTTAAGCATGATTTCAAAATTCACCCAATCACCTTTAATTCCTTTTCAGTAGAAATGTCGTGAGCCAATACCAGCTTTCTTACTCTCTCAATTGGATCACGCTCCTGTAATCATAATAGTCAATAAAAAAGAGAACAGTTAATTCCTCAATTTAATTAAACAACAAGGACATTGTATACTGGTGATAGTGATATACCTGTCTAACACCGCTAATCTCATCACGTGTGCGGTATGTGCTGCCCGGATCAGACATGGAGTGGCCATGGTATCTGTAAGTGTCCATTTCAAGAATCTGGACATTATAGTCATGAGAGAGAATGAGAGACCAATCATAATCTAGCAAATATTAACAGAGTTTTAAAATTTAGCCATTTCTATAACACAGTTAAATGTTATGAAAAATATTGTGTTATTATAGAATGAGGATGCACATATTTATATACAAGAGACAATCTCCCAAAGTAAGGAAACTAGAAATCAACTAAACTATCTATGCAAACTATAAATCAAATGATAAAGGAGAGAATAACCAATTATAAGCCACAAATACCAACAACCTAGCCATACTCCACTAGGTGGAATTGGTCACATGAATGAGCCAATGACCTAACCCTTATAATTTATATATATAGGGAGCACGTTAAGTGAGAGCACTAATTATTGTGAGAGAAGGGAGGGGTAAATAATAGCCCTTGGATTTAAATCAACTATTATTGAATCTAACTTCAAAACTGCACCCTAACTTTTTTTGTCAACACATGTGTGTGCCTTTGTCCTTTTCCCCTGCATCTTCACTCTAAGTGTTAATATGCAAAAAAAATCTATAGGAAATGAAATGCAATCAAAGCTTGAGACAAACCAGAAATTGATTGAATTGGTTTTTTTTTTTTTTTGAAAACAGAAATTTATTGAATTGATTATTTATAATAAAAAAATAAAAAACAGAAATTGATTCTCTGCGCCTAATACAAATTGATTCACAATCCTGTAAAACATCCTTCAACTGACTACGACAGTCGACAGCCTTTCAATTAAAATTGATATAAAACTCTTCAAATACTGTGAAAATTCTTTCAATGGAGAAGTGTCCTATAATTCAAGACTTGACCATGAGATGAGTAAAAACACACCATTGAATTAAAGATCAGCAAGAAGATCTTTTAGTTGCTCGATGATTGCCCATGTTGGAACCAACCACGATCCTAAAAACCCAATTTATTAATTTAGGGTTCTATGCATTCTTCGCAATTGTTTGCATTAGTATTGTTAAAAAAAATATTAAAAAAAAAAAAAAAAAACCGATGAAGTAAGGTGCAGTTTTGAAAGTTAAACTCAATTAGAATCGTTGAATTAAATCCAAGGGCTACTGTTTACTCCTCTCATCTCTCACAATAATTATTGCTCTCACTTGATATGCTCCATATATATATATATATATATATATATATATATATATATATATATATTGTTGAAATTTGGGGCCTAACTCATCCTTACAAAACCGGCTTGTAAGGTGAGGAGTGCCTCCTCTTTATAAACTCTGATCAAGCTTCCTATCTAATCGATGTGGGACTAAATCCACCCCCTCAAAGACAAGCCAACATAAGGCAACTAGGGGCAGATCGCAATTAAGGTGGGATTACCAACACACCCCCTCATGCTCGGGGCGGGATTTCCAACACACCCCCTCACGCTCAAGCCTAATGGGCATGAAGCGTGGCAATGCGGAATCCCGACAACGGTAGATCTTGGATAGGCTCTGATACCATGTTGAAATTTGGGGCCTAACTCATCCTTACAAAACCGGCTTGTAAGGTGAGGAGTGCCTCCTCTTTATAAACTCTGATCAAGCTTCCTATCTAATCGATGTGGGACTAAATCCACCCCCTCAAAGACAAGCCAACATAAGGCAACTAGGGGCAGATCGCAATTAAGGTGGGATTACCAACACACCCCCTCATGCTCGGGGCGGGATTTCCAACATATATATATATATATATATATATATATATATATACATATATATATATATATATATATATATATATATATATATATATACACTACAGGTTAAACGGGAATAAAAGTCAGTTCCTATCTGACTCTGTCTAAAAAAATATCATTGACATGGTAGGTATCGTCTATCTGTATCAGACAGAATGACGACAAGCAATGTATGCTCAAACAAAGCACCTTCTTGAAGAGTGCAAACTACTAATACTAAATCATATGATTGGAGACAATGCAATATATCACAACACATGTCAAATCCCGATGGGCCATGTCGAGGACCAACTCTCTTAAAGGCTTAAATTGTGGCATGCAAAGTAGTAAAAAATGAGAATCTACCTAGGATTGGAAAGGGGGTGTAAGACACACAAACTGTGTGCTGGTAACACTGATTGTAAGATCCTACTTCAGAAACAAAAATGTATTAAGGATGTATATACATATAACAAACATAAATAAGAACAAACGGCATCAGCAACTCCAGAGATGCTACCAGCACTAGAACGAAAACCCCAATCGAAACAGCAAACAGAGAAGCAGGCAGGTGTAGATTAAAAGCCAAACCAGAGCACCCAGAGAAGATTGAAGCACCTTCTTCGCCATCAAAGACCACCCAAACAAGCACCCACAACAGAGCCACACAGCCTTGAACAATTAAGTCATTGGGCCATAAGAACCAGCATATCACACTGGGGTGATGGAGAAACAAGAGCAAGAACAGAGCAGTAGCAAGAATGGTTGTCCAGCCAGGGTAAGGACAAGAGATGAGCGGTAGTGAGAAAACACCGGTACAAAAGTATGTTTGGAAGATCGGACCAAAAGACATAAAAGTATGCTCAAGAGTGAAATAAGGGATCCAAAACCAATTAGATCCTCAGGCTTTTGAAAAAAAAAGTTGTTTTTTCATCAGGTACAGCGAGACCACCACACTGAATAAGATTAGTAATCCCACAAGATCTAATCATATTGTGTATTGAGATTGTGGTGGTGACACCAAAACTCATAGGATCTTGCAATTTGTTAAACTATTTATTATTAAATAAATGTTATATTTTATAATAGCAGTTATGATAGTTATTGTGTAAGTTATTATGTAATAAGTAGTTAGGCAAAATTACACCTTTAGTCCTACAACTTAATTTTAGGTAACTGTTTGATCCTTTATCTTTTTTTCATTTCAATTTTGTCCTTTTGGTCCATTTACATATGAATTTTCAAGCTTCAAATTCATGGTTTTATTTTTTAATGGCCTTTCAATCTTCAAATCTATGGTCTTCTTCTATGCATAAGAATATTAAATTTGAAGCTTGAAAATCCATATGAAAATGGACCAAAAGGACAAAATTGAAATGAAAAAAAGATAAAGAACCAAACTATTACCTGAAATTAAGCTATGGGACTAAAATTGTAATTTTGCCAAGTAGTTATTAAGTTAGTTATGTATTGTGTGTGAATAAAAGGGAAACTCCAGTCTATTGTGGGTTATCCTGGAAATTATAGTGGTTATTTGGGAGGGAGACCAAGCTCTCAAATTCTTGGAAGGGAGAGACCCAAGGCTCTCGAATTTCTTGGGAGCCCATTGTAATTATACTATTAGTTTGGATTTTGGTACCAGTTTCTATCTCAATCCTACAATCTAAATGGCGATTTTAGTAAACACAGCAACATAAGGACTTACGATTGGTTTTATATTATAAAGACACTCCCTCATAGAAGAGAAATTAAGGCTTCAATATTCACAATGTGCTTGCCTTGTTCCCAATTTACACTTCATATCTAGAAGAATTGGGGTTGCAAGGATCAAACTCCTAACAAGTTGGTCAAGGAGACTCTAATACCAGTTCAAGGACTGCCTTGTTATACGCTTAAGATGTTCATGTCCGGTGAAGATGCACGTGATTTATTTTAAGTTACCAACGCTTTTCTATCTGTCATTGAGTTTCTTGCATTCATCTCCTGCTTCTTAGCTTAGGACAGGTCCTATGGATCACGCAAGTTATATACAATCAGCTACCTAGGACAAGACCAGATTGAATGAGCAGTTCCCACATCATCACTCGGTCAATTGGAAGAGTCATACATGCTTGTATCCAGAAAACCCAAAGTATTCTCATCTTATATGCAATTGTTTAATCCTTAGTTCAAAGAACTACACTCACCATTGAGTGACCTTCCCATGTTAAATCAAACACTCAGCATCCCTCCCCAACACCGCAAGAATTAACACAAACAACAATTAATTCTTCAAGTACAACACAAAAAAGACACAAATCAAAATCAGTCTGCAACAGAATCAGCCCAGGTTATGGTGAAAGACGAGATAGATACTACAGAAGATTAAATAATCTACATGGCCCACAGGAGAAAACTACATAACCTGTGTAGAATCCCCAACATTTATAAAGTGTATCATGTTAATATCTACAAAACTAAATGGACCTATATCTAGTTTGATGGCTAAGAAAATTTTCTTGATTGATTTCCACCATAACAAATGATTTAGATCAAATATCTGATGATGAATATCTAGAGCCTTCTTTTAGCCCTAAAACTAATATAATGACCAATGAAATAATCATGGATGATAACTCCTAATCTAAATCGCTCTGTCAAGCATTAGTAGATGAACAATCAATCCGGAACATCGTTTAACAATAGCTTTAGAAATAAGTATTCGTACAAATAAATGCAAGTAACTTTACTCACCAGGGGACCATTCTTCAAAGCATGTTCCTTTGCAAATTTGCAAGCTTGCTTTACAGCAAGAACATCCATACCATCTACCTGTACAAAGTAAATATATATTTATTCATAAAATTTCAAAAGGGTTGTTCAAGAAAATACTATATATATATATATATATATATATATATATATATATATGTTTAGCACGTGTATATGTGGAGAGCCAGACATGCTTACGCATACACAACAGGCCACAATCATACCCATAAAATATCTCTGCTCAAACAAAGATAGTAAAGACCTATACATCCAACTAAATCACACGTGTATATAGTATGCACAATTCTACGTATTTAGGTAAGAAAAATGGAACACTTCACAAGAAAGGAGTCAAACCACTACAATCCAAAAAGAACCAACACAAGAACAAGAAAATCACAACGCAATTTAGGGGTGTTCGCGATTCGGTTTTTAGGCTAAAAGTCATCCAAACCGCAAGATAAAAAAGCATGCGGTTTGGTTTGGTTCGGTTGACTTTTAAAATGAAAACCGAACCAAACCAAACCAATGTGATTTGTGTTGGTTCAGTTGTTGTGGTTTTTTGCGAGACAATACAATTTTTTGTTTCCAACATTAAAATCAAGTTAAAAGTTAAAACAACTTATTTTCAACAATGTTTCAAATTTGATCTAAAATTACAATTTTATTTTCATCCAACAATGTTCTCATCAACATGGACTAAATTAAAAACATGGACTAAAAAGCAATTCTCTTCGGGAAGAAATGCAAAAGACTAAGATCTTATCATTCTCTACAAGTTCTCATTGAGTTTTTATGATTCAAGATATTTCTAACATAAACATATATGCAAAAGTGCAAGTAAAAGTAAATCAAAGAACATAAATACATTTTTAGAATCAAAAGCATAGAAGAAACTTAACAAGAGAAAAAACATGTCTTAGTAAAAAAAAGAGGAGAAAAAACATGTCATTCTATAAAATTTCTCATTGAATTTCTATGAGTACTAAGTTGGGTGACATAAGTTTAATTAGTGTTTCTCTTATGTTGCGGTTTGGTTCGGTTGCCAAAATAAAAAACGCAAACCGAACCAAACCATGTGGTTGAGTCAAAAAATGATTTGAATACATCCGAACCAAATTTATACATTTAGCACTTTTATTTACTCAATGTAGGACTCTTAATATAGGTATCGATTGTAATTAAGCCACATATCAATACTTTGAATTAGGAAAGAGCAATTGCATAGCATTCCAAATTCAACATAAAAATCAACCATTTCAAAAAGATACCAGTAATTCCTTCCAAGAAGATAACAAATAATTATGCAATAACATGACAAACCATTAAAAAAGTCATTCCAAAAGGTATGCAAGTACCAAAACCAAACCGATATCCAAAACTTGTTAATGATTAATCTTTCTAACCTTCAATCCAGGAGCATAATCCCCACGCTTGTAATACGCAGGACTTTTGGCAGATCTCCACTCAGCAGTCCCCATTCCATCTGTTACACAAATCAAAATCAAAATCAAAATCAAAATCCAAAAAAATTAAAAAACAAATAAAGTAATCAATAAAAAATCATGAAAACAGAATGACTCACAATGATTATTCTCACAAACCAAAATAGCAGGAAGATCCCAAAGAGCAGCAATATTAAGAGCTTCAAACAACTGACCCTGATTAGCAGCACCATCACCATACAAAGCAAAAGTAACATTGGGATCCTTACTATACTTCTGACCAAAAGCCAATCCAACCCCAAGAGGAATCTGAGCTCCAACAATCCCATGTCCACCATAAAACCCACCTTCCTTCCTATAAAAATGCATGGAACCACCTTTCCCCTTGGAACACCCATCTTTCCTTCCCATCAATTCAGAAAAAACCTCAACAAGGGTTCCACCTCTGCAGAGAAAAGTACAGTGATCACGATAAGCGGTGATTACGCAGTCTTTTCGATTAATGGCGGCTTCCATTCCAACAGCAACGGCCTCCTGACCGTCATAGAGATGGCAGAAACCACGGATGAGTTTGGCTTTGTAGAGTGAGTCAGCAGCGATTTCCATACGGCGCATGAGAACCATGTCGTTGAAGAAAGACATGAGTTCGGAGGCGGTGGTTTGGACGGTGGTGGAAGGTGGTTCGCAGTTGTGGGAAGTGAAGGGGATGGAGGTTTCGACGGTTAGGGTTTCGGTGGAACGGTGTCGTATGGAGGAGAGGAAGTAGGGTTTGAAGAGGTTGGATCCGAATTGGGTGGATGAGAATCGCGATAGAGCCATTTGGATTGGATCTGTTACTTGAAAATGAGTTTGATGAATGAATTAGGAGAAGGAGAAGTAGAGTTGTGATTGTGAATTAAATGATTAGATTTTAAGTAATTTTTAGAGGTTAGGTGAAGAAGAGGGGTCAAATTAGGGGAGCTATGTTATGATTGTTCTTCTATGAATGGAAAGACTAAAGAGTGAGGACGCTATTGAATATAGTTGGTGCCGCATTTCGAGGAATTCTGTTTTTTATTTTATTGTCAGATAAGATTATGGTCGTATTAGCATTTGAATCTCTACACATTTCTTTCTCGGGGGATTTCTTTGGGTTGAATGTATTTTTCGTCTATGTAAATATATCAAATTTTTGTTTTAATTCTTTTAAAAAAAAATTACTTATAGTTCTTTAAAAAATTTAAGAATGTTTCAAAAAAAATATTTTTTAACAAAATATCAATTTTTAAGTGTCAAAAATATAAAAAAATTTAATTTGTTAAAAAATATGAAAACTACACATGAATTGATTTAAAAATATAGATAAAAAATTGTGATTGAAATTTTTTAGACTAAAAGTGGAGGAAATTTTTTTGAAGGACTAAAATGAGAAGTTGACGTTTTTGTAAGGACCAAAAACATATTCACCTTAAGAGTGAATTTTTTGCCGCTAAACTAGTTTATCAAAAAAATTATTTATATAAATAGTTTTTTTACAACTTTTTTTGTTGGAACCTCAATCCATTTTACGGCCAAAAAAGTGTCAAGTTCATGGGTTATATTTGTATAATAGTTTCTTTTTTTTAAGAGGATGGTATAAATAGTTATTGACGATTTTATGGATGCATTTTGATTAAATATGAATACTTAGCCGTCTTTTCATGACATGAAAGGCCGATTCATGTTTGTGACTGTGATGCAGATGTGTTCCTTTCTTTTCTTTTTTTTAGTATTGTAAGTTAGGTCACCTTTGTAATAATTTGAGTTGCACCTGGTGACTTTGTGTTTGGTAATTTTATTGACTTTATTTTTATCTCTCTTCTAATCAATAATTCTCTCATATAAAAATAATTTATTTTAATTATTTATTTATTATTTTCTTTCTTTTAAAATACATTAAAGTCGCTAAAACTCTAAGTCACGTAAGTTTTTCCCGATAAGTTACACTTTTTTATCAAAACATGTTTCTTAAATATCCCTAAAATAATGTCATGGTCAATTTTGTTATGTGCAACGACTTTTTCTTCTTTTTTTTTTGTTAAATCATGTATGTACCAAAGCTATCCTGTTAAATTTGTTTGCACCACATTCTTTGTCGTTTGCTGATATAGTGTGGTTTTGGATCTATTTCAGATGTTTGGTTTGTCTAAGGTAGTTTCTGAAGCGAACTCCAAGGCTGCAAAAGAAGTTGAAAGTTCTTTGCCTCTTCAGACAATTTTAAAAGAGTAAATTTGTTGTTTTTTAACCACTACGTTTAACTGAGCCATGTGGTAATAATCCACGCTTATTTTTTGTCATACTTATGTTAGGATTTAAATAAATGGAGAGAAGCTGTTCTATTTTATAAAAACTTCATTCATGAGTTGCTTCTCCTTGTTTCTCCCTCTGTTGTCAAAGCGGAAAAGCGGTGCGGCGCAATCACCCCAAAAATTGACGCGGCACGGGATGCAGGCGCGTATCGGGCGCTATTCTGGTGAAACGGACACTAATATTTTAATATTAAAATACTATAGTGTTGAAAAAGAAATACCAAAACACCTTAAATATTACTCAAAATTCATAATGTATTCATAATTTGAAATAAAACAAGTCTTAAGCAAAAAAAACATAAGAACATACTTGCAAGAAATACTAATAAAATTCAAGGTAGCCAACCCTTTAAACCTCTAAAGCTTAAATTAACAAAAGTACTAAATATGAAATACTAAAAGTACTAAACATGAAATAAAAAGTTCAATAATCATGAAAATCTTCATCATCACTTCCACCATCACTCATGTGCTCTTCCTCATCCTCTTTCTCTTCAAAACAGAGAGGGAAATACAAAACACAAAATAGAGAGGGAATATAGATTTAGAATGTTGAATAAAAAAAAGGGAATAAAAAACAGAGAGGGAAAAATGGGAAAATAGAAAGTGGAATAAAAAAAAAACAGAGAGGGAAGAGATGTGAAAGGAAAAACAAATGATGAAGAGATGAAGAGATGAAGTTGTTGTTTGTAAGTATGATGAAGAGGTGAAAAAAAAGAGATGATGTTGTTGCTGTAGTGCTGTACGATGAAGAGAAGAGAAGAGAAGAGAAGTGTTGTGTGGCTGCTGTGTTGTGAGGTCTGATGCAGAAGTCACTTAGGGTTTTGAAAATTACAAAATTGCCCCTCCAAACACTTTTAAGTGAAGGGCAATAATGTATTTCACACGTGTTCACCCTCCAAACCTGAATAGTGCCCGCCTGACCCGGAAAGCGCCCGCGCCCGCTCCATGCAAAAAGCGCCGCTTCCGCCGCGAACCCCAAACGCTCCACCCTGGAGCGTCGCAACGCGGAAAGTTGTTTTTGGCTGCTCCGTGCCGCTATAGCGCCGATAGCGGCCGCAATTAACAACAGAGGTTTCTCCAAAGAAATGGAGTGCCCACTCACTATAATTTTAGGTGTATAAAGGTATATAGACACATTACTATAACTCCTGAGATACATTTTGTCTTTAATACACAACAAACTATATGTTAATGCAGCTTTGCGTTTTTCTTTGCATTTCTATTGGAAAACAGAGACATCTTTAGACACCACAAACAGTAATAACACAACTTTCCCTTTCATATCTACTTTTATTGAGAAATGGAGACGATCTCTACTTGTCTTTTCCAATACGGTTGATGTGTTTGTTTTTGTTGAATTCCATAGTTGACAGTCTTATCACTACATCCATATCACATTAATTGTCAATGTGGGCTATGGTGCGAAGTCTATAGTCCGTATGAAAGCTATCTCGCCTAATCGTTTTGCCCTTCTACTTGATGATACACTAGAGGACCACCTTTCCGAAAATAAGAATGATGTCGTGGTGGGCAATACCTTTAGCTTGTTGATGATCCAGACCCCTTCCTAGAAACCCAATATCTGCACCTCTGTTTACATAAAAGATTCTTATGAATTGTTTCCACAATTTCACAATCTGGGGTGTTGTTTTGACGACTTGATTAAAAACTCCATTGGTGAATGACTTGATGGGTTTCCAGGTTGTTGTGGTTTTACTACTTGCTTGAATCCTAAGCTACATACCATGGCTGATGACATTGGCCTGGCATGATGGGCACAAACTTAACATTTGTAAATCAGACTCAAATAGTCTCTTGATAATGACCAAGGACGATGTCTCAGATAGTCATCCTTATGCTCCAGTTATTGGTCACATCAGATCCTTTTTAACTCAAGCTTAGAATGAGTTTTCAACACTTTTTGTGTGTAAGAAATTCTTATAGCTTGTTAGTTTGTGTGGTGGGTCATCGGTGCCGAATGTATACAACACGTTTTACGCAGCAGATGTGGTGGGTCATCGGTGCAGTATGTATAGAACACACTTTATGTATGAAATTCTGGCCAGGCAATACTAAAGAGATTTCAGGTTCTGAACCAAAACAGGTTCTGAACAATGACTTAGCACAATTTAAAACAGATAAATAGCAGAAATAAAAAGGTGCAGGAAAGCTAAAGAACACACAAGGTTTGTTAACCCAGTTCGGAGTAAACACCTCCTACTCTGGGGGATACCAATCCAGGAAGGAATTCCACTATAGGAATTAATCCTTATGACTCAAGACACTGACTCCCAGTTCCCAGGCTAAGCAATTAATTTCCTCCTAGTCTTGAATTCTACCCAACACGTTGAGTATTAGAAACCTCTAACTTCCTATTCAAGTAACTACAACCCAGCCACTTGAACTACCCTTTGAACTTACCCAGTTCTGAAACACAACTACCCTGTTTTTCAGAAAACTTCAAAGACAAAACTTCATTCGTACCTAAAGGCTTAGAATGAATTACAACTTTATAAAACACTAAACCAACTCAAACAATGAGTGGTGCACAATAAAAACTCTAAGTTTTAAAACACAGACTCTATTCTCTGATTTTTAACTCTAAAAACGTGTGTCTTGAATAGCAGCAGCCCTCCTCTATTTATAGCCTTCAGTCTTGCAGCATAAATAACAAACTAATCTTCTGCACATGATTTGTTTGTGAAATAAGATTGGTCCAATAAGGAAACAAATAAAAACACTTTGTATCTTCAAAAGATTGTATCAGGAAAATACGTGTTTCCATAACAATAAACCAAATCTTCAATAAATCTTCTCCAAAACAATCCAGCATTCTAGAACAATATGCGTGGATAATTCCTTGTTAAATCTTGCAAAGATTCGCACAGAAATAACATGAAAATAACCAGCTTCTGATGAAGTCAACATAAGTCAACGCTGGACTTCAGAACCTGAAACTGCTACTGAAGTGCTACAGTGCTTCTGATGAGCATTCAGCTTCTGATGTAGTTTTGAGCTTCTGAACAGCTTTAAAATGAAATACTTCCAACTGAAGAAATGTTCTAGATATGGAGATGCTTCTATTCAATACTTTGGTTTTGCCAAAATATGCAGCCAACATCAAAATACTCAACAATCTCCCCCTTTGGCAAATTTTTGGCTAAAACCATCCAAGTTCTTCAATCACCCTTATAATCAACTCAGCAATGAAGAACTCCACAATGACACAACATAGCACATATGTTAGGCAACGGACAAAACACTTTTAGAGCTATGTTAGACAATAGCTTAATCTTCTGAACTCCTGAAGCACACATAAACCAAGTACTGATCAACTCCTGATCATCACAATCATGGTAGCAGAGCTACTCCAAGGTATCAGAGCTACTGATCAACTCCTGATCATCACACACACTCCCCCTGCAACTAAAAGGTATCAGAGCACACTTCAGGAGCTGAGCATAAATCTTCTTCAGGACCACTACACTTCAGGATCACTACACTTCAGGAATATAACAAACCTGTACTCCCCCTGAGACACATACTCCCCCTCAATAACATCTTGACAGCTCTTGTTATATTGGTTCTGAACTCTGAGCTCCACAAATAACTTCTGAACCACACTGAAAACTGAACATCTGAAGTTTGAACTTCTGAGCAGCAACACTTTGCATAAGACTTTTGGTATCAGAGCCAACACATTACATAAGATTTTCTCCCCCTTTTTAGCCACAAAATTCTGACAAAACATAGTCTTCACATAGGGAATAAAATCAAAACAAGTAACACAGATCCTGGAAAAGCTATCAGATTCAGACACAGGATCACACTTAGCATAAGCACAACTGGCAGGTACTCTATCTTCCTCACATCCAGTTTGCATTAATTGCTATAAGTCTTCATGTAAACACACACCTAACTTGCTCCTTAAGTTTTCAAACTGCTTAGCATCCAAGGCCTTTGTGAAAATGTCAGCAACTTGTTCTTCAGTAGCTACATGTTCCAGCTGAACAATCTTGTCCTCCACAAGGTTTCTGATAAAATGATGCCTGATGTCTATGTGTTTGGTTCTGCTGTGCTGAATTGGATTCTTAGAGATGTTGATGGCACTCAAATTGTCACAAAACAATGTCATAGTTCTTTGTTCAATGTTGTACTCCTCCAGCATCTGCTTCATCCACACCAATTGTGAGCAACTACTTCCAGCAGCAATATACTCAGCCTCAGCAGTTGACAATGACACACAATTTTGCTTCTTGCTAAACCATGAAATTAAGTTATTTCCCAAAAAGAAACAACCTCTTGAGGTGCTCTTCCTGTCATCAGCACTTCCAGCCCAGTCAGCATCACAATATCCCATCAGTTCAGAACTTGAACTGTGTGAATACATGATTCCATAGTCACTTGTGCAATTCACATACTTCAGGATCCTTTTAACTTGTGTCAGATGACTCATCTTAGGATCAGCTTGGTATCTTGCACATACTCCAACAGCATAAGTGATATCAGGTCTGCTTGCAGTTAAATATAATAAGCTTCCTATCATGCTTCTGTACTGACTTTGATCAACTGATACTCCTTGTTCATCTTTGGTTAGCTTCAGATGAGTAGCAGCTGGTGTCTTCTTATGAGCAGCTGATTCCATTCCAAACTTCTTCACTATGTTCTTGGCATATTTACTCTGAGAGATGAAGATTGTATCTTCCATTTGCTTAACTTGTAATCCAAGAAAATATGTCAGCTCACCAACCAAACTCATTTCAAATTCTGATTGCATTTGCTGAACAAACAGTTTGACCATCTTCTGAGACATTCCACCAAAAACTATGTCATCCACATAAATTTGAGCAATCATCAGACTCCCATTTTCATCTTTCACAAACAAAGTCTTATCAGAACCTCCTTTTCTGTAACCTTGAGCCACAAGAAACTGAGTCAGCCTGTCATACCATGCTCTTGGTGCTTGCTTCAATCCATATAAAGCTTTCTTCAACTTGAACACATGATCAGGAAACTTAGGATCCACAAAACCCTTAGGCTGTTCAACATACACTTCCTCTTGCAGATATTCATTCAAAAATGCACTCTTCACATCCATCTGAAACAATTTGAACTTGAGAATGCATGAAACTCCCAACAGTAGTCTTATGGACTCTAGTCTGGCCACAGGTGCAAAGGTCTCATCAAAATCAAGTCCCTCAACTTGAGTATAGTCTTGAGCAACCAACCTTGCCTTGTTTCTGACTACAGTACCACTTTCATCTGTTTTATTCTTGAATATCCACTTAGTGCCAATCACATTCAGCCCTTCTGGTCTTGGAACAAGATCCCACACTTCACTCCTTTTGAATTGATTCAACTCATCTTGCATAGCTTCAATCCAAAATTCATCAGTTAAGGCTTCTTTCACATTTTTAGGCTCAACCTTTGACACAAAGCATGAATCAGTAGCAGCAGCATCTGATCTCCTGGTTCTGACACCTTGATCTAAGCTTCCAATGATTAAGTCTTTAGGATGATCCTTCTGAACTCTAATTGATGGCCCTTTACCATTAGGAACTTGATCTGGTTGATCTTCTGCTTCTTCAGACTCTGAATGCTTTTCTGCTTCTGAAGTTTGTTCTTCTGAAGCTTCAGACTCTGGAACAACTTCAGGCTCACTTCTATCTTTCTCAGCAGTCAGATCATCAATTACCACATTAATGGACTCCATCACAACCTTGGTTCTGGAATTAAACACCCTGTAAGCTCTGCTGTTCACTGAATAACCCAGGAATATGCCCTCATCAGACTTAGGATCCAGTTTTCTTCTATTTTCCCTGTCAGCCAAGATATAGCATCTGCTCCCAAAAACATGGAAATATTTCACAGTTGGCTTCCTCCCTTTCCATAATTCATACAAAGTACAAGTGGTTCCCTTCTTCAAAGTAACTCTGTTATGAATATAACAGGCAGTATTCATTGCTTCAGCCCAGAACATATATGGCAGCTTCTTTGCATGCAGCATAACTCTTGCACATTCTGCTAATGTCCTATTCTTCCTCTCAACTACACCATTTTGCTGAGGTGTGATAGGTGCAGAAAACTCATGCTTTATACCTTCAGAAGCACAGAATTCTGAAAAACTCTTGTTTTCAAATTCTTTGCCATGGTCACTTCTGATTCTGACTATGCCACAGTCTTTTTCTCTTTGTAGTTGAATGCACAAGTCTTTAAATACTTCAAAAGTATCAGATTTTTCTCTAACAAAACTGATCCATGTGAATCTTGAGTAGTCATCTACCATTACAAAAGCATACCTCTTTCCTCCAATACTTTCTACTTGCATAGGCCCCATTAAATCCATATGAACAAGTTCTAGTACTTTAGTAGTTACCTGGTGAACTAATCTGGGATGAGACTTTCTTGTTTGTTTTCCAATTTGACAATCACCACAAACATTGTCCTCATTGATCTTCAGATTAGGCACACCTCTGATAGCTTCAGTACTTAGGATTTTCTTCATGCCTTTCAAGTGCAAATGTCCCAGTTTCTGGTGCCAGAGTTTGACTTCCTCTTCTGAGCTCATAAGACAAGAAGTCAGACTTCTTTCTTCTTCAGATACCCACAAATAACAATTGTCTTTGGATCTGCAGCCCCTCATCTGAGTTTTACCATCCTGATCAGTAACAATACACTCCTGCTTGATGAAATTCACTTTTAAATCCTGATCACATAGCTGGCTAATACTGATCAGATTAGAAGTTAAACCTTCCACCAGTAGCACATCATTAAGTCTGGGCAAACCTTCTCTGATCAAATCACCAATACCCAGAATCTGACCTTTTACACCATCTCCAAATGTCACATAGCTTCTGGAGTATGATCTGATATTGCTCAGCAGCTTCTTCACACCAGTCATGTGCCTTGAACACCCACTATCAAAATACCAGTCTTCTTTTGAAGTTGCTCTCAAAGAAGTGTGAGCTATAAGGCCTACATTCTGAACTTTGGGCTTCCACACCTTCTGAACATTGTGTCTGGGGGCAGCTGGTTGCACTCTTCTATACTGAAACTGCTCAGGATAGCCATAAAGTTTGAAGCAAAATGGTTTGATATGCCCTTTCTTTCCACAATGATGACAAATCCATGGATGATTTCTCCTCCTTCTGTTTCTGAAAAATTTCTGGGACAACTTCTGAGGCAGCATCTGAACTTGCTTCTGACCTTGCATCTGAGGTCTTTTCTGAGCTTGCATCTGGGATTGTTTATGAGGTCTCATCTGAGATGCTCCAATCATAGGATTATCAGTTTTAGTGACAGGAACAAACTCTTTATCAAGAATCTTCTGTTTGGAGTTCTGAGTCTGATCATCAAAGCCTAATCCAGTTTTTCCTTGTTGCTGAGCACCCAAAATTTCATCCAACACATTAGTAGCAGTATTCATCATTCTAACCTGCTTTTTCATATGTTCAAGTTGGGAATTTAACTGGTTCACTTCTTCTTTCAAATCTGAATTCTGCACAAGAAGTTCTCCTTTTTCAGCCTCCACTTGAAGAATAGTCTCCTTCTGATCCAAAACTTGTTAGCAAACCTCAGCACTTCTGGTATACAGCTTCTTGTAGTTATCAGCTAGTTCATCATATGAGGTTTTAGCAGCTTCAGACAAGGATGAGGCTTCAGACTCTGAGTCAGACTCTGAAAAGGTCTCAGACTCTAAAACAGCTTCCTTCTTCAAGATAGCTCCTGACCTTACAACCAGACCAGTATCACACATATCAGATTCACTAACATCATCTTCTTCAGAACCATCATCAGACCATGACACAGCTAGGCTTTTCTTCTGCTTCTTAAGAAAAGTAGGACACTCAGTTTTGATATGTCCATAACCTTCACACTCATAGCACTGCACACCTTTGGCTTGGTTATTTTTCTCCTCAGACTTGGTCTTCTTCTCATCAGTTTGTTGCTTTTTGTTATTGAATCTGAAGTTCTGACCTTTGGCTTTGACTTTTCTGTTAACATTCTTCAGAATCTTGTTGAATTGTTTTCCCAGCAACACAAGAGCTTCTGATAAGTCATCCTCCTCAGAATCTTGTTGATCATCAGCTTCAGCATTTACAGTAAAAGCTATACCTTTCCCTTTCTTATCAGCCTGTTTGCAGAAAGCAGTCTCAAAATTTAACAAAGAACCAATGAGCTCTTCAACCTTCATAGCAGAAATATCATGAGCCTCCTCAATTGCAGTGACCTTCATGTCAAATCTTCTGGGCAGGGACCTGAGGATTTTTCTGACTAACTTCTCATCAGTCATCTTTTCTCCAAGTGAATCAAAGGAATTAGCCATATCCAGCACATTCATGTAAAAATCCTGAATGGATTCATCTTCCTTCATCTTTAAGTTTTCAAACTTAGTGGTCAGCAACTGCAATCTGGACATCTTCACCTTAGAAGTTCCTTCATGAGTGGTCTTCAGAATCTCCCAAGCATCCTTAGCCACAGTACATTGTTTGATAAGTCTGAACATGTTCTGATCAACACCATTAAAGATAGCATTCAAAGCTTTTGAATTTCCCAGAGACAAGTCATCTTCAGCTTTGGTCCATTCCTCCTCAGGCTTCAGAACCTCAGTCTTGTTACCATCTTTGTCTATATACACAGGATGATCCCAGCCTTTAATCACAGCTTTCCAAGTCCTGCTGTCAATAGATTTTAGAAACGCACACATCCTAGACTTCCAATACTCATAGTTTGTGCCATCTAGTAGGGGTGGTCTATTGACATATCCTCCTTCTCTATCCATGCTTACCAGAAATTAAGTCCTCTGGATCTCACCCAAAATACAGGCAGGGTGCCTGCTCTGATGCCAATTGAAATTCTGGCCAGGCAATACTAAAGAGATTTCAGGTTCTGAACCAAAACAGGTTCTGAACAATGACTTAGCACAATTTAAAACAGATAAATAGCAGAAATAAAAAGGTGCAGGAAAGCTAAAGAACACACAAGGTTTGTTAACCCAGTTCGGAGTAAACACCTCCTACTCTGGGGGATACCAATCCAGGAAGGAATTCCACTATAGGAATTAATCCTTATGACTCAAGACACTGACTCCCAGTTCCCAGCCTAAGCAATTAATTTCCTCCTAGTCTTGAATTCTACCCAACACGTTGAGTATTAGAAAACCTCTAACTTCCTATTCAAGTAACTACAACCCAGCCACTTGAACTACCCTTTGAACTTAACCAGTTCTGAAACACAACTACCCTGTTTTTCAGAAAACTTCAAAGACAAAACTTCATTCGTACCTAAAGGCTTAGAATGAATTACAACTTTATAAAACACTAAACCAACTCAAACAATGAGTGGTGCACAATAAAAACTCTAAGTTTTAAAACACAGACTCTATTCTCTGATTTTTAACTCTAAAAACGTGTGTCTTGAATAGCAGCAGCCCTCCTCTATTTATAGCCTTCAGTCTTGCAGCATAAATAACAAACTAATCTTCTGCACATGATTTGTTTGTGAAATAAGATTGGTCCAATAAGGAAACAAATAAAAACACTTTGTATCTTCAAAAGATTGTATCAGGAAAATACGTGTTTCCATAACAATAAACCAAATCTTCAATAAATCTTCTCCAAAACAATCCAGCATTCTAGAACAATATGCGTGGATAATTCCTTGTTAAATCTTGCAAAGATTCGCACAGAAATAACATGAAAATAACCAGCTTCTGATGAAGTCAACATAAGTCAACGCTGGACTTCAGAACCTGAAACTGCTACTGAAGTGCTACAGTGCTTCTGATGAGCATTCAGCTTCTGATGTAGTTTTGAGC
This sequence comes from Medicago ruthenica, assembly GCA_018208015.1. NCBI lineage: Eukaryota > Viridiplantae > Streptophyta > Magnoliopsida > Fabales > Fabaceae > Medicago > Medicago ruthenica. Next base: position 32,635,045 of record CM031377.1, on the reverse strand, counting down.
TTCTGAACAGCTTTAAAATGAAATACTTCCAACTGAAGAAATGTTCTAGATATGGAGATGCTTTTATTCAATACTTTGGTTTTGCCAAAATATGCAGCCAACATCAAAATACTCAACAATGTAAATGATGGTTGCTCTTTTGGTCCTGCTATTTGCTCTTTATCGTGAAAAACAATCCTTGAAAGTTATTTGTCGAAGCCTTTAAGAACACAAAATACAAAAAGAGTAACCATCTATGCAGATTGGTTGGCGAAATTCATCTTGCATTTTTTTGTTGTTATTCATTTTCCATTCATAAAAAAATGGAGGGAGTAATAAGTCCCAACCCTCAATCCTTCAAAAAAAAAAGTCCCAACCCTCAATTCTCCTCACTTTCTTTGCCATTTCATCAATGAAGGATGTTGGCACTGGAAATATGTTGACAGTGCACGATAATTTGAAAATATTTTGTTCGGTCAACACTGAATTATCTTGACATTGCACCAAAACTTGAGGCACCAATGCTAGCATTGAACACGCAAACTTATTGTACATTTGTACTTGTTTCACATGGTTAAAACTTCGATTCCAAGAATGGAAAGAAAAACCATGCTTAAAATAATGTATGGCTTAGAAATTCACCTTTTAAGGTGAATAAACAAGGTATCCGGAGTTTGAATATGGTCCCCATATATATTATGTAATGTCGTTATCAACCAAACTAGTTAAGCTCATGAGGATATGTATGGCTTATTTAAAGTAGTGTTTATCACGTGAATAAAATAGAGTAGAATAATTTATTTTGTTATGTTGATTTTAATTTAAGATTTTTAATTAAATTAAATATGAGTTTAATAACCGTAGATTTTACACATCTACTCATATAACTATTGGTAAAAGTGCTACACCAAAACTTGGTATTTATAGATGTATTTACCGAAGACAATACCAAATTTTGACGTAACTTTCTTTCTCTTCTAATTTTGCATCCATTGAAATTATTTACAATGTTCCTCTTTACGTAATTAAATAATTTTTTTGCAATTATTTTTGTGTAAAAATTGTAACTTTAAGTAATTATCACTTTTTTTACGTAAGTAATGATCACTTAGAACAACAAATAGTAACATAAACAATATTGAATTGGTAGTCATAGTTATAATCTTGAGACAGAGAGGAAAATATAAAAGGAGTAAAAGAAAAAGTGAAAAGAAAACAAAGATAGGAAGAAAAATTAGAGATCGATAAAAGAAAAAAGAGGGCCATGTTTGCATGCTAATAAGTATAGGTTGAATTTGAGGGAAGGTGATAGACTCTCACAGAGTGGCAAATCAATGTTTAAAACTTGATTGAGATCAGATGTATTCATGCATAATGTTCGACACGTTTCAAATAAAAGTGGCCAAATCTATGGTGTACAAGGAATATATATCTTACAGTGAAACATCTAAGAAGATGTCTGATACTAGAGACCACAACAAATTTGATAAAAAAGGATTTATGATAAATTACTGAATATTTACAAGTTTTTTAATAGAATAATTACACAAATGCATTCAAATCATACAAAATAAAACAACTTCTAATCTATGACACTGACTGTGATCCGGTAACAAATAAGCTCTACATTGAACTGTTGACGAGTAGTTCAGACATACTTTTCAACTTTCCAATGTCAAGCTAAACCTGAAAACATCACCCAAACATAGTGAGCACAAAGACTCAATAACATAGAATATAAAATGTATTTTGATGTTTCCAGCCATGCCTAGTGTACTAGACATGGAGAAAATCATGTCATCAATATTAATAAATCTCTTATACCTACTAAACGTATAAAAAAAATAAGCGATGATCTCTATGCATATGTGTCTTTATTCATAAATTAAATGTAGTTGGTAATCACTTTAGCTGGACACTCAAGATTTGCCTTTCTACTAGGGATCCATTGTTACCCAGGTTTGCCCTGCAATGTCATTCATTTTAACTAAATACTCAGGATTTGCCTTTCCACTCGATTTCCATCGTATCCCAGGTTTGCCCTGCAGTTTTATATCTAACTGAGCACTCAGGATTTGCCTTTCTACTGAGGATCCATTGTTACCCAGGTTTGCCCTGCAGTGTTATAATTAAACTGAACACTCAGTATTTACCTTTCTACTGGGGATCCATTGTTACCCAGGTTTGCCCTGCAGTATTATTTTATTTTATTCTTATTCTTTTTAATATTTATGTAGTCTTGAGCGTGAATGTATCCAAAGATCATTCATCTGTTAGTGAATTGAAGACATAAAGGCGTTAACAACGTTCTTGTAGTTAGGTTAAACTAAAACTAACCACTACTAATCAATCACACATTCACTAAACTAATTTAGAATTTTCCAACCCATTTATATTCACCCCAACCCGATTCATATAACTTAAGTTGTGATTTTCAAAACTCAACGTTACTTTTAAATTTTGTGACAGATCGTAAAAGTTCAGTTACCGAGACATTTCGGTACATGATAAATTACAAAAATTAATATGGATAAACTATTGCATGTCCTTTTTCAAATGCAACTGGTCCCTAGCTCAAGATATAGATATTTTAAGCCAACTGATACAATGCAATTCGTAAAAAAGAACATCACAATTCTTAAAATCACTACAATTTACAATCTATATAAATTATAAAATTATAAGACTTGACAGTATTAAAATACTAAACATAATGTTTCCATTCTAATTCGTTTCATTCAAAACTGAATTTCATAGCTCATGTTATACCAAATTAACCCAGTCATGTCATAATCCTTTTTATGTAGAAGAATACTCAACTTCTTTCTACCACAACCCACTATATCACTAAAAAATTACCTAATAACAACTAGCTATATTCTTCAAACAACAATTGTAAATTGTTTATCATGAGGAGATAATAATACAATAAGAGAAAGGAAAGGATTGCCTAGTTAAGAGGTGGTTCCTTGCATGGCATCTCATTGGTCCTTTTTGTTACTTTTTTTTTTTGTCAAGTAGCCTACTGGCTAGAGAAATTCACCTTTAAGATGAATGAGTGGGGTGTCCAGGGTTCGAACCCCGGCCCCTGCACATATTGTGCATTATCCCTTACCAAATGAGCTAAGCTCATGGGTAGGGGTGGGAATAGGCCGGGCCAAGCTGGGCTTTGCATAAATAGGTCGAGCCTAGTTGAAAAAACTAAAGCCTAAGTCTGGCCTATTAGTCTGTCAAAGGCTTTATTTTAAGTCTGGCCTGACCTTTTTAAAAGTCTGGCCTGACCTATTAGCCTGTCTAAAAGTCTAATTTGTACTTGAAATTCTAGCAAGTCCTGATGCTGAACCGTAAAACAGAGGAACAATAACAGACAGAAAATAAAAGGCACAAGATATTTGTTAACCCAGTTCTGTGACAAACACACCTACGTCTGGAGGCTACCAAGCCAGGAAGGAAATCCACTAGCGTAGTCCTAGTTCTAAGTTCTCAGCAAACTCCCAGTTTACAACTTATCACCTAGCAACTACCCGTATTGACTTCAACCTAGGAACTCCTAGACCTGAGATCCCATCTCACTTCCCCTCAAATAATCACTGCCCCAGTGATCTTAAACTCAAAAACAATCAAAGTAGGAGACACACTCCAAAACACACAAACGTCACTCTTGCTTAAAAGCTCATGAGTGATTCACAATTACAACTCTATAAAACACAGTCCTAAGCTTGCATCAAGGTGACACAAGAAAGGCTCACAATATACAGACTTAAAACCTAAGTATACTCTTTCAATGATAGCTTTGGTTGAGGTGATTTTCTTCAAAGAGGCGTCCTCTCTATATATAGCCTTCAGCAGCAACAAATATTTGATCCAAATATTCTTCAAAGATATATTTCCAAATTTCTTCTTTAGAAATATATTCCACAATTAAATCTTTCTTCAGGCTAAAACACATATTCGTATCAATTATTCTTTTCAGAAATATATTGAAGCAAATATTCTTCAGAAATATATTTTCCAAAGATCCCTTTGAAAATATATTCACACAAATAAAAATATCCAATCTGAGAAAATATATCTTGCGAAAATATCTTCCTTCTGGAAACATACGCAGCTTAGAGAACAAGTAACACGAAATCTTCAGATGAAATCAGGAGCACAGTAGACCAGCTTCTGAAGGTACTTCTGAAGAAGTGCTTCTGAAGGTCTGCGTCTGAAGTTCTGCGTCTGACCATTCAGCTTCTGAAGGTTGCTTCTGCGTCTGAAGTTCTACGTCTGAACATTCAGCTTCTAAAGGTTGCTTCTGAACAGTGCTTCTGAAGGTTCAGCTTCTGAACAGTGCTTCTAAAGGTTCAGCTTCTGAACAGTGCTTCTGAAGTTCAGCTTCTGAACAGTGCTTCTGAAGTTCAGCTTCTGAGGTCCAGCTTCTGAAGACGTGCAGTTTCTGAAGTTCAGCTTCTGAGGTCCAGCTTCTGAAGACGCACATCTTGCTTGTATATTTGATTTTAGCAAACATGAAGCCAACAACCAAATATCCAACAATCTCCCCCTTTGGCAAATTTTTGGCTAAAATCAATTTGAGAACAGAAAGATATCACAAGGCAAATTCTTCACTCATCAAAATTGCGCAACCATGAAGAACATAAAACGTAGCAACCAAAAGCAACAGAGTCAGCAGCGGATAATACACTACGTTTCACACATACAACCAAAAGCAACATAGTCAGCAGCGGATAATACACTACGTTTCACACATACGCATGAATAAAACAAAGCACTCCCCCTGAAACAGAGACTCCCCCTGAAACAGATCAGCTTCTGACAGGAAACACACACTACTCCCCCTGAAACACATCAGCTCTGTATTGCTTCTGAACTACAGAACTGCCTGTATTGCTTCTGAACTACAGAAATCAATCTGACATATTTATCTCCTCCTTTTTAGCCAAATAATTTTGACAAAAAAAAACAACCAAGCATTCACCAGGAGTAGAACGAACAGAACCAGCAGAGGTTACAGACCACATGCACACAAACAGAGGAAAAACAAACACAGGGAACACGCCCAGAAATCTGCAACATATTTCATTTCCAACAGAGGCTATAAACATCCAATATAGACCATCACATCACAGCACCACACACAAAGTCTTCACAGAAGAACATAATTACACAGCAAAGTCTTCACACATGAAACAAAAACTAACAAAGCATCAGAAGTTGCTTTGTCCTCAGATTCTGCTATAACTCCTAAAAAAGACAAATGCCAAGTTTGCTCCCCCCTTTAGATGGTCCAACAACAGCACTCTTCTTAGCAACATGAGTAGGCCTGCTGACAACAACAACAACCTTTCCTTTCCTAGACTTTAGTCTCTTTGCTACACTTTGTTCAAGCCTATTTCCAATGGGTTCATCATCAGACTCCACATTAAAACCCACATTAGAACCACCATCAGACTTGGATGGGGTAGATTCAAGGTTATCAACAACAACCTTAGAGGGGGACACAGTTGCATCATCAACATCCATTTCAGCATTAACATTATCATCTTTGATTATCTTCACATGTGTTGCATCAGATGTTCTCTTGTGTCTTGCATTCATAAGAGCAAAATTCTTCATTCTACTCTTGGCACAATCTCTGGATCTGTTGGTAATTTCTTCATTCAGATTCCCTATGATCAGGTCCTTAGGATGATCCTTTTGGATTCTAATATTTGGACCTTTGCTGCCTTCAACAATGTTGAGTTTGGGTCTCCATTCCTTCTTCACATTGATTTTGTTTACAATGGGTTCCACTTTTCTTTGTTGAAAGTGCTTGGGGTATCCATACAGCTTGAAACATAATGGCTTTATGTGTCCCTTTTTACCACAGTAATGACATATCCAAGGACAAGATACCTTCTTGGTCTTAGATCCCTGAGGTTTGTTCTGATGTTCCAACTTAGGTTTGCCCATCATTGAATCATATGTTCCAACAGCTGCAATGAACCTTTTAGCTGGATTTTGCTGTTTGTTGTTCAAGGTCCTATCATCAAATCCTATACCATTTGGCTTCTCTTGGGTCTGACTCTCCAATATCTCTTCTAGCACATCAGTACCAGTGTTCATCATTCTGACTTGCTTCTTCATATGTTCAAGTTGAGAGTTCAATTGGGTTACTTCATCATTGAGATCAGAAATTTTTGCTACATGGTCACTTCTTTCAGCATGCAGTTGACTGATAGTCTTCTTCTGATTTATATATAACTTGCAAACTTCTTCACTTCTGATGTATAGTTCTTTGAAAGAGGCAAGAAGTTCTTCATAAGTTAATTCTCCATCACTTGACTCAATATCAAATGGTGCTTCTGAAGCCTCAGAACCTGATGATGTTTCAAAACCTGATGGTGCTTCTGGAACTTTAACTTTATCATCAGATATACATCTACCAGTTAAAGCATTGACATACTTAGCAGACTCATTCTCCACTTCTCCTTCTGAGTCATCTTCATCAGACCAAGACACATCCAAACTTTTCTTCTGTTTCTTGAGGTACGTTGCATATTATGTCCTAATGTGGCCATATCCATCACACTCATGACACTGAACACCTTTGGATTGATTGCTTTTCTCATCAGTTCTTGTCTTTTTCAAGTCATTTGTTTTGGATCTCCTGTTAGCCTGCTTCAGAATCTTGTTAAATTGTCTACTAAGCATCACAAGAGCTTCTGATGTGCTTTCATCATCCTCATTATCAGCATTTGCTACAAAAGCAACACCTTTCCCCTTTTTATCAGTTCTGTTATCGAAAGCTATCTCAAAATTCTGCAAGGACCCTATCAACTCCTCAACCTTCATACTGGAGATGTCATGTGCTTCCTCAATGGCAGTCACCTTCATGTCAAATCTCTTAGGTAGAGACCTGAGTATTTTCCTCACAAGCTTCTCATCTGACATTCTTTCTCCAAGAGAATCAAATGAGTTGGCCATGTCCAGAACGTTCATATAGAAATCTTGTATGTTCTCATCCTCCGATATTTTGAGATTTTCAAACTTGGTGGTGAGAAGTTGAAGTCTGGACATTTTACCTTGGAAGTGCCTTCATGAGTAGTTTTGAGAATCTCCCAATCATCCTTAGCTACAGTGCACTGCTTGATCAGTCTGAACATATTTTTGTCCACTCCATTGAATATAGCATTCAAAACCTTGGAGTTTCCAAGAGCTAATTCATCTTCTACCCTGGACCACTCTTCTTCTAGTTTCGAATCAGCAGTCTTATTTCCATCTTTGTCAAGCACAGCAGGATGTTCCCAACCCTTCAGAACTGCTTTCCAGGTTTTACTGTCAATAAACTTAATGAAAGCACTCATGCGTGATTTCCAATAGTCATAGTTGGAACCATCAAACAGAGGTGGTCTGTTCACAAATCCTCCTTCTTTATCCATTATGCCAGAAGATAACTTCCCTGGAGCTCACCCTAAAATAGGCAGGGTGCCTGCTCTGATGCCAATTGAAATTCTGGCAAGTCCTGATGCTGAACCGTAAAACAGAGGAACAATAACAGACATAAAATAAAAGGCACAGGATATTTGTTAACCCAGTTCGGTGACAAACACACCTACGTCTGGAGGCTACCAAGCCAGGAAGGAAATCCACTAGCGTAGTCCTAGTTCTAAGTTCTCAGCAAACTCCCAGTTTACAACTTATCACCTAGCAACTACCCGTATTGACTTCAACCTAGGAACTCCTAGACCTGAGATCTCATCTCACTTCCCCTCAAACAATCACTGCCTCAGTGATCTTAAACTCAAAAACAATCGAAGTAGGAGACACACTCCAAAACACACAAACGTCACTCTTGCTTAAAAGCTCATGAGTGATTCACAATTACAACTCTATAAAATACAGTCCTAAGCTTGCATCAAGGTGACACAAGAAAGGCTGACAATATACAGACTCAAAACCTAAGTATACTCTTTCAATGATAGCTTTGGTTGAGGTGATTTTCTTCAAAGAGGTGTCCTCTATATATAGCCTTCAGCAGCAACAAATATTTGATCCAAATATTCTTCAAAGATATATTTCCAAAATTCTTCTTTAGAAATATATTCCACAATCAAATCTTTCTTCAGGCTAAAACACATATTCGTATCAATTATTCTTTTCAGAAATATATTGAAGCAAATATTCTTCAGAAATATATTTTCCAAAGATCCCTTTGAAAATATATTCACACAAATAAAAATATCCAATCTGAGAAAATATATCTTGCGAAAATATCTTCCGTCTGGAAACATACGCAGCTTGGAGAACAAGTAACATGAAATCTTCAGACGAAATCAGGAGCACAGTAGACCAGCTTCTGAAGGTACTTCTGAAGAAGTGTTTCTGAAGGTCTGCGTCTGACCATTCAGCTTCTGAAGGTTGCTTCTGCGTCTGAACATTCAGCTTCTAAAGGCTGCTTCTGAACAGTGCTTTTGAAGGTTCAGCTTCTGAACAGTGCTTCTGAAGGGTCAGCTTCTGAACAGTGCTTCTGAAGTTCAGTTTCTGAGGTCCAGCTTCTGAAGACGTTCGGTTTCTGAAGTTCAGCTTCTGAGGTCCAGCTTCTGAAGACACACATCTTGCTTGTATATTTGATTTTATCAAACATGAAGCCAACAACCAAATATCCAACAATACTAACAATTTTAAATATAACATTTGATCTATTTATAAAAAGGCTAATAAACATATACTTTTTAAAATGCCAATAAGTCAATACAATTTTGTAAAGCATGTACATCCATTTTGCCCAACTTTATTAGCATATATATATTGTATGTATATTTAATAAAATTTTGTAGAGCTATGACATCCATTTTGTAGAGGTTAATACGCGTGTATTATATAATGTATTTTGCAGCGTATATAATTACACATATATGGGTCGGCCTGATAAGCCTAGTAGGCTTTTTTATAAGTCTTAGCCTGACCTATATAAATTAATGAGCTTTTTAAAAAGCTTGAGTCTAACCTATTTAATAAACGAGTTAGGCCGAGCCGGACTTTAAGTAAGCCGGGTCATAGGCCCCTGGCGGGCGGCCTGGCCTATTCCCACCCCTACTCATGGGACGGTCCTTTTTGTTACTCTATTACTCTAAGATAAGTCTAAGAATAAACTTATGTATAATTATTTGTCTGTGTGTTAGTGAACCATATGACATTAAAGGAAAACGGGAAAGAAGATTAAATTCTTATCTTAATTAAATATTATCTCTGTTCCTTTTTAAGTGTCATATTTTGACATTTTACATAAACCAAAACAATCAATTAATGTTGTTAGTTTTGATATAATAATTTATATTTTTTTTTTGAAGAAGCAAAAATGGAATATATATATATATATATATATATATATAACTAGATGAGGAGCCTCTGAATTAGCACAAGGTGTGCCAACCCAGAGCTCCACCAAAATTCAAATACACAGATCACCAAAGCAACCTAGAGTTGGTTAGCCAATACCCATACAAACAAAGGGGCTCGACCACCAACAATGAGAATTATTACGAACATTAATATTACAAGTTTTCACCCACCAAAAAGTATGAATTTTTACTCTATCTAAAAGTTGGTGGATGGTACTCTCCTGATTGTTGAAATGTCGGTTGTTCCTTTCATTCCAAATGACCCACACGGTACAAAGCCACACTATTTGCAGAAAAGAACGTCTAGATCGCAAACCACCGGCTGAAGAAACAAACTGAATAAAATGATCCTTAACAGTGGACGGATCAACAGATGAAACACCAATCCAGCCCCGAACCAGACTCCATAAAGGGCCAAAACACGGACAATGAAGAAATAAATGCTCAGCCGATTCGTTGCCCCCACACCCAGTCACACAAGATTGCTCTTCAAAAAAAATTATACCACGAGCCAACAGGTTATCTTTAGATGGCAATCGATTTTGAACCAGCCGCCAACCCAAGATAGACACCTTCAAGGGTACCTGTTTGTGCCAAGTAAGATCCAAAACATCATCAACCGGAAGAGACTCCTGTTTAGAGAGCATCTGGTACACACCACGAACGGAATACCCCCCACTAGAGTCAAGCTTCCACCTCCACTGATCTGAAACATTATGCTGCAAAGAAATGTCAAGCAATAAAACCCTAAGCTCTGCTAACAGCTCCTCCTCCCACGCCCACAACCGTCTACGCCACTGCCAAGCCTCCCCTTCTACCCCCCACCCTAGATCACACATATCTGCCACCGATATCGACTTATTAACAGCTACGTCAAAAACACGACCAAACCTCTCACAAAAAGGAACCCCACCAAGCCACGGATCAGTCCAAAAAAAAGACATTGAACCACACCCAACAGATCTATCGACACACCCTGCAAACCACCCACCGTCCGCCCCTCCATCCCCGTCACGGATTTTCACAACCTCCCGCCACCAAGAAGATGCACTCCGACCCCCTACCTCCAACCTCCCATTCACCTCACCATACCTAGCTACCAACACCCTGTACCACAAACCCCCTCTATCCACCAAAAGCCTCCAGCACCACTTACCTAACAAAGCAATGTTAAACTCCCTCATCCGCCTCACCCCCAAACCTCCATTCTCCTTACTTCTACAAATATTACTCCAAGCAATCCAAGATAATTTCCTAGGTCCCTCACTCCCCCCCCCCCCCAAAAGAAATTTAACAATAAAGATTCAATAGAAGAGATAATACCTAATGGAGCTTTGAAGAAGGAAAGAGCATAGACAGGCAGAGAGGACATGACAGACTTGAGGAGTACCAAGCGGCCACCAAAAGAAAGGAATCTACTACGCCACCCAGACAAACGATCACGGATACAAGTCAACACAGGCTCCCAAAACAACAACCGACGTGGATCACCGCCTATAGGCAAGCCCAAATACACAAAAGGAATTTTACCAACGCGACAATTTAAAGCCATAGCTGCGGCCTGCAACCAAGATGCAGAAACATTGACCCCAACCAACATACTCTTGTGAAAATTCACCTTCAGGCCCGACATCAATTCAAAAAGAACCAAAACCGCCCAAAGGGCCCGCACATTCGCCCAACTCTTAACCCCCAAAAGAAGGGTATTATCAGCAAATTGAAGATGGGAGACTAAAGTAGGATTACCCGAACCAATAGTGTACCCCGTGAAGATACTCGAATCAACCATAGCTTTCATAAGAACATTCAACCCCTCAGCCGCTAGCATAAAAAGAAACGGAGACAGCGGATCACCCTGACGTAAACCCCATGCAAGAGGAAATTCCTCCGTAGGACTACCATTAACTAACACAGACGCCGTAGCAGTACAAACACAAGCTTTCATCCACTTCCTCCACAACACAGGAAAAGACATTTTTTCCATTACCAGGTCTAGGTAACCCCAATCAACAGAATCATAGGCTTTTTCAAAATCAACTTTAAATAACAGCAATTCTTTGTTACACCTGCGAGCTTCATCGACCACCTCGTTAGCTATCTGGATACCATCAAGAATCTGTCTATCCTTAACAAACGCTGACTGAGTCTCAGAGACAACACTGCCAATAACCATCCTCAATCTATTAGACAAAATTTTAGCAAGAATCTTATATAAGCACCCCACAAGAGAGATAGGCCGAAAATCATTCAACCGTTGAGGATTGTCCACCTTTGGGATAAGAGCAATGAAAGTATTGTTGATACCTTTTGTTAATCTGCCATTCCGATGAAACTCTGAAATAAAACGCATAATGTCATCCTTCAAATCCCCCCAAAAATCCTTGATGAAACCAAAATTAATACCATCAGGCTCGGGGCTTTTGAAGCTGTCACAATCCCACACCGCCTTCTTAACTTCCTCCATTGAAAAAGGCTTAATCAAAACACCCCCATCGGCAACAGACAACCTTCGAAACTGAAGATTCTCCAACCCCGGCCTCTCCACATGCTGCGCCCGAAAATGAGACTGAAAGTGAGAGAACATTGCCTGACGAATAGGTTGGACACCCTCAACTGCCACCCCCTCCACCAAAATTGTCGAAATCGCATTCCTACGGCGTCTTGCAGCTAAGACTGTATGAAAATATTTGGTATTGGCATCACCCTCTCGAAGCCACTTGGATCGAGACTGCTGCCAGCAAATACTAGTATTCATCCGCGACAAAGAGAAAATGTCCACACCAATATTATGACACTCCACCAACTCGGAGTCGGTCAAGACTTCATCTTCTCCTTTACCTTCCAAAACTGAACGACGAAGTTTAAGATCATCAATCTTACCAGATAAATTTCGAGTGTGAGTTGCATGCCACTCCTTTAGAGCCCCTTTAATTAATTTTAATTTCTCTTTCAAGACATAGCCACCCCAACCATCGACCTGAAAAGATTTCCATTGAGTAGTAACAAACTGACTATACCCAGGCAAGTCCCGCCAACACTTCAGCATACGACACGGGCGAGGTCCCCAATTTTCCTCGTCGACAGACAACAAAAGAGGACAATGATCAGACAGACCCCGCAAAGAAGCCACCTGCACACAATTCGGCCATACCAGACACCAATCTTCCGACAAAAGAAACCTGTCCAACCGGCTCATAGAAAGACCATCCCCTTTATACCAAGTAAAATTACGGCCACACAAAGGTAAATCCACCAAAGCATTGGATTCAATAAACTGGTTAAACGGACCATGATCCACCGAGTGGGAATAAGATCTGGCCGACCGCCTCTCGTCAGGACACCTAACTGCATTGAAATCCCCACAGACACACACCTTCTCCCCCACCACCGACTGAAGCCTAACAGACAAGGAGTCCCACAATAATTGCTTCAGGCCCGCCTCACAAGGGGCGTAAACATTGAATAAGTAAAAAAGCTCGTTCGAATGAATAAACCTACCATGAATCATTAACACATGATCAAAACTTACAGAAGTCCACACCTCCACCTCCGAAGAATCCCATAAAGTCAATAAGCCCCCAGATGCCCCCATAGATGGTCGAAAGGAGAACTCGTAGGGCGCAGGACCCCACAAAGAGTCACATAAAAGGTTGTCACAAGCCAGTAACTTAGTTTCCTGCAAACACAGAATAAAAGGACACTTCTCACCCACCAACTTCCGAATCTCCTTCCTCTTCTCCAACCATCCCAACCCCCGTACATTCCAAGAAATAATCTGCATCCCCCACCCACACACCCCACACCAACGGCCTCAGCGCCCTAACTGCTCCCACCAACAGCCCCCGATCCCATCCCCTCTTTCATAACCGGCAACAACCTCTTCCCTCTCCCCGTCCCCGATAGCACACTGAACATATTCGATTTGTCTCTGGAAAATTGAACACCGACAGAAGTACCTATGCCCCGAACATCCTCCTCAGCCACCCTCTCATTACCATGCATTATAACCCAATTGTTCCAATCATTATTGATAGAAACTGAAGAAGAAGAAGAAACAGTCGTCGCACCTTGAGAGACCAGAACCGCTGAAGAGTTATCTAAAGTTTTAGCACGCCGCTCCCGCACTTTCTGTTTTAAAATTTTTAAGACCTCCTTGCGATCCTTGCTTGGTAATCTGGCAACTTTCTTGAGAGTCAAGATGGAATGTTTCAAAAAGCCGCCCGGGTGTCTTCTTTTTTTAGCATCTCCGGATTCAGATAAAACTTTAACTTCTGACTGCACCTTTTTCTTGTACTTTTTCTTAGATGAAAAAATCAGCCCCGCGTCTCCATGATTGTGATCATTCAACCATTCCATACTCCACGACCCAGACACAACAGAACGGGCCTTAATAGGGGGACAAGACAGAGTACGCTTACACCGCGCCTGTTTGGGAACATAAGGATTGGAAGTTGTAGAAACAGAACCAGAATCGCCACGTAAATTAGCCGAAGTATCAGGACCAATAATAGCAGGAGGCACATGAGAGGCAGTGCCCTCCCCATCCTTGCATGCTGCCTGCTCCTCACAAACACGAGGTTTAGAGATAACATCTGCGAACTAACTAAAATACATGAATAAAGCTTTCATATATTTCTCTCTCATCAATAAATAACTAAGGATAATATTGGTAAAACAATATTTATTGTTGCATTAAACTTTGAAAGTGACAGTTAAATAGGAACAAAAAATTTCTCCAAAAGAGACACTTAAAAAGGAACGGAGGAAGTAGTACGTAACAAAAGTGGGAAAAGTCATATTCCTTCTAATGCTACCTATATAATTTATGATCATTTACATGTATCCTTGGAAAACTACTACAAGCAATTAACTAAATAATATTAATTAGGTAATAATTAGTAGTTTTATTTTGGGATATTACATTCTACCCTCCTTTAAAAGAATTTTATCCCCGAAATTCTGCGAACTAACTAAAATATCTAAGCTTATGATGCGATAATTCACTTAATAATACTTCAGATCTATTTAGTGTATATATGATCATGATCTATAATCCTATTTCGTCGCTACTTCTCTCAATATTTCTAAGGTCATTAAAAAATCTACAACAGCACATACACCGTATACCAATCCAACACACATAAAATTGTAATGGTACAACAAATAGTCCCCTATCGAGATAATTGTTAGTAATTACTACTAATCACGAACATAAATATTAAAAGCAAAAGATTTATAATTTTTTTTATAAGATACAAGGAACTTTGATCATTTAAATCCAACTTCCAAATTTCCCATCAGTATTTTACTAGGGAAATGAAGATCAGGATCATACCACTGAATATGAACTTTACAAAAGAATCTTACAGAAAATAATTTGAAACTAACGAATCTAATCTGACACAGAAATGCGTAAAATTCAAACGTAAATGCAGTGCAAAAATGAATGAAATGCAAAGGTAAAAGACGTAATATCTTATTTTGTGAGAACTTTATTACATTCAACAAAATGATCAGTAAGAATGTGAACAAACTTGTAGTAAACATTACCAAAAGAAGGCAACGACAGAGAAGTGAGAGTTGGAGGAAGAAAATCCAACCACATTGGGCAAACAACTAAAGGTTGAGTACCACTCAAACGAAGGAAGCATATGTTTCAAGAGTAGTGCTAGCAACCCTCTCTTTTAAACACTCTCTAATATACAATCTGTTATTGATTTAAATCATTGTGGGTCTACACATTAGAAATAGAACTCACACAAAGTGGTAAGACATACATTAATTCTATCCAATAAAATAGTGAGTGTTAAAGAGAGTATTTAAAAGTGAGTGTTGCTAGCATTTATCATGTTTCAAAATATATAGTATTTGGATGCAAGGGGACTAGGGGCACGTGATCTTATAGTTCAATTTGTGACCCAAAGTGAAAATTGTCATCATAAGATTTAAGTTTAAATTGCTACAGGTTCTACTAATTCAAAACTAGAGAAGCTCAAGCTTTAATAACTACATCTATACCTAGACTAGAAGACAAACCAACATGGTCAAACCAAAATCACATATGAAGAGGGGATGAGCATTTACCTTAAATACCGGGGTTACCTATAGAATTTGACTTTTTTATTTTTTTTATTTTTTTGTAAATAAAATCAATTTTATCTGTTTATCTTCTAGCTCCCCAATTTCGTATGCAAGAACATCATCACAAACTGAGAGCTTCACATTGACCTCATAATCGACCGTCAAACAACGTTACTAGCATATTCACATTTTTTAAATTCTTTTTCTTCCGATTCTAAAATTCAAGAAAATTGAAACAATATGTGTTCATCCTTAAAGGAGAATTTGAGAATCAATCAATCAAATTTGATTCGAAAAGGAAGGTAGTTCAACTGGGTAAAACATCATTTTCATGAAATAAACAAAGTTATGACGTACAATGCCAAAGACGGTCTTCAGAACAACTGAGATTCTTAAAATCCACAACATTACTAGAAGTTTGACTCCGGAGGTGTTAAATAAGGGTTAATAAACTGTTTTGGTCTCTCACCATAGCCTGAGCCTCCAAGCCTCCAAACATATGACTAGTAGGTATGTAACTCATAACAACATTTTGATATCATGCAATTATGATTACATATGACGGTGACAACACACAACATACAACACGGTGACTAGCATGCATACATATACCATACTTCATGACTGAGGCAATTTGTGGAAATGCAAACATATTTCACAAAATAAACTTATCATTAAACAATATTACAATTATATTGTTGACACATGATATCTATAATTTTATGCTTACTAGTCGCTATTGTGTATCAAACATAGAAACCCACAAACACTTTTCAAAAGTTTGTTCTTATTATGAATTGGTGGGAAAGAGAGAGTATAAATAGTGTATGCATTTTTAAAGAGAAGAACCTACAAGTCAAAGTCTGCTATATATTTTGGGAGAGTAAGTAAGTTAAGAAGTCTTAAGATATCCTAATCTTTACCATAAGACACATTAATCAAAGAGAGGATGCTAGTTATACTTAAGGTAGGAAAGCATGGGGTTAAGTTGGAAAATAATTGAACAAGTAACAAGATGATCTTACCTTATCCTTGGAAGTAACTTGGAGACCATTAAGATGGATGTAGAGTGAGTAGGTCAAGTTAGGTATTTTTTATTTTTTTTAGGATATAGATCCAATCAGTTCAAATGTTTCCACCTTAGATTTTGGTAAGAATATGAAGTAGTTTCCTGTAATCTTGGGGTGGATAGTGAGTTTTTAATTAAAATCTTGACCGTATGAGAGTAAAATAGCAGTGCAGACTAATAGTATAAACATGCTAACAAATTTCTTTGGTTAACATTTGACTACTACTTCACACAAACATTCATGGAATACCCAGATAAACACCACATTCGCACAATAAATTTACTACAACTCAGCGTGTGATACAATAAGATCTTAATTATGAAGGATCAATCGTAAATAGTGAATTCATCTACAAGTTAAACTGCTTTCTTTCATACAAAACATAGAAATAAAAATCTCAAATAAAGGAGATATTTTTTTTATATAAGATAAGTTATGCGATCATTTAAAAAAAACAAAGAAAGAGCAAAAAATTAGGAAGAAGATTTGCAACATCATTTTTGCCTTCAAAAAGTTGTCTAAGACACTTAAGAACTTTTATATATAAGATATGCTATCATTTTCTAAAAAAATTAGCAAGCAAATTTGCAACAACTTTTTTTGCTCCAAAAAGTTGTCTAAGAGACTTAAGAACTTTTATATATAAGATATGCGATCATTTTCTAAAAAAATAAAGAAAGAACAAAAAAAATAGCGTGGAAATTTGCAACAAATTTTTTGATTCCAAAAAGTTGTCTAAGAGACTTAAAAACTTTTATATATAAGATAAAATATGAGATCATTTTTTAAAAACAAAAAAAAACAAAAAATTAGGAACAGAATTTGCAACAACTTTTTTGGCTCCAAAAAGTTGTCTAAGAGACTTAAGAACTTTTATAAATAAGATACGCGATCATTTTCTAAAAAAATAAAGAAAAAAAATTAAGAAGGAAATTTGCAACAACTTTTTTTGCTACAAAAATTTGTCTAAGAGACTTAATAACTTTTATATAGAAGATATGAGATCATTTTTAATAAAAATAAAGAAAGAGCAAAAGATTATGAAGGAAATTTGCAACAACTTTTTTGACTCCAAAAAGTTGTCTAAGAGACTTAAGAACTTTTATATATAAGATAAGATATGAGATCATTTTTTAAAAACTAAAAAAAAAGAACAAAAAATTATGAACGAAATTTGCAACAACTTTTTTTGCTCTAAAAAAGTTGTCTAAGAGACTTAATAACTTTTATATATAAGATTATACTTGGCATTTTAAAAGTATTTTGAGATGTTTTGTAAACAGAAAATGCTTTTGAAAATGTTTCATTTAAAATAAGAATTTTAGTAATTATTTCGTGTATCTGAAAATATTTTAAGAACTCTATTACTTTAAAAATGTCTTTAAATAAAATATTGTGAGAAATTCTATTTTAATAAGCGTCACAAAATGTTTTTTTCTTCCGAATATTTGAAAATTAGCAAAGTTTAATCCAATTCCCAAGTACGTGAATGGATTGAAAGTCTTATCGTCGATGTTTACCTAAGTTTTTGGGTTTGTCAATGATACTTAGCACAAGAAGTGAAAGTTGTTTGTTTGTCGTAGAATTGTAGCGTAAGGAAAGTTGAGAGCGGTAAGGTCACTTTCTAATAACATCGTATCGTATTTACCTAAATTCTCTAGTTTGTTTGTGTGTTGTATGATATGTTGAATTGTGCCCAAATAGGATATGTGCTTTCAATGTGATTAGTTATATGGTGAAATGTTGTTTTCGTAAGATTGCAAATGAATGATGTTACATATGATTTCGTTGAAACATATGTATGAGAAGCATGTTAGTGTTTTGCATATCTATATGATATATGCATTTGCATATATTGAGGTGGGAATAGTATGTTCATGCATTCCTCGAGTACTTGACACAATATCAACAAAAGAAGTACTAGACTCATATGGTTGGAATGATAAAATATTAATTAGAGAAGTGTCATCCCATTATATGACACAATATCAATGAGAGAAGTGGCCATATGGTACAATATCAAAGAGAACAGTAAACTTTTTTTTTTTTTGAAGAAAATAGTGCAGTATCAAAGAGATAAGCATGACCCTCTTAGGAGTGGCTACATTCCAGAATTATTTGTATGTGATAAGCCGGTTGGGATTATATATCACATGTAGAGTCTAAATCTTAGACTCATTATGCATCATTTCATCTTGTATGTGAAATGTTTATTTTGATGTCATTTACCATGCAATGTGTGCTTGCATGATGTATTTTCATATGTATTTATTTTTTAGATCGTGAGTCTCTACCTCTACCTTTGGAACTCGGCTATGCCCTCAAATGTCTTTGGATCGGATGTTGTCAACTATCACATGGGTGACACCGACAACAATGGATTGCTCCGATAGGAGTTTACCTCATGTCTGGCGGTTTCGACCAGCCACAAACACAACGTCATGTTTAACCAAGATGAGTTTTAGAACAATATCTCTAAGGTTTTGATGATAACAATGTATAGAAGAAAAATTGAGTACTATAAAGTTTGTTCAAATGTGCAAGTCCATAGAATTAGAATGTGACTCTTAAGCCAACATTTTGACCCTGAAACAAGCTACTATAAACAAAGAAGAGAAACTCTGATGCTCAAGACAAGCTATGATTTGAAGATGGTCAACAAAAAGTCAAAACTCTGATCAAATATGAATCAAGTTATGAAGAGAAGCTTTGATCTGAAGACGAAGCTTTGAAGGATCAAGTTAATTCTCAACGCTTTGAATAATATTTGACCACTTTTGTCTTCTTCTAAAGGAATGTCATTGTCCATGATCTGTTCACTATCAGTAGTACATTTTGTCCTTGGTGAATTAAAAGAAGACACCTTGCAGAAATGAATAAATCTCTATGAAAGACAAAGTGGATGCAACATATCATTCTCAAAGAAGCAAAATATTTCTGAAGTACTTTTCAACGGAATTATCCTTAATAGGCAAAGATGTGAAATCTGAAGAAAACTTATCAGGGAAGCTTGACGCATTGCCACTCTCTTCAAAAAAATGACACTATTCAAATCCCATATAAAAGGACCTTGAGTGTTTGTAGAAAAATAGAGAACTACACGCTTTCAACTGTGCCAAAACTCTGGTCAAATTTCTAGCGCAAGCACACTTAGAAAAATTCTTACAAACTCTCATCTTAGAATTTCTTAAGTGTTTAGAAAAACTATTTAGGTACAAATCATTTCTATTGTGCTTAATTTAGTTTACCACTCTGTGAGTCTAAAGTGTAAACAACAACAAATTCTTGTCAACTCTTAATCTTGTAGGATTGTAGAAAGTCCTCAAGGAGAGGCAGGAAATCTTAGACTTGTGTGTCTAAGTGCTTTGTAATCAAGTTTGATTATAGTGAAAAAATCTCTCAAGTGTGAGGGAACCGGATGTAATTCTGGATTGTGGGGTGAACCATGATAAATATCTGTGTTGATTTTTCTCTATATTGCTTTCTATTCTTACCTCTGATCTATTTTAACTTAGAAAAGATTTTCAGAAAAAGTCAACACAATTCAACCCATCTCCTTTCTTGTGTTTTTCTCACCTTCACGATATATACGAGAATGGTGGTCCATACCACCAGGAGAGCTAGAGTGTTCATGCATGAGACAGAGCGTGTTGAGATAGTCCTTCAATTGATCCCCATCATGGTGGTGCTGATTTAAGGCTAAGAGAGCTACGGATGTTGCTTCAGCTGGAGTTGTTTTACCCTCGGTCGACGATTGAGTGCCACGACCTAGTTGTTTTTAGATATTTGTATCATGAAGATGGAACTGAGGTGCCTTGGTTAATGTCTCCTCCTGAGGTGGGTGTTATCCCCAATAAGGAGAGGACACCTAATTTAAAGGAGAGACGAAGGAGTTGTATGACTCGAGTTATTTTAAGGTGGTTCCACCCGAGAGGACCACACCTTCCTTTGTCGACCTAATGTATCTTAGTAATATGAGTGGGATGTTAAGAGTAAAGTCTGGAGGAGCTGTGTCTTTTTTGAGTTATATGTCTTTTTTGGCTTACCTTGATATTCAGACATAGGATTGGGGGCTTACTTGTTTGTACCATATAGGTTGTAGCATTCTTTTGGAGTCGTGTATTTTAGTCATATATTAACCTACAATATATGAAAAGAGATAACTACCAAATTTATTAATCTGCCCATATCTAATATTTGTCCCTGATTTTTTTTCTTCATAACTGAAGGTTACAAATGTCATTTTATCACATTTTGGCTGCCAATTTTACATAACTGTCCAGTTTCAGTTTTTGTTATTGTTGTTTTTTCCACACTATAAGGGTTATTATGGTCATTTGCGCTGATCAAGACACCTTTTTCATTAATGTCAGCTTTAATCCAACTTTTTCACCATCTATTCATCAATTTCAAATTTCCTTCATTCATTTTATATTCCCTCCTTTCCCTTATTTTCTCATTTTTTTCTCTTCACTTCTCTCATCTTTCCTTCTCATCTTCAACCGTAATGTTTTCTTTCTGTTCTTTAATTTTTTTCATTTCAATCCTCTCTTACTCATCTTCTACTAATTTTATTTTTGCAGAAAAGTGAATACAGAAAAACACGAGATGAAATGGAGATCCACCATATTACTTTTAACAATCGTCTTTATTTTCTTCAGCTTCATCATCAATGTACAAATCATAAAAAATACAGACAGCAAAAACAACCATAACTTTTCTATACACAACAAAGAAGATTGTTATGGATTTTTTAGATCTATTTGTTTTGGTTCTGAAAGATCAAGTTAAGAACGAAGATAAAGTGAAGACTGGAGTCTGAAGTCTGAAGACTGGAGTCTGAAGATTGGAGTCTGAAGTTCAGAGTCTGAAGACTGGAGTCTGAAGTTCAGAGTCTGAAGATTGGAGTCTGAAGTCTGAATCTGAAGACTGGAGTCTGGAGATTGGAGTCTGAAGTTCAGAGTCTGAAGACTGGAGTCAGAAGTTTAGAGTCTGAAGATTGGAGTCTGAAGTTCAGAGTCTGAAGATTGGAGTCTGAAGTTCAGAGTCTGAAGATTTGCAATGGCTTCCAATGTTTTAATTGTATTCAGATATTATCGGTATTAATTAAAATTAATATATAATTATGTTAATTGAGACTAATTGTATTCAGATATTATATACTTTGCTTGATAAACATATACTTATGAATGATTTCTATATATAAAGAACTTTACATGATATTTATCCCAGGAGAAAATAAAATATCACATCATATCTTAAACTTATGCTTCATAGTTATATATAAATATTTATATATAATACGTAAAATAATGTATACATTGTGTTATCTACCATGAAGACAAATTGATAATTAGTTAAAGGTAGTTTATATAGGTTACATCGTTCTGCTATTGAGAGAGTGATATTTGTTGGGTTTTTGTAGATTGGCTACATTTTGCAAAAACATCTACTAGCCAGATGCTGGGACAGATGCGGTAGCATATGGAACAGCTTTTCGTATCTTGTGATTTTCGCGCCAGCTAGCGCTTTATATTTATGTACGCAATCTTCCAAAGATTTGCCTGAAGATTTATTTTCCTCTAGCTTGCTGATCAAGGCGCGTGTATCTGATTGAAGATTTGATTGATGTTTTATTTGCCTTGCTATTTGTTCCACAAGATATCATTCTATATTTGGAAGCTTTTTATTATTTCTAGAAGATTGTTTTCAGCTGGACCGGACAATGTCCATGCTCTCTTTGAAGCCCAGACCCGTGGTATCTCAGTTCTATATATTCATGAAGGCAAACCCTAGTTGGGTAACTAAAAACCGTGTGTGTTAGTAAAGCGTGAGTTTTAAGGTTTTTAGGGTTTTGTTTGTTAATTGTGAGCCTTGCTTGTATCTCCCTGATTCAAGCTAAGGACTGAGTTTGTTTTGAGTTGTAATTTGTAAGCTACTCCTAAGCTTTTAAGTACGGAGTGAGTATGTGTTATTAGCGTGTGTTTCTCTTGGTTGAGTTTTGTGTTTTGTGTGTTTGATAACAATACTGTGTGTGTTGTTCGTAGGAATTGAGACGGGGTCTCATATCTAGGAGTTCCTAGATAGAGTTGCCACTGGTAGGGTCTAGGTGCAAAGTCAAGTAGTGGGTCTGCGTTGGTCTTTTCACTAGAACTATAATAGTGGAATCATTCCTGGATTGGTATCCCCCAGAGTAGGAGAGTTGCTCCGAACTGGGTTAACAAACTCACTGTGTACTTTATATTTCCGCTGTGTTCTTTTTAATTTGCGGTTTGTTACGTTGTGCTATTTTAATTATTGTTCTGAGTAGACACGCGCTCGGACAGTTGTGCCATCATTGTGCACAGCATATTTCAGTCAGGTTGCCAGGAATTTCAATTGGCATCAGAGCAGGCACCCTGTTCTGTGTGGGTGAGCTCCAGGGAAAGAAGTTTCTGGCTCAATGGATAAAGAAGGAGGACTGGTGAACAGACCACCCTTGTTGGATGGGTCAAACTATGACATTTGGAAATCACGCATGACAGCTTTCTTGAAATCTCTAGACAGCAGAGCTTGGAAGGCTGTGATCAAGGCATGGGTCCCTCCTAAAATAAAAGATGCAAATAATGTTGATACTGATGAGTTGAAACCAGAAGAGGAGTGGTCTACAGAAGAAGACACTGCAGCTATTGGAAACTCTAAAGCCCTGAATGCTTTGTTTAATGGTGTTGACAAGAACATGTTCAGGTTGATTAAACAATGTACTATTGCCAAGGAAGCTTGGGATATCCTAAGAACAGCTCATGAAGGTACTCAAAAGGTCAAGAAGTCAAGGCTACAACTGCTAACAACACAGTTTGAGAATTTGAGAATGAAAGAAGGAGAGAGTGTTCATGACTTTCACATGAATGTGCTAGAATATGCTAACACTTTTGAATCCTTGGGGGAAAAGATATCTGATGAAAAACTGGTAAGCAAAATTCTCAGGTCCCTGCCTAAGAAATTTGATATGAAAGTATGTGCTATCGAGGAGGCCCAAGATATTGGAGATATGAAAGTTGATGAGTTGATTGGATCTCTTCAAACTTTTGAATTAAAGGTTAATGAAAGATCTGAAAAGAAAGACAAGAACATTGCTTTCATCTCCAACACTGATGAAGATGATGTGGAGAGTAATTTAGACACTGATGAGAGCATTTCTGAAGATATTGTGATGTTGGGCAAACAATTTAATAAAGTTGTGAAGAGGATGGACAGACGCCCTAGGACAAATGCTCCGGACAACAGTCGCAGCATCTTTAAAAATGTCAACAATCAGAGGAAACCTAGAACTGATGACAAAATTAATCAAAGCAAAGGGGTGCAATGCCATGAATGCGAAGGTTTTGGTCACATCAGAACTGAGTGTGCAACGTATCTGAAGAAACAAAAGAAGGTGATGAATGTGTCTTGGACGGATGAGGATGAATCAGAAGAAGAATCTGAAACTGCAAAACATGTGAATGCCTTGACTGGAGTGTGCACATCTGACCATGAATCTAGTGATGAAGAGGTAACGTATGATGAATTGGCTGACTCTTATAAGGAGCTATATCTCAAAAGTGAGGAAGTTTGTAGAACTTTAGAAAAACAAAAGAGGACCATTACTCTCTTGCAAGCTGAGAAAGACAAACTTCTGAAAATGAACTCAGACCTCAATGATGAGGTTATCTTACTTACTTCCAAGATTGGCAATATGAATAAGCAACTGCGGATGATGAACAAAGGTACTGGTGCTTTAGACGAAATTTTGGAAATAGGACAGAAACCTGGAGATTCTAAAGGTATTGGGTTTGACTACAGTTCCATGCCTCAGCAGAAAAAATTACCAGCAAGACAATTTGTGCCACCTGTTAATACTCATGATCATACGATGTCAAGACAGATGCCCCAGCATCAGGTGCGACAACAGGCATCAGGATATAGGCCCAGATCAAAAGGAAGGAATTATAGTTGGGTATGTCACTACTGTGGAAGAAAAGGACATATTAGACCTTTCTGTTTCAAATTACATGGTTACCCAGACAGGACCCATTCACCAAGACCTGATCCCATGGTAAAGATCACCAAGAAGCAGTGGAAGCAGAAAAATGATAATTCCACAAGCAACACTATGAATCCCAGAAAAATAGAACCAGAAGCTGATGAGATTGCTCAAATTGCTCATACTTCTCTGAGAGTGTCATCCAGAAATGATTGGTACTTTGACAGTGGATGTTCCAGGCATATGACTGGTGATAAAAATTACTTGACTGATGTTGAGCCCTATGCTACAAGCTTTGTGACTTTTGGGGATGGAGCCAAAGGAGAAATAAAAGGTGTAGGAAATCTTGTGGAAGAGGGTTTACCCAAACTTGATAAGGTGCTTCTTGTGAAAGGATTAACTGCAAACTTAATTAGTATTAGTCAACTATGTGATCAAGGAATGAAGGTCAACTTTACTAAGAGTGAATGCTTAGTGGCTAATAGTGAAGGGAACATCCTGATGAAAGGTGTTAGATCAAAGGACAACTGCTACTTGTGGGTCTCTCAAGATAAAGCAAAGTTATCTAATTGTCTAATAACCAAAGAAGATGAAGTTAAGCTATGGCACCAAAAGCTTGGACATCTGAACCTCAGAAGCATGAAGAAAGCTATTGCTGAAGGAGCCATCAGAGGTTTACCAAAACTCCAAATTCAGGAAGGAAGTATATGTGGAGAATGCCAGATAGGGAAACAGACCAAGATGCCTCACCAGAAGCTGCAACATCTGTCCACATCCAGAGTTCTTGAGCTATTGCACATGGACTTAATGGGACCCATGCAAGTCGAAAGCTTAGGTGGTCAGAAGTATGCTTTTGTTGTTGTTGATGATTTTTCTAGATATACTTGGATAAATTTCATTAAGGAGAAATCAGACACTTTTGAAAAATTCAAGGATCCTTGCTTACAACTTCAGAGAGAAAAGGACTGTGGAATTGTTAGAATCAGAAGTGATCATGGGAAGGAGTTTGAGAATGGTAAGTTCTCTGATTTCTGTATTTCTGAAGGAATATTTCATGAGTTCTCTGCACCCATTACTCCTCAACAAAATGGGATAGTTGAAAGGAAGAACAGGACTTTGCAAGAATCTGCTAGGGTTATGCTACATGCAAAGAAGCTGCCATTTTTCTTTTGGGCTGAAGCCATGAACACAGCCTGCTATATTCATAATAGAGTGACTTTGAGAAAAGGTACATCTACAACTTTGTACGAGCTATGGAAGGACAGGAAGCCAACAGTGAAGCATTTTCATGTGTTTGGTAGTAAGTGTTATATTCTAGCTGACAGGGAACCAAGAAGAAAGATGGATGCTAAAAGTGAAGAGGGAATCTTTCTAGGCTATTCAACAAACAGCAGAGCCTATAGAGTATACAACTCCAGAACCAAGACAGTGATGGAATCTATAAATGTGGTTGTAGATGATGAAGGTAATAATGTTGTGACAGATGATGCGACATTTGACGCAGCTTCTGACCTACAGGAAGCAAAGAAAGCAGATGAAGCAAGTGATAAGCAAGAGTCTGAAGTAACTGGTCCAGAGAAGACTGCTCCCAACAAAGGACCATCTATCAGAGTCCAGAAAAATCATCCCATAGATCAAGTCATTGGCGATCCTAACCAAGGGATCACAACTAGAAGGAACTATGATGAGGTATCTAATTCTTGCTTTATATCTAAACTTGAACCAAAGAATGTTAAGGAAGCTCTAACTGATGAGTTCTGGATAAATGCTATGCAAGAAGAATTAACTCAGTTCAAGAGAAGCAATGTGTGGGACCTAGTTCCTAGACCAGATAATGTGAATGTTATAGGTACCAAGTGGGTTTATAAAAACAAGTCTGATGAAAATGGTACTATCACTAGAAACAAAGCCAGATTGGTTGCACAAGGATATTCTCAAATTGAAGGTGTAGACTTTGATGAGACTTTTGCTCCTGTAGCTAGGTTGGAATCTATTAGACTGCTACTTGGAATTGCATGCATACTAAAATTCAAGTTGTATCAGATGGATGTCAAGAGTGCTTTTCTGAATGGGTACTTAAATGAAGAGGTCTATGTGGAACAGCCTAAAGGTTTCATTGATCCAAGTTTTCCAAACCATGTTTACAAATTGAAGAAAGCTTTATATGGCCTGAAGCAAGCTCCTAGAGCTTGGTATGAGAGACTTGCTGAGTTCCTAATCAACCATGGCTATCGGAAGGGAGGAAATGACAAGACCCTGTTTGTGAAAGATGAAAATGGACAGCTGATGATTGCTCAAATATATGTTGATGACATAGTCTTTGGAGGAATGTCTGACCAGATGATAGAGCATTTTGTTCAGCAAATGCAATCTGAATTTGAGATGAGTCTTGTAGGTGAGCTAAAGTTCTTTCTTGGTCTTCAAGTGAAACAAATGGAAGATACTATATTTATCTCTCAAAGTAAGTATGCTAAAAATATAGTCAAGAAATTTGGGATGGAAAATGCTGCTCATAAAAGAACTCCTGCTCCCACACATGTTAAATTATCAAAGGATGAGAAAGGTGTGGATGTTGACCAAAGCATGTATAGGAGTATGATAGGAAGTCTTCTATATCTTACAGCAAGTAGGCCAGATATTACATTTGCAGTTGGAGTGTGTGCCAGGTACCAAGCTGAACCAAAAATAAGTCACCTGACTCAGGTAAAGAGAATTCTGAAGTATGTGAATGGTACTAGTGATTATGGTATGTTGTATTCTCATGGGGAAAGCACTGTGTTGTTTGGATATTGTGATGCTGACTGGGCTGGAAGTGCAGATGATAGAAAGAGTACCTCTGGTGGATGTTTCTTTCTAGGCAATAACCTTATATCCTGGTTCAGTAAGAAGCAAAATTGCATTTCTTTGTCTACAGCTGAAGCTGAGTACATAGCAGCTGGTAGTAGTTGTTCTCAATTGTTGTGGATGAGACAGATGCTGAGTGAGTACAATGTCAAGACAGATGCTATGACATTATATTGTGACAATCTGAGTGCAATTAATATCTCCAAGAATCCTATTCAACATAGCAGGACCAAACACATTGACATTAGACATCATTTTATAAGGGATCTTGTTGAAGACAAAATTGTTACTCTTGAACATGTTTCAACTGAAGAGCAATTAGCAGATATTTTTACCAAAGCCCTTGATGCTAATCAATTTGAAAAATTAAGACGGAAGTTGGGGATATGCTTAGTTGAAGAATTGTAGCAATTAATGTGCAAGGGACGTGCAGCTATTAGTTTTTTCCTCGTCAACCGCTTATTGCACGTCACTCAAGGAGGTTATTGCTCACTTGCCTTTTTCAAAACTCTTGCACGTTACCATCATTACTTTTGTCCTAACTTCTCTCAACCTCTCATTGCCTCTCTTACCGCGCACATCTTCTTTCAAAAATCGTTCACTTCTCATACCTCCACATTCCACATCATCACCATGGCTGATTCGTCTTCGCATCCCACTACACAAGTTCCAGCTGAAGCCGTCATCACTGATGCGCAACCCCTCACCACTATCCCTAGCGCTCCTACAAAGAAGCGTCGCACTAGGGCTTCTGCACCACGAAGAAAGACACCTGCCAAATCTAGCAAGGCTGCCTCCTCAACCGCTGTGAACACCAGATCAAAATCAAAAGGTAAATCTTCTACCACTCCTGCAGTTCCAAGAGTAGGTCTTAGTATGGGTGATCTGTACCTTAAGGACAACCCTTTTGTATCGACTGTTGTTGAACCACATGCTGAACCTTCTGTCACTGAAACTGAAAATGTCGCTGTTGCGAGTACTGTAGCCATGCCCGAAACCCTAGGTCTTGATAATCCTAAGGTAGATGAAAAATTAGCTGGTGATTCTTCGAATTCTCCTATTGAGAAAGATGTTACTACTGGTTCTGGTGAAAAGAATGATGTTGATGAGGCCGTGTCTGAGACACCTGCTGATTCCCCTGCCTCCACAAAGAATGCTGTGACAGATGCTCCCGCATCTTTGTCACAAGCTAGAGAGGAGCCTGATGTTGAGGTTCCCAATATTTCTGGTTCTGTAAGTGTTGCTGAAAGTGAGTCCTCAGAGTCTGAAGATGAAGGGACTGAGACTCAAGATGTTGTAGGTGATCCTGAGACTGATATTTTAGAATGTGCTGACCCTATTGTTGTTGAGGAAGCTGTGCCTGAAGAAAGACCTCAGGCAGAAACTGGTGTTATTGGTGTTGCTCGCAGGACAAGGAGCAAATCTGAAAAATCTGCTACTGTTGTTAGTGAAGGAGAAAAGGATAGGAAGAAGAAAACTGTAAAGGCTGGGAAGAGACCTGTGTATGGTCCCCCCAAAGCTGGAAGCAAGAAAGTGGCTCAAAGTGGTCACAAGAAGAAGAGCTTAAAAAGAAAAGACCCTCCCTCTAGTGACTCTGAGTTTGAGGTTGCTGAGCCTGAAGCTGCCACATCTGGTGGGGCTTCCAGAAAAACAATGAAGGGAATGAAGATTCCTCTGACTATTCCTCCTGCCCCTCTTGATAATGTTTCCTTTCATTTGGAAAATGGTTCCTCTAGGTGGAAGTTCATATACCACAGAAGACTGGGTCTAGAAAGAAATCTTAAAGAAGATGTGTTCAAGTGTCAAAAGCTTGTTGATTTGTTGGAGTTTGCTGGTTTGATGAAGACTGTGAGGAACTTAGGTCCTTGTTATGATAAGCTGGTCAGGGAGTTTTTGGTGAATGTTTCTGATGAGTGTGATGACTCAAGAAACCCTGAGTATAGGAAAGTTTTTGTTCGTGGTAAGTGTGTGAATTTTTCTCCTATGGTGGTCAATGCATACCTTGAGAGGTCTACTGAGGAGACCCCTGAGCTTGAGGTTACTGAGGACACAATCTGCAGGACAATTACTGATAACAAGATTAGACATTGGCCAAAGCATTTGTCTTCTGCTCAATTGTCTCCTATGTATGCTGCCTTGAATAGGATCTGTGCTCAAAATTGGACTCCCACCACTCACTCAAATTCTGTTGCATCTGGGCTGGCTAAGTTCATTTATGCTGTGGGGACCAAGTCTCCCTTTGATTATGGAGCTTACATCTATTATCAAGTTTTGGAGCATGCTAAATCTTTTGCTATTAAGTTCCCTATTGCTTTTCCTACCCTCCTGTGTGGAATTATTCTTCAGCAACACCCTGATATTTTGATAAGCAGTGATGTGCCCTGCAAGAGGCCTGGTCCTATGGTTTTGGATTGCAGTTTGCTGTCTGAGACACATGATGCTGATGTAGCTGGTACTTCTGTCCGGACATCTGGTGTGCTCTCCAGAAAGCAGATGATAGCTGATCTTACTGAGACAAGTGCAGCTCTTGGAGCTAGAAAGGCGAAGATTGACAAGATTATTGCAGCTTTGAGGGCTGAAGCTGATGATGAGGGTGAGCAGGATGAGGAAGAAGGAGGAAATGTGCCTGTTGCTTCTGCTGATGCTACTGAAGATGCCTCTGATGATTCTGAGGATTTTTGATTTTCTTGTTTTGTTCTGAATCCTTTTTGATGTACTCTTTTTGTTTTTGCTGGTGACTGGGCTATGCCCTGAATTCTTATGCACCTTGTGTGCCTCTGGTCTGTAATATGCACTATCTGTGATTCCTATGCACTCTTTATGCTTCTATGCACTGTCTATGAATATGCCCTATCTGTTGGTTGTCAGAATTTTTGGCTAAAAAGGGGGAGTAGAGTTTTGATGAATTCGATTTATTATCTATTGCTTGTGTGCATGATTTGAAGCTTAGATTATGTATGGTTACATGTGTTGAGGGGGAGCGCCGTATATGTTGAGGGGGAGTGTAGTATGTTGAGGGGGAGTACTGGTACATGCATATGTTTTGAGGGGGAGCTGAGCTCTTGAGTTTTTTTATTCTTGGTGTGTGGAAATTTATTTTTTCCCTTCTCTATGTGATTCCACTATATGAGAGTTTATTTCTCTCTAGTTGTTCCTGTGAGGCTAGATGTTTGTGTTATCTGGTGCATGCCTCTGATTCTACTTGCAAGCTATCCTTGACTATTTCTCCCTTGGAAGTAATCTCATTATTTGCTACGATATTTTCCTTTCTTGTTGTGTGCCTATGTTGACGTGAAGGAATCTTATCTGTGTATCTCCCAAAGAACTGGCTCTAGAGTGTTTTAGCCAAAATTGTGCCAAAGGGGGAGATTGTTGGGTTTTTGTAGATTGGCTACATTTTGCAAAAACATCTACTAGCCAGATGCTGGGACAGATGCGGTAGCATATGGAACAGCTTTTCGTATCTTGTGATTTTCGCGCCAGCTAGCGCTTTATATTTATGTACGCAATCTTCCAAAGATTTGCCTGAAGATTTATTTTCCTCTAGCTTGCTGATCAAGGCGCGTGTATCTGATTGAAGATTTGATTGATGTTTTATTTGCCTTGCTATTTGTTCCACAAGATATCATTCTATATTTGGAAGCTTTTTATTATTTCTAGAAGATTGTTTTCAGCTGGACCGGACAATGTCCATGCTCTCTTTGAAGCCCAGACCCGTGGTATCTTAGTTCTATATATTCATGAAGGCAAACCCTAGTTGGGTAACTAAAAACCGTGTGTGTTAGTAAAGCGTGAGTTTTAAGGTTTTTAGGGTTTTGTTTGTTAATTGTGAGCCTTGCTTGTATCTCCCTGATTCAAGCTAAGGACTGAGTTTGTTTTGAGTTGTAATTTGTAAGCTACTCCTAAGCTTTTAAGTACGGAGTGAGTATGTGTTATTAGCGTGTGTTTCTCTTGGTTGAGTTTTGTGTTTTGTGTGTTTGATAACAATACTGTGTGTGTTGTTCGTAGGAATTGAGACGGGGTCTCATATCTAGGAGTTCCTAGATAGAGTTGCCACTGGTAGGGTCTAGGTGCAAAGTCAAGTAGTGGGTCTGCGTTGGTCTTTTCACTAGAACTATAATAGTGGAATCATTCCTGGATTGGTATCCCCCAGAGTAGGAGAGTTGCTCCGAACTGGGTTAACAAACTCACTGTGTACTTTATATTTCCGCTGTGTTCTTTTTAATTTGCGGTTTGTTACGTTGTGCTATTTTAATTATTGTTCTGAGTAGACACGCGCTCGGACAGTTGTGCCATCATTGTGCACAGCATATTTCAGTCAGGTTGCCAGGAATTTCAATATTTTTTATATCTAATTTGAGACACACGTCTCTCTTCCAATGCTAATTTTTTAAAAATATATACTATATGTTTTATGACATCAACTACAATTAGTCTTATACTATATGTTTTATGACCTAAACTACAATTAGTCTTATACCACTAATTTTTCTTTACCCTAAACGATATATTAATTAAAAAATTACACATAATTTCATCGTCAACTTAACATATATGAAATCTAGTATGTCTTTATCAGAAGAGAGACATTTATTTTGTATGAAAGCCATTTACGGGAATATGTCAGTGTATTTTTATTTATGAAATTTAATGCGAACTGTCATACCCCAATTTTTGACCTAAAATTTATTTTTTACTCGTCTTTTTGGTTCGAAATTTTTCGTCGTTTCAGACGAAATTTCGGCAGAGAGATATTTTAAAATACCTCATTTTTGGTTCCGAAGGCGACAATTTTTTTTTTATTATTTGATTTTTACTTATTATTTTTTTATTATTATCTTTATTATTTTCCTTTTTTATTTTACATTTTATTTTCGGATTTTTTTTTTATTTTTTTATTTTATTTGCAAAAAAAGAGTTGACTGATGATTTTGATGAGTTTTAAGGACCATTTTAATTGTTGCCTTTTTGGTCCTTTGCTGATTAATTAACTTTATTGTCCATCAATGACTTTTAATTACAATTAACAACACTGCATGATTAAAAGGGGGGAACATCAGCAACACAGAGGACAGAGGCAAAGTGATCACTAACCCAAAAAAAAATCCAAAACACGGTCAGAAACTAACACAAACAAAATCATCAGAAACAAAAATCATCAAAACCCCACACGGCAACCACCACTTCCTTTTTCTCAAAAATCCCACAAAAAGTCAGAATCACAAAACCAAAAAAACACTACCACCCCAAACACCAAATAAAGCCGCTGCCAACCACCACTACCACCACAAAAAAACTTGAACCTCACCCAAACAATCAGAACCACCCATACAATAGAACCATCGACCCATACTCATAAACAGCCACGAAACCACAACATCATAACCATCCGAACCATCAGCCACCACAAGAACCAAGCACACACGACCACCATTCAACCACCACACCAACAATCACCTACGGCCACTCCTCACCCACAACAAACTCGGCCACCTCCCCTCACTCACGCATAGCCGCGCCACTCCAACCTCCCCTCATCCATACATAGCCGCACCACACCAACCCAAAATCTGGCCAGGCAATCCATACAAACCACAAAACCAGTCACAACCGAACGAACATACACATAAACCGAAGCAAATCAAAGCTGAAACCAAACCGAACGGAGGTAGTTTTTTTTTAGTAAATTTTTAAACCTAGATTTACTCCGTTTTAAAAAAGATTTTGAAAATTTGAGGGAGGATTCGTAGAGAAAAGAGGAAAGGATAGTAGAAAATGTAAAAAAACATTTTAAAAAACATTTTTTTTTCAGTTCCGGCACGGTGGCGCCGCCGTCTAGGCCGGAGGCCACCCCGCCGGAGACTTTTTCTGGCCGGGGAACCATTGAGAGAAGGGAGAGAACTTGTAGAGAGAAGAAGAAGAAGAGAGAAGGGAAAAGAAAGAAAATGAGGAAGTGTTCTTTTGAAAAAACATTTTACGTGCTTCTCCCGAGCCAGACCCAGACCCCCATGTTCGACCCATCTCCCTTTCTTTCCCCTCTATCTTTCTGATTACTATTCGCGCCCCCATTTTTGTTTGCTGCACCCCCCATCCTTTTTTTTTCTTTATTTTCTTGCATTTCATTTTTCTTTTCATTTTTTTCCTTTTTGCATTTTCGTTTCCATTTTGCATTTTTATCATTCCATGCCATTTTACTTTTGTCTTATTTTTATTTGCTTTTTTTTTATTTTTAAGTACTAGGTTTATATTTAGTGCATCTTCTCCTTATTTTGATAGTCTAGTTTTTTTAGTTATTTATTTTCTTTTTTCCTTCTGCATTTTTATTTATTTCCCGGCATCTCATACATTTTTTTTTATTACTACGTAACATATTTATTTACTTTTATTTGCATTTCATGCATTTTTACTTTCTTTATTTATTTTTAGCATATTTATTTAATGCATTTTGCAATTTCATTTTTCATTTATTATTTTGTCATTTCTATTTTATTAGAATGTATTTATGAGCAAATGTAAAATATAAATGAGAATATTGCACTGACACTCACATTTATTTATTTTGCTTTATGTCCAAAAAAACAAAAAATACAAAAATATTAGGTTAGTTTATTTTCAAAAGGGTTTCGTGGTGATCCAACGTCACTACGGAAATTCCTCGCGTTTAGCTTTTTGTTATGTTTTTAGTCTTAGGTAATTATAAAAAACAAAAACAAAAACATGCAAATAATAAGTCAAAACTCAAAAAAAACTTTTCTTAAACAAACCTTGATTCTCAATCAAGTACCCCTTTTTCTTTTATTTTCTTAAAAAAATCATTAATCCATTTTAATAACATTTAAATCATTTTCCAAATATAAAAAATACAAACCAATCTCATTTTTGCCACTTGGCTTTTTTTTATCTTCAAAACCTTTCCAAAAAACTAAAAAATACAAAAACAAATCAATCGGCATTTTTACCCCGAACTACGAGGTTTTGATCCCTCATGAGTACGTAGGCAAAGGACCTTGTCCTTCCAAATCATAAAAAATAAAAAAAAAACATTTTTTTTCTCACTACTCTAATTCATTCTTTTCTTTTAAAAATTAAGCAAGTTATAGCCAAAATAAATAAATAAAATCAAGAGGTTCTCGTAGAATACTACGAACGTTTAGGGTGCTAACACCTTCCCTAAACGTAACTAACCCCCGAACCCTAAATCTTAAAAAATGTGGTAATTTCGAACTTTTTTCCACTTTTTTTTTTTGAAAAATTAAAAGTTCAGTCGTGAAATAAAATTAGTGAGTCAACGCTAATCAATAGCTTGATCTCCGAAAATCACCGCGACAGAAATGGCGACTTCACTGGGGATGCCCTAAGAGGGTTGAGCCTATCTTGAATTTATTTAATTATTTTGTGCTATAACTTGCTTAAAATAAAAATAAGAATGTAAATACGTGCCTATGTGTTTTTCCTTTTGCGTGAGTGGTGAGATAAGTCCTACACCCGGACTTGAGGGAAATCATAAGATAGGATGGTGGTATAATCAAAGTATCTTTCCGAGGGTAAATTTCGGATGTGGCACATGAGATAACCCCACTCAACGGAGGAATCTTGGAAGTATTATTATGTCGGCATGAGTAGTCATGTCCGGCATTATTATTTTCAAGTGACTTATGAAGTTGAGGACCTTTAGTTACACTTAACCCATCTTGGCCTTTTAGGACGTAGTGCGGTGGCTAACCAAGAGTAATCTTGAATTAGTTTATACGCGATACTACACTCAAACGAGACTTTCTTACAAGTATTGTTGGACCGGGAGTCAATCTCGCAACCCGATGATATTTGGAAGGGGTTGATGACTTTGGGAACTTGGTAGAACCCGTGATACCGGTACATATGAAACCATAGTCCTTACCAAATGGCGTGTTTACCCTTGACTCCAACCTTATGAACTTAAACGTCACCATGTTTTCTCCGTTACTTTAGCATAATCATGCATACATGCATTCATTCATAAACATTTTTTTTTTCATCCAATTATCGAAAGACTTAAACAAGTTTTTTTGTGAACATCATAGAGGAGCACTAGGAAGTATGCCTTCAAGAGCCCTGATTTGTTGAGTTTAAGGAAGCTAGGAGTCTTTAGATTTTTTCTGATAAAATCTAGCTTCCACTAAAGGACTTTTGAATTGGTCCCTTGGCTTGGTTTCAAAAAAAAAACTATTTTGTAATGTCCTAATGCTTAAGCGAATTGTTCAGACCATGATGTTTACAATTACTTCAAGAAAGTCCTTCGATAACAAATCTTTCTTTTTTGCATAAGCATAATCATGCATCATATCGCATTCATAATTTCTCAAACCGAGTCTCACATTTTGTTTTTCCAAAGGTCCATCTGCCTAGTCCAAGAAAGTGGCCCGACGTCCTCAGCAGAAACTGACTTACACGTACAACACTAGAGCATATCAGAGAAAAAGAATGGAACATTTGGAACAAGAAAATCAGGTACTCCAGGGAGAAATGACATCCATGCGGACCAAGATCGAGGACTTAACAGAGTTAATGAAACTGCTGGCAGCTACACAAACTCAGCCACCGTCTCCTCCCCCTGGCTCTCTAGCTCAGTCGACGAATGCTACTACTCCGACTCCGACAACGCACACCAGTGCTCCACAATACACCATGCCCGACGGATATCCCTGGGGCATGCCTCTTAACTTCGGTGAAGGATTCATCCCTATTCCTGCTGCAATTCCTGCTCCTCAACCTGGTGTTACTTTTCCTCAGGCTACTATGGCCTTTTCAGCTCCAGTGATTCATACCACCCCATATGACAACGAACCTATCTACCAGATAGAAAGTGTAGGGGCTCAAGATCGGATGGATGATCCAAGAAAAGTTTGACGAGATGCAACGGGAAATCAAGGCCCTCCGCGGGAAAGATCTGTGGAAAAATGCCCACGACCTTTGTTTAGTGCCAAACGTCAAGATCCCGCCCAAGTTCAAAGTCCCTGAATTCGAGAAGTACAAGGAGAACACCTGTCCTCAAAGCCACCTGATAATGTATGCTAGGAAGATATCTACCCAGACGGATAATCATCAACTACTCATCCACTACTTCCAAGACAGTCTGACTGGTGCCGCCTTGAAATGGTACATGAGTTTGGACAGCACCAGGATCCAAACTTTCAATGACTTGGGAGAAGCCTTTGTTCGCCAATACAAGTACAACCTGGACATGGCTCCAGACAGAGACCAACTCCGGGCCATGGCTCAAAAAGATAAGGAGACTTTCAAAGAGTATGCCCAAAGATGGAGGGGGATTGCTGCTCAGATTAACCCACCTCTAGAGGAGAAAGAAATGACCAAGATTTTCCTAAATACTCTTGGTTCATTCTATTACGAGCGAATGATTGCAAGTGCGCCTAGTGATTTCACTGAAATGGTTAATATGGGAATGCGTCTGGAGGATGGAGTTTGGGAGGGACGTTTAGTTATGGAAAGTGCTTTTGCTGCCAGCAGTACAAAAAAGTTTGGGAATGGCTTCTCAGGAAAGAGAGAGCAACGGGTAAGTATGGTGGCTCATGGGCAGCGTCAGCAACAGTATCCAGGGTATCAACATGTCGCCACTGTCACACCTGCCTTTAGTGGTATCCAGAATCCAGGTTATCAGCCTCAGCCTCAGCAAAAGCCTCAACAACAGTATCAACAACAGCCTCGATAACAGGCTCCCCAACAGTTCACCCAACAGAATCGGGTCCAGTGGATATCACAGTTTGATCCAATCCCCATGGCGTATGCAGAGTTGCTTCCCGCGTTCCTTGATAAAAAGTTAGTTCGGACTAAGGCACCCCCTCGAGTACCTGAAAGGTTGCCACGCGGGTATAGACCTGATCTCTCTTGTGTTTTCCATCAAGGGGCACCCGGTCACGACATTGAGCACTGTTACGCCTTGAAAGCTGAAGTCCAAAAGTTGATCCAGGCTAATATCCTTTCCTTCAAACATTTGAACCCCAATGTGCAAGCTAATCCACTACCGGATCATAGGACTGCATCTGTTAATATGGTGCAAGTTTGTTCAGAGGCTTACCCTGTTGAAGACAATCTTGAGGAGGTGGCAGCTAGTTTTGTGACGCATGGCAGAGTTTGCCGCAATTGGGTCGCTGTTGACGTCCCTTCCGCTATTCATTGTTCCAAATAACATTTTGTTGTTTTCGCTTTTCGTTTTAAAAAATATATATATATAAATCCTTTCGTTCCGCCCGATACGAAAGTGAACTTTTGTAGGGCTTTTTGCTTTATGCATTCCCATCATCAAATAAAAAGTCGTTTTGTCCCCGACTATGTCCTTTTATTCTTTGCTTTTTTGGAAAATGGTAACACAAAAAACCCAAAAAATATTTTATTTTATTTTATTTTAAATCAATTTCAAAAGGTCTGCATTTTTCACTCATTTTCTAAAATCAATCATCAATCATATGTAGACTGAACATCAATAAACCCGTTGAACAGTGTAACCCTATGCTCTCTCCCGACTTTGAGTTCCCTGTTCACAAAGCTGAAGAGGAGGAGGATGGAGGGATTCTCGAAAAGATCTCTCGGTTATTAGTGTATGAAATGATTAACTTGGGTTCCAAAGAACTGCCATTATAATATTCCTGGTCGAATCCCAGATGAATGGTGCCATTGAAGCTGTAAAAAAAAAGAAACAAAACAAAAAAGAGAAAAATACATCAAGAAGATAGTGCAGAAAATGGTGGTCACCTACAAGGATTGGCATGAGATGCTCCCTTCGTTTTGCATGAGTATCGTACTTTGGTGCACACATAAGTAGGGGCAACCCCCTTCTCTTACAGTTATACCAAAAGAGGATGAAACAATCTTTTGACGAGAAAATTCGTCCCCGTGAATTTCGAGAAGGAGACCTTGTGCTCAAAAAAAATTTATCTTTCCAACCGGACTCTAGGGGCAAATGGACGCCTAATTATGAAGGCCCGTATATCGCAAGAGAGCGTTCTCCGGTGGTGCAATGACTCTTACGACCATGGATGATGATGAGCTTCCCCATCCTATGAACGTCGATGCAGTCAAGGAATACTTTGTCTAAAATTAAAAAAAAAAAAAAACTGCTCGGTAAGTCGAAAATCCGAAAGGGCGGCTTAGGCAAAAATGAGCGTCTCGGTGGACTGAAAACCCAAAAGGGCGGTCCAGGCAAAAATTAGAGACATAAAACAGAAAAATAATCATCCTGATAGGTCGAAAACCCAAAAGGGCGATCTTTGCAATTAAGGATTAAAAGACAAAGTAACTGCATCAGGTTGACCATGACTCACTTGGGGCACATTAGCGGTCAAAGAGACTCTGAATCTGAAGCATCCTAATAGTGGAATTCAAAGTTGTTAGGGAGAATAGCGGTTATTGTGTTCAATGTATCTTCCCCTTATATTTACCATTTTCCAAACTTTGTGAGATCCGTGGAGCCACACCATTGGCGGGCCACCACTTTGTTAAATAAATTTGAGTCTGTGCCTTTCATTTGGAACTCCCGTTTATTCGGTTTATAAAATTTCTTCTATTTTTTATGGTAGTACCTGAAGCAAAACTTTTTTTAAAATCCTAAATCTTTTTATATTTTTGGAAAACATAAACAACAAACACATTCTCTCTGAACTCATGAATAAGTGAAGTGTGCGTCAACATCTGTCCTGAGAATGGGTAAACTTTGCGGGCTGAAAATGGTCAATTGCTAAAAAAAAAAAGGTTAAAATATGGTTTTGGTCCCTGCAAATATGACCAGTTTTGGTTTTCGTCCCTAGTAATTTTTTTTTGAAAAAGGTCCTTGCAAAATATTTTGTATTTTAAAATAGTCCCTGGGCCAACCAAAGCGCTGAAGTGGCATGGTTTTGGTCCCTGCAAATATGCCCAGTTTTGGTTTTCGTCCCTGGTAATATTTGGAGGGACCAAAACTGGGCATATTTGCAGAGACGAAAACCAAAACTGGGCATATTTGCAGGGATGAAAACCAAAACTGGGCATATTTGCAGGGACCAAAACCATGCCACTTCAGCGCTTTGGTGGGCCCAGGGACTATTTTAAAAAACAAAATATTTTGCAAGGACCTTTTTCAAAAAAAAATTTACCAGGGACGAAAACCAAAACTGGGCATATTTACAGGGACCAAAACCATATTTTAGCAAAAAAAAAAAACAAAGAAGAAAAAAAGAAAAGAGCTCGGTAAGTCGAAAACCCGAAAGGGCGGCTTAGGCAAAAATGAGCGTCCCGGTGGATCGAAAACCTGAAAAGACGGTCCAGGCAAAAATTAGGAGCATACAAAAGAACACATTCCCGGTGGATCGAAAACCCGAAAGGGCGATTCAGGCAAAAGTTAGGGATTCAAAAAGAAGAAAAAACAAAAGAAAAGCATGACCACAGAAGCACCAGTTCTTCTGCTAGTTTTTTTGGATTAGCATGATATCCCCAGGAGGTGTTTATTCCTCATCAGTTGTTGCGGCTTTACCCAGTAAATGTTTTGATATGTCCCCAGTGGCATCATCTCCAATGAAGATTGCTGAGTGTTTGTACTACGACGTCGGTCCACTTTCCATCTTACCTGTCCAGTCTTGTCTCATCAAGTTCATCAGTTATACAATCACACAAGTCAATCCTCCATACAGTCATACAAGCCGTATTGTCATACATACATTCATACACACATTCATACATTCATGCATATACACATTCATGCATATACAACATAAGGACAACATCATTCATACATGATTGCATTAAACAATTTTTAACTCTCTTTGTCCCCAAGTGTCTGGTCCAGAGATGTCAACCTCTTTATGCCAAGTGGCAGTTCCTTTAATGAACAGCTTGTGCATGTCTTTACTTCATTTTGTCGTCAGTGGCAGTTCGGCAACATCCCGAACAGCTGATATTTACCTTTGTTTCTTGTCGTCAGTGGCAGTTCGGCAACATCCCGAACAGCTGACATTTGCCTTTGTTTCTTGTCGTCACTGGCAGTTCGGCAACATCCCGAACAACTGACATTTACCTTTGTTTCTTGTCGTCAGTGGCAGTTCGGAAACATCCCGAACAGCTGACGTTTACCTTTTGTTTGGTCGTCAGTGGCAGTTCGGCAACATCCCGAATAGCTGACGTTTACCTTTGTTTCTCGTCGTCCGTGGCAGTTCGGCAACATCCCGAACAGCTGACATTTACATTTTACCTTCTTTAAGCTACCCTCACAACGGTAGTAGGTAAAGTACTTTGTCGGTCTTCATTAAGCTATCCATACAACGATAGTAGACCATGTCTTTTCCCTTCTCTTACCTTTTTTTAAGCTATCAATACACGATAGTAGGTAATACATGTCATATGTCTTCTTTAAGCTATCATCTTTGTTGATAGTAGACAGTGTCTCCTTCTATTACCTTTTTTAAGCTATCAATACACGATAGTAGGTAATACATGTCATCTGTCTTCTTTAAGCTATCATCTTTGTTGATAGTAGACAGTGTCTCATTCTTTTACCTTATTTAAGCTATCATTTACACGATAGTAGGTAACATCGGTCTTTGTCTTTGTTAGGCTATCGTTCTGAATTAGTGCGATAGTAGACAATCTCTTCCCCAGTGAAACTATATTATCCCCAGTGGAGTCGGATCCCTTGCTTTAACGAACTCGGGTATCCTTTTGTTTTGTTTTATCCCCAGTCGGGTCATCTTCGCCGTCTTGCACTCACATTTGCATCACGAGCATTTCACATTTTCTTAGGTCAAAAATTGGCGTATTCTGTATTTAACTCCCTTCGGTCGGCCGAATCAAAGATTTTATCTTCAAATCTCCGGACAAAGAGACTTAAATAGGGGCATCTGTCATAACCCAATTTTTGACCTAAAATTTCTTTTTTACTCGTCTTTTTGGTTCGAAATTTTTCGTCGTTTCAGACGAAATTTCGGCAGAGATATATTTTAAAATACCTCATTTTTGGTTCCGAAGGCGACAGTTTTTTTTATTATTATTTCATTTTTACTTACTATTTTTTTTATTATTATTATTATTATCTTTGTTATTTTCCTTTTTTATTTTACATTTTATTTTCGGATTTTTTTTATTTTATTTGCAAAAAAGAGTTGACTGATGGTTTTGATGAGTTTTAAGGACCATTTTAATGGTTGCCTTTTTGGTCCTTTGCTGATTAATTAACTTTATTGTCCATCAATGGCTTTTAATTACAATTAACAACACTGCATGATTAAAAGGGGGGAACATCAGCAACACAGAGGACGGAGGCAAAGTGATCAGTAACCCAAAAAAAATCCAAAACACGGTCAGAAACTAACACAAACAAAATCATCAGAAACAAAAATCATCAAAACCCCACACGGCAACCACCAATTCCTTTTTCTCAAAAATCCCACAAAAAGTCAGAATCACAAAACCAAAAAAACACTACCACCCCAAACACCAAACAAAGCCGCTGCCAACCACCACTACCACCACAAAAAAACTTGAACCTCACCCAAACAATCAGAACCACCCATACAACAGAACCATCGGTCCATACTCATAAACAGCCACGAAACCACAACAACATAACCATCCGAACCATCAGCCACCACAAGAACCAAGCACACACGACCACCATTCAACCACCACACCAACAATCACCTACGGCCACTCCTCACCCACAACAAACTCGGCCACCTCCCCTCACTCACACATAGCCGCGCCACTCCAACCTCTCCTCACCCATACATAGGCGCGCCACACCAACCCAAAATCTGGCCAGGCAATCCTTACAAACCACAAAACCAGTCACAACCGAACGAACATACACATAAACCGAAGCAAATCAAAGCTGAAACCAAACCGAACGGAGGTATTTTTTTTTATTAAATTTTTAAACCTAGATTTACTCCGTTTTAAAAAAGATTTTGAAAATTTGAGGGAGGATTCGTAGAGAAAAGAGGAAAGGATAGTAGAAAATGTAAAAAACATTTTAAAAAACATTTTTTTTCAGTTCCGGCACGGTGGCGCCGCCGTCTAGGCCGGCGACCACCGCGCGGGAGACTTTTTCTGGCCGGGAAACCATTGAGAGAAGGGAGAGAACTTGTAGAGAGAAGAAGAGGAAGAGAGAAGGGAAAAGAAAGAAAATGAGGAAGTGTTCTTTTGAAAAAACATTTTATGTGCTTCTCCTGAGCCAGGCCCAGACCCCCATGTTTGGCCCATCTCCCTTTCTTTCCCCTCTATCTTTCTGATTACAATTCACGCCCCCATTTTTGTTTGCTGCACCCCCATCCTTTTTTTCTTTATTTTCTTGCATTTCATTTTTTTTCCTTTTTGCATTTTCGTTTCCATTTTGCATTTTTATCATTCCATGTCATTTTACTTTTGTCTTATTTTTATTTGCTTTTTTTTTATATTTTTAAGTACTAGGTTTATATTTAGTGCATCTTCTCTTTATTTTGATAGTCTAGTTTTTTTGTTATTTATTTTCTTTTTTCCTTCTACATTTTTATTTATTTCCCGGCATCTCATACATTTTTTTATTACTACGTAACATATTTATTTACTGTTTTTTGCATTTCATGCATTTTTACTTTCTTTATTTATTTTTAGCATATTTATTTAATGCATTTTGCAATTTCATTTTTCATTTATTATTTTGTCATTTCTATTTTATTAGAATGTATTTAGGAGCAAATGTAAAATATAAATGAGAATATTGCACCGACACTCACATTTATTTATTTTGCTTTATGTCCAAAAAACAATAAATACAAAAATATTAGGTTAGTTTATTTTCAAAAGGGTTTCGTGGTGATCCAACGTCACCACGGAAATTCCTCGCGTTTAGCTTTTTGTTATGTTTTTAGTCTTAGGTAATTATAAAAAACCAAAACAAAAACATGCAAATAATAAGTCAAAACTCAAAAAAATCTTTTCTTAAACAAACCTTGATTCTCAATCAAGTGCCCCTTTTTCTTTTATTTTCTTAAAAAAAAATCATTAATCCATTTTAATAACATTTAAATCATTTTCCAAATATAAAAAATACAAACCAATCTCATTTTTGCCACTTGGCTTTATTTTTATCTTCAAAACCTTTCCAAAAAACTAAAAAATACAAAAACAAATCAATCGGCATTTTTACCCCGAACAACGAGGTTTTGATCCCTCACGGGTACGTAGGC
Source organism: Medicago ruthenica (assembly GCA_018208015.1). NCBI lineage: Eukaryota > Viridiplantae > Streptophyta > Magnoliopsida > Fabales > Fabaceae > Medicago > Medicago ruthenica. The sequence goes on along the minus strand of CM031377.1, from coordinate 32,591,502 downwards.
AAATGACCTTGTCCTTCCAAATCATAAAAATTAAAAAAACATTTTTTTTCTCACTACTCTAATTCATTCTTTTCTTTTAAAAAATAAGCAAGTTATAGCCAAAATAAATAAATAAAATCAAGAGGTTATCGTAGAATACTACGAACGTTTAGGGTGCTAACACCTTCCCTAAACGTAACTAACCCCCGAACCCTAAATCTTAAAAAATGTGGTAATTTCGAACTTTTTTCCACTTTTTTTTTTTGAAAAATTAAAAGTTCAGTCGTGAAATAAAATTAGTGAGTCAACGCTAATCAATAGCTTGATCTCCGAAAATCACCGCGACATGAACTATATATTAATAAAATATATATGAGTATATTTTTTTTTACGGAAATATGTCAATATATCTTTATTTATGAAAGTCAATATGAACCATATATTAATAAAATATATGTGAGTGTACGGACTATATATTCAAAATATAAAGTTCAGAGTCTGAAGACTGGAGTCTGAAGTTCAGAGTTTGAAGATTGGAGTCTAAAGATTGGAGTCTGAAGTTCAGAGTCTGAAGACTGGAGTCTGAAGTCTGAATCTGAAGACTGAAGTCTGGAGATTGGAGTCTGAAGTTCAGAGTCTGAAGACTGGATTCTGAAGATTGGAGTCTGAAGTCTGAATCTGAAGACTGGAGTCTGGAGACTGGAGTATGTAGTTCAGAGTCTGAAGATTGGAGTCTGAAGTTCAGAGTTTGAAGATTTGTAATGGCTTCCAATGTTTTAATTGTATTCAGATATTATCGGTATTAATTAAAATTAATATATAATTCTGTTTATTGAGACTAATTGTATTCAGATATTATATACTTTGCTTGATAAACATATACTTATGAATGATTTCTATATATAAAGAACTTTACATGATATTTATCCCAGGAGAAAATAAAATATAACATCATATCTTAAACTTATGCTTCACAGTTATATATAAATATTTATATATAATACGTAAAATAATGTATACACTGTGTTATCTACCATGAAGACAAATTGATAATTAGTTAAAGGTAGTTTATATAGGTTACATCGTTCTGCTATTGAGAGAGTGATATTTTTTATATCTAATTTGAGAAATTCGTCTCTCTTCCAATGCTAATTTTTTAAAAATATATGAAGTAAAATATTTTCACAAGAAAGGGGGGTTTGAATTGTGAACTATTAAAAATTACCTTTTTAAAATTTCAAGCTAGTAATTAAATATGGTTAGTAAATGAAAGACAATAATAATGATAATCACGTGTGATGAGTGTGTGAAAATTGGAACAAATAAAAGAGATGAAAGAAATAACACAGAGAGTTATCCTGGTTCACCCAAACTAGGCTACTTGCAGTCCCCACACGCATGTGAGATTTTCCACTAGGTAGTTGAGTTATAACTTAACCACAACTCCTCTTTTGTCTTGATCTTCCTGATATTTCTTTACACTGAGCTTTTCTCACTCTTGAATTTACACACTTGTTTTCAACAAGCTTTTTCTTTACAACCCAATAAGAAACAAAATCTTACTTGGATAAAATCAAATATATGTGTTCTGCTAAACAGAGCTCAAAACAAAAGAGCAAAGTTTAGTAAACTTAAAATTGAAGAATAAAAGAGAGCTTTGAATGTATGAGTATTTTTGCTTGTAGCTTCTCAAAATTCGTTGGTTTGCTGTCTTGCCATGAGCTTGCTATTTATAGGCAGATTATGCTTTGCAGTTGTTCACTATACGCTCCCTTTCTCACGTGTAGCTACTGTACATAATTTCTTCAATTTTCTCTTTCCATTGTTCCCACGTGTGGTGAAGTTACAAAGACAACTTGGCCAGGTTTTAACTGATGTAGATTGCAACTGCTTTTTTTCATATTGTCTTTTACCTTTCTATCCTTCAAACCATATTTTTAGCCAAAAGGTACATTCTGTTTGTACTGTCTTTCTTACTTGGATATGGTCAGTGGTGGTTTTATGGATAAACTGAAAACCACGTTCCTTTCTTGTATTGCATTTTCACGTGTAGAATTTTTTATCTTCTACTTTTGCCAAAACAACACCAATGTAATTTTGTCCTAATATAGTGTGTCTCTTGATTTTCACTTGGTGCCTCAAAAATCCATATGCTTGATAAAATGTGTGACAGAACATCAACTGATAATTTGTAGATTGAGTTCCTTTTGAATACTTTTCTTGTTACTAAATGAGGCACTCAAATACACAAGTTAGATAAAAAATAATAAGAATTTATTAATAAATTTTCTGTAAAAGAAGTTCTGATTTTTGGCTCCCCCTCAAACTGATAATCTTTGAGGTTTCTTTAAATTTCAGACTCTAGAATCCCAGTCTTCAGACGCTGTTCATCAGACTCTAATCTTTAGATGTTGTTCATCAGACTCTGATCTTCAGACACTGTTCATCAGACGCTGATCTTTAGACACTGTTCATCAGACGTTGTTCATCAGACTCTGATCTTCAGACGCTGATCTTCAGACACTGAACTTCAGACTCTGATCTTCAGACGCTAAGCTTCAGACTCTGATCTTCAGACGCTGATCTTCAAACGCTGATCTTCAGACGCTGAATGTCTTTCAGCAAGTTTATTTCTGGGTGATAAATTCAAAACCCAAAATTAAAAGATGGCTTTTCTATCTTCATGGCTTTGATTTGGCAAATGATTCTTGTCCTGTCTTATATTTGAATCACTTAAGACCACATGTTAGATAACAACTTATTATAAATAATTTAAATATATTTATCATCTTTTAAACTAGAATAGGAATTTGAATTTTATCTCAACATTCTCCCCCTTTTTGATGATGACAAAATATATTTGAATTAACATTTAGTTTATAATAAGTAGTTCTGATTTAGCTCCCCCTCAACTTGATAATTTTTTAGGGTGTACAATGTAGATAGATACTTAGTGTTTTATCAAAAAGCTCCCCCTTAATTTTAGCATTCGAGACTATAGGAAATTTCTTATAGTTTTTAAGTGTAAGAGTTCTTTGATTAATATTAAACAGTGCTTTGCCAAAATTCTAATGGATGGTCAAGATAAACTTGCTAGACGATAAAACTAGATAGTTTTTTAGCATTGAATAACATCAGCCATACATAGTATACAACTTAAATGTTCCAAAAGGCTAAAAACTATAAAAGGATAATTTAGATAATAAGGTAAAGCATAATAGAGAGATATCCAAAATAGGACAAACATCAGAGCAAAACAAAGGCAGCAAAACAAGGGCAATTTTTAATCAGCAAAACAAGGGCAATTGTTAATTCAGTTCATGATTTTCTCATGATTTTCTCCCCCTTTTTGTTGTCATCAAAAAGTCGCACAGAGCAAGAGTTGGAAGGAGCAGGAGGCATGACAGATAAATCAGATGGCGGTGGTGGAATTCCAAAATGATGGCAGAAAACATTTGTGAGCCAAGTATACAGATTGTTATTCATGTGATAGATCAAATCCAGTTTGTTTGTGGTGATAGGAGGTGGTGTTTCAGCATTGCTAGTTGGAGAGGGAAGGTTGATGCGTGCGGAAGTGCCAGCGGATTTGAAGCTTTCAAACGAGCTGAATGCTGAAGGAATAGTGGGCACTGCATTTTGGGAGGATATTTTGAGGAAACCAAAAGTATCAAAAGATTGAGAAGGAGTTTTCAAAAAGTTTTTAAGACATTCAGAACCGAAAATGGCGGAGTTATTAGAGTTGAAAGTTGGTGTTGGAAAGATGACAGAAGGTCCTGCCTGAGGATCCTTAGGAAGAGGTAGATCGTTGTTTTGTGAAAGATTCAGATCAAAGGGAAGGGTTGTCGCGGGTATCTTAGAGAGAAAGGAGTTTCTTGGTGTGATTTGTTGAGAAGTACGATGATCATCAACAGCTATGGCATTGACAATGTTATGCAGAGGATTTTCTTCTTCCTCCATGACATCTTCTATTGCTATAGGGAGATCATGCAAATGCAATGCTCCTGGAAAGTCATTCCTCTTCAAGTGAGACACATTTTTGCATGTGAAGAAATTTAGTGGACGGCTGAATTCTTCACCCTTCAAAGGAATATTATTTGCCTTGAAAACCTTTGTGAGCACCATTGAGTAGGGGAGGCCAGAAGTGCTTTTTCCTTCATGTATAGCACAGATCATGTGTTGAATGATGAGGTATGAGAGATTTACCCTTTTTCCTTGCGAGAGATGGTACATTACCATGATATATGTGTCAGAGACTTTGTATTTCCCACCACTTCTTGGAAGAAGACTATGCACGCAAAGATTGTGCAGAATTTTGTATTCATTTTTGAGGTTAATGGCGGGAAGTTCTTTGATGGGATTGAACTTAAGAAAGAACTGTGTAAAGACAATGTTTCTATTAAGTCCAGCATATTTATACCAGTCTTTTCCGTAAAGTTTCACACCATGATTTGGAATATTCAGAACTTTTGAGAGAATATCACAAGTGATTATAATCTCTTTTTGGCCAATATCAGCAATGAGCAGGTTATGGTTTTCAAAGATTTTGGAGGTAAAGTAGAAGGTTTTGACAAGGTGAGGGTAAATAGGTTCCTCAATCTGTATAAATTCTTTCCATCCTATGGGTTGCAGCACCTCTTCCAGTTGGATTTGTTTTTTCTTTAAATCTTCAAGGTCGAAAGTTTTACTTTCAGCTAATGGTCTTTTAGACCATTTTTGGAAAAATTCTGTTGACAAAGACTGTTCAGACAAGGGTAGATTATTGTCAGGAAAGGTTTGGGAACAAGGTTTAATAATGTCTTCTAACAGCTTTTCCTTTTTAGCTAGAGAACGATCGTATGAGGTGAATCCAGCATTTGAGTTTGAGGGCAAAGATTGTTGATAGTTGTTTTTCTTTGATAGAAACATACTGCTTTGGCCTTGCATGCATGTTTCAGACTCTGCTTCTGGGTTAGTATAAGAGATTCTTGGATTTTTAGATGAGAGACGTGCAGATTTTCTGATTTCATTAGAGATTGTTCTTCTGGGTTTGTAGAACTGATCAAATGTTTCTGCTTTGGTGGGAGCAGAGAAGGTGAGGCTCTTTGGAGGTGAGTATGATAAAGGATCTTTTGAGGGGGTGTCGATTTTGTTGAGTTCGGAGAGGGAGGTAGAAGATGAGTATGAGAATGGTGGAGGAAGTGGTGGTGAAGGACTTTTGTTGGATTTCATTTCTTTGGTTGTTTTATGGAGAAATTGAGTTTTAGATGGATGTTCAAGTTTAAACAGAGGGATGGACTTAAAAAGGATGATTTGAGAGAGATGGTTTGAGTGTGACAATGAATTGATGTGTGTTTAGAGAGGATTAGCGTGTAGCAGAAAGTTGAAATCATTGCCTTGATTGTTTGTGCTTCCAAGGAGAAGATCAAGGGTTGAGTGGTTGTGATTGGGGACGCGTGAGGTTATGTGGAGGCTGATTGGGAAGCAAAGACGCGCGTGTGGGAGAAGAAAGGTTTTAGGTTGGTTTAAGCAAAAAAAAAGGCAAGAGATTAGGGAGAGTTAGTTAATGCAAGGATTTTTTATTATGTTTAATTTTTCTTTTATAAATAAAAATCGGTCTTCTACTAAAGGTTTTGTAAAAATATATGCTAATTGATTTTTAGTGTTGATAAATAAAAGTTCAACTTCCTTTTTATTTACATTATCTCGAATAAAATGGTGTTTTATTTCGATATGTTTTGATCTGGAATGCTGAATGGGGTTTTTTGATAAATTTATAGCACTAGTATTATCACATAATATTTGAATGTTTGCGTACCTGAGAGAGAAATCTTCTAATTGATTTCTAATCCACAATACCTGAGAGCAGCAGTTTGCAGCGGAAATGTATTCAGCTTCTGTTGTGGATAGTGCTATAGTATTTTGCTTACGACAACACCAGCTAACCAAGGATTCGCCAAGAAGTTGACATGCGACACTTGTACTTTTTCTTTCTATTTTATCTCCGGCGTAGTCGGCATCACAATATGCCATAAGATTAAAATGTGATCCCTTTTTATACCATAGGCCAATATCTGTGGTCCCCACAAGATATCTGAAAATTCTTTTTACTGCAGTGTAGTGCGATTCTTTTGGAGCAGTTTGAAATCTTGCACACAGACCTACTGCAAAAACAATATCTGGTCTACTAGCAGTTAAATATAAGAGAGATCCAATCATTCCTCTATATTCTTTTTCAGGAAAATTACTTTCATTTTCATCTTTGTCCAAGCTTGATGAAGGATGCATGGGAGTGGTCATAATTTTGGCCTCATTCATCTTATATTTTTTAAGCAAATCTTTGATGTATTTTTCTTGACAAATAAAAATGCCATCTTTCTGTTGTTTGATTTGCAAGCCCAAAAAGAATTTAAGTTCTCCCATCATGCTCATCTCAAATTCACTTTCCATGAGTTTTGAAAAATCATCACACATTTTTTCATTTGTGGCTCCAAAAATGATGTCATCAACGTATACTTGTACAATTAATAAATAATTTTTATTGATTTTTCTAAAAAGTGTGGTGTCAATTTTTCCTCGTGAAAAACCATTTTTAATTAAAAAGGTGCTTAACCTTTCATACCAGGCTCTTGGAGCTTGTTTAAGTCCATATAGAGCTTTGGTTAGTTTAAACACATGATTTGGCTTTTCTAAATTTTCGAAACCTGGAGGTTGATGCACATAGACTTCTTCATTCAAGAAGCCATTTAAAAATGCACTTTTTACGTCCATTTGAAAGAGTTTTATGCTTTTATGAGATGCATATGCAAGTAAAATTCTTATAGCCTCCAATCTTGCAACTGGGGCATAAGTTTCATCATAATCAATGCCTTCTTGTTGATTGTAGCCTTGTGCTACTAATCTAGCCTTGTTTCGAGTCACTTTTCCTTCTTCATCCAGTTTGTTTCTAAAAACCCATCGTGTTCCAATGACATATTGAGTTCGAGGATTAAGTACAAGACTCCAGACCTGATTTTTCTCAAATTGAAGTAATTCTTCTTTCATAGCTTCAATCCATGATTCATCAATGATTGCTTCTTTTATGGATTTGGGTTCAATTTGAGATATCATTGCTATATCATTGTTTTGAAAAGACCTTCTTGTCCTTATTCCATCTGCTGTTTCTCCAATGATTTGATCATGCGGATGATAATCAATTGTTCTCCAAGACTTAGGAGGACTTTGATGAGGTTCTTCATTTGGAGGTCTTTGAATGGAGGTCTTCAATATTTTTTGATTAATTTTCAAGTTCAACAAATTCATCAAATTTAATGTGCATACTTTCTTCTAGGATCCTTGTTCTTAAGTTGAATACCATGTATGCTTTTGAAGAAGTGGAGTAACCAAGGAATATAGCTTTGTCTGATTTTGAATCAAACTTTGCTAAGTTGTCTTTGTTGTTTAAAATGTAACAATAACATCCAAAGATATGAAAATAAGAAATGTACGGCTTTCTTCCTTTCCAGAGTTCATAAGGGGTTTTGTTTAAAAATTTTCTTATTGAAACTCTATTTAAAATATAGCAAGACGTATTTATGGCTTATGCCCAAAAATATTTCTCAACATTGGATTCATTTAGAATAGTTCTTGCCATTTCTTGCAAAGTTCTATTTTTTCTTTCTACAACTCCATTTTGTTGAGGAGTTCTAGGACAAGAAAAATTATGCGATATTCCATTATCATTAAAGAATTGTTCAAAGGCTGAGTTTTCAAAGTCTCCCCCATGATCACTTCTTACAGAAATGATGTTGGTTTCTTTCTCATTTTGAACCTTCTTGCAAAAAGTTTGAAAAGCTTCAAAAGAGTCATTTTTGTGTTTTAAAAATAAAACCCAAGTGAATCTGGAAAAATCATCAACGATCACAAAGCCATATCTTTTTCCACCAAGACTCTCTATTGAGATAGGTCCAAATAAATCTGTGTAGTAGTTCAAGGGGTCTTTTTGTCGAAATAAAATCTTTTGGATGAAAGCTACTTTTAGCTTGTTTTCCCTTGATACAGGCTTCACATATTTTATCCTTCTCAAAATTAATCTTAGGAAGTCCTCTTACTAGATCAAGTTTTGATATTTTGGAAATTGTTTCCATACTTATGTGCCCAGCCCTCTTATGCCAAATCCATTTATCTTTTTCAAGAGATATAAAACAGGATTCAGCATAGAGTTCATCTAAGTATAAAACATAAACATTTTTATTTCTTGATCCTGTAAATAAGATTTTTCCTGAAGATCCTTGTCTTACTTCACATGTGTGAGGTTTGAATGTTACTTCAAAACCACTATCACACAATTGACTGATGCTGATTAAATTGTGTTTAAGACCTTCTACATACTGAACATTTTCAATTTTTGCGGAATTAATCTTACCAATAACACCTATACCTTTGATTTGACCTTTTTCATTATTACCAAAGGTCACTAGTCCTCCTTCCTTTTTTATGAAGGAGAGAAAGCTTTGCTTATCTCCAGTCATATGTCTTGAGCATCCACTGTCCAAGTACCAAGGCTTTTTCTTGACTGTCATTAGGCATTCCTGCAGTAGTAGTAAGTAGTGATTTGGGTACCCATATCTTTTTGGGTCCTTGATGGTTAGTGTTTTTTTTAGAAGACTCTTCTTTGTGAAAATTAACAGAATTTGATTTATGAGTAAACCTTGATTTTCGCAAGACTTGTTCTTTCTTCTTTCTAAAGCAGAATGCTTCTAGATGCCCATATTTTTCACAATATGTACATTTGTACCTTTCATTCTTTTTAGTAATTTTTTCAGGAATGAAAAAATTTTCATAAAGTTTTTGTTTTTGATTGGTTTTAAAACCTATGCAAGCTCTATCAAAAACACTTTCTTGTGAACCCATAATCTTTTGAAAAGTTTTAGTTGATTTAACAAAGTTGGAAATGTCATCCTTTAATTGTAGAACATTTTTCTTAAGAGCAATGTTTTCTTCATGAGTTTCATTTTTAATTTCAGAAATTTCCTTTGATTGAATTTTCTTTAGAAGATCTTCATTTAATTTTTTTAAATCTTCTTTTTCCTTCTTTAGTTCAAGATTTTCATTTCTCAATTTTTCACAAGTTTGTTCTAGAATTTGAGAGTTATAAAAAAGATTATCAAACAAGTATTAAGTTTTTTGACAAGAAGAACATGGTTCAAAATTTACCTCTTTATTGTCTGATTTTGTCATTAGACATAGACTTGCTTGTTCATCTTCACTTGTTGATTCTTCTTGATCATCCCAAGTGAGTAACGATTTTTGTTTGAATTGAGGATTGTTTGATTTTCTTCTGTTTAATGGACATTCGGATTTGTAATGTCCAAGTTTGTAGCATCCATAACAGATGATTTGACTTTTGTCAATTTCTGTTTTTGAGTTTTCTCTTCTTGTTGGGATGTTTCTTTTGTGTTGATCTCTTCTTTGTATCATTCTTTGTAGTTTGCGAGTAAGAAGAATGATTTGATCTTGACTTTCTTCATCATCAATCTCTTGTTGTTGATCATCAGAATTTATTTCTTCTTTCTGATTTTGTGATTCTTGATTGGTTTTTAAGGCAATCATTTTGCCTTTGTTTGAGGATTTGTCCTCTTGTAATATGACTTCGTGAGCTTTTAAAGATCCAATTAGATCTTCTAGTCTGAGCTTTGTCAGATCTTTTGCTTCTGTTATTGCAGTTACAATGTGTCTCCATGATTTTGGAAGACATCTTAGAATTTTCCTTACTATTTCATGAGTAGTAAAATTCTTTTCAAGAGATCGTAATTCATTCATAATGATAGTAAACCTTCCATACATTTCATCTATGGTTTCAGTTTCTTTCATTTCAAATAATTCGAATTTTCTTACGCCTATATCAATTCTTGTTTCTTTCACATGGCTGGTTCCTTCATGATGAGTTTTTAAGGTATCCCAAATTTCTTTGGCAGTTTTGCATTCCTGCGTTCTATCATATTCCTCCCTGCTCAAAGCCATGGTTAGAAACAATTTAGCTTTAGAATTTAATAAAATACGTTTACCTTCCTCTTCTGACCAATCTTCTTGTTTTTTGATGTTTAAATCATCATCATATGGAATATAGTTTCCATTTTCAACTATTGACCACATATGATTATCTTGAGATTGTAAAAACAGTTCCATTTTGCTTTTCCAAAAGTAGTAATCAGCCCCTTCAAAGAGAGGTGGTCGTGTGAGTGAACCTCCTTCAGACATGAATTTTACTTTAGACATTTTTCTTCTTTTCTGAATCTTTTTCTCTTACACTGTTAAGTGCTAAGGTCTCAGAGCCAAGCTCTGATACCAATGAAGTAAAATATTTTCACAAGAAAGGGGGGTTTGAATTGTGAACTGTTAAAAATTACCTTTTTAAAATTTCAAGCTAGTAATTAAATATGGTTAGTAAATGAAAGATAATAATAATGATAATCACGTGTGATGAGTGTGTGAAAATTGGAACAAATAAAAGAGATGAAAAAAATAACACAGAGAGCTATCCTGGTTCACCCAAACTAGGCTACTTACAGTCCCCACACGCATGTGAGATTTTCCACTAGGTAGTTAAGTTATAACTTAACCACAACTCCTCTTTTGTCTTGATCTTCCTGATCTTTCTTTACACTGAGTTTTTCTCACTCTTGAATTTACACACTTGTTTTCAACAAGCTTTTTCTTTACAACCCAATAAGAAACAAAATCTTACTTGGATAAAATCAAATATCTGTGTTCTGCTAAACAGAGCTCAAAACAAAAGAGCAAAGTTTAGTAAACTTAAAATTGAAGAATAAAAGAGAGCTTTGAATGTATGAGAATTTTTGCTTGTAGCATCTCAAAATTCGATGGTTTGTTGTCTTGCCATGAGCTTGCTATTTATAGGCAGATTATGCTTTGCAGCTGTTCAATATACGCTCCCTTTCTCACGTGTAGCTACTGTACATAATTTCTTCAATTTTCTCTTTCCATTGTTCCCACGTGTGGTGAAGTTACAAAGACAACTTGGCCAGGTTTTAACTGATGTAGGTTGCAACTGCTTTTTTTCATACTGTCTTTTACCTTTCTATCCTTCAATCCAAATTTACAGCCAAAAGGTACATTCTGTTTGTACTGTCTTTCTTACTTGGATATGGCCAGTGGTGGTTTTATGGATAAACTGAAAACCACGTTCCTTTCTTGTATTGCATTTTCACGTGTAGAATTTTTTATCTTCTACTTTTGCCAAAACAACACCAATGTAATTTTGTCCCAATATAGTGTGTCTCTTGATTTTCAATTGGTGCCTCAAAAATCCATATGCTGGATAAAATGTGTGACAGAACATCAACTGATAATTTGTAGATTGAGTTCCTTTTGAATACTTTTCTTGTTACTAAATGAGACACTCAAATACACAAGTTAGATAAAAAATAATCAGAATTTATTAATAAATTTTCTGTAAAAGAAGTTCTGATTTTTGGCTCCCCCTCAAACTGATAATCTTTGAGGTTTCTTTAAATTTCAGATTTTAGAATCCCAGTCTTCAGACTTCAGACGCTGTTCATCAAACTCTGATCTTCAGACACTGTTCATCAGACGCTGATCTTCAGACACTGTTCATCAGACGCTGTTCATCAGGCTCTGATCTTCAGACGCTGAGCTTCAGACGCTGATCTTCAGACGCTGAGCTTCAGACTCTGATCTTCAGACGCTGAGCTGCAGACTCTGATCTTCAGACGCTGATCTTCAGACGCTGATCTTCTGACTCTGATCATCAGACGCTGATCTTCAGACTCTGATCTTCAGACGCTGATCTTCAGACGCTGAATGTCTTTCAGCAAGTTTATTTGTGGGTGATAAATTCAAAACCCAAAATTAAAAGATGGCTTTGCTAACTTCATGACTTTGATTTGGCAAATGATTCTTGTCCTGTCTTATATTTGAATCACTTAAGAGCACATGTTAGATAACAACTTATTATAAATAATTTAAATATATTTATCATCTTTAAAACTGGAATAGGAATTTGAATTTTATCTCAACAATATATACTATATGTTTTATGACCTCAACTACAATTAGTCTTATACTATATGTTTTATGACCTAAACTACAATTAGTCTTATACCACTAATTTTTCTTTACCCTAAACGATATATTAATTAAAAAATTACACATAATTTCATCATCAACTTAACATATATGAAACCCAGTATGTCTTTATCAGAAGAGAGACGTTTATTTTGTACGAAATTTTGTATGAAATCCATTTACGGGAATATGTTAGTGTATCTTTATTTATGAAATTTAATGTGAACTATATATTAATAAAATATATATGAGTATATTTTTTTTACGGAAATATGTCAATATATCTTTTTATGAAAGTCAATATGAACCATATATTAATAAAATATATGTGAGTGTACGGACTATATATTCAAAATATAAAGTTTAGAGTTTGAAGACTGGAGTCTGAAGTTCAGAGTCTGAAGACTGGAGTCTGAAGATTGGAGTATGAAGTTCAGAGTCTGAAGACTGGAGTCTGAAGTCTGAATCTGAAGACTGGAGTCTGGAGATTGGAGTCTGAAGACTGGAGTCAGAAGATTGGAGTCTGAAGTTCAGAGTCTGAAGACTGGAGTCTGAAGTTCAGAGTCTGAAGATTTGTAATGGCTTCCAATGTTTTAATTGTATGCAGATATTATCGGTATTAATTAAAATTAATATATAATTCTGTTTATTGAGACTAATTGTATTCAGATATTATATACTTTGCTTGATAAGCATATACTTATGAATGATTTCTATATATAAAGAACTTTACATGATATTTATCCCAGGAGAAAATAAAATATCACATCATATCTTAAACTTATGCTTCATAGTGAATTTTTTTAAGGATTTAACTTTATATGGTATTTTTCTATAGATGGATCGCTAAAAAAATAATTGGAGCGTACGATTGAAACACGAGACCCATATTAATAATTCTCCGTGATAGACGCAACACATAACCCATGATGTATTTCATTTCTGTAATTTAAGGGTGGTAGTATCTATCATATTTTATTTCCTATGTCTTATTTAAGGGTGTTTGATTTATGTAATTTAATTAAGATATCAATTATGTTGGTTAGTTTATGAAGGATGCATGTTGTGTAAATATTTATAACTATTTCAAGGTAATTTTTATGTATGCCTTTTAACTTTTACTTTTATTTAGTACTAAATCTCACACGACAAAACGTCACAAACCTCGCCGCGCGGCCCGTGCGGTAGCACGGGTTATCGACTAGTTATTTTGTATATATGTTTCTGACTGGGAAGGAAATGGTTTTTTGTAGACTGCCTAGGGCAGGTCTTGACCTTAAATCTAGGTGTCGGTTGGGCAAATATTTCTAGTTTATTTACTGAGTACGTTATTTAACCAGGTTGTGTAATTATTGGACTCCTCAGAGGCATGTGTATATTATGTTTATATTTGATGTTGCGTGGACATTTAGTTAAAATCATTTCAATTCAAATTTTATTTTGAAAAAAATTACTCTATTTTTATTTGAAAAAAAAAGACGATATTAAATACTTCCACCGTAATGTACTGTTTTAACAAAATATATGTATAATAATATATACACTCGTGACATAGCAAAAAGCAAGTTAGCATTGCTTTGTCCACAGTTGAGACATAATAAGTTGCTCCAGAGAGATGTTGCGCCCAAATTCGTTGGTTGAAGCGCAACTCTTGGACTACGATTTAAAACTTCATGACATTCCAATCAAATGTGACAACATTAGTACCATCAATTTGACTAAAAACCATGTGCTACATGCTAGAACTAAACATATAGAAATCCGACATCATTTCTTCGCGACCATGTTGAGAAGGTGATGTTGTTTTCGAACATGTTGATACGAAAAAAATCAGCTCGTCGATATCTTTACAAAACTGCTTGCTTCGAACTCCTTTTTCAACATATGACGAGAACATGGAATCCTTGATGTCTCATGTGCGGAGTGATTTTTATCTACTTATCTTTATCTCTTGATATTTCTTTGTAAGCAAGTGTTTACGTCATTGGCATGAGTTCTTAGACAAGTTCAATGGTATGCGATTACATTTTATCTCTATCTAGTTTAAGGATTTTGTTTAGTAATTTGTGTTATACTTGCTTTTACTCGAACATTTCTCAGTGAATTTCTTGTACACATGCTTGATCCATCAACTTATGTTCAAATACCTTCATGTTCTACTAAAACAAAATTCTCTTTGTATGTTTGAAAACTAGACATGCTATTTTGCCTTTTTATTGTCAATGGAATTAATGGCAAATCAAATTGTATGAGATTGCACATTTATTTGTAATAAGTCAGATAGTCATACTTTTAATTAGCATAATTAGTTGTAAATGTACATATGACAGTTTAGCTAATTTAGTGGATTGAAAGTCAACTTGACAACATGTAATTACATTGTATTTATATGAGAAATCAGAATGAAGAGGCATACAGTTTTGAGCCTCATTTTTCCAAGTTTCTCTGAGTTTAGCATGGTATCAGCCTATGTTACAAGCCAAGAACCTAGTCTGTTTTTTTTTTTCACTTCTATTCAAGTTCTCGTTTTTTTCTCTTCTGTGTCTCGGTTATTTGTTTCCCAGTCCAAATTAACCTCTCATTCTTGTTCAAGACCTATTTCCATAGTCACATGTCTACTGAAAAACATGAAATCTTGGTGGTTTGCCTTAATGGCAAAAACTACTCAACTTGGGCATTCCATTTCGAGATATTTGTCATAGGAAAAGATTTGTGGGGTCATGTCGATGGCAGCACTCCAGTTCCTGACAAAGAGAAAGATAAGGTTGCACATGCCAAATGGGTAGTCAAAGATGCTCAAGCCATGTCCTGGGTCCTAGGTTCTGTTGATCCCAACATTGTCCTGAATCTTCGACCTTACAAAACAGCAGCCACAATGTGGAATTACTTGAAGAAAGTCTACAATCAGAACAACGCCGCTCACAGATTCCAGCTTGAACACGACATAGCTTTATTTAAACAGGATAGTCTCTCCATCTCTGAATTTTATTCTCACTTCATGAATCTTTGGGTTGAATACACTGATATAGTTTATGCAGACTTGACTTCTGAAGGTCTAAGTTCTGTACAATCTGTTCATGAAACTACTAGGCGAGATCAATTTCTTATGAAATTGAGATCTGAATTTGAAGGTATTCGATCCAATCTCATGCATAGAAATCCTGTACCATCATTGGATGCATGTTTCAACGATCTGTTACGTGAAGAACAACGTCTGTTGACACAGTCCATCATTGAAGATAAAAAATCCTCTACTGTTCCAGTGGCATATGTGGCATGAGGAAAGTCAAGAAGTCATGACATGAGTGCTGTTCAATGTTTCTGCTGCAAGCAATTGGGACATTATGCTTCAAATTGCCCAAACAAAGTCTGCAACTACTGCAAAAAAGACGGACATATTCTTAAGGAATGCCCAATAAGGCCACCAAAGAGAAATGTCACAGCTTTTACAGCCTCAGTTAGTTCATCTATTCCTAGCAATTCAGTCAATCCAGCACCGGTTCAACAAAATGCACCTACTACTACTTCAACAGTGACCCCTGAAATGGTTCCACAAATGATCATTTCTGCATTCTCTGCTCTAGGATTCTCACGTAAATCCTCTTCCTCCTGGTACTTTGATTCGGGGGCTTCCAACCACATGACCAGCAATGCCCAATTTCTTACTAATATCAAAAATTATTTTGGAAATCTCAAGATACATACTGCTGATGGAAATCAATTGCCTATCACAGCCACTGGTGATATTTCTTCATCTCTAACAAACGTTTTTGTCTCTCCTGGTCTCACTAGTAATCTCATTTCAGTTGGTCAATTAGTCGAGAATGATTGTCAAGTACAATTCTCACAATTTGGTTGTCTTGTGCAGGATCAACAATCAGGGAAGATAATCGCGAAGGGGCCTAAGGTTGGACGTCTTTTCCCAATCTAGTTCTCATTGCCTCCAAGTCTTTCTTTGCCTTTAGTTTCTTTTAATTCTGCTATTGTTGATTATCAAGTGTGGCATAAGCGTCTTGGACATCCAAACGCAAATGTACTTCATGACTTGCTAAAATCTAGTTTTCTTGGAAATAAACACACTCCATCTCTTAATTCTGTTCATTTTGATTGTATTCCTTGTAAGCTTGGTAAAAGTAAAATTCTGCCATTTTCAACACATCAGTCTAATGTAACACAACCTTTTGATATCATCCATAGTGATGTTTGGGGTGTGGCACCAGTTATATCTCATTCTAATTACAAATATTTTGTAACTTTTATTGACGATTATAGTCGTTTCACGTGGGTCTATTTTCTGCGATCAAAAGGTGAAGTCTTTTCCACTTTCAAATTTTTTCATGCTTATGTTCAGACCCAATTTTCATCAAAAATAAAAATATTTCGCTCTGACAATGGGGGGAAATACATGTCACACTCATTTAAAGAATTTTTGTAATCCAATGGTATTATATCTCAAAGGTTGTGTCCCTCAACTCCACAACAAAATGGGGTAGCAGAAAGAAAAAACTGCCATTTGCTTGATGTTGTTCGCACCCTTTTGTTGGAGTCTCATGTGCCTTCACGATTTTGGTGTGAAGCTCTTTCCACCGCAGTCCATCTTATAAACAGAATGCCATCTCCATCAATAGGTAATGAATCCCTTTCCACTCAGTTATATGGTCACCCACCAAATTACTCCACTCTTCGTATCTTCGGTTGTGTGTGTTATGTCCATCTTCCTCCACAAGAACGCACCAAGCTCACTGCACAATCTGTTGAATGTGCTTTTCTCGGATATTCTCCTCATCAAAAGGGTTTTCTATGTTATGATCCTAACCTTCGTAGGATTCGGGTGTCTAGAAATGTCATATTCCAAGAAAATAAATATTTTTTTGCATCACATAATGAGCTTGTCTCTTCTCCAGTTTCTGTTTTGCCATTGTTTTCTAACTCTCATTTAGGTCAACAATCATCTAAACCTCTCTTGACCTACAAAAGACGTAGTACTGCCACTCATGGAGCCCCTCAAGATAATTCCTTGGTTGTTGGTCCGGTAGAAGAACCAGAACCAGCTCCTCTACGACGCAGCTCACGCAAAAGTAATCCCCCTAGAAAGGTATATCAATTGCATGACAACATCATTATCTTCTATTCCTATTCCTTCCTCTTATAAACAGGCCATGGAGAATGATTGTTGGCAGAAAGCTATTGAATCTGAACTTCTTGCCTTAGAAGAAAATCAAACATGGGATATAGTGTCATGTCCCTCATCAGTTAAACCTTTAGGCAGCAAGTTTGTGTTCTTTATAAAGTTGTGTTCGGATGGATCCATAGATCGTTATAAGGCTCGTTTAGTTGTGCTTGGAAATAAGCAACAATATGGACTAGACTACGATGAGACGTTTGCTCCAGTTGCCAAGATGACAACCGTGCGCACTATTCTTGCTATTGCTGCATCACAAGCTTGGTCGTTACATCAAATGGATGTCAAAAATGCATTCCTCCACGGTGATCTTCAGGAGGAAGTTTACATCAAACTTCCTAATGGTATGCCTAATACTGTTTGCAAACTAAAACGATCTTTGTATGGATTGAAACAGGCACCAAGAGTATGGTTTGAAAAGTTTCGATCGACACTGCTTGGTTTTAAATTCAGTCAAAATCAGTATGATCCATCTCTTTTCCTACAAAGAACTCCTAAAGGCATGGTGGCGCTTCTTGTTTATGTGGATGACATTGTCGTGACTGGTTCTGATCAAGATGCTATTTCTAGGATCAAAAACCTATTGCATTCAACTTTTCATATGAAAGAGTTAGGCCGTCTCACTTATTTCTTAGGTTTAGAGGTGCATTATCATCATGAAGGTGTTTTTCTAAATCAACAAAAGTATATACGAGACTTGGTCGAGCTAGCTGGACTCACAATGCAACCCCTGTTGACACTCCCATGGAAGTTAATGTTAAATATAGAAGAGATGAAGGTGATCTTCTTGATGATCCCACTCAATATCGCAAACTGGTGGGAAGACTTATCTATGTAACTATCACTCGCCCAGATATTTCTTTTGCTGTACACACAGTTAGTAAATTCATGCAAGCTCCACCACATTTCCATCTTTCAGCAGTACAACGAATCATTAGATACCTCCTTGGCACCATAAAGCGTGGTTTATTTTTTCCTTTTGGTTCATCAATCAAACTCCAAGCATATAGTGATGTTGATTGGGCTGGTTGTCTAGACACAAGAAAATCTACTACTGGATGGTGTATGTTCCTAGGAAATGCTCCTATTTCATGGAAATGTAAGAAACAAGATTCAGTCTCAAAGTCATCCACTGAAGCAGAATACCGCGCAATGTCTGCTGCTTGTTCTGAAATAATATGGTTGCGTGGTCTTCTAACAGAGCTTGGATTCTCTCAAGAACAACCGACTCCACTGCATGCTGACAACACCAGTGCCATTCAGATTGCAGCAAATCCAGTTTACCATGAACGGACGAAACACATCGAGGTTGATTGTCACTCTATTCGAGAAGCCTATGATCGAAGAATCATAGATCTACCACATGTCTCAATATCTATTCAAACAGTTGACATTTTCACTAAAAGTTTGACATGTCAGCGGCACAATTTTCTACTTGGCAAATTGATGCTTGCAGATTTACGAGCATCAATTTGAGGGGGGGTGTAAATGGAATTAATGGCAAATCAAATTGTATGAGATTGCACATTTATTTGTAATAAGTCAGATAGTCATACTTTTAATTAGCATAATTAGCTGTAAATGTACATATGACAGTTTAGCTAATTTAGTGGATTGAAAGTCAACTTGACAACATGTAATTACATTGTATTTATATGAGAAATCAGAATGAAGAGGCACACAATTTTGAGCCTCACATTTCTCCAAGTTTCTCTGAGTTTTAACATTTATTTATGTCTTGTTTGTACTTGAGGTGCTTGCACCATTTCTTTTATTTATCTTTCCATGTTGAATGTCTTTTTGCACTAATATGTGTAACTGCTTGCTGAATGATTATGTTGTTGTCCCCATTTATGCTTTGTATAATATGCTAAGGTCGGTATGCTATTCATACTTTTTAGTAGGGTGTTTCTATTATATGTATGATTATATTTGAACTCGATACGGTTGATTTTTGTCTAAGGGGAGAAGATTTGACTAAGTACTCTAAAAGTTCCAACATAAATTCAGGAGGAACATACTCTTCAGGGCGAATAAGTAAATATGTGTGTAAGCTCGTTAGAATTAGCTAGGTTTTGGTTAGATGCCAAAATAGGATTATATATAAAATTGACTATATGTAAATCATTTACTTCTTTAAAAATCCCTTTGAAATGTTTTTTTGCCAAAAATACATTGATTTACCCCTCTTAAACAATTGATAAGATATAGCATTCTGCCAAAATAAAACAAATTGATTTATAGTATATATGTAAATTGATTCACCGTTTTTTTTAAAGCAAATACACTCTTTATTAAGTAAGAGTAAATCAAATTAGTATTATAATATGTAAATCGATTTACTTAATATTTTTAAAACATTTTTAAGTGTGAATCAATATGTATATTTATGAGCAAATCAATTTAACCGTGTTGAGTCTTTCTATTTTCAATGGCTATAGAAGTCGTATCTCATCATTTTTTCAAATAAGAAACTTTTGTGGTGATGAGTCTTCTATTTTTTTTAATCGTGTTGAAACAAAATTTGGATGAACCAAGACACTTTGTTGTTTTCTGACTTTTAGGAGATTCATATTATATAATCTGAAATTTGTGAAAAAATGATTCGGATTGTAGAACGGAGATATTTTCGGCGAATTGGAGGACGCGCGAGAAGTGTGGAAGATGGAAAGATAAATTCTCTAATAATTTTGCATTTCAAACCGATAATACTTGACTATAATAACATTTAATCAAAGAAGGTGAGATAGTTTTCAAGTTATATTTTGTTCAACAGAGAATGTTTGCTACAATTTGTGACTTCCACATGTTGAACATCAATTAGGTCGTTGTTCTAAAGTTATATAAATAGGCCTCAAACAAACGAGTTAGCATCCTTTCCATTTATTTCATTTGAAAAAATAAAGACACACAATTTTGAAAAAAAATAAAAATAATTAATAATGGTGTGACTCATTTAGCAGTGGAACCCACAACCTATTTATAAATGGAGAGGATCTCAACTCCAAAGAAATAAGTCTACTAAGTGCTTAGAAACATGTCAATATTTTAACGTTTAGAGTAAAACACAAATGATGATGATGATGATGCAAGTTACGAAAACATCATTATAGAGCACAAGAGGTAATTGAGGGGTTATGATCCAAATTGCCATCTTATTCATAGCTATTACGTTATGCAGAAACAACTTCCTACATCTTTGAGCTATTAGGTAGTTATCTGTGAACATCTATGGTCCCTCGTATACTATGAATCCCAGAGTACGGGTGCGGGTACGATACGATACGGGTGCGTGGATACATAACATTTTTAAAATTTGGGATACGATACGGCTAAGATACGTTAACAAAATATTTATATTAAAATTTATATGCATGTAAAATACTTGAAAAAAATAAATAAACATTGATTACTCTTCAATACTATATAATCATAAAAGTCACAATTTACAAAAAAAAATAATACATGTGATCAAAATAAAAAATGAAACTTTTTTCGTATAAATCATATTCTATTTTCATTCATATGTTAGGATATCAATAAATGCATCAATAAAAGAACTCAACAAAGTTTGTTTAATGTTGATTGATTGAATCTTCTCTCTTTACTTTCATCCACCAAAAACATAATTTTTAATTGGTTAATCAAAAAACAATTATAGTGATTCATATCTTAAATTGAATCATATACATCTCCATTGAATTTTCATAACACACACTCGCTTTTTTACCCTTCACTTTTTTTCAGGATACGTCTCTGTGAAGTATCTAATAAGTATCTTTGTGTATCTGTCGAGTATCTTATAAGTATCCGATAAAATATATTTTTGAAATTAAAATAATTAATTCCGATACTCCGTATGTACATATCTGAGAGTATCCGCGGAGTATCGGAATCCGATACAGGTACGTCTCTATTTTGGGGTATCTGGGCTTCATAGCTCATATATATGGTGTGCATATAGTTAGCCTCTAGAGAAATAGACCAGGAAATATCCATCCCCCATATCAACATGTTTGATCTTTCCATCTTTTGTCCATTGATGTTGGAGATAAGTATCATGAAGTTTGCTTTCTTCCCCAGTAGAGTAACTATCAGAGGTTTCTTTCATGAATAAGACCATTGATCCCATTCAGTGTTTTGGAGAGGGATCTTCATCATTTTTCTAGTTCAGATCCATTTGGTACTTGTTTCATGTGTGACCCTCAACTCAACCTGCTCTCCGAAAAGATTCTGAAACTTTCCTTTATATGACATAAGAGATCCATTTCCTTGATCATCCATCTTCTTTTGGCTTTATGGCCTCCTTCCTTTGTTTCTTTTTCTGAGTGTGAATGCAAACCCTAGCAGAGCTTTACCATGAGGGTTTTTCTTTCTTCCTAAAAAGATATACTTCTTTCTATTATTTAAAAAACACAGAGATGATGATCTTTGATAACCTGTATAGCAAGGGTTTTAAAATATATTTTAAACCATTGTTTCAGTTTGTTCCTTGAAGTTGTGTGCACTATGTATTCATGGTGCGTCAACCTGTAGTTAATGCCACACATTAGACATTACCACTTAACATAGTCAGACAGAGGAACTATCGTGATTATGTATGTCCATTTTTATTTTTATTTTTTTATATTTGTATCCATCAATTTTAAAATTTGATTTATTTTTACTCAGATTTTACCAATCAAACCACAGAAATTTGCTTTGTCTGTACTCATTTTCCTTCAATTGAAAATTAGTCTGATCCATTGCCAAGCCATAATTTTAGATTCCACACCCAGTTTCATAATTTGACAAAGGAAATATAAAAAAATTGGCTGCAAAGCCAATGAAAGACCACTTTGCAACCCTGAATATGAAATCTAATTGCACCATGTTATATACCCTTTCTACCTTTCCCAAATGACATGCAATATATATAGAAGAACGGGCATTATTTAAGATGTAAAAAAAACTTAACATAAATAAATTTAGATTTTTTCACAAAAAACACATAATTATTAGTTGGGACCAAGATGCACAAAATAAGTGAATGTGGAGGCCAATTGCAGCCGCGAATATTTCATAATTTGAATAATAATCTCAATAAGTTGGTAGCGAGCTAAAAAGAGAAATAAAACTTATTAAGATAGCAAAAATGTGGATGAATGGAAAGAAAATGTCCCCTAGTGTACAGATTACCTCTATTTACATCATGATATAACTCATCAGTCACCATGTCACAATAGAATACAATCTCCTGAGCCTCATCATCAACCTTTCTGTATCCCTTATTTGGTGTCTAGGATTGAAGATGTGAAGAGCACAAGAAAGTAAGTTATCTCAGAAAAACATCACATTCTCCATTTCTAGGATGTGATGTCATCGTCATCTGGTGCCGGTACCACTGATGAATGACCAAAATTACTGAGAACAACAAAACTCCAATTAATGGATTGTTTTCTTACAAAAATTATTAAAAAAAAAATTGATAAAGATGTCTACTAGCAATTTGACACTGATGATAGGAAAAACATTACTAGCAATTAGATGAACATTTTGGCTCTATGACTAACTTCAAATTTGTGCATAAATCAACTCCAAAAGCTAAGGGGTAGTGATTGTCAAGCCTTGTAAGAACTTCTTTTTTCTTATATATCTAATTGATGTGGGATCTCAAGAGGCGATGAAGGAAAATCACATACCATATGCGTCTCAAATTGGATACCATCATTTGATGGAAAATAATTTGTAGAACCGCTGTACTCTGCTTGAACAAGCGTTTGAAGACATTGTCGGCTCACAGTATGAATTGTTCTGATGCAAACTTCCCCTTTTCCTTTTTGTTCGAATTAAAGAGTCTTCGGTATCTAAAACGTATGAAACCTAACAACATGCATTGTGTTCAAAGGAGAAAACAACGAACGAGAGTTCAGAAACACAATCGGAAGATGCATGAAACTGTAATCGAAATGCATGGCATTAACGAAAAAGGGCGAAAAGAAAAATACTAAAATTTGGTGATTCCGGAACAAATGGCATATAATTTTTTACAATATGCAGAAGTAAATGATTACATACCTTGGATGAATTGCAAGCAATTTTACACTCCAAACCATTGATAACTTGTATTCCATCCATAACCTGGCTTGAAAGTTCATCACTCCTGGCACATTTTAGTTTATTCCTGCATAAAATAAATGAACCTAAAGTAAATACAAAGGTAGGTAAATGAATTGCTCGAATTAAAGTGACTGCAAATGAAATGGCACCAATAATTCTCCCACTTACAAATACCTTTTTAAGAAAATTCCTGACTTCTCCTTACGCTCGGGGACAACAGATAGGAAATCATTGTGCAAATAGGTTGAAAAATTAGGATCTATTGACACAGCAGTCACTTCAGGCTTATCATGTCCATAGTCCATCAACTGAATAGACAATCGGGTAGGTGACTGCAAGGAGTTATTAAATAAAACTGTTATAGATCATATAAATTTAACCTTAAGACATTGCGGGCATATCTGTGAGAGTAATTCTTAAGCCAAGGGCGGTGGTTAGGTTAAACTCTTCCAGAAGTAGTGAGTGGTGAGTGGTGACTCCAGAATTCAAACCACTGACATTGCAGGTAATGTTTTTCTGGAATATCAATCCACTTCCACTGCAACCAACCACTATTATGTATATAAAGCTATCCACTTGAGATTTCATTCAAATGCTCAACACAAAAAATTAAATAAAATCAAAAGCTGATCCAAGTAGAGAAGTGGAACAAATAAAAACTTACACATTCAATACGATATATGTTCTCATCATGAAGAAGAACACGGGCATTTTCATGATAAACTATATCAAAAAAGCTTCCAGGTTTTCTTGATTGTTCATATGCATATAGTTGAAGAAGTTTGTTATCCATCTCATCAGTGCCACTGGCAACAGCTTGAAGCTGAAACAAAATAGGACATGATTTCAGGCTCAGAAAAAAGATAGAATGGTATATAAAGGCAGATGAAAAAAGGAAAGTGAAAAACAAGAGAAAAACTGAATCTCATCAATTGAATGAAAAAGTATAAGCGCTATTGTGATTATATAAGCTAAGCATAATAAATCACAATCAAGGAAAAATAAAGTGTCCTACTAAACAGATACTAAAATATACACGTGCACACAATATTTTATCCTAAACTAGATTATGAATGTTGCCCGTACCCCATAACAGGAGCATGAGATCCAGTAGAAACAATAATGTGTTGCTATCGAGACATCCTGGAGTAAGATGAGAAGTGTGAGGAACACACAATCATATGATCGCTAGCATAGGAGACAAGTATCCAAATATCCTCCGTCACAGAACATTTGTCAAGGATGAAATAGCAGAACATTTGTCAACTGACATAGTGAATGAATGAAAGAGACAATTTCTTGCCTGGGAGGACAGAGAAAACCATTGGAACAGCCAAAAAACAGTTGACATTGGGGCAAGACAGCCCTAAAAAAGTCGAACAAGGGCTGGAGCGCAGCAATGGCGACACCACAAACAAAAGTGCTTTACAAAGAAATGCCTAGAACACATCAAACATGGGATCCACAAGATGGAATTGGCCCCAACCAAACCAGCAAGGACAGACGAGATGACCGGTTTCAGCAGCATCGAAAAACGGGGAGATAAGGGTGGCACGTGGAACCCACAAGCTGACAAGGGCAGAACAGAAAAACTGTATGTGAGAGCACGTGACAAATCAGAAAGGCCCAAGGTTTTGGGTTGTGGCAGATCGGCAATGGCTGCTACAAATGGTGTACGGGGTATCTCCAGAATGACGCATTGAAAAATTTCTCAGTGATGGCAGACGGCAGCGACAGCATATAGTGTAGACAGCAATGACAGATGGTGGAGAAGGCGTCGGAAGATGGCTGTGATTGAGAGACAAGAAAGCAAAACGGATTCAAAGAAGGCCGTTAAGATGGCTGCAATGAAGGCAGCCAGGTTTTTGATAGTTTTGGTGCAGAAGCGGAGCCTCCCAGATCGGGAGCTCTAATACCAAGTGGAAAACAAGAGAAAAACTGAATCCTGTTAATTGAATGAAAAAGTAAAAGCACTAAAGTGATTATATAGGCTAAGCCTAAAAAATCTTAGTCAAGAAAAACGGGAATAAAATTTACACAGAATATTATCCAAAACAAGTGTCAATTTACATATTTAAAAAAATTATTCATGCACATTACCTGTTTAACAAGTTTATATATCAGTTTGTCTAACGTGAACAATACATATGACTGAGTTCCAATAATAGCTCGACAATCATCTTCAAATTTTGAATTATCAGAAGAACCATCCAGTAAACTGTAAAGAGAATTCATGAACCTGCAGCATAAAGCCATAAAGGGGAATCATCAGTCTTGTTTAGATATTCAAATGTATAATTTAATTTGTAATAAACAGTAACATTCCAAGGCATATTACCTGGCATATCGATCAGTGGAACTTGTATCGTTTGAAGCTCTCCATTTCTTTTCAGCAGAAGATGAGTTAATCTTTGCCGATCGTATCCTCTCATACAATGTCTGTCAAATTCAAAGGAAATGCAAGTTAAGGAATATATTATGAGCTCTGAAACTCCTGGTCAGTCTACAACCACAACCATAAATGCTTATAATACATAAACTGACACATTTGTACCTGATGAAGTCTAAACAGCACATAAAAGGAATCATTTCCATAAAAAATCTGAACATTATTTTCTTTCCCATGAAACACTGGGCCAACATATTTTACTAGAGGCTTTACAGTAAGAAGAAAGCGCTCTGAATATGGCAGCGAGGCTCCATCTCCTTCAACATCATTGGCATCAGCCATTCCTTCAGCTTCACCTTCGCTCTCGGCCTTGTCATCATGATCCCCATTCTCTTCATGTTCTTCTCGAGAACATTCCTCACCATCAGCAGACTCTGTACCAGAAACATCACCATTCTCAGACACATTTTCACTGTCGTCCGATGATCTATGAGGACTTCCATCACTTTCATCGTCATTTTCACCTAGAGCTACCCCACAAATTTGTTCCCCGCGTCTATTTTGGTATTGTTGACTGGTATTACATTCTTTTCCTTTATGCCCTGCCTCCAGACCAGTATTTGCATAAACTGCAAAATTATCCTCTTCAAAGTCTCCATTAGGAGATAATTCACCCTCTTCTCTTTCACTTTTGAAGTGTCCAACTGATTCTTTGTGACAGCTGTGAGCTTTGGTGTCTTCAGTGATGGCCCCGTTTGTGGACGTATCTGGTCTTGTAGAATCAGCACCCTAGGTAATTATAAAAGAAATCACGACATTATACCATTTGGGAAACAATGCAAGCCTAACAAGACACGCAATGAAGGAAAAAGAAAAAAAACGGAGCCCCAAACTGATTTTCATTCAGTTTTAAGTTATTGCTGGCCTTAACTCTTAAATTATATAAGCCCCACAACAACAACAACAACCAAGTATTTTCCTAGTAGGTGAGAATCAATTACATGGATCAATCATTCAGAAAAACCAGTAACATATCTCTCTTAGAATGAAAAATGATTTGCAAGCTAGAGTAAAGTGCTGAATATATTACAGTTTGAGTGTTATTGACAACTTCAGCCGCAAGATGATCATTGTAGTCAGACGAACTTCGGTAGAAAGGAAATGGTGCTCCTGATATTCTTTTGAAAACAGCAGCAACAAGTGATATAATAGGGCTGGTATCTAGGGTAAAAGACTCTTAGCATGTTTCTCACACAGAAGCAGCAATTTTGACCAGTTTCAGTAGGTCATCTCATTTTTCAGTTATTAGTTTATTATCCTTCACACATGGATTTAGAGTTTTTAAATTTACAAATTGCACCTTACTCCAAAATGAGACCAATGATTCTCTTCATAGAGCATGCCACAGACAAACTCACCGTAACAATTCCCCTCCACCCCTGCTTCTCCACCTATCCATTCTAATACTAGATTTGAAAGTTTCCAAATCTTAACCACGGACCAAGATCTCTGTATATTGTTCTTTGCCAACAACCAAAAGGCTCTACATTGCATGTTAGTTGATAGAGGTGCAGCTAGCCATTTAGTACACAGTCAGCAGGTGGTCCCAAGAAATGGTCAGTTTATTCTAGAAGGGTAGGGAACGTGGGAGTTAGCAAGCCTTGAGGTACCAATAATGTGGCATTCCTTTGTTTATGGCTGTAACCATTTTATTATAAGGGGTAGAGTGAGAGAATGGGATCTTATCTTAGATGGTAGCTAAGTTTGTTAAGGGTAAGAAGCAATAAGCTTCGTACAAGGAGCAACGCTCTGTGTCAATCAAGGATTATTCCTTCTCTGTAATTCCCTCTTGATTCACATTAATAAACAACCATATTTTTGTTCTTTCAAGTCTATTGTTGATTTTATTACTATTTTGAGATCTGGTTCCTAAAATTAATCCCTCAAGGGCTGCACAGGTCAGCAATCCTCGTTGAGTGCCACTGCCATTTGGAGCCAGCATTGCTCTCGAATCTTTGATTGCACTAAAGGACCTCTTGCCAGAAGCCCAAGACCTCCGCACCCTGTTTCAAATATGCAGTTTTGGCAGTGCAGCACTGTTAGAACTACTTTGGGTTGATGGTAAGAGCAGAGATGTAGTGGTTATTCAAGGTGATTTCAACACTGGTTGCTGGTTCGGAGGCAGGTTATTCTTTCTAGTAAAGGCAGGTTTGTTATGGATGGTTATGGTTGCTTCAACCTTTCGTAGATCCAAAGGATGGTGCCAATGGAGATGAAAAACATGTTTGCAAAACATTTTCCCACTTGTTGTGCATTAATCTTTTCAAATCATGGCTATTGACTTTTATAACAACATATCTGATGGTATAGTTCACTACATATCTGATGGTATATACTAATAGTCTTCCACTACAAATCATTTCACTACATTATTCACCCTAGACTCAACCCTTATGATATATGCTAATAGTGAATTAAATTAAACCTCTTAAGGTGAGTAAGTCTCATCCACTTAAACTTGAAAATAGACTAAAGTAAGGTGATAAAGGAGTTAAGCCATACCTCTGATGAAGGTAAATCAAGCCCTCCCTCACTAGAAATATAACCAGGTCTAGACGGAGTTGCAGCAAATCCTTGCAGAAAAAAAAAAGGTATCTCAGAGTGTCCATTCATTAGAGAAACAGTTGAAAATCAAAGGAAACACTAATGACCAAGACCAAGTATGTAAGATAAACAATGAAGTAAATGTTGCATCATTCTTTTAAAGTTGCCAACCTGATGCATTATTCATGTTTGCTCTTCCATTACTTTGCTCCATTCCAGAGGACATTGAGACATTAGCATTCACCAACTGTTCAATGGAATGATCTTGCTTATTGACTCTTGATGCTTTGTCAGGAATGGATGCACTTATATGAACATTACCCTGCAGGGTACTACTTCCCAAAGTTTCAGTCTTAAGCACAGAACGGTCTGATTTGAGACAATCATCCTCTTTAACCCCACCAATCCCATTTGTTTGCCATTCTTTGCAAGAATTTGATTGTTCAAATGGAACACTAGCATCTCCATTTCTATTAGGGTTTGAACTCTTAAGATTCATTATGGTACCACCAACACCAGGACTACTATCACCCTTGGCAATACTTGCAGTACTAGTTTTTGCAGAATCTTTCTGGGCCTTGACAGCATCTTCTGTGTCTTCAGGAACACGCAGTCGAGAAGGAACACCAAACATTGGTTCTAAAAATGTTGTCCAAATCTTCATGACTTTATCCAATTGTTCGGTTGTACAAACTTCTCCACATGAATATTTTATGAGTTGGTACAAATCTTCCTGAATCTCTGGATCAGGATACTCAAATTCCAAGTTAGGAAGAATAGGCCGTCTATTCCCAGCAGCAATTGCAAGAAGAACATCATCTTCTTTTCGTTTCTTCTCGCTAATTTCTTTGATCTCTCCCAATAAGGCTGTAATCCACAGTAAAAGAAAGGAGTTAGGAATCAGAAGAATAAGGCTGTGATCACCACATATTAGAAATTTCAAGTTCCATTGTGCTCAAACAATAACACTTATTTTGCAATGTGTGTGCACAATAGCTCTAGAGACCAAGTGTTTTAAATCAATACAATCAAAGATGCAATCCAGTGTACAAATTATGTGCATATAAATTCCTTTCAAAGGAAGAAACCTGGGGGAAGGAACTATGCATTCCATTATAACAAAGATGCATTCCATTCACAAATAAGGCACGTGTTAAAGATAACTGAAGGCGGAATTTCCAACACGGAAAATAGTGGTTTGTTGAAATTACACTACGTAACAATGCTACAGCGCAGCTTTAGTTGTTATTTGACAATATTTTGTACCAAAGAGCGTATTGTAGAACAATAGTGATTTGTTCAAACTCAGCTATGCTATAGCGCACAGCGCTGCTACTTAACTACATTAAAACACGGATAAACCGAACTATGATTTTCCCTCACATTGGATCATTGGTAACTTGAGTGTTGGAGTCTGTGTGGGTACCAACCACCCTTGCTCCACTGCACCATACTCTTATTCCTCAACATTTTGTCATGGTTCATTGGTTATTCTTCTTTGGCTCCAGCAAGTTCACTCTGGTTCAGTGGCATTGTCTATAGGGCAAAAGGTCCTAAGACACGCATGAGGGCTAAAAGACCCTTTAGCCTTGAATGAGGGCTACTGTTTCAATCCACCAGAAAGTCACATTACTTGCTTGGGAGTCAAAACCAAGGGAGTTTACAAACCCTCACACTCCCACGAAGCACCTTTAACAATGGACATAACCATGAGGGCTTACACAAGGTGTGGAAATTTGGGAGCCCAATCAACGAACACTATACCCCTCAACCACAACAAAAATACTCAACTTCACCGTGAGGACCTCAATCTCTTAGAAGAACAAAGAGAAGTAGTTGTTATGCTTAATGTTTCCATCAAACAAAGACCTTCAACACATTACACTCAACGAATAGTACCACGAGAGTTTTCAGAAGGGGACCTCGTCCTCCGACATACAGACATTGGCAGTAAAAACGTCCACCAAGGTAAACTAGTCCATAACTTGGAAGGTCCTTATTGAGTGATTTCCAAGACACAAACAAGAACCTACACTATTGAGACCCTGCAAGGCGATTTCATTCCAAGGACATGAAATGCAGCCAAGTTAAAAGAGCATTACAAGCACCATTGTTGGTAAGATCGTGGGATTGCACAATCCTACAACCCAAATCCCCTAAGCGTGCTACAATGCCTACAAGGTCAAAAGTTGGTTGCAGCGGGTTTTTCTGCAATCTAGGTTGGGTTTTCGAGAAAGGAATAGGTTTCTCTCATATGCTGAGATTGACGCCTCTTCCTCCTCACGCCTACTCCTGCAACAAGCCATTGTTCAAACGTCGGTCATCATGTCTATCTTTGCATAGCTAACTGATCGCATTGTGCATGTGACAATGACATACAGAGATATGCTCACTATTGTGAAACCAAATCCTCTCACTTCTTTTTCATGAGTTATTGGCCTTACGATCAAAACTCCCAAACTATATTATTTTCTAAGTCACTTCATTTAATTTATTTTAATTTCATTTAGTCTTTATTTAAAAATATAAAGGGAAAATAAAGCAATTGGAACACGGGCGACTGTCGAATACTGCAAAGACTCAAAGTCACTCCGAAAATCCCTAAGCTGAACCCACCCTTTGGAAACAAAGGTGATGGCTATGCGACAAAGGGTAGGAGCCATAAGCAGCAAACCCACCCGGACGGCTAGTCTTAACCAAGTCTGAACTTGGAAGAGGAAGGGAAGCTAAACCTTGGTCGGTCATGCTTCCCGGTGACATCCGAAAAGCCTCAAAAGGGAAAAAAGACTGCCGGACTCAAGTCAGTGAAGGCAACACACAACAATATGAGATTGCCAGACTCAAAGTCCAACAGGGCAACCTCAACCAGTCTGACTCAAAGTCCGCGAAGACGAAGCTTAAATAGAAATAAATATGAAAGCATAATATAAAGACGCAAGTACTATAACAGATAAAGTACACTTCAATAAAATAAAGGAAAAAGTTGTTTCATTAAATTAGGGCCTCGAAGGCGAATACAGATCACAAAAATTGCCTCAAAGGCCAAGTGCAAATTCAAACTTTCTTAGGATGGGTGCCACTGTCCTTTGTTGGAGTCTCTGCAAGCTTGCTCTTGTGAGCTTTCTGACCAAGGAACACCTTGCTCCTGTCAACCTTGAGAGGTTTGTGGAAGTATTCAACTTGGTCCACAGCGTCATCAAAAGAATCTCCACAAGCAGCAATGGCGACTTCCAAGGTCGTTGCCAATTCTTTCTTGTATTCCTCGACCTGAGCAGCAACAACGGCCTGAGCATTCAAGGCGTCGTTAAGAGCCTTTTGCAGGGTACCTTCGACCGCCGGCTCAAGACGTTTCTCTTGAAGATTCTTGACTTTGTCCTGGAGGGCCTTATTGTCCGCTTCAAGTTTTTTAATCTTTTCCACCAAGGACGTTTTCTCGCCTTAGAGGGAGGAAACTTTGTTGGCAAGATCCTTTTTAGCCATCTCCATCTGATCCTGGTCAGCTTTCAACTCTATGACACGCCTCTCAACTTTGGACAAAGCCTCCTTTAGATCTTTCACTTGGCCCTCCACCTTACTTTGAGTATTCTTGGCCCTCTTGATCCTACCTTCAGCCTTGCTCTCTGCTTCCTTCATGGCTCTCAAATGAGCCGCTTTAGCGTCCTCTAAGGCCTTGAGGGCTCTCTCCTTGTCTTCACGAAGTTTTGGGTCACTGAAGGCGGCAAAATCGTTGGAGGCAACAAGAGTCAAGATACCAAGCATCTGGAAGGCCTTGTGAACGCCTTTAGTAATCATCTGACGCTTAGCGGCAGGCTTGAGGGTGGAAAAGAACGCCATATCTTCCTGACAAAGCGCAAACTGAAAGTCCTCCTTCATCTTTGGAGGTTCACCCACGAAAAGGGGTGGAAGCTTGAAGGGGTGATCCTTCCTAGAAAGGCTAGAGTTTACAAGGGTTGCATCCTCCGGCAATGGACGCGACTTGGTGATATGAGAACTATTGCTCCCACCAATGTGCATCCTCTCCATTGAATCTGAAATATTCAAATGGGAAAACATATCAACCACAAAAATAGAAAGCAGTATCAACTTGAAGATAACTATATATCGAGCGTTTACGGTGTTCACTTGGCGGACACGTAAGAACGTGGCGAGGCTTACCGTTATGACCTAGTTCAAGAGATTTAAACCACTTATGAATTTTCCTCGTTGTAGAAGTCATTAGATTCTAAATCTTCCAAACTCCGAGTCATTTTCCCATGTTTTATACTTCAAATGTCTATCATCCAATACAAAAATAAATGCTCTTTACGAATAGGTGATGAACTACGACCAAAAGGACCTCCAAAAGCCGAAGTACTCCCCCCACTCCGGATCCGTTGTTCATCATCCCAACCTCAACTTCTATCCTAGAAGTTACATAAGATACATTCTCCAAAGCCTTAAAATAAACAAGACCTAACCTTGTTTGTACCATGAATCAAACATAAAAACTCCTTGAAGCCCTTCTAAAGTCATACACAAAAGAGGTGTGGAAAACATCCTCATCAAGTTAGCTATACAAATAAGCATTACAAGGCTTAACCCCAAGGGTTGGCCTGGTGGTAAAGGCTTGAGACCTAGGAATATGCTTCTTTCATGATCTCAAGTTTGAATCCCCTTGGTGCCAACAATTCTTATGTTGGGTCAGTCCATACACTTCAATTGGATCCTATGTTAGTGAACGATGGGATTGGTCCCCCGGATTAGTCAGTTTTTGGGTCAGATGTGTTTCCAAAAAACAAAAATAGCATCACAAGGCTTGTAGAAGCCCTTGCCTAATACAAATTCTTTCTTTTTCCCCATTTCCTAAAGCTTTGAACGTACCACAAGAAGAGAGTCAACAGGTTTCAACAACACTAAACGGAAACATTCCATCTCAAATTCGCAACAAGTACAAGACCACCTATCAACCACTCAAGTGTTCGCTCAAGACTATGAATCATACACTCAGCCATGCCTGAAACTCACCCATAACAGAAGTCTCATTCTTAATAGAATAAAGCGGAAGTGTAAACGATAAAGCTGAAGTGTAGGAGAATCCCCTTCTGACACCATAACTTCATTTGTAATTGACTAAGAGCAAATCAAACCAAGTAGAGCTAGGACCCTCAAGAAAAGAAGCCAACCACAAGTTCTCTATGGATCAAGACTTTCTCCCTCATGACTATACAAATATAGGAAATACAAAAAAGAAAAGTAGAGAACAATATAGTTGAATGCGAAGAAGTTATTAATCAAAAGAAGTGCAAGGTTCAAAAGACTTGCACAAAGACAACCAAGAAAAAGCAAAAACAAACCAAAAGGGAAACAAACGGACAAAGAAATTCCAGAGGGAAATATAAATGATTCAAAATACCAATTAGCCACTACCAATCAAACAAGTAACACTTCCCCTAAAAGTTAACCAACCATCTGCACGACTCCCCGTAATAAGTGACACTTCACAAGTATTAGCAAAGGAGTGGCGAAAACTTCACACGGCCAAATAAGAATAACCCATTCCCAAAAAATGATCTTGTCCAAAATGAATTCCAATAACGACATTGGCCAACGACAAAGCAGAAAAGCACAACACTTCTGCTCCGCCAAGCTGCCGACTCTAGGGACAATTGTTCTGGTCTGGACCTAAGACCCTAAGCACAGTGCGGCAAGGATATCAAAATCACGACATGAGAGTAGGATTGTAAATTCATAGGATTTTACAATTCTACTCCCTAGGAGCGAGTCAGATCTTATGCAGAATCACTTCTAACTAAGATCGGAAGTGAAATCAGTATTTTAAACATGAAATCAGCCGGTTATACAATTTTGGGATGATCTTGCTTGTTTTTCATTTGAATTTGGGTCAGGTTCACTCAACAAACCTCACTCTATCTTGTGAATCTTTGTCTCTACCTTCTTGAAGATCTTCCAGTCATCTCTCTGCAAAGAAGAGCTAGGAAGAACTCGGAAGAAGAAGGATGGCATAATGTTGTGTGTGTTGACGGTGGTAGGCGACTGATGGGTGAAAGAAATTTAGGGTTTTTAGCCTATTTCCTCTATAAAGAGTATGGGTTATTTGGGCCCACTCATTATAATAGTAGTGTGACCCATGGTAGTCGAAATCGGGATCTCACTAAAGATCGTTGGGGTATAGAAAAAGCGTAGATTTTAAGATCGTAACAAAGATCGTAGGATCCCACCAAATAGACAAAATTATAAAAATAACTAAGAAAAATCGCCTTTGATAAAAAAAAACTTACAAATTACAACATTAAACTAAGTTAATTAATAATTCATAATAGTTTTTCCCTTAAAAAAATAAATTCATAATAGTTTTTGTTTTGTTACTATAATTCATAATAGTTTATTATACCTCTTGTAACCAAAAAATGAAAAATTATAGGTCTAGGCCCACATAAGTCTTTTTTCTTTTTGTTCTCAGACCCAAATAAGTCATAACAGTTTATTTATATTTATGCAAGTCTAGGCCCAAATAAGTCTTTTCCACTAACTAAACCTAGACCAAGTCTTCTCCTTCAATATAACACAGCCGCCTCTGCAACCAGCAGCCGCAGGAAACAACAAACGAGCAGCTCATGTCATTCCGACCTCACTCTTCGCGCGAAACAACCGGGTCAAACTGTTCTTCTCTGATGCGAATCAGAGCGACGATTTCATGATCTTACACTCTTCCTCTGTGTGCCGTATGTTCCGCCGTCTTCTCCGATCTTTGAACTGCTCCAACTCGGTGGAGACCTGGTGACGCGCGAGATTGTACAATCTCACGATCTATATCGCAATTCTAACAACCATGGTGTGACCTAATTCTTTTTATTATGACACAAGCATGACCTGTGACCTAATTATGGAACGTATGATGGATCTTTTACTTTTTATTACTTTTCTTTTCCAATTACTTTTTAGTGCTTTAGTTTAATACGGCGATATTGGTTTGGGCTGTGTTCTTAACTAACTACATTAAATTAATTAAGTATACTTTATTCCCTAACTAATTTTAAATATTTCTTAACTATATTAAAATGATTAAATCAAATATTTTCTTTCAATGGATGTTAATAAAATTTTTCTTAGCTACAAATAACTTTCTTATTTCATTAAATTTAGTTTATGCAATGTGTGTGCAACTTTTTTATTTTGGTAGGATCTTACGATCCTACATTTTACGATCCTGCAACGCCCTCTCGGTCCTAGGTAATTGTTTTGGTAGGATCTTACAGTCCATATTACAATCCTATGGTTTGTGATCTTGCAACCCCCTCCCACACTGTGTCACAGTCAACGTCGCCATATACGCATTCAGTTACCTGTTTAACTGAACCTCCGGCCAAACATGACTTAATTACTGCATAAAGGAGTTACAAACTCATATACCACTCATTCTACAATTTTCCCTCACATTGGATCATTGCTGACTTGAGCGTTGGAGGCTCTCGATGTTCCACCACCCCCGCTCCACCCCACCAGATTCTCATTCCTCAACATTCTGTTGAAGTTTGATCTTCTCCTCTTGCTCCGCCAAGTTCACCGCGGTTTAGTTCAACTTTTTGCGGCCCGTAGAAAAAACTCCAATTTATTTAAGGGTCTTGCTAACGAGTGCCCTAAGGGCACTCTTTAAGCATTCCTAATTAAGAAAATGCTTATAGGAAAAGTGCCTTTAGGGCACTCGTTAGCATTTCCCTTTATTTAAACTGTTAAAAAGAATAAAGAATTGTGTTATTGGACGGAAAATTAATATTTTACCTTTGGTGCTCAAGCTTTTTGTATCCTGCTGCTTAAAGTAAAAGCTTCGATGATCAAGTGATTTGTGATAATTCTTCGCATATATTTCAGCCCAAACTTTATTAAAATCTGCACGGCATCTTGCCCACTCCTCCTGTTTCTGCTTCAAGCGGGTTAATATCACTGGCAAGGCTAGAGAAGCATTCTTTTTCAACACATCCATCACATCAAGCCCATGGTCACCATATAATCGTTCAATGCACCTAAGATTTAGAGCTAAAAGGACACAACAAGATAGTATCAGAACACAAAATATCAGGAAATTAAATCATATTGCATTTATATGCTATGATAGACTTCATTGATCAATTGAAACAAACATATAACCTGATAAGTGCTCCTCAATACGAATGGGAATGTCTCCTTGAATTTCGTTGTCATCAACTTTTTCTAAGATTTCTTCAACTTTCTTAGTTGTTGCGTTTACAGATTCTAACAACATATCAAGTTCAAACCTGCAATCATAGAATAAAATAATATCAGAAAAGAATTGGTGATAGAAATCTTAGGAAATAACACCTCTCAAATCAACCATGTGATGTCAACACTAACCAAAAAGTACAACACTTGGCAACTATGACGGCAACCAACCGATACAAAATAAATTAAATAAATAGGCAATTTTAAGGGTAAATGAGAATCAATTGTAAGCAATAACCTGTCGTCTTCGCATCTAAACAAGCTCTCTTCATACTGATTTTTGCGCATGTGTTTAAAGGAATAATCCTCACTTCCTGACGTTACAGAAACCCAGTGATCATTCAATACTTTGGCGCCAAGTTCAGTTCTCTGACTAGCTAATGGTATTGGGTACTGTGTAAGCCAAAATATTATACATATAAAACATAATCAGCAATGAAATCTCAGATTTCACAGGGACAAGCTAAAAATGAAGAGACAAGCAAAGAACCAATACATTTTTTGGTAAAAGACGGTAGCTGGGAGTACATTGTTCACAGTTAGAAAGGTCCAGTTCATTTATAGGCTTTCCTACATACTTGTCCTTGCTTAGAGTCACCTTAGGAATAGAAACATCCTTGTTGGAAATTCCAGTGGATTTGTCTTTTTCTCGGAGTTCACGGTCCCTTTCTTTCACCCCGTCATCCCTGTCCCGATCTCTGTCCTTCTCCTCTACCTTCACTGGTTTCTGCCCATGTCCTTCATTCCACAAAGATTCTGATGAATAAATAATGTCAGATTTTTTGGACCAGAAGATAATGCTGTGATTGTTCATGTGAGCCCATGCTACAAAAAAAATAAATAAAGGGAAGGGAGTTCATCTATAGAAGATAACAGAAAAGAGAAAACCATATAACTTACTTTTATTCATGACACCAGCAAGGAATCCTTCTACATGAAAGCACTTGATTAGAAATAATATAAAAGAAATGATAAAAAAGGAAAAGAAAACTAGATTTTGTAGAAAGTGAATAAATAGCTTGAACATTACCATTCTTTTCACATTGTGTCACAAAATCATCAAATCCCTCCATAATATCGGCATATTTTCCCAGTAAATCACACACCTAAAAGAATAAGCCAACCAGATATTAGCAATTACATAGAGTATGTTTCGACAGAGCAAATTTCAAAATGTGAAATGAATGAAAGTCAATGATAATCTGATCCTAAACTGAATAGTGTGAACCTTAGTTAAGTTCAACAAAAATAACTTATATCACAATACCATTCAACATTTCCTACACCACATTCAATTATTTCAGGTTTTCGCCATGGAGGACGGCTGGAAGTTGAATGTATTTGGAAAGCTCTGCATCCAACTGTTCAATCAATTGTTCTATTACAATTTTAATTTGTTGTTTTATGGAAACCAGACTAAAATCAATTGTTTTTCCTTCCCATTGTACTCACTCCTATTGTTTAATAGAAAATTGACTTTCGTTGATGATGTATGGACTATGGACTTGCACAAAGGTGTTTGGGTATATTCTAGGAACACATGTCAGGATTGAGTTAACGGCAAAATTGGTCTGCTGTGTCGTTAAAGGTCAAAAGTCAAAGCTAAAATAATGTATAAGGGCAATGGTCTTTTACGATATAACAAAACCCATAGTTTATTGTTTTGGCTATTTGCCCAGATATAACGGTTATAATTGGCTCCTCCCACTGCACTTTTCATTCCAAAATAAATGGCACCTATGTGCAGGGATTTTCTCTGAATGCCCATGATAAATTCTTCTTCATTTCCGTATTTTACCATAAAAATATTTATCAAAGGTTAATGTTCAACGCAAACCAGACTAAATTACAGGGTACTGATAGAATGTGGGGAAAAAAATCCAGAAATGTAGCTTCTAAAAATTTGAAACCATACCAATGCCAGTAGTTCTTGTCGGGTGATTATTTCCCTGCTGTAGATATGTAGGCACTTCAAAAATTCCTGGTAATCATCGGGATTTTTTAACTTCTCCTTGACTTTTTCAAGGAAAGCAAGCACCGGACTGCACAAACCTGAGATGACAAATTTCTAAGGTTCAATATGAATCATAAAAGAAATAGAGTTAAAATTACTATACAACAAAAAATATAACACCAAAACAAGTCGGAAAATAGATATTTCTTCTTACAAGTAAAACATGGAAAAAAAAGCAGCATTTCTCAATTGTAGATAATCCAATCAACAACGGATATGATAGTTTTTCTAGTTTTTACCATTATAACTGATAAAAAGTGAAGATGAATTTGTGCATTAGATAATAACTTTCCAGGTGTTATTAATGGTTTTCTACATTTTATATTTTCCACTAATTCCTTCGCATGCGAACATGATATGAGACTGAAGTAAGTGTTAGTGCTGTTAAAATATCATGCATCTTAACTTAAATAATTTTAGTTATTGACATACTTTTCAAAGAACTTTTATCCTCACAAGCGGACGAGATAGGGAGCAGGTCAAGCCTTTCATCTGCATCATGCAATGGTTCAGTACCAGGGTCTATAGCTCTATGACCAGATTTTTTCTTGTGGGATAAACGCTCCCGATTACCATCATTATCATAATCTCTATCATCCCTTTCCCGTTCTCTCCTGTCTCTTTCGTCTCTACGGTCCTTTTCTCTCTCGCGTCTTCTCTGCTCCTTATCAGCCCTCATCACACCTCTGTCAAGTTCTGGATCAGGATGATCAACGCTGAGATCGCGATCGGCATGCAAAGTTGTTGTCTTTTCTCTCTGGCAATGAGAAAAGCAACAGATTAGCTTAGCTTAATGGTCAACTACAAAATAAAAGGGTTATAAGAGCTAGAAGAAAGACATCTACCTTGTCAACATGCATTTGCCTCCCTGTTGTCATTGCAGAGCTCCTATCTCGAAGGAGAGGATTACGAGCAGAAGCAAAATGAACAGCGGCTGCTCCTGAAGTATCAGGAAGAAAATGAGTAAACTCCTCGAGAAGATCTTCATGGTCTTGGAAGAGAGCAGAAACCTGGAGAATTGCATTATATGATTAAAATGTATGTATCAAGAATCATAACACCTACCAAAGGGGAAAAAATAGCTAAACCAAAATAAAAATTAGTCAAATTGGAACATGATAACATAGCCAACGATAGAACGGACCTCTTGGTAAACTGCGGTGATAGGCTTGAGTTCCTTTCTATACATATTTAGTATGTCTAAAAAAGTCTTATACACGCGATCGTTGCCTTGAAAACGATTCTGCATAAAAAGAAGTCAATCAGAATGAAAAGTTAAATAGCCGATGCTGAGTTGATCTTCTAATAATGTGTGAGAGCTAAGGCTTATGAGCAAGATGGAACACTAGATTGCCGAGGCAACGTCAATGCCAACATCTTCATAGGCCCACATTTAAATCAGCCTGCATTTCAGTCGTCCAAGTACCTGGGACCAACCTTTGTGTGTGCACATGTGTTGGAAGAAATAAATAAAGTGCATCAAATTCAACATTGTTTTTACCTTAATCTTGCCCACAAAATTTATAGCTTCTTCAAATTCAACAGGCTTCTTTTGACGAGGCTGTTCATCCTCCGATGGAAGTGTGATTGCATATCCCTTTGGCAAAAAGGTGTTAAATCCCAAAATCAAATCTTTATGCCCTTTAAACAGCTCTTTCACTCTTTCTATGACACCAGCAGTATCAATTCTAAACAAAAGAAAAAACGTGACACCAATCAATTTCTGTTAAGAAAATGAAAATTCACACTCCCATGAGGGAAAAAAGAACGAGAATGAATTTCAACAAGAACAAACCTTTGGGCCTTGAAATCCTTCATGACTTCCAAAAATTCATCATATTTTTCTTTGTTGTCTTGAAACATTTCTCTTACCGCCTTAAGATATGATAAGGCATCATTTGTGGTTAACTTCTGACCACCAGTCATCACTTGGGCTTGCCCCGAACTACATTCAACAAATTTTCAAAAAAAATTAGCCCGTTGAACAAATTAATGACGAGTACTTAATAAATTATCGGTTTCGCGAAATTCAAACACCATTTAGCTAAAGAATGTTGAATGTTTCCTGTTAGTTTTTTTTTTCCTCTTAATATAGTAAAGGTCTACAGAACCTGCTAAGGCTAGTTAAAATATATAAAAAGCTCTAAAGAAATTAACTTGTCGGTTTCAGTTACACCAAAGAACTTAGAAATACGGATGACTCCATATAGAAACTACAGATAAATCATCAAACAAAGAAACATCTTATCTTATCTCACCAAGTCAAACATCAAAACAAAAACAAAAACAAAAATTGAACCTTCACCAATAGTAGAGACTTGGTCCCTGTTTGTATAAACAACTTATTTTCAGCTTATAGCACAAGCGCTTATAATGATAAGCACTTATGTATAAGCTATTTTTATAGCAAAAGATAAAATAAAGTTAAACTATTTTCGTAGAATCTGTTTTCATAAGCTATCTTGGAAAACTTACGAAAATAAACTATTTCCATAAGTTCTCCCAAAGAGTCTCACAAAACTTACAAAACTCACACCGGTAAATAAGTTCAAATAAGTCAATCCAAACAGACCCTAAACCTAAATAACAAATGAGAAAACTAAAAATGCAATCAAAGGGAAAATAAACACACACACACACACACACAAGAACAATCCATGAAAAAAGAAACTAAAGAAAAATAAAACATGTTTTTAATGAAACTTACGGTTCTCCTCTAGAAGACAGCACGGGGCGTTTGAGTTGTGAACTCATGTAAACATCATCTCTTGACCTCTTCATCTCTGTCAAAAAACAAACAAACACTAAATCAATGTCTTCAAACTCAAAATCTTAAAAAACCCATGTTACACATTAAGAACAAAAAAGTAACAACCAGAAAACAGATCTAACCTAATGGAATTCACAAAGACATCAAACCGGAGCAAGAATTCCAAAACCAGATTACAACACAGATCAACCAAACACAACCAAATCCTAAACAAACAGAATAAAAAATAATTAAAAAATGGTTTTTTTTCTTCAATGTAAAGCAAACTTGATAAAAATTTACAACCCATTAAGAAACGATTCAAATGAAAAAACTTTATGGATTGATTGTGAAGTTTAAACACTTTAGAACCCTTAAGAACAAGTGTTTTTTTTTTTGTTGAACAGATAGATATATAAATAAGAAACTGTAAAAAATAAAATGAAAAATAAAAAAGAAATTAAACCTTCGCAGAAGAATGAAATTGAACGTTGGAGTAACAAAACAGAACAATGAAGTTTTGTGGCAAACTTTGTTACTGAGAAGAAACAATATCTTCGAGCGGAGGTAGAAGAAGAAAAGAAAGAATGCAAAGGGTGAAGAGAGTGAACGATGGTGTTTATATATTTGCGTCGTGTGTTCAAAATAAATAAATAAATAGGCTTTTTTATTTAATTGTAAAATTTTTTTTTTGGTGAACAATATAAAATGTTTTTTAGGCTAAAATATGCAATTCGTCCCTGTAAATATGGCTCATTTTGCTTTTGGTCCTTCGTAAAAAAAAAATTTTAAAAACACCCTTGCAAAATTTTTTTTATTTTAAAAAAGCCCCTGACCCCACTTAAGTGCTGATATGGCATGGTTTTCGCCACGTGGCCGTTGCTGACTGGGCAACTTTTGCCACGTGGTGATGACGTGGCATGCCACATATATAAAAAAATTAAAAATTAATTTTCGGATTTTAATAATTGTTTTTATTCATTTTTTAATTATTTTCGGATTTTGTGTTTTATTAAATAAGGAAA
The DNA here is from genome assembly GCA_018208015.1 of Medicago ruthenica. NCBI lineage: Eukaryota > Viridiplantae > Streptophyta > Magnoliopsida > Fabales > Fabaceae > Medicago > Medicago ruthenica. The sequence continues at coordinate 32,549,160 of CM031377.1, read as the reverse complement.
GGAGGGAAAATTGGGTTTTTAGGTTAAAATTTTTCCCCAATTCTGTTCATCTTCTTCTCCATCAGAGTTCTCCATAAAGCTTCTTCTCCATAAAGCTTTCTCCATCCATGCCCCTCAGTTCTGCATCATCTTCTTCGCGTTACGTTTTGGTTTGGTTCCCCATTGCTTCGCGTTACGTTCTGCATCATTCGTAAATCGTAAATCGCGTTACGTTCTGGGAGGATGTCAAGCAGTAGAGGATTGTCTAATAGCAGAGGTTCTCACTCATTTTCGGTTTCCAGAAATCGTCTAAATCGCAGTAGTGGTCGGGTTGCAGATTTGATGGCTGCTATGTTACCTGTATGTGGTTGTAACCTACCTATGAAGGTTTACATAGCAAACACCTTTGAGAACCAAGGTCGCAGGTTCTGGAGATGCAGACATTGGAATGATAAGGTTGGATGAATTGTTTCTAGATTGTATTATATTGTGTTTAATTTTTCCTCACTCATATTCTTCTCTGCCTCTGCGTGTTTGTTACAGGGTAAGTATACATGTGAGTTGTTCATTTGGGACGACGAACTTGTTGCAGGAGTGACACCCATGATTGATCTTAATGCTGCCATGGATGTGTCTAAGGGGGAAGGAAGAAATAACGAAGGATGTACCAAATGCAACAACATGGATGAAATTATGAAGGAGTTTGAGGCTAGGGAATTTGCTAAGTGGAAGAAGAAGTATGGTGATGAGAGGAAGAAAGTGAAATGGATTGCAGTGATGTTGATTGTTAGTTGGTTTTTTTTTGGGTTGTATGTTAAAAGTTGATGTAATGGTGTTGTTTGTGAGGTTTAATTGTAGGTGTTAAGTTAACAAGTGTTGTAATGTGTTATGTATTAACAAGTGTTGTAATGTACTGTGAATCAAAGTTAACTTTGTTGTTTGAATCAATGAAAAGAAATGACTTACTCAAATTTGGTTGGTGTTTTCACAGCTTTTATGTTGTTAGAATATGCCTGAATATTGACATGACAATGAAAGTTTTATAATTTACATTTGCATCTGTAATTAATATAGAACCAGGTGGATGGTTCTGAACATTGCTATTGCTTGTACCTTTCTGAACCAGTTGAAAACATAATGATCCAAAATATAAGGCATTGATTAAGCCATTACTAGCAAAATAAAAGGCATTGTTCAAGCCATTACATACAAACTAAAAAGCATCTAGGCATTTTTAAGCCATTAGTAGCAAAAAGGGCATTGTTGAAGCCATTACATACAAACTAAATTAAGTCATTACTAGCAAAAAGGCCATTGTTCAAGCCATTACAGAGTTAATCAAATCCTACTAAGGTTTCCATAAAGCTTTCTTCTTCTTGTTATGATTTGGAAGTTCTTTCTCCTGAGTTAGATCTCCAGGTCCATCATTTAATCCTACTTCAATAGGATTTGTCTCTATTGTTCCTGGTGCACCTAACTTTGGTTGAGGACCAAAGTAGCATGTTCTTCCACTTCTTCTTAGCTTGCTGAGGTTGTATTTTGGTACATTGGTAGATGATTTTCCTTGGGATGGCTCACACTTGATCCCATGCCATGTCATTGTGGTCTTTGCCCTCTTTTGTAGCTGTGTAACATCATACACCATCTCAGCATGCCCTCTTTGCCCTCTTTCCTATAAATTAAACAAGAAACTCTGGTGAAGATATAAATCATGACAAACAGAAAAATGTAATTGATGTTATTGCAGGACTTTACCTTGTTTGGTGCATTAAATGGTGCATTCACAACAGTTGCAGCTTCAGGTTCTGCAATTGCTGCTTTAGCTTTAACAGATTTGGCAACATTCACAGATTTTGCACCATTCACAGATTTTGCACTTGCAGCTTTTGCATTAGCAGCTTTTGCACCATTCACAGCTTTTGCACCATTCACTTTTGGTGCCTGAACCTTTTTTACTTTCACAACATTTTCAGGCATGACAGCTGCAGTTTGAGAACTCTCAGCAGGTTCATGGCTTACCACATTCACAGATGCAGCTTGAGAACTCTCAGCAGGTTCATGGCTTACCACATTCACAGATGCAACTTGAGAACTCTCAGCAGGTTCATGGCTTACCACATTCACAACTACATTCACAGCCTGATTATTCACAGAAACATATGCAGGTCATTATTAGAGATATGCAGGTCATTCACAGAAACATAAGAAATTCACAAAAACATATGCATGTCATTATTAGAGATATGCAGCTTCAAAATAAGTTATATTTTTGAAATCACCAAAAATGTTCACAATAAATTCTTTCACTAAAAATAAGTTATATACAAAGTCACTTTTAGGAACATGCTTCCTCTTCAAGGACTTTTTCTTCACATAAGGTATGCCCACTTTACTCCACCTTTTAGCAGGCCTCACACTTGAAGCCACAACAATTTTCTTTGGAGTCTTGGAAGGCTTACCAACAACCTCCACAAACTATCCTTTTCTCTTCTCCTTCATCCTTGCAGCTATACTAGGAGCCAACCCCTTACCAATAGGCTCATCATCAGAGTCAATATATTCCACATTAACAACACCAGCATACACAGTTTTCTTCATACCATCATCAGACATATTTTCAGAAACATCTTTCTCCTTACCACCATCAGACTCATCCTTACTCACGTTGGACTAAGAATTTTCAGGAGACTCAGCTACCTCATCATTATGGGGGTTCTCATTATCAAGAACATAAACATTTTCATACTCTAAGAAATTCACAGGTCATTCACAGAAACATAAGAAATTCACAGGTCATTCACAGAAACATAAACATAAACATTTTCATAACTGAGAATTTGCAGGTCATTCACAGAAACATAAGAAATTCACAGAGTCATGGCTTACCACATTCACAGATGCAGGTTCAGCCTGATTATTAACAGAGTCATTCACAGAGTCATTCACAGAGTCATGCATCTCATTGACAGAATCATTGACAGAAACATTCACAGTTGCAGGTTCAGCCATTTGTGCATTTCTTGGTGGTTTCCTCTGTACAATTAGTATAACCAATTATTTCAATTACAAAAACATAAAAGCTTCAAAATAAGTTATATTAGGCTGAATCATATACCTTTCTCTTTTGAGCTTCTGGATCCACAATTGTACTTGTGCAGGACCTGTTGTTATGGCCAGGCTTACCACATTTAGTGCACCTATACTTAGTACATTGCCTCTTGTATTTTTTTGCATCAGGTTCATCAGGTTCTCTTCTCCTCAACTTCTTTGGTCTTCCTGGACCATTTTTGTATATTGGTGGCAACATCTCCTCAACATCAACAACTGGCCACATGTCTTGCCCATTGATTGCACTAACACTATAACTATAACATTTTTCATATGTGGCTTTTGAATAGCATTCATCAACTAAGTCCTCAGGTCTCAAAGAAATTTTACCCATGGCAGCTATAGCATGCCTACATGGAATGCCCACTAATTCCCAGAAATTACAAGTACAAGTTCTCTTTCCTATGTCAACTATGTATTGGAAACCTCCATACATTTTAGAAACTTCAAATTCATCATCCACTCTCCATGTTGGTATCCATTCCCCACTATGTTCAACCTCCCTATCAAGTCTTTTCCTAGGCATTGGCATTATCCTATGTTGCCAAGAACCAATCTTAGACCTAATAGTTGATATTCTATTCATTAAATAAGTTCTAATCCATTCAGACATGGATATTATGTTCTTGTCTCTTGCAATCAATATAGTTGAATTAAATGCTTCAGACAGGTTGTTCATCAATACATCACATTTAGAATAGAAACTAAAAGCATGCTTACACCAAAGTTTTTTATCTATTTTCATAAGCCAATCCCATGCCCCTGCATCAAGAGCCTTAAGTTCTAGCATCTTTTGTTCCCATGCCTGATAGTATGTTGCTTTGGCTGCCCCCATCATCAAGTCCCTGATTGCAGCCCCTCCACCAAACTTTTTCTTGAAGTTGGCATATAGATGCCTCAAACACAATCTGTGTTCAACTACTTCAAGTAATTCATCAAACACAGACATCAAACCCTTGGAAAAAGCAAAAACAAAAAAAACATCAATGAAAATCACAAAAAGTAATCTAACATGACAAAAAAAAATACATGATTTCTAATAAAATCAGTATTATACCTTTTGTTGGTCAGAGATGAAGACCCATCTCTTATCAGTCCCAATATCTTCAAGTAACAAAGTCAAAAACCATCTCCAAGCTTCCTTATTTTCCACTTCAACAACCCCAAAAGCTAAAGGGTAATATTGGTCATTAGCATCCCTACCAACTGCTATCAAGAGCTGACCACCAAACTGAGTCTTCAAGTGACAACCATCTACACCTATGAATGGTCTACATCCACTTAAAAACCCTTGTTTGGAACCTTCAAAACAAAAATAGAAAGATCCAAATCTGGGTTGAAGTGTTGGTACAGGTCTTTCAGTGTTTATTTTAACAGTGTTACCTTGTGAAACCCTCCTAATCTCAGCTGCATACCTCCATAAAAGTGAATATTGTTTAGCAGCCTCACCTTCAATAATAGCCTTTGCCCTCTTCTTTGCTTTCCAAGCCCTTCCAAATGTGATTCCCACAGAATGATTCCTTCTCATGTCTTTCATGATGTCTGCTACTCTCACTTTCTCAGAACATATAATACTTGGCATGACAGCTTTTGTAACCCACTTGGATGTAGCAGATCTATTATTTAATACCCTGGGACATGTGTGGTCCCCATTCCATGTTTTAATCCTATACGTGTGTTGACCACCCACTTGACTACATAAAGCTATAAATGCACAATTATTCTTGCAAACTACCCTACACCTTGACTTGTCATTTTTCACAAACTTCAACTCCCATCCATTTAATACTGTCCACTCAGTAATTGCCTCCTTGAACTCATTTATTGACTTAAACTCCATGCCAACCTTGAACTTGAATTTTTTGTTAAGTTGTTCCATCCTAAACTTCTCATACCTTGGACCTTTCTCAGCATCAGAATCATCAGGGTCACTACTGCCTAACTCATCACTTTCATATTCAGCATCAATGTCAACTTCATCTAATAACTCTTCACCTTCATTTCTTGGATCAGGGTCAACTATATTAGGACCTTCAATCATCAGATTGACAGAATCACCTAAACCAAAACCATCCTCCACACCTAACCCTCTATCTTCTTCACTGTCATAAAATCTTATACCTCTAACCTCATCATCAGTACTATATCCACCATTATGAAGTTCCTCATCCTCAAGCTCTTCATTTTCAACCACCTTTTCCTTCCCCTTACCAGACCTATTATTAACTGGTTCAGTTTCTTCTACATTTATATACTTAGGATAATTAACCAAAACACCATCACTTTCAACAACATCATGCTCAATGTATATATCAACCTTACATAGTTTCTTACTGGCATAGTCTTTGATTGCATCAGCATCTTCATCTAACCTGACTACCTTAAAATGAACCTCTTCTTCAACCTTCCACCACATCCTAAACCCTTTCCCATACCTAAACTTTTTCTGTAAGTCCTCTGCATACCCAACCAGTTCAAAGTAAGACCACTTATCAACATCTATATCAACCACTGTTTCTTCACCATCTTTGTAACATATTACCCAGTCCCTAACAAACAACCCTCCATGGTGAAACGCTACAGTAATGAACATACTACAATGTAGACAAAAAAAAAACCCATATTTAAAAACATAAAAAACTACGCGACAAAAAAGCTAAAACCAGAACATTACGACAAAAAAGGTCCATGGTTAATCACATTTTGGTCCCCACAAAAAAGTTACACGACAAACTCAATACATAGATACAATTTATAAATAGTTACCTTTTCAGAGTAAAAAACTGCACCAGCCGTCGATTAAGCTTGTAACTCAGCAATCTCAACCATCTAACACCAGAACATTACGTCATTTGATCGGAGCCCTAACCCACGACTTTTTGAAGGCGGTGAAAGAAGATGAACGACGACGGAAGGCGAAGGCAAAACAGAGCAATCCAATCCAAGGCGAAGGCGAAGAAACAGTGCAATCCAATCCAAGATGAACGACGGAAGGCGAAGGCAAAACGAGAAGAAGATGAACAGAATTGGGGAAAAATTTTAACCTAAAGACCCAATTTTCCCTCCTTTCCTTATTTAATAAAACACAAAATCCGAAAATAATTAAAAAATGAATAAAAACAATTATTAAAATCCGAAAATTAATTTTTAATTTTTTTATATATGTGGCATGCCACGTCATCACCACGTGGCAAAAGTTGCCCAGTCAGCAACGGCCACGTGGCGAAAACCATGCCATATCAGCACTTAAGTGGGGTCAGGGGCTTTTTTAAAATAAAAAAAATTTTGCAAGGGTGTTTTTAAAAATTTTTTTTTACGAAGGACCAAAAGCAAAATGAGCCATATTTACAGGGACGAATTGCATATTTTAGCCTGTTTTTTAATATAATTGTTTTTGTAAAATTTGTTTTGATGATTGATGATATATGATGAGATAAAATGAAATAAAATAATTAAATCAAATATTAGAAAAATGAATGTTAGGTAACGAATAGTGACTCAGTTGATAAGAAGTTAACTCGTATTTTTGTAAGAACATGAATTCAACTCGTTTTATCAAGGTGTGTGTTTGATTTGACTGAACAATTTTTTTTTTATCATGCTTGATTTAGAGTCTAGACATGGTAATGAACAAAACATATATCAATGGACTAGAAAAAACGTGAATTGTTGTCCGCCACCAAACCATGCGACAACTTTTTGTTGAGAGTACAAATTAACATTTTTATTTTTCAACATAAAAAATACTATATATCTCTATATAGCAGAGTTATGTATTATCGTGTACTATTCTGTCATGTCATGTATTATTTTATCAATTACTTGTTGTTTTGTGAATCAATCGCACCCAAGAAGTATACACTATTTACTATGAACTCAAACATCTGTCTTGCAAAAGAGCCAATAACTCAACTTATTTACTGTAACACCCATATAGAGATTGCCTAGGATCTCTTACGAGTATTAAAATTTCGTACCGGATACATTAAATACAACACAGAAAATTGCTTAATGAATATACAATACATAAGTTTGTGATACAACTCAGTATCCGATACAAAACATTCTTCATAATATACATATACATCATGATACATCATTCATATACAATTATCCATAATAATAAAGCATAAGCAGCACGATCAATCCATAGCTTTCTCTTTACCTTTACGTCGTGCTACCTGCGAAGAACCTGCACCAGAAGGAAAGGGATGAGACATAACGTCTCAGTGAGCTCCTACCCTACCAACTGTTGGCAACCACGGGGGTAACCTAGGGTCGCCGTGCCTACTTTTGGCAAAATCCATCGCAATACTATCCCATTTCCACTCTGGAATAAACATAGGTTGCAATAGCCCCGACGGCTTCTGATGCTCCACCTTGGACTTCTGACAAGTCAAACACGCGAAAACAAACTCGGCGATCTCTTTCTTCATCCCTTGCCACCAAAATATTTTCCTCAGATCTTGATACATCTTAGTAACACCAGGATGAATACTTAAGTTGCTTCTGTGACCTTCCTCCAAGATCATCCGCTTCAACTCAGGCACATCAGGTACACATAACCTTCCCTGACACCTCATCACACCTTTCTCATCGATCTCAACGTTTACCTTTTTCCCCTGCTCGATGAGCGTCTTAAGCTTCGTCAATCTCACATCAGACTTTTGCTTCTCCACAACCTCTTCAAGAAAATCATTCGTCAACCTCAACATCCCTAGCTTCACGCTTCTGGTTGTCCTTTCACAAACCAAACTGAGGTCTCTAAACTCTTCAATCAATCTCAGTTCCTTCGCCATCAAAGACGACATATGCAAAGACTTCCTGCTCAACGCATCGGCTACCACATTAGCCTTACCCGGGTGATAACTCAACTCGAAATCATAATCCTTAAGAAACTCTAACCATCTTCTTTGCCTCATATTGAGCTCCTTCTGATCAAACAAGTATTTCAGACTCTTGTGATCGCTAAAAACCTCAAACCTTGACCCATACAAGTAGTGCCTCCAAATCTTGAGAACAAACACAACAGCAGCTAGCTCCAAATCATGCGTAGGATAGTTCCTCTCATGAATCTTCAGCTGTCTTGATGCATAAGCAACGACTTGTCCCTTCTGCATCAACACACCACCTAGACCCATCTTCGACGCATCACAATAAACCACGAACGGTTCCTTCGGATTTGGCAGAATTAGCACAGGTGCAGATGTCAACCTCCTCTCGGGTGGTAAATCCAAAATGTCATCTGGAAAAACATCTGTAAAATCACGCACCACCGGCAACGCATCAACCTCAATCTTCTCTTCCACTCTCAACGAAGCAAACATAGCAAACACGTCCTCTTGAGCCTTCACTGATCTTACCACTTCTCGACAACACATGAGCTTCGAACACAACTCTGGCTCCAGTCTTGGAAACATAACCGTCTTCTTACCACAGTTGATATGAACCCGATTAAATTCTAACCAGTTCATACCAAAGATAACGTCTATTCCGCTCAACGGAATGCAGACTAAATCCATTCCAAAGTGTCGACCATACATAGTGACTGGACAGTCAACACAGACTAGAGTAGTCGATACCGAACCACTTGCAGGCGTTTCTATAACCATGCGTCCCATCATATTTTCTACTCTAAGACCCAACCTCTTAACGCAATCCACAGAAATAAACGAGTGGGTAGCACCCGTATCAATAATAGCAGACAAAGGAGTATTATTGATAAAGCATGTACCTCTGATCAAGTTGTCCGCCTTCTCATCACCACCATCTAAAGCAAACACTTTTCCTCCAGCCGCTCTAGGCTTCTTACACACGTTGCTCTTATGACCCGCTTCTTTGCAGTTGAAGCACACAATACCCTTCTTGCACTGATCAGCTTTGTGGTTAGGATCACACACTTGAAACATTTTCCATCATTCTTCGGGCACTCAAAAAAACGATGTCCCGGCTGTCCACACTTAAAGCAATTCCTATTACCTCCAAACTTGTTACCACTACTCCCACCTTCATCTGGTTTCTTCCCACCTCTGCCATACGGTTTACCTCTAGCCATGTCCTTTCCCCTCTTCTCATTCGCGGCTTTGTAGTAATTAGCCTTAGCTTTACTGTCCTTATCACATATTCGGCTCTTGTTCACCAACATCGGAAAATTCCTGATCTCGCTAAACCCAATCAACTGCTTGATGTCTGGCCTCAGCCCATTTTCAAACTTTACGCACTTGTCTTCCTCAGCTTCCATCGTGTTGTAATGAGGAGCAAAACGACACAAATCTTCAAACTTGGCCGCATATTCAGAAACAGATAAACTCCCCTGCTTGAGCTCCATGAACTCAATCACCTTACGGTTCCTCTCGTCTGCCGGAAAATACTTGGTTAAAAACTCTCTCCTGAAACGAGCCCAAGTAACCAAAGCTCCACCAGCTCCCAACCTCTGACTAGCGTTTCCCCACCAATGATCGGCCTCATCATGGAGAACATACCCTCCTAGCAATACCTTATGCGCGTCCAGACAACGCATAGCCCCGAAAATTCTCTCAATTCCTTCCAACCAAGTCTGAGCTCCATCTGGATCGTATCCTCCCTTGAAGATAGGCGGTTTGTTGTTCATAAACCTCTCGAGCCTCAGCTCATCTTCCCCGCCTCCTCTAGCTTGTTGTGCGGCTCTATCCGCGGTCCTACTAGCAGCCTCCTGAGCCATGGCATCCGCCATCCGCTCCATCGCGTCCGCAAGTGCTCGTTGCGTCATATCTACACACTACCAATCACCACATAACACAAGTGAGAACACAGTGTTTCAGGAAACACATGCTACACAAAGGGTATACTAAACTTAATTGATCCAATGGATCAACCAGGCTCTGATACCACCTATTGTAACACCCTAACCCTTAACCGCCGATTATTAACTTTAAATAAAAAAAAACGTTAAGGACATAGGAAGTTACAACATAATGAAAACGCATTTTCATAAAACATCAACAAATCAAAGTATATTTGATTCACAAACAGCAGCGGAACAAAATAACAAACAGAGACATGCGAAAAAGACGCAAAACATGAAACAGAAAATGCTGTCACAGCACATTTTCACTAATACCTCCTTGGAGTATTTTCATCATAACTCAAAAACTAAAAATCATTTTCACGTCAAACCAAAGCCACTGGAAAGCTAACAAAATTATCTAAAACTTTCATGTTTACACCCAAGGCCAATTCTGTACCAATCAGTACCAGTTTTTGTTTCAAATTCGGAAAAGTTGTGCAGAAAATCAGACCAACAGCATTAGAAAAACTAACATCCAAATTTACATCAGAGACCATTGCCAAATTTATACATACGCGTTCAGATACCCAAAGTAGTGTTACAACTATCAGAGCCCTAAACTCTAACTAGGATACAACACCTAGTACAAAAAAGTAAGGATAGCTAAGCTATGCCCTCACCACTACGCAAGCTTCTAAACAGCAAAGCTACCCCTCGACGATAGCCTCGTCACCCTGATATTCTGGATCCCCAAAGATCCAGCAAATAACACAAAACAGAGAGTGTTAGTATCACAACCAATAAACATGTATAAATAACACATTATTATACATAACCGAAACACAACACATAATCGACAAAACACAAAACTCATCAACCCCACACGAAGCACAAAACCTCAACCCCACACGAAGCACAAAATCCTCAACCCCACACGAAGCACAAAACTGTCAACCCCACTCGAAGCACAAAACTGTCAACCCCACTCGAAGCACAAAACTGTCAACCCCACTCGAAGCACAAAACTGTCAACCCCACTCGAAGCACAAAACTGTCAACCCCACTCGAAGCACAAAACTTCATCAACCCCACTCGACAGAACACAAAATTCATCAACATTAACAATTATCACTTAACAACCATTATGCACATATAATTCCTAAATGAACACTAATGTCACAAAGGATGCATGCCTCAAATGCATTCTCTAATGCATGTGGTACCAAATCATTTCGGATAAACTTATATCCTTATCAAGCACTCTTGATAACCAAGCACTCTTGGATTTCATATCCGCACACGGATATCATCGAATAACCCGCACACGGGTATCATACAATCATGAAATGCATGATGATTCAACAAACACAACACTAAATTATCAACACTCTGATAATTATCACAACAACAACAAACACAAACACAACCACTAAATTATCAGCACTCTGATAATTATCACAACATCAACAACAACAAACACAACTACTAGGCTCTCATGGCCAAATCATAAGACACAACATGTATATACTCAACCACATAAGGGTTTCAAAGGAAAACCCACACATTTTGATAACTTACCCATTCCAAACATTATATAACACATACTCACACAACATGATAGCCTTAACAAAAACCACCATTGTTAGGGTTCACGCAAGCTTTTCTTGAACAACAACAACATTTTCGAATACCCAAAATAAATAAACATCATATAACTTCAATTAAACATACTATCAACATCACTTAGCTTCAAATGAACTTAACATAATCATTAACAACTTTCTATCAAAACCTAGACAAAGTGAAAGGAAGTTTGGGATGGAGAAATAGACATTCTCCCCTTCTCAATCACTTGTGAATAAGCAATACTACCTCTCTTACCTCAAAATCGATGAATCTACAGAAATTCCAAGCTTTTCTCTTCTCTTTCTCGTGAGCTTCTCCTCTTGCTTTTCCCTTCTCTTTCACGTTTTCCCCAACAAAGAAGATGAATGCACTATTCATGATCTTACAATTATCTTATAACTCAAAGGAATGAATCTTGGCCATCCATTCCTTACTAACTCTCAAGGACCAATCCTAGCCATCCAATCCAATCCAAGCTCACTAAATCTCATCCACTTGATCATTACTACTTATTCATGACCAAGCCCATTACTATTCACGCCTTAGGCCCAATTTCACCCAAAACTCTAAAAAACTCGATTACGAACTTATCCTCGCGCCAAATAATTATTTCTCGATTACGAGAAAATATTTTTAAATGCAAATCCATAAAGTAAAATATATAAAAATATAACATACGAAAATAGGGTCGTTACAGTGAAGCCCCATCCGGCATAATCCGGAGCCTGCTGGACACATCTTAACTTTACATGTGGACAACCCTCTCGGAGAAGTCTCATCCGGCATAATCCGGAGCCTGATGGACATGCTTAAATCTTTTAACTTACGTGTGGATAGCCCTTTCGGAGAAATCCCATCCGGCATAATCCGGAGTCTGATGAACACGCGATCATAATCGTATAACATATTCGTATCATATTCTTATTCCTTAAGTGATCATTCATAAGTGCTTAACCTATAAAAGGTTCTAAGCTTCATCATTATATCATTCTTAGATTTAATCAAGTTCATAACATTGCTTCATAAGGGTTAAACCCTAATCTAGTTCCTTAACATCACTATGACTACTTATGGATTAAGTTAATCCTCTCTTATCATGGTACCTTTCCTCATCTACATTTCATCCATACATTCCCTAAAGGTTGGGTCTTTCTATGCTTATTAGCGACACTTAGTCACTACATATCGTTATTGAGTCCGAGGTAGCATTGGATAGCCGGAATGGTGCGAGAAGTGATGAAAAAACAACATGTTCTGTCCACTGTCGCATCGTGTCACGATTTGGAAATCGTGACACGATTTTCTACCCAGAAAATGTGTTTGGTTCTGCCCGTGAAATCGTGACACGATTGGAAAATCGTGACACGATTTTACCTGCAGTTAGACAGCATTTGGCAAGTTTAAAACGTGATTTTTCACCATTTCAGCTTATCCAACATACCCAGACATCATAACATCTTTAAGGATCAATTTCTAAAGCATATAACTAGATTACATCATGGATAAACAAGAATTCACATGGAAAGGTAATTAGGCACTAAAACCTTAAACTAGGTCATGAAAACTGTAAACTTACAAACTTACTTAAACGGGTTCTAAAACCCTGTGGAGCTCACCTTAGTTCTCAATTGGTGCTGGTTAAGCTTGAATTCCAAAACCCTATGCCTCTCCAAGTCTAACTCTCCCCTTGGTTCTTCCTTGTTCTTCTTTCTTTTCTCTTGTTCTAGCTTCCAAGCCAAACTTCCTAGCAAGAACTTCTCACAAGTATTGTAAATGAATTTTGAGGAGTGAGGGATGGAGGGTTGAAGGCGTGTAACTAGAGGATGAGGGGGAGGGAGAACTGATTTTCTAGTAAAGGATGAGAAGTAGATAATGGCAAATGAAAATATCATGGTTCATTTTTAAATAATCTCCCCTTTGCCATTATTTACAAAATTGCCATTCCCACTTAATTACTTATTTGCCATGCTTGCTTCTCAAGTTACTAGCACTGATAACTGATACTTATGAGCGGGATATTACAATCTACCCCCCTTAAAGAAATTTCGTCCTCGAAATTTAGAATTTACCTGAAAATAGATGTGGATAGTGCTCTTGCATTTCTGACTCTAGCTCCCACGTCGCTTCGCCGTCGGGAGAACCTTTCCAAACAACTTTAACAATAGGAATTTCTTTGTTCCGCAAAGACTTAACATCACGATCAATTATTTGATCTGGTTCAGGTTGAAAAGTCAAGTCCGATCTCAAATCAACACTATCCAGTTCCATTGGTTGGAAAGGATCGGGAATGAACTTCCTCAGCTGAGAGACGTGGAATACATCATGTAAACCTGACATGGCCGGTGGCAGCGCTAACTGATAAGCTGCTGGACCGACACGTCGAAGTATCTGAAACGGTCCAACATACCTAGGGCAAAGTTTCTTAGTTCTGAATGCTCCTCTTAACCCCAATTTGGGTGTAACTTTAAGGAATACATGGTCTCCTTCTTCAAACTCTAAGGGTCTTCGTCGCTTATCAGCATAACTTTTCTGACGACTTTGGGCTGTTCTCATCTTATCCTGAATGGATTTAATCTTTAATGTCGTCTCCTGTATTATCTCAGGTCCTAATATACTCTTATCTCCAACCTCAGCCCAGCAAAGTGGGGTTCTACATTTCCTACCATACAAAGCTTCATATGGTGCCATTCCAATGCTAGAATGGTAACTGTTATTGTAAGAAAATTCAATCAATGGTAGGTGATCGTTCCAATTTCCTCCATCTTCTAGGATACATGCACGTAACATATCCTCTAACGTCTGAATAGTCCTCTCGGATTGTCCGTCTGTTTGAGGATGATGGGACGTGCTCATCTTCAATCTTGTCCCCAAAGCCTTCTGAAAAGCTTTCCAAAAGTGGGATGTGAAAATGGGATCTCTATCAGACACAATACTAGCTGGCAGACCATGGAGTTTCACAATCTCCAAAATAAACAACTCGGCATACTGAGAAGCTCGGTAAGTAGTCTTAACCGGCAAGAAATGAGCTGACTTGGTTAACCGGTCCACTATTACCCAAATGGAGTCATGTCCTCGCTGTGTTCGAGGTAATCCACTCACAAAATCCATGGTTATATCTTCCCATTTCCATTGTGGAATTTCCAAAGGTACTAACATTCCTGCAGGCCTTTGATGTTCAATCTTCACCTGCTGACATACAATGCATCGCGACACAAATTCCGCAACATTTCTTTTCATACTAGGCCACCAATAATCTCTCTTCAAATCTTGATACATCTTGGTGGTACCTGGATGAATACTAAAACTGCTCTTGTGCGCCTCTTCTAAAATCAACCTTTTCAATTCCATATCATTCGGAACATAAATCCTTCCTTTAAACAGTAGTACACCATCTGGTGCCCATGAAAACTCTGCTTGGCCAACTTTCCTCTGGAGGTCCATATCCACAGATTGAGCTTGTGCAATCCTAAACCGTAGGTCGCACAAAATATCTAACTTGTTTAGCAAGATGCCACCTTCTAATTCTGTAACATGGAGGTTAAGATCTCTAAATTTTTCATATAGTCCACTTGTATGCATCATCGCCTCAGCTTTAACTAAAGCCTTTCGACTCAAGGCATCTGCTACCACATTAGCTTTTCCTGGATGGCATTTCAGATCAAAATCAAAATCTTTCAAGTATTCCATCCATCGTCTCTGTCTCATATTTAAATCTCGTTGATCAAACAAATACTTCAAACTTTTATGGTCACTGAAAAGATCGAATTGTGCACCATACAAATGATGTCTCCATATCTTCAATGCAAAAATTATGGCTGCTAGCTCGAGGTCATGAGTGGGGTAATTCTCTTCATGAGTCTTGAGTTGTCTAGATGCATATGCTATGACATTCTCTCCTTGCATAAGAACACTTCCCAGTCCCTTGGAGGATGCATCGCAGAAAACGGTGTATCTCCTTTCAGGATCTGGTATTGCTAACACGGGTGCTTTAGTCAATTTCCTTTTCAAAACCCTGAAGCTTTCTTCACATTCTTCGTCCCAAATAAAGGGTACATCCTTTCTGGTAAGTCGTGACAAGGGTAAGGCAATCTGAGAAAACTTCATGATAAACCTTCGATAATAACCTGCCAAGCCCAAAAAGCTCCTGACTTTTGCTACATTCTTAGGTCTTTCCCAACTGAGTACATCTTCAACTTTGGATTGATCAACGGCTACTCCTCCTTGAGAAATAACGTGACCCAAAAACTTAATCTTAGATAGCCAAAACTCACACTTACTGAATTTAGCATATAATTGTTTGTCTCTGAGGACATTCATTACAATTCTTAAGTGTTGAGCATGTTCCTGGGGATCTTTGGAGTAGAGCAAAATGTCATCTATAAAAATCACCACAAATTGATCCAAGTATGGTTGAAATATCCTGTTCATATAATCCATAAATACCGCTGGAGCATTTGTTACACCGAAAGGCATAACCAGAAATTCATAGTGCCCGTAACGCGTTCGAAACGCCGTCTTAGACACATCTGAAGACTTAATGCGGATTTGATGGTAACCTGACCGAAGATCAATTTTAGAAAACACAGTTGCTCCCTTGAGCTGATCCAGGAGATCATCAATCCTTGGAAGAGGATATTTGTTCTTGATAGTCACTTTATTAAGTTGGCGGTAGTCTATACATAGCCTCATGCTTCCATCCTTTTTCTTGACTAACAGAACTGGAGCACCCCAAGGTGACACACTGGGTCTGATAAAATGCTTCTGGATCAATTCTTCTAGCTGAGATTTCAGCTCTTTAAGTTCCGTAGGCGACATTCTATACGGTGCCACAGATACCGGCTCCGCTCCTGGAATTAAGTCAATTGAAAACTCCACCTCACGCTCTGGAGGCAAACTAGTTACTTCTGAAGGGAAAACATCTAAATACTCATTTACAATAGGAATATCACTGGGACTTATCTCTGATTCTGAAGCCACAATGAGCATGACATAAAATCCTTTATCTTGTGCACAAATAAATTGAACTAACTGATGGGTGCGGTTAATCAATTCAGATAGAGTCACACCTTCCGCCGTATCACTGGTCGGCATATAAATACTCTTTTCAGAACATCCAATATACACATGGTTAGCGGAGAGCCAATCCATGCCTAAAATCACATCAAGTTGCTCCATCGGGAGACATACTAGATCAACATAATAAGTCTTACTAGACACAGTGATAGGACAGTTTTCACAAACATAACTCGCCTCAATTCCGCCTTCAGTAGCGGTAGATACTAACATTGGAGGATTCAACGGAGACAAAGATAATTGAAGCGTCTCCACACATTTATATGAAATAAAAGAGCAAGTAGCACCACAATCAAAAAGAACTTTTACTGGGTATGAACCAAGATAGCACATACCAGCAATCAAATCTTCATTTGCCAAGGCCTTTGCACCATCAAAGGAGTACACCCTTCCTTTGCTAGTGGTAGTTCCTTCAGCTCCACTTCTATTCCTCCGTTCTGGACAATTTGCAATAATATGCCCCGGCTTCTTACATCCATAACAAATACCTGTACCCTTCATGCATTCGCCATAATGTGATTTCCCACAATTGTTGCAAGTGGCACCAGCCTTCGGTGAATACGTCTGTTTACCCCTTTGAGGTGACCCCTTCGGTTTCAACTTGTCATGATACTTATCCTGCTTCGACCACTAAGCTATCATGCACCAGTTCATCATAACTTGCGGTTCTTTGGAGACTCACTGCAGTGTCAATCTCACCTCTTAAACCCCGTTTGTACTGATTCATCTTCCACACTTCATTCTCAGCATACTCATTGTGTGTAGAGTAGTAGGACAGCTCTTCAAACTTCTTAGTGAAATCAGCAACTGACATACTACCCTGCTTCAACTCTAAAAACTCTTGCTCCTTCTTTACCTTATAGGACAAAGGTAAATACTTTTCCAACACCACTTCTTTAAAGTTCAACCAATTCACTTCTACACCATTGGCTTCCATCCTGCGCTGAGCAGATTCCCACCAATCTTCTGTTGCGCCTCTAAGTTGGTTTGTGGCATAGACCACTTTATCTTCTTCCGAACACTCAGCCATTCTAAAGATCTTCTCCATCTGCTTGATCCACTTCCTAGCTTCTTGAGGTTCACCTTCTCCATTGAACTCCGGAGGGTGATGCCTATTATATTCCCGGAACACGGGATTACCAATTGTTGGAGGAGGTGGTGGCTGTGGATGGAAACCCTGCCCTTGCTGCATCATTTCCATCCATTGCTGCTGAGATTGGGCCTGTTGTTGCGATTGCTGTTGCATCATCAGCATCATTTGCTGATACTGTAACGCATTCTGAGCTTGCTGCTCTTGATATTGTTGCTGCCAGGCCTGCTGTTGTTGCATCATCTGTTCCCATGAATTCATACTGGGTCCTCCACTTTCATCACTAGCTTGATTGGCACGAGGTCTACCGGGTCCTCTTCTTCTCCCAGACATCTTATCCTAGCTGTCATATGCAAGTCAAAGTGATCAGTTTTAACCGAATATAACAGTTAGAATAATGTCCTGGATCCAAGAGGTCCACAAACTTGGATTGTACTTTAATGACCCAAGGCACGGTCTGAATCGACCTGCTCTGATACCAAATTGTAACACCCATATAGAGATTGCCTAGGATCTCTTACGAGTATTAAAATTTCGTACCGGATACATTAAATACAACACAGAAAATTGCTTAACGAATATACAATACATAAGTTTGTGATACAACTCAGTATCCGATACAAAACATTCTTCATAATATACATATACATCATGATACATCATTCATATACAATTATCCATAATAATAAAGCATAAGCAGCACGATCAATCCATAGCTTTCTCTTTACCTTTACGTCGTGCTACCTGCGAAGAACCTGCACCAGAAGGAAAGGGATGAGACATAACGTCTCAGTGAGCTCCTACCCTACCAACTGTTGGCAACCACGGGGGTAACCTAGGGTCGCCGTGCCTACTTTTGGCAATCTTGGGGTTCCTACGATCGCCATCATTCTTTACATTTATCGCGATCAAGGGGAAAACCTAGGATCGCTTCATTGTTTTATCTCATGTATATCATGTTCCATTCTTAATCTTAGGCTTATACGTAGTGATCTTGGGGACATCCTATGATCACATCTCGTTCACTAGGAACTAATCATCGTATCTCGTATTACATATAAAATATACATATTCATCTTTCGTATCATTAAGTTAGAGGTTAGCGTTGAACAAACATAACGTTATCTTGGTTCGTTTTACGGAGTGCATCCGGGTGGAGTAACCCCGAAGTACATCTCCCATCATACCGGTTAAATTCCTATCATATCAGGCTAACACCGGACTCCTCTTATATTTGTGTAGGCAACCCTCTCGGTGAAGCTCCATCCGGCATAATCCGGAGCCTGCTGGACACATCTTAACTTTACATGTGGACAACCCTCTCGGAGAAGTCTCATCCGGCATAATCCGGAGCCTGATGGACATGCTTAAATCTTTTAACTTACGTGTGGATAGCCCTTTCGGAGAAATCTCATCCGGCATAATCCGGAGTCTGATGAACACGTGATCATAATCGTATAACATATTCGTATCATATTCTTATTCCTTAAGTGATCATTCATAAGTGCTTAACCTATAAAAGGTTCTAAGCTTCATCATTATATCATTCTTAGATTGAATCAAGTTCATAACATTGCTTCATAAGGGTTAAACCATAATCTAGTTCCTTAACATCACTATGACTACTTATGGATTAAGTTAATCCTTTCTTATCATGGTACCTTTCCTCATCTACATTTCATCCATACATTCCCTAAAATTCAACAGGCTTATAGCTTCTTCAAATTCAAAAGGCTTCTTTTGACGAGGCTGTTCATCCTCCGATGGAAGTGTGATTGCATATCCCTTTGGCAAAAAGGTGTTAAATCCCAAAATCAAATCTTTATGCCCTTTAAACAGCTCTTTCACTCTTTCTATGACACCAGCAGTATCAATTCTAAACAAAAGAAAAAACGTGACACCAATCAATTTCTGTTAAGAAAATGAAAATTCACACTCCCATGAGGGAAAAAAGAACGAGAATGAATTTCAACAAGAACAAACCTTTGGAACTTGAAATCCGTCATGACTTCCAAAAATTCATCATATTTTTCTTTGTTGTCTTGAAACATTTCTCTTACCGCCTTAAGATATGATAAGGCATCATTTGTGGTTAACTTCTGACCACCAGTCATCACTTGGGCTTGCCCCGAACTACATTCAACAAATTTTCAAAAAAAAATTAGCCCGTTGAACAAATTAATGACAGAGTACTTAAATTATCGGTTTCGTGAAATTCAAACACCATTTAGCTAAAGAATGTTGAATGTTTCCTGTTAGTTTTTTTCCTCCTCTTGATATAGTAAAGGTCTACAGAACCTGCTAAGGCTAGTTAAAATATATAAAAAGCTCTAAAGAAATTAACTTGTCGGTTTCAGTTACACCAAAGAACTTAGAAATACGGATGACTCCATATAGAAACTACAGATAAATCATCAAACAAAGAAACATCTTATCTTATCTCACCAAGTCAAACATCAAAACAAAAACAAAAACAAAAATTGAACCTTCACCAATAGTAGAGACTTGGTCCCTGTTTGTATAAACAACTTATTTTCAGCTTATAGCACAAGCGCTTATAATGATAAGCACTTATGTATAAGCTATTTTTATAGCAAAAGATAAAATAAAGTTAAACTATTTTCGTAGAATCTGTTTTCATAAGCTATCTTGGAAAACTTACGAAAATAAACTATTTCCATAAGTTCTCCCAAAGAGTCTCACAAAACTTACAAAACTCACACCGGTAAATAAGTTCAAATAAGTCAATCCAAACAGACCCTAAACCTAAATAACAAATGAGAAAACTAAAAATGCAATCAAAGGGAAAATAAACACACACACACACACAAGAACAATCCATGAAACAAGAAACTAAAGAAAAAAAAACATGTTTTTAATGAAACTTACGGTTCTCCTCTAGATGAACTCATGTAAACATCATCTCTTGACCTCTTCATCTCTGTCAAAAAACAAACAAACACTAAATCAATGTCTTCAAACTCAAAATCTTAAACAACCCATGTTACACATTAAGAACAAAAAAGTAACAACCAGAAAACAGATCTAACCTAATGGAATTCACAAAGACATCAAACCGGAGCATGAATTCCAAAACCAGATTACAACACAGATCAACCAAACACAACCAAATCCTAAACAAACAGAATAAAAAATAATTAAAAAATGGTTTTTTTTCTTCAATGTAAAGCAAACTTGATAAAAATTTACAACCCATTAAGAAACGATTCAAATGAAAAAACTTTATGGATTGATTGTGAAGTTTAAACACTTTAGAACCCTTAAGAACAAGTGTTTTTTTTTTGTTGAACAGATAGATATATAAATAAGAAACTGTAAAAAATAAAATGAAAAATAAAAAAGAAATTAAACCTTCGCAGAAGAATGAAATTGAACGTTGGAGTAACAAAACAGAACAATGAAGTTTTGTGGCAAACTTTGTTACTGAGAAGAAACAATATCTTCGAGCGGAGGTAGAAGAAGAAAAGAAAGAATGCAAAGGGTGAAGAGAGTGAACGATGGTGTTTATATATTTGCGTCGTGTGTTCAAAATAAATAAATAGGCTTTTTTATTTAATTGTAATTTTTTTTTGGTGAACAATATAAATTGTTTTTTAATATAATTGTTTTTGTAAAATTTGTTTTGATGATTGATGATATATGTTGAGATAAAATGAAATAAAATAATTAAATCAAATATTAGAAAAATGAATGTTAGGTAACGAATAGTGACTCGGTTGATAAGAAGTTAACTCGTATTTTTGTAAGAACATGAATTCAACTCTTTTTTATCAAGGTGTGTGTTTGATTTGACTGAACAATTTTTTTTATCATGCTTGATTTAGAGTCTAGACATGGTAATGAACAAAACATATATCAATGGACTAGAAAAAACGTGAATTGTTGTCCGCCACCAAACCATGCTACAACTTTTTGTTGAGAGTACAAATTAACATTTTTATTTTTCAACATAAAAAATACTATATATCTCTATATAGCGGAGTTATGTATTATAGTGTACTATTCTGTCATGTTATTTTATCAATTACTTGTTGTTTTCTGAATCAATCGCACCCAAGAAGTATATACTATTTACTATGAACTCAAACATCTGTCTTGCAAAAGAGCCAATAACTCAACTTATTTACATTCTAATTTCCGATATCAACAATTATTTCAACCTAAAATTTAGGGAACACTAATGAATGCTCTCGGGGCACTCTTTAAGTACCTTAAACAGTAGGTTTTTATAAAAAAATTGTATCTTTTTTTTAGGGGATGAAAAATTTGTAAATCAATGCATTTGAAATTGATGTATTTGTTTTTTTTTTGATAAATATGTTTTTGGTCCTTATAAGTATATCAACTTTTCATTTTAGTCCCTCTAAAAGTTCTCTTTGACTTTTAGTCCCCAACAATTTTAAACCATCACTTTTGGTCATAGTTTTAAATCAACTCATGTGTAGCATTCGTATTTTTAAACTATATTATAAAAAAAAATTAACAATATTTTTGAACGCACTATGTTCATAGGTTTAATATCATAAACTTGTTACTTGAACCAAAGACTACATGTTTAAATGAGTCGGTTTGGGTTGGACCTGAACTTAAACAGATACAGATAAGATAAATGCAGGTTGGACGGATTACCGAAACTCATAAACGCCGCTACTAAATTGTCTAAAAAAAAAGAAAACTTTTCTCAATGAGATCTCATCTTTGAACAACCCCTAATTTCCAAAAGTCAACCCCTAATTTGTAACATGAAAACGTGCCATGTAATCTATCTTGTGGCACAGGCGACTATTTATCCTTCTATATTGGGGTAGTACTTGGGTGACATTGGAGTACCAATGTCACAAGTGGCTTTCTTCTCTCTCTCACAAGGAATTTTTGTTTTTTTGTACACTTTTGAATTGTGGTTGGTCAATGTTACATGACATTGGCACCCCAATGTCACCTAAGTGCTAGCCTATATATTGTGATCCCCAAATTACCACTGGCTTATAATATTGATTAACCCTAGTTATTAATTAATTGATTACAAAATTAACCCTAAATGATAATTACTAGGAATAAAATTTACGCAAAATATGCTTTTCGACTACACCACACCCCCAATTTCTTTATTTTTTTTTTGCTAAATTACACTAGAAGTCCTTTAAGTTATTTAATTGTAACAAATTGGTTCTTTAAGTTTTTTTGGTACCACTTAAGTCCTTTAAGTTAATTAATTGTAACCAGTTGGTCCTTTAAGTTTTTTCCGTATCAATTAGGTTTTTTAAGTTATTTAACCGTAACAATTTAGGGAATTTCAAATCTTAAAAATGTAAGTTATTCGGGGCTCAAAAGTTTCAATTAAATAACTTAAAGGATCTAAGTGTTACGAAAAATACTTAAAGGACTAGCTTGTTACAATTAATGAACTTAAAGGACATAAGTGGTACAAAAAAAAACGTAAATGACCAGTTTGTTAGAATTAAATAAGTTAAAGGACTTCCGGTGTAATTTAGCCTTATTTTTGTTGTTGTTGATAATACCACGCAACCATGATCTCAGTATACATTTTTATTTTAATAAAACTAGAGCATGGGTGATTAAGTCAAAATGGCTTAAATTACCGAAAAGTTTAGCCTCTCAAACACACGGAGTGTCATATGAGAACTAAGAAAAGAAAGTATATGTTACATCAAGTTTCCCAAAAACAAAGAAAACTAGCGCTAAAGCCACAACATGCTCAACTAAGAATGTAACACTCCGGTCCCTGAGACTACTATTTAAATAATAAATCATGTAATTTAACAACATCGAGGTATTACAATACATCAAACATCTCCTGCTAATTTCTCATAATAAAAATTTCATCATAATAAACTCAGATCGCATCGGAATACACATCTCAACATATTATCATCTCGGGTCACATCATAAAAACTTTAGCATAAGTACATCACAATATGATCATAAAGATCTCTAAACAATAATTCAAGCAGTAAAATAATACAATCCCCAAAAATCTTAGATCAGAGCACCTAATCTAGACATCCTCAAAAGCAAAGCAATAAACATGAGTAGGCGCCAAATCATCCTCATCACAACTCACTAAGCAAACTATTTCTCAACCTGCAAGTCTACATCCCCAAGGGAAAAACCCATGGATGAGGCGACAACAAAGTCACTTGGGGGTAAGATATACATTAAACAATAAGGATCAATAAACGCATAAGTTCAGGGAAAACAAACAAACATCATCATCATCATATAATCATACATTATATTAAGCCTAATCTTATCTCTCAAACATGCATAACATCATTACCAACCAATTTTAAAAGCTTGGTTATCATCTTACTACATTTATATCTAAGCCATAGGCCATTAGCAGGTTGATTACATCATCATTTAAAGACAAGGTTCACAACGCATACATAACATATTTTCATCAATCAATATTCACCAAATCAAATACATGCTAAACACATTTTATCAACAATTAATCATCAACTCAACTATAATTCAATCGCATCTCATCAATTAATAATCATCAAACTCAACTATAAATTCATCACAATCATCATCAATTCGAGCATAAAGCACTCACCACGTCATCAATATCATCAGGTATACATTTACCATATAAATGCACAAGTTCACACCAAAACATTTCCACATACGACTCGTCATGTTCGTGCAATGTACCTAACACGACACTAAATGCATGTAGTACCAAAGTTTGGATATCATAGTCTATTACTGAGTGATCCCACAACATGTTGGATTATCAAATCCCTCAGCAAGTTTTGACTCTTAAAGTCTCATCAGCAAGTTGTGACTCTTAAAGTCTCATCGGCATGTTGTGAACTCTTAAAGTTCCATCGACAAGTTGTGAACTAACAAGTCCCGACTCGACATATGTATGCATGGACATCACGTATACACTCAATAATGCACTCATCATCATGTTGTCATATAATCCACTCTAACATATAACATGTCTCTACTATTTGCATTATCAAATTAATACATTCCATACATCACAAGTTATCACAATATCATTTCTTCACATCATCATGTTTATTCATCATATCATAATCAAAGTAACATCATGTTTTCATTCAATATCAATCATGTAGTTCACAATTCACGATTAATCATTTCATTAATTAATTCACTCCACAAGTTTAATCATCGTCATATCGTAAACATTTCAATATCTTACTTTAGTTTATCATAATTCACATAATTCACATTTCATGATTAAATCAAGCAAATTACATCAAACCATCATCATTCCACTTCTTAAATCATGCTACAACACCATTCATATCATCATAAACATTTGGCATTCTTGCATATATTTTACGGCTCAAAACAAATCTCCAAGTTCATTTCATAATTTATCATTTTCGTCTCGAAATAAACAATTCAACTCATTTTAATGCAAGCAATCAATACACATCAATAATTCATCAAAACAGCATAAAAGGAATGTCTAACGATGTCTGGAAATAACCCCAAAGGACCAAAACGCGCAGAACAGCTGATGTTGTTACTGCTATGGTCGCTTAGCGACATTATAATTCGCTTAGCAAAGTCCCAAATTATGGGCAACTTGAAAATTGGTTTTCCCTTACGGGAAGACCCTCAAAAATTCCCAAAAATCTCATTTTTTATCACATTCATCCCAAAATCATTATACAAACAGTATCCATGATCAATACACTTTAATTGAACAATGGTTACATAACAAAGCATTAATTTGACATGGATTCTCATGGTTTTTCGATTAAATTCAAACATTGTCTCAAAATTCATTTTTCACCAACAACTTAACAAACAAACATGTATAACAACACAACAACATTTCATCATGGTCAACATAACCATAATCACTTATTCTAACTATCCCAACAACAACTTATTCATTTTAGCAACAACTTATTCATTTTCATCCAATTAAGCTATTTCACCTAAACATAACAACAACAACTTAATTCATAACAAAGCTACACAACCAACATAATCTTTTCACTTTTTTCAATATCATGGCAGCAACTTAATTAAACAACAACAACTTAATCAAATTCACTTAATTAAGCAATTTCACCATAACATAGCAATAATCACTTAAACCAGAACTTATTTAACATAACCTCATGATTTCTCAAACAAAACACATAGCCATGCTCAAAATCAACTTATTAAACAACAAACATCATCAAATATCATGTTAATCATCAAGATCATCAAAATTCACCAAGTTAAATCATTTTACCAAAACACAACAACAACAACTTAATTGACAACAATTCGCATAATCAACATAATTTTTTCATCCTTTTAATGAATCATGGCAGCAACACATCAACAACAACAACTTAATTCATTTACATGTAATTAATCATATTATTCATCAAAATCATCAAAATTGACAACTTATCAATTTAATATAACAAACCATGAATTTTGACATGAATAAAACATGAATTCACCAACTTTAACATATTCAAATTCATCATGAAAAATGGAGCACGAATTTCACATAATCAACATCAACAATTATGAAATTAAGCATAAGCTAAAACACTCAAACTACTCATTTGCTTATTAAACCCAATTGATGAAAATAATCTTTCCTCTTACCTCAATTATTCACCAAAAGTGCTTCCTTAGCTTCAATTCTTCACTTCCTATTGCTTTCCCCTCTTTTAGCCTCTTCTTTCTCTCCTCTCTCCTCTCTCCTTAGCCTCTTCTTAAAATTTTCACAAATGATTTGACCTAGTTCACCACCACTCACTACTACTCTTTATATAATATGGGTTAGGGTCACTCACACTAATGTGCTTAGTCACATCAACTCTCACAATTATTTTCTCTACACTTTTACTTCATTTAAACCTCTCATATTACTTATACACCACTATTCTCTAAAATTCAAATTTCTAGTTCTACTATAATTACAAAAATGTCACTCATGCCAAAAATGATTAAAATACCTTCCACCAATTAAAAATCCGCTAACCCATCAATCACACATAAAATAATCATTAATTAAATAAAATAAACAATTAACAAATATCACAACACCAAAATAATTTTAATTCTAAATATCGGGCTGTTACAAAGAACACCAAAAAACTGAAACGAAAAGAAGTTAATTAGCAACTCCCAAACACAAAAGAGGATTAAGCCACCGTGTGTGGTAATTAAAAGCAAAATTAAGATGATTTAACCACTAGAAGAACTGTAGCTTAATTTTGTCTATGAGCTGATGAATAAAATTTCCCTTTTGTTGGAAGACTATAGAGTTCCTGTCAGGCCAAACAATCCAAACATAGGAGAGCCAAATCAAGTAGAAAGTATAAGAAATGCTTTTTGAGAAGCCACCCAGCGAACGAAATTGAATAATATGTTCATGAACAGTAGCTGGCTTGACTGAAGCCAATCCTAGCCAAGTATAAATATCATACCAAATTTGTCCAAAAAAATCACAATGCAAAAAAAGATGATCAATGTTCTCTTCAAACCCACAACAAAGAGATGTATTCGATTACAGTACCCTTCTCCTGATTAAGTTGTCTGTTGTTGGAAGTCGATTACGCAATAAACGCCAAGTGTAAATGTTGACTTTTAAAGGAACATCCTTGTGCCAAATGATTGAAGTATGATCATTGTTGAATTTTGATCTCTTGATGATAGGAAGTTATAAACACTAGCAACATTGTATCTTGAAGAGGCATGAAGTTGTCAAGTCCATCTGTCATTCACATTATCCTACAAAACAATTGGTAATAAAAGCGCACAACATTCGCTCCCTAATTCTTCCTCCCAGACCATTAACCTACGCCGCCGTTTTCACGCCTCATTGCTCTCCCCTAGCATAAAGAAAACATGTATGCGACAGTTGCCAATTTGTTATCTGAAAGATCAAAAAGACGACTGAATCTATCATTCAAAATCCCTTATTTATAACCAAGGATCCCATCAAAATAAAGTTCCTACGACATCCCCCCACCTCATGCCGTAAGTGATCAGTAAATCAACGTCTAACCCCATCTTCAGCGCCCCTCTGAATGCTAAGCAAATTATTCCACCACACCGACGCTAATCTCCCTCTAATGCCTACAGTTCATCATTCCTCGCCATACCTCGCAACTAAGACTCTATACCACAAGCAACCTTTTACCTCTATTTACCTGCAATATCATTTTCCAAGTAACGAAATATTGAATTCTCTAATCCTTCTAACCCCCAAACCTCCATCCTCATTTTTGAGACAGATGGTGTCCCAATTTATCCAAGATATTTTCCTAGATTCCTCACTTCCCCCTCAAAAAAAATTAAAAATAGATTCAAGGGAAGTAATGATACATGCAGGAGCCATGAAGAAGGAAAGGAAGTAAACCGAGAGAGAAGACATATCTGACTTCAAAAGAACTAAACGGCCATCCATAGATAAATTACGACTCTTTAATTTAGACAATCTAGAATTGACCCGCTCAATTAAAGGTTACCAAAAATTCAGTTTCCTGGAGTCACCACAAATGGGAAGACCCAGGTAGAAAAAAGGAACATGACCAATTTTGCAGTTCAGAACCGTAGAAGCCTCGTTCAGCCAGGAGTCAGACACATTAACACCAACAAGCATGTTTTTATGAAAATTGACCTTACTGCCTGAAGTCACCTCAAAAAGCATGAGCAGAGCCTTTAGAGATCGAATATTTGCCCAGCTTTTAGTACCTACCAACAGTGTGTCATCAGCAAATTGCAAGTAAGAAATACAGATAGTGTCAGAGCGTCCACCTTGTAACTAGAGAAAAGATCAACACTGACTAGAGCATTCATCATGACATTAAGGCCTTCCGCTGCAATTAAGAAAAGGAATGGCGAGAGAGGATCACCTTGGAGAAGGCCGCGCTCAAAATGGAACTCATATGTTGGCACCCATTTAATAACACAGATGCAGTTGCTATAGTAACTCATACCATAATCCATTTACGCCACAAAGTAGGAAAATTCATTTTGGTCATAACGACATTTAGTTACCGCCAATCTATAGAATCAAAAGCCTTTTCCAAATCTACTTTAAAGAGAATAAGCTCTTTTTCAAACGGTAGGTCTTGTCAACAATCTCAATAGCAATTTATTTTCCATCCAAAATTTGCCTACCATGAACAAAGGCAGATTGGGGCTCTAAGATGACGTTTCCAAGCCGGAATGCCCGCCAGTGAAGCAGAAATTGAGAAGAACTCGACCCGATATGGCTCTCAAGATCATAGAAGAGGTCAAAAAGCAATTCGATGCCGGCTTCTTAGCCGTAACCAAGTATCCAACATGGGTTGCCAACATTGTGCCAGTTCCGAAGAAGGATGGCAAAGTTAGAATGTGTGTGGATTATCGGGACTTGAATAGAGCAAGCCCAAAGGATGATTTCCCGCTACCACACATCGACATATTGGTGGACAACACAGCCCAATTCTCAGTCTTTTCCTTTATGGACGGCTTCTCGAGATATAACCAAATCAAGATGGCTCCAGAGGACATGGAGAAAACCACATTCATCACCCCGTGGGGGACATTCTGCTATAAGGTAATGCCTTTCGGATTAACAAATGCCGGGGCAACATACCAAAGAGCAATGGTGACTCTTTTCCATGACATGATCCATAAGGAAATTGAGGTCTACGTCGACGACATGATTGCCAAATCCCAAACGGAGGAGGATCATCTAGTCCATCTACAAAAGCTTTTCGAACGCCTAAGAAAGTTCAAGATGCGCTTAAATCCTAACAAGTGCACATTTGGCGTTAGATCCGGGAAGTTATTGGGCTTCATCGTCAGCCAAAGAGGTATCGAAGTGGATCACGACAAGGTAAAGGCCATCCAAGAAATGCCAGCGCCAAACACCGAGAAAGAAGTCCGAGGTTTCTTAGGAAGATTGAACTACATCGCTAGGTTCATCTCACACATGACAGCTACTTGCGAACCAATCTTCAAATTACTAAGGAAAAACCAAGCCGTTCATTGGAATGAGGATTGCCAAGAGGCGTTTGACAAGATCAAACAATACCTGCAAGAACCACCAATTTTAATACCTCCGGTTCCGGGTAAGCCCCTCATCTTATACCTAACCATACTTGAAGGATCAATGGGTTGTGTGTTAGGACAACAAGATGAAACGGGAAGAAAAGAGCACGCAATCTACTACCTAAGCAAGAAGTTTACCGACTGTGAAACAAGGTATACTTCACTTGAAAAGACTTGATGCGCTTTAGCATGGGCCGCTCGACGCCTAAGGAAATACATGTTGACCCATACAACTTGGTTGATATCAAAGATGGATCCCATCAAGTACATCTTCGAAAAGCCTGCCCTCACAGGGAAGATAGCCCGTTGGCAAATGCTGCTGTCTGAGTACGACATCCAATATGTTGCTCAAAAGGCCATCAAAGGGAGTGTCTTATCCGAGCACCTTGCTCACCAACCATTGGAGGATTATCAACCCATACAATTCGATTTCCCGGATGAAGATGTCGTAGCTTTGAATGACGAAAAGGTCACAAGCAATGATGAAGGGCCAGAACCGAGAGCTCGATGGAAACTCGCTTTCGACGGCGCCTCAAATGCCATGGGGCATGGTATCGGAGCAGTCTTAATCTCCCCAAGAAATGGATATCAACCATTCACAGCAAGGTTATGCTTTGACTGCACCAATAACATGGCAGAATATGAAACATGTATCCTAGGCCTCGAAGCAGCAATTGATCTAAGGATCAAAAACCTTGAAGTATACGGTGACTCAGCCTTAGTCATCTATCAAGTCAAAGGAGAATGGGAAACAAAACATCCCAATTTAATTCCCTACCGAGCCCGGATCGTAGAGTTGATTGAGCATTTTGAAGAAATCAACTTCCATCACATACCTCGAGAAGAAAACCAGGTGGCGGATGCTTTGGCTACATTATCATCAATGTACCAAGTAAATTTCCACAATGAAGCACCAATCATAAGGATGGATCGTAGAGACAAACCAGTTGTATGTGCATCAGTCGAAGAAGGACTTGACGACAAACCCTGGTACTACGACATCAAGCGATACCTCGAAGAGCAAGAGTATCCAGACAATGCCTCGCACACCGACAAGAGAACCCTCAGAAGATTGGCATCCCAGTTCTTCCTCAGTGGAAATACCCTCTACAAAAGAAACTATGACATGGTCTTGCTCAGATGTGTGGATAAACATGAAGCGGACATGCTCATCAAAGAAATCCACGAGGGATCTTTTGGAACCCATGCCAATGGGCATGCAATGGCAAAGAAAATCCTAAGGGCGGGCTATTATTGGCTAACCATGGAAGCTGACTGTTTCCATTATGCCAAGACTTGTCATAAGTGCTAGATTTACGCCGACAAGGTGCATGTGCCACCAACTCCACTGAACGTCATGACTTCACCTTGGCCATTCTCTATGTGGGGCATATACATGATTGGAATGATCGAGCCCAAAGCGTCAAATGGACATCGCTTCATCCTCGTTGCCATCGACTACTTCACCAAATGGGTAGAAGCAGCTTCGTATGCAAACGTAACCAAACAAGTGGTAGCCTGATTCATCAAGAAGGAAATCATTTGCCGTTACGGCACTCCCCACAAAATCATCACCGATAACGGGGCAAACCTGAACAACAAGACAATGAAGGAGTTGTGCAAAGATTTCAAGATTGAGCACCATAATTCCTCCCCTTACCGACCAAAGATGAACGGTGCGGTAGAAGCAGCCAATAAGAACATAAAGAAGATCATCCAAAAGATGGTAACAACATATAAGGATTGGCATGAGATGCTTCCCTTTGCGCTACATGGCTATAGAACAGCCATTCGCACTTCAACTGGGGCAACCCCTTTCTCTTTAGTATACGGTATGGAAGCTGTGCTTCCCGTAGAGGTGGAAATTCCTTCATTAAGGGTCTTGATGGAAACCAAGCTAGAGGAAGCTGAATGGGTCCAAACAAGGTTCGACCAACTGAATCTCATAGAGGAAAAGCGTCTGACGACAATATGTCACGGACAACTCTATCAAAGGAGACTCAAGAGAGCATTCGACAAGAAGGTCCGTCCTCGAGAATTCAAAGAAGGAGACCTAGTGCTCAAGAAGATATTACCTATCCACAAAGATCCCCGCGGGAAGTGGACTCCCAGCTATGATGGGCCGTACGTGGTAAAGAAAGCTTTCTCAGGCGGAGCCCTGATCATCACCACTATGGACGGAGAAGAGTTCCCACTCTCAATAAACTCCGATGCAGTCAAGAGGTATTATGCCTAAGAGAAAAAAAGAAAAAAGAAAAAAAGCTCGCTAAATCGAAAACCTGAAAGGGCGGTTTAGGCAATAGAGAGCGTCCTGCTAGATCGAAAACCTGAAAAGGCAGTCTAGGCAAAAATTAAGGACATCAAAAAAGGAAATACACCCCGGTGGATTGAAAACTCGAAAGAGCGGTCCAGGCAAAAGTTAGGGGTTAACAAAAGAAGAAAGGCAATGACTGCAGCATCGAAGCTCCGGACAAGATTCAAGAGGAGAAGAATCGGTCTCGTCAGCATCTTCCAAAAAAATCTCTCGAAGTCATAAGGAAAATAGCATGTGTTGTGCCAAAACCAACAATTTTCTTTTTGCTTTTTTTTCTTGTCTTTCTCTATCTCACTTCTCACTTTGTGTATTTTTTACCCATTTAAGAAGTCAAATCTGCATTGAATAAATTTCCTTTTGTTATTTTATGTTCTCAGTAGCGCATAAAATTTTGTTTTATTCATGATAAAAATGCATTAAAACATGGGAAATAAACAAAAGAAATTTCTTCCAAAAAAGGAAAAAAACAAACAAGCGTTGTTTCATTTGAATTTGTGTAAAATTCGAAAGAATTGCGGTAATTCCCACCAAATATTGCACCAAAGGACTTATGCTCTTCAGCAAAGGCAAGTGCGTAGCTCACGGCACGCGGAGCGCAAAAGCCCCAAGGTCAAGGGGAACAAATTCCCCAGTAAGCACCCTAAACATCCAAACACCGAACAAGGCTGGATATCGATCATGCTTCCAAAATGATCCTTATATCCCCACGAAGCCAAACCTTATTGACATTCCCCAAGGAGTCTCAACCCAAAACAAAGAGTCCAATCATCATTGGCGGACCATTACAAATCCCCAGGATAAGCCCGAACTACACCGGTTTTGATCCCATTCGGGTATGTAGGCAAAGGACCTTGTCCTTCCAAACCAAACAAACAAAAGTCCAACCATCATTGGCACAACCACAACCAAGACCGACCTTGCTCGGCACCCAATCAGCATCCCACATATCATGCATAACATAATACACGCATCATGTCAATCATTCATGCATACATATACAAATCATTCATACACATGCATTTCATAAATCATGTCATGCATCCTCAACAAGGATTCTCCAATGAATATCACATATTCACCAGCCTCCATCAACAGTTAAGCAAGTGTTCCCCAGTGAACCTCCTTCACAAACTGTCCCCAATTCCCCAGCGGGAATCTTTGATTGAGTCTATCTCATATCATATTGCATTGCATATCATGCTGCATAACATGAAGCATATCATGCATCATACAATCATGTTTTCCGGCTCAAAGCTAGGCACCTATTTAGGGTAAGACCATCCCCGTTAGGAATCGACCTTCAGTGTTAGCGGCTGAATAAGATTACCTATCTTAGGTATCGACCTCTAGTGTAAGCGGCTAGATAAGATCACCTCCCTCAGTGTTCGACCTTCAGTGTTAGCGGCTGAATAAGATCACTCCCCGTTAGGAATCGACCTTCAGTGTTAGCGGCTGAATAAGATTACCTATCTTAGGTATCGACCTCTAGTGTAAGCGGCTAGATAAGATCACCTCCCTCAGTGTTCGACCTTCAGTGTTAGCGGCTGAATAAGATCACTTCCCCATTAGGTATCGACCTCTAGTGTAAGCGGCTAGATAAGATCACCTTTGCCTTTAGGAATCTACCTCAAGTGTAAGCGGCTGGATACGATTACCTTCATCCCCAGTGGATCTACCTCCAGTGTTAGCGGCTGGATACGATCAACCCTTTCAAATCTTTGCATTTGCATATTTTACTTTCACTGCAATCTTTCCATACCGCGAAGGACAAAATTCGGGTCCTTCTTTTACCTAATTGATCTTCGCAAAGAGTTCATGAGATGCCCTCGGCACTCACACACTCTATGCAAAGACACAATTAAGTAGGGGCAGCTGTAGTACCCCAATTTTGTCCTAAGCCTTTTAAAACAAAAAAAATCAAAAAAATCAAAGAGGGAGAAAAAGTCAAAGTCAACAAAAGTCAACAGAAAAGTCAACATTTCAAAAATGAGGACTTCGCACTGCGAAGCTCCCTTAGCACTGCGAAGTCTGCGATTTTTCTGCAGATTTTTGGTTTCTCTGATTTAATTCCAGAATTTGTTGCATATCATGTCCATATTTATTTTAATCAGCATTCATGGCTATTTGGGCCAAGCAAAACCAGAAATGAGAGACTTGCCATTAATGCCAAGGTTGGAAGCTTTTTCTTCCAACCTAGCATGTGACAAGCAAGTGGGCTTGCCCTTGGGCAGCTCTTGTCCCTCCCAAGTGACCTGTTAACCACCCCAAGGTTGCCAGCCACCTGCTTGATGACTTTCCTCCTGCTTGCTCCCCCAAAACCAGTCAAACCAGCTGGATTTTTCACTTGAAAAAGCCATGAGTGCCTACCCTGTTTTGCAACAGCTTTTCACCCTCTCACACCAGCCAATTATAGCCTTTTGCATCCCCCAATCTCTGCACATCACAGTGCACGTTTTTATTGATCAACCATTGAGATTGCAAGGATTGATCCCCAAGCTTGGCCAATTGCATTTCAGCCCTATTTCATCATCATTGCTATCCAAAAACCTTTGAATTTGTGGCTGAAATCAGGCTGAGTCTTGACCCTTGGCACAAGGCAAGGTTGCCTCTATCCATTAGCATTTAATGCAAAGGGATTCAGCCTGATCCTAGCCCATAAATCAGCTGGATTTTGGGGATTTCTAATAATGAAATTGATTTGGTTTTGACCTATAAATAGAAGGCAATGCCCAAGGTTACAAGGACTTCTCATAACAGCAATTCAAGAGCATTATACACACAAAGAAACACTACTCATTCCAGCTTACAAACCCTTACAAATAACCAGAAAAAAAACCAATCCAAACACAAAGCATTACAAAGTGCAAAACCATTACCAACATTCAAAACCTTTTGCAAGAACCTTCAATCAATTCAAATCCATTGCAGCTGGAGCTTTGCTAAGG
The DNA here is from genome assembly GCA_018208015.1 of Medicago ruthenica. NCBI lineage: Eukaryota > Viridiplantae > Streptophyta > Magnoliopsida > Fabales > Fabaceae > Medicago > Medicago ruthenica. The sequence goes on along the minus strand of CM031377.1, from coordinate 32,514,172 downwards.
ATCTCTGTAAGTATTCTAAGTACTGATCTTGCATTTTCAATTGTGTTTGCATAGCAATTTTGGTTCAAAACCTTTTCGTTCTAAAAAACCCCTTTTGAATTTCAAAGAAATCCCAAGGTTTTCAAAACATCAAAACTGTTTTGTCCAGGCCTTTTCATCCCAAAAACTCAAAGCTTTTCACTCACCTAAAAGGTCCTGAGTGTGTTCAGAAGTTGTTTCTGAACAAAAGTTCAGAAACAGCTTCTGAACTCAAAAATTCGCATACTTCGCAGTGCGAAGTCATGGTCGCAGAGCGACCATGACAGAACTCAGAATCTGAGTTTAGGTGCCCAAATGGCCAATTTTTGAGGTTCTAGCCCAAGAGCTCAGAACCTAGGAGTTTTAAAACTCATGTTTTTCAAACCTATTCAAGGATTTTGCACAATATTGGAAAATTCGCAAGTCCGGGTGACATTTTGTGGATAACTTGCAAAACAAGTTATGTTCCTAAACTTTCAAAACAGCATGAACAAACAAGCTATGTTCATCCTTTCAAATTAAAAACTTGAACAATAAACATTGTTCATGATTTTCAAAACTCAAGCATGAACATACGCCGAATTTGTTCGCTTTTTCAAAACCGTTCGCAAAACGAGCCGAACTTGTGCGTTTTCTAGCAAAATTGCTAAATCTTTCCATTTTGGGTTTTCAAACCAAATGTTTTGATATACCTTGGGATTTCTAAAAGAATTCTACCCAAAAGCTTGAATGAAAAAGGGATGGTGTGACGTATGTCTCTCCATTGCCCCGATTGTACGAATGCGTGACGTATGTCTCGTCGTTCGGACAATCGTCATTCCTTTTTTCAACGTATCCAACCATAACCAAACCAAATCTTGGCCCCTTGTGGTCAATCCGAACCTTTTGGTCCCCCGTGGCCACTAGATTCAATCCCTCGACTCGTTTGAGTCACTCGGTCAATGTTCGACTCGTCCGAGTCCATTGTACCTGTTCTTGATCCCAGTGGATCAATCGAACAATCCCTCGACTCGTTGGAGTCCCCTCGGTCAATGATTGACTCGTTTGAGTCCATTGCGCCTAGTTTGGTCCCATAGCGACCAATTCGAACCCTTTTACCCTAACGGACGTACCTTTTAACAATTCTAGTGCGATTCGTGAACAAACGCTTAATAAGTCTCCCAAGCGCGAGCATACAAGCTATACGCTTAATAAGTCTCCCGAGCGCGAGCATACAAGCTACGTTTTAATCGCAAGAATTCGGTTAAAACATCGTCCATTTAAAATTAACCAACATATGTACGTTTTTCTACCAAAGAACTACGTACGCTTTGAGTTCTCCGACTACCGGGAGATACGTAGGAGCAAGATCGACATCTTGTCAAGCGCAATAATAAAAAACTCTTTCTTTTTTTCTCTTTCGTTTGTTTTTATCTCTTTCCCCCCCTTTTAGTATATTTTCTTTTGACATAGATAAGCATGCGCGCAAAACATCTAAAAACAATTTAAGCTTTAGCCAAATAGAAGGTTCCCGTTGAGTACAACGGACGTGAGGGGTGCTAATACCTTCCCCTTGCGTAATCGACTCCCGAACCCGACAATGGTTGCGATGACCATCCTTTCCTCATCGTCAAAGGGTTTTATTATCGTTTCCCTTTCAAAATAAAAACTTAAGGGTTTATCAATGTTCCCTTTACACAAAAACTTTGGTGGCGACTTCACAAGGCCCTCCGAGCGTTTACGAACGACCTCGGAGGATTTGCACGTTTTTTAAAACGAGGTGCGCACACCTCCTTCTCAGTATTTGGTGCAGACATATCTTGTATGGCTTTTACCTTGTCGGGATCAACTTCAATTCCCTTTTGGCTGACTATGAACCCCAATAACTTACCGGACCTAACACCAAAGGTGCACTTGTTAGGATTTAGGCGTAACTTGAATTTTCTCAGGCGCTCGAATAGCTTTCGCAAATGGAGCAGATGATCCTTCTCCGTCTGAGATTTGGCAATCATATCATCGACATAGACCTCTATTTCCTAATGAATCATGTCATGGAAAAGAGTCACCATTTCTCTTTGATATGTTGCCCCGTCATTCGTTAATCTGAAGGGCATTACCTTGTAGCAGAAATTTCCCCATGGGGTGATGAATGTGGTTTTCTCCATGTCCTCTGGAGCCATTTTGATTTGGTTGTATCCAGAGAAACCGTCCATGAAAGAGAAGACTGAAAACTGGGCGGTGTTGTCTACCAATACATCAATGTGAGATAGTGGGAAGTCATCCTTTGGGCTCGCTCTATTCAAGTCCCAGTAGTCCACACATATTCTGACTTTGCCATCCTTCTTTGGGACTGGCACAATGTTGGCAACCCATTGTGGATACTTGGTCACTGCTAAGAAGACGACGTCAAACTGCTTTTTGACTTCCTCTCTAATCTTGAGAGCCATGTCGGGTCTGGTTCTTCTCATCTTTTGCTTTATTGGTGGGCATTCTGGCTTGAGTGGTAGTTTATGCGCGACTATGTTGGGGTCTAATCCTGGCATGTTTTGATATGAGCAAGCGAACACATCTACATACTCTTGTAGTAACTCAATCAGCTTTTCCTTCACGTCTCCTTGTAGGGAAGCTCCCACTTTGACCTCTTTCTTGTTCTCTTCGATCCCTAACTTGATCATTTCAATTGGTTCTTGGTGAGGTTGTATTACCCTATCCTCATGATCCCCAAGCCTGGACAATTCTTCAGGAGGTTCATAATCGTCCTCCTCATCGTCTTCTGTTTGGTTCATCGGGAAATCGAAGTCGTAAGGGATTATAACAGTGTTATTTTCAGTGGGTGTATTTATGGATCTGCATGAGTATGTTTTTATTTTAGGGTTGCAGAAATTTTTAAAAAAATATTGCTATTAAAGAACAAAAGAAAGAAATGAACTCAATTGAACACAAAAATGCAATTTTATTAATGATAGAAATAACTTAAAACATGGGGGCCCCACAAAGCTAATCATTTGCCTTGGGCAGAGCAAAATGATTTTTTTTTCAAAAAACAAAAAAACATGATAAATTACTTGAACAAGGAAAGGATTTCTGGAATTTCTATGGCCTTCCAGTTGCTCAGGATCTCATCAGAAACGCAGCGGTACACCAGGTCGGGTACTTCTTCATCTGTGTCTTCTAGCAGAGCCACCTGGTCCTCATAGCTAAATCCATCACTGTAAAATGTCTCTAGAATATGAGGGATTCCTTGCCGACGAGGCTTCTGCCGATGGCTGATATCCTAGCCCGAAACGGTTCTTCTTTTCTGGTATGTCCACCAGCTTGCCCCATCATGTAAGGCTACTCTCCTCTAGAGCCTCTCTCACGGCCCTCCACGAGGACATGGCTGTCCTTGCCTTCTTTTTGTGCTTTGAGCTCATAGTCACAACATTTGCCTCTTCCAAAGATTGAAAGGGAATATCTACAGCTTCTTCATCCGCCTCTATATAACGGAAGGACGAAAGGTGGCTCACCATCATATCTTCCTGGCCGAAAACTACGATCATTTTGTCACCGACAATGAACTTGAGTTTCTGGTGCAGAGTAGAGATAATGGCTCCGGTGGCGTGGATCCAGGGTCGTCCTAGAAGACAACTGTAGGTTGGATTGATGTCCATGACCTGGAAAGTGATGGTGAAAATTTGAGGCCCAATTAGAACAGGTAAGTCAATCTCTCCCACGACGGCCCTTCTAGACCCGTCAAAGGCTTTCACCACTAAAGCACTTGGCTTCATCATTTTTCCTTCACATGATAGCTTCAATAGAGTTGTCTTAGGCATCACATTCAAGGATGATCCTGTATCCACCAGCACTCGGGATAGGATGTGGTCCAAGCACTTTACTGAGATGTGCAAGTCCCTGTTGTGAACATGTCCCTCGTCGGGCAATTCATCATCATTGAAACCCAGATACCTACTCGTGGTAATGTTCACAACTATTCCATCAAATTGGTCCACAGGGATATCCTTAGTAACATGTGCCTTGTTAAGGATCTGCAATAATGCTTCCCGATGGGCCTCCGAGCTTAGCAATAATGACAAAATGGAGATTTTAGATGGAGTCTGACCCAACTGGTCGATTATTTTGTAATCACTCTTTTGAATAATCCTCAGGAACTCTTCGGTCTCCCTTTGTGGTATTGTTTTCTTGGAGGATCCTGCTTGGTCCTCCATTTCTTCCACATTCTTCCCTTTGAGTGGTGCCCTCGGTGGTTCTGCAGTAGTCTTTCCGAGCTGCTCTGGAGCGAAAACTCTACCGCTTCTTGTCATACCTCCAACGCCAGTAATATTAGTGACATTTGATTCTATGTTTGCCAATGGCTTGACTTCCATATAAGCGATGGGCTGGTAATTCCATGGTACTCTCTTTGTACTTTCAAAGGAAAAAGGCGCAGGTACATGGAATACTATGGGATTTACCGGTATTTGTACCTCATTTCTTTGATATGGGATTTCAATAGGTTCTGGGTCTTGACACTCCAAAGTAGAAACGTCTGTGCTATCCTTTGAATAGCCGATTTGGACCCAACCTTCGTCCATCAACTTTTGAAGGCATTTCTTCATCTTTTCACATTTGTCGGATTTACCATGCAGGCTTCACAACTGACATGCATTTCCTCAAACAAGTCATAACCAATCAACTTCTCTCGTATGACTGACATATGAGTCTTTACATTAATCACCTCTTTGATCAGGCTAATGTTTTTGAGTTCTTCCACTGCGTTCACAGACGGACCCACATGTCCCGACAATGGATTATTTTTCACATTCAGGTTTTCTTCCTTGAAAGACAGCAACTTCCGGTTAATGAGTTCTTGGACTTTGTACTTGAAAGCTTTACAGCTTTCGATGTTGTTCCCCGGTGATCCCGCATGGTACTCACATCTAGCATTTGCATCATAAGTAGGTGGATATGGTGGCATTACAGGTTGCAGCGGTTTTGGCTCGACCATCCCTTTCTGGATTAAGTAAGGCAGGATTTGACCGTAGGGCATAGACACGGGATCAAACTACACGTTTTTCCTCTCATAGTTATTCCTCGGGCATTATTGATTCCTTGGTGGGTACATGTTTCGTTGCTGCTGCTGATTTTACTGAGGTATCATTGCCGGCTGTTGAGGTGGAGTCATGGGGCTTACTTGATACGGATATTGCCCCTGAGCTAGTTGAGGGCGCCCGAGGTGGTCCTACCAAAACAGCGTTTGTCTCCCCTTCCTTCTTTTTCTAATGGTTGGTGAGGAATCTCTTGGCTCCACTTTGAGCATCGGGAGGGCCTTGAATCTTTCCTCTTTTCAACCCATCTTCCACTCGTTCTCCGATTATGACCAAGTCAGAGAAGCCTGATGATGTACTCCCCACCATCTTATCATAGTACGGGCCTTGTAGTGTACCCATGAAGGTGTCAACCAGCTCTCTCTCTCTCTCTCTCTAACAGCGGTGGTTGCACACGAGCTGCCAATTCTCTCCATCTTTGAGCGTACTCCTTGAAAGATTTGTTACTCCTTTGAGTAAGGTTTTGTAACTGCATCCGATTGGGAGCCATGTCCAAGTTATACTTGTACCATTTCAAGAATGCATCAGCCAGGTCTTTCCATGTTTGGACATGGGTGCGTTCTAACTGCATGTACCAATCCAAAGATGCTCCATTTAAATTATCCTGGAACACATGGATCATAAGCTTCTCATTTGTAGCGTAAGCAACCATCTTCCTACAAAACATTCGCAAGTGATTTTTGGGGCAGTGAATACCCTTATACTTCTCAAAGTCTGGTACTTTAAACTTTGGAGGAATAACCACGTCGGGAACCAAACACATGTCTAAGGCATTGTACCCATATGCGCTGAATCCTTCAACAACCTTCAGTCTCTCCTCCAAGACACGGTACATCTGAGTAGACTCGATGTCTTGGTGAGTATTGTTGGGAGCGGAATGTCTAAACTGGGCATCTTCCTCAACATGGCGGAGAGAGACATTCTCATTTTGAGTGGTGGAATTCCCTTGGGGATGATGCTCTTCGTTTCTAATTGGTATGGTAACCTGTGGTGGTGGAGGAGGAACAAGGCTAACACTTTCCGGAGGGGTATAACCAGGAGGAAGACCGTACGGGGGCCATGATACATTTGCCATATTTTTGGTCGGGCTAGAGTTGTTTTCCCTGTTGGACAGAGCTTGCATGAGCTCTAGCAGCTGATCCATTTTTTCTTTCATTGCATCAACCTCCCCTCTCAAAGCAATATGATTTTGCTCCAAATATCCATGATCCTTTGATGGTTAGCACGCGTCCCGTGGGGGTGTCGGAGAACGGGCTCTTGGACCAATTGCTTTCTGGGCTTCCTGGCTATGATGAAATTCCTTCCTGGAGTTTTGGGGGGAATTATATGAGTGTTTTTTCTTTAAAATGCATGAAAATGCATGTATGCGATGTATATGAAAAAACATGTTTCTTTTCATTTTGCTTTGAGAAGGAAATTTCAGGCGCACAGTTATTATAATCAATCAGAAATACTAAAGGCCGAGAAATTAACACTGCTTCAAAAATTATCATTGATTGCATAACATTTAAAGTACAGTACAAGGCATAATTAATGAAAATACATTTCAAACAGCCCTTCTTTTTTTCAGCCTTGTCTATTTCTTCCTTATAGAAGTCCACGGTGTCCTTGTAGTACTTCATGAATTTTTATATTTTCTTAGGGATGTCATAGTAAGGCATAACCATTTCGGCTTTTGCTAGCTTCCTCGGGAGTTGGGCAATGACCGCATTTGAGAAAGAGACCAATTTTGTGAAGTCTTCATGTAACACCCATACTAATTTAATCTAGAATATTAGCATGTGCGTTAAACTGATACTGGATACATTTAAAAATTTTCAATAATAATAATACATCATATCTGAATGAATACAAGTTTACTCGTTGTACAAATAATCCATTACTATTACAATACTTATACAATGTCCAATAAGCTCCTGAGCTGGTACACGACGAGCAACTGTACTCCATCCAGTATCCCTCTGAAGAATCCCATCACGAACCTCTGACTTACCTGTAAACCTGCACCAGAAGGAATGGGATGAGACATAATGTCTCAGTGAGCTCCAGCCCAACCAACTGTTGGCAACCACAGGGAACCTAGGGTTGCCATGCCTACCTTGGCAATCTTGGGGATTTCCTATGATCGCCAAGTCTTTTCTTTATCCATACAGAATATAAATCTGCCTATGACTGAAAATCTGCCTGTATCTTGCATCTTTATGCTGCCTATAAGTGCAACTATGATCTACCTATAACTATAACTGTAACATGCCTGTATCTATAACTTAGTGGTCGAGGGGAAACCTAGGACCACTTTCTGATAACTGTCTATAACTATAACTGTAACCTACCTGTAACTGTAAATCCACCTGTAACTATAACTTTGACTATAACTATGAAACATAATACATATAAAGTGTTTTATGTTAGCTGTTAGCGTTGAACAAACAATATTATCTGAGTTCATTTTACGGAGTGCATCCGGGTGGAGTAACCCCGAAGTACAACATCCCTATGACCCGATGAAATTCCTGACAATCACGCTAACACCGGACTCCACTATGAATTGCATGTGGACAACCTTCTCGGTGAAGTCCCATCCGACATATCCCGAAGTCTGCTGAACATACCTATGACTGTGAAACGTGCGAGCACGCCTTTAACTTTGATATATAATTCTTTAACTTTTACATATAAATATACATATCTGTTACTTTAATCAATCATATAATAACAATCCTGTAACACTTAACCTATAACACATGGGTTCTTGGCTTATCGTTCTCATAAGCCACCTATTAACTGTTGAAGAACCAACACTTTAACTTAACTGAAACTTTCCTATTACTCTTGTATTCTAAACCGAATACATCTATAATCTTGCTTACCTAAAGTAGGTTCTTGACTTATTAAAGTCGTATGCCTTCCTTAAGAGTTTATCATCTCACATGTAATGAATTTATCCATCTAATCCTTACCCTCATACCGTTAAATCTTGTTTTTCCTATCAAAGGATTCGACATATCGTTATCATATGCCACTCTTAGGGCTTACTATCCCATCTATAATATTTCCATGTTCCTCTTACCTTTACCATTTGTACCTCTAGTGCTTTGACTAGTTCTTGTTTATTCATACTCTCATTTGTTGGAAGCCTTTAGGATATGTTAAAATGATGTTCCTTGAGAAAAATAGGGTTTTCAATGCTGTACATGGCACTCGGACAGTTGGTACATTTATAAAAGAGTAAAAGAAACAAAAGCTGTCAACTTAGCAGAGCAAAGTCTACTTCGCAGAGCAAAGTCTACTTCGTAGAGCAAAGTCTAGGCGAAGTGGTCCAGACTCAACTTCGCAGAGCAAAGTCCAACTTCGCAGAGCCACCATGACAGGACAGAACAGGGTCAAAAAACGTGATTTTCAACCATTTTAACTTATCCAAGCATACCCAAGCTTCCCAACAGCATGAGGAATGATTTCTAATGCAAAATTGACTGATTAAAACGTGAATTAACAAGGAATTGGCAAAGCAAAGTGATTAGGCACAAAATCTCTAAACTTTCTAAAATGAGGGATTTCTCCCAAACTCACCCAAAATGGGTTTAAAACTAAAGGAGCTCACCTCTAAACATCTGATCAAAGCTTGCCTAGATTCCTCTTCCTTTCTAGCTTGATTCTTCTCAAAACCCTAGCTTTTGCCCCTTTTTCCTTTCTTTCATCCTTGCTCCTTTTACTTCCAAATTGGCTCAAGAGTCACAAGGTGTGATAGCATGCTGATTTGGGGCAAGATTAGAGGTTGGAGGTAGATGATTGAAGAGAGAGAGAGGCGTGGGAGTAGAGAGAGAAGGAGATGGAATTGTGATTTTTAGAGAGAGAAAAAGAATGAGAAATGAGGGAAAATTGTGGTTTTCCCCTTTTATAAAAAAAATCTAAACACGGCAATTACCAAATTGTCCTTCCTCAAAATATCTTTGATATGTCGTCTCGACACTTATAATTATTCAAGTATTAAGCGGGATGTTACACTCTACCCCCCTTAAAGAAATTTCGTCCTCGAAATTTAGAAAATCCTTCTGAGATCCTGGAAAGGTAAATCCTTTCTACCCCTTTCTCTACTATGAAAATTTCCAATTCTTTTCGCTTATTGGGATTCCATGGCAACTCTAGGGTCTGACATGTAGATTAATCACGCACCCTGATTAAACCATACTGGTTAAAACTTGTTCTTTAGCCATGATTCACATCTCTGTAGGTCAAAACATATGACAATCTCTTTCCAGCCGAAAGGTCTGATGCATAATGTATAACTATCACCTGTTAGGACGTATGGTTATCTGAACCAACATTCCATCTTATCTGACTATGTTCTCTGTTCGACATAATTCTTGCAAATCCAATTTAAAATTATTAAGTCCTGGATTCCCTTATTGAATTCTATCAGTTCTTCTTTCATTGACCGTTTAATCTTATCCTGAAGACGTCGAGTCGATCTGATTTCCTCATTTATTCCAACTTTCCGAGGAATCTATTACATTACTTTTAATTCGAAGGAATTCTTGTCTTTGACTTTCGCCTCGTAAGACGACCTTTTACCGTTACATTCGTAACATTCTTACACCGAAAGACATCTGATATTGAGTATTCTCAAACGGAAGTAAAGTCTATTACAATTACCTTCACGAGTCAAAAATAAGGTGGTGGCTGGACTTAAGGTACAAGTTCCTTTCTTTCTGACATCCTGGTGTAACTATTATCACAACCATGAGCATTGCTCACATTCCCACTGCGGGAATCCTTAAGGCTCGAGGAATCATATGAGCCACTCATGCTCCCATTTAATTAATCAACGACAACGCATAGCCAAAGGTCTTAGGAGTTTTCTTCTTTCTAGGACTCTGACAATCTCGCATCATTTAAGATATTCCTTAATCATAGGATTAACATTTTATTTACCAATAATTTCAAACTTATGAAAGTTTAGTACAAGTGACGTGTGGCATAAGCCGTCTCACATATCATCATATAATACAGTCCATAGCACATAGCTTCCATACATGATCGAGTATGTGTACACCACTACCGGGTACACAGTACGCCGCATCATCATTGTCCAACTAACGGGACATCATACTTAGTCAAAAATATATTTGAGACAAAGCCACGCCAACTAAGGTCACTCTTCTTGCTCTTAACTCATGCTTGTATTCTTTGAGTGTCCACAATCCCATAACGTAAATTATGGTTACATTCCATTGGTGTTACAAACTTATTTCGTCCCAAGACATTCTCTGTTTTCAAAAAGAAAACTCTATTCTGATCGCTATCAAAATAGCACTCTTAAACTCTTAATCCTTTATTTCATGACTTGAATTCACGTAGCCCTTTACTATAAACTTTGATTAATCTCCTGATCTGTGTAAAACATTTCCTTCCTTTAACTGTTAACATTAAGTTCAAAAATTTCTGAATTTCTCAACTAAGATTTGTTCGATAACAACAAACCTGTTCTGCTTAAGACTTTCCTATTAAACATTACTGATTGCATACCACGGTTACCGATACATGGCACACGACTGTAAAATATGTTACACTACTATCTAAGTAGCATAAACTCTGCCTGATCAGTATACATAATACTAATCATAACCTGTTACATGCCTGTTACATGCGACATGCTAGCATAACGTGGGTACGATGTGGAATATCTGCATGCCACGGCATAATTCCTCTTTGGTTAAACTTACTATTCAAGTTAACTTAAAGTTACTGAGCTAAAATAGCTAGATTACCATATTAGATGTGGCTTTCTTCGCTATGTACTTATTGTGCTAGAAACACATCCTTTAAATTTCTCAAACTGCTTCGATTCTCTTTTCTCATGAGTTTCGAGGTCTGAAGCATTCCTCGACTTAACTCTTAAAATTTCCTGTTAGAGCTGATGATAAGTTCAAGTCATCACTACTTACTAATATTCTGTAGCTTGAGAATTTATCACTGAATACATTTCCTGTAATTCATCTGGCAAGGACTTCACAAACATCATTTTTCTCTAAACTTCAGCTTCGAATTGTTCGTTAACTCATTCTGGGATTAGTTCTCCACTGCGCAACTCTGATTTAAACAATTCACCTTGGGATAGAAGTAATACACCACTATTACCATACATGACCATCTTACATTATAATTTCTCTTGTGGTTTAATCCACCTGTTTAACTTATTGATTGATCGTCATCTGACTTTGTGTTTCCTTTCGGACATAAACAATATACTTACTTTCACAAAAATACGCCGAAACCTGTAAACAGTCTTTAGCAATAATTACGAGCCCAACAATGCTCCTGTCAAAACAACTTATATACTAGTTCTAGCTTTACTTGTGGTAACTTCTAGAAACATTCTATGACTTCCGGAAATACTCGTCTTTCATATACTGAATCTATTAATGAATCGAGTCTCATTCTATAATTATCCGTAAGGATTTCACATCCACAACCTTTTTCCAAGACAACTTAGGTCCACATATCTCTATCATGTCTCATGGTTACTCCTTGGGTTTCTCCGGAAATAATCCGTCTGGCTAAGACTCCACTTTTACCGGCTCTCCTGTAAGCCCAAACACTTGTTACGCCTCTTCGAGTACCCGATTAATTAATCTTAAACTTTAACTCTTATTATTTCCTATTGGATCCTTCCTGTAACTTGTTACTGTATTCACAATTCCAATCTAATCTTGTTATCTGAGTAATTCTCCATAGGTCTCTTCATCCATGGCCCTCTTCATATGGTTTCGAGCAATCCATGGTCTATATTTCCACCATCTTTAACACATACCAACATAGGGTGATCTTTGTCGGCTAACCCGAATACTTGTGTAAGAAACCCATCCAAAGAAAACATAAAACTCCTTAACATTAACCATAACTTTAACTGTAACTCTTACGTTAGTGACGATCTTCCTGCTGCTAGAGTCTCACAATAGTTCTTGGCTAATTCCTGCTTAATCCTCGAAACCGGTCTGCTATAATCTGACAACATAAGATTTAATCTTTACTTCATACCCATACCAGGGGTTTCCTTCACTTATCGCTAAGCTTGCGTTTCTCATACAAAGCATCTTGATGACCCATAATAAAGGAAGATAATCTGTTTCATCTGTCCAATATTTCGCTTAATCCATAAATAAGTCTCTTACCCGTCGGATATTAAAATCTCCTCCTGCCAGGTGCGCAAGTCCTTCCATCCTTACACACTATCCTTACTGGAAGTCCAGAGCTTCCAATAATTAACTGATCATTCCTTATTCCAAGTCATTCCTTAGAGTATTCCATAATTCTTTACTCTACACATCTCCTCGGAGAAGGCATCGCTCAGTGATGCGTCCAACTGGTTAAGGTACTTGACCTTACTCTTAAATACCTCTTACATTCCTGAGACTTAGCGATTAACAGGCTCAGTTACTTCACTATGAAAGAACCATCTGAAGGTGAGAAAAACACACACACAAGAAGGGGGGGTTGAATTGTGTGACTCAAAAACTTGTTATCTTTTCTTTTCAAACTGAAGGTTAAGTTCAGAAGCTGATATGAATCAGTTCTGAACTGTTATCAAGAGTTATGCAGCGGATCAAATAAAGAAAAGAGATAGGAAAAGAGAGACACACAGAATTTATACTGGTTCCTTCTCAATGTGAGAAGTAGTCCAGTCCCCTTGTTTTCCAACAAGAGAGTTCCACTATAATCAGTTCTGATTACAATTGCTCAATCACTAAGCAAGAGACTTCCAGTTGCTCAATCACAAAGAAAGAGGCTTCTATGCTCAACCACCAAGGAAGAGGCTTCCAATGCTCAAATCACTAAGACAAGAGACTTCCCAATGCTCAAGACACTAAGTCAAGAGGCTTCTGACTCAGACCACAAGGGAATGAGGTTACAAATGCTCAGTATACAGACTGAGACTTTAATGACAAAACTGGTTTATAAGTAAAGGAGTTTGGGTTGAACACTTGATAAAATATCAGAGGTGTTCTCTTAATACAACACAGGTTAAGACTCTTAACCTTAAGAAATTCTAAGTTACAAAGACTATGAGAATTTCTAAGAGTTTTGAACTTGACAGTTTTACACAGAAAACAGAGCACAGGTTCAACAATACGTTTCAAGAGTCTTAGACAATTCTCTTCTTCAAATCTTCTTCCTTTTATAGATGAAATATAGCTGTTGAAGATTTGCTTGATTTGAGGAAAGAGCCGTTGCAAGCTAAGCTAGAATTTCTGCAAATGTGTGCTGCACTTTTTCAAACAAAACAGAGCAGCATCCATTTTTTGAAATGGCCTACCTTAAAAGCTGGAGAATGTTTGGGTCAGGGAGACACCTGTTCCATTGAGTTGTTCTGACATATCCAGGCATTAAATGCGCACAGTACTGGTCACTTTCCATGCCACATCAGCTTCAGAAGCTTCTCTGTGAACAGTGCATCAGAAGCTGCTTCAGTTGTACGGATCAGAAGCTGCCTTGTACGGATCAGAAGCTGGCTTCAGGAGTTGACTTTGCGTTGACTTCTTCAGAAGCACCCAGACTTCAGAAGCTGCCTTCAGACTCAGAAGCTGCACTTCAGGAGCACCACTTCAGGACCACTTCAAAAGCTTCCAGTTCAGTACCACTACTTCAGGAGCACTTCTTCAGGAGCACTTCTAGCTTTGCAACCTTGCTTCTTAGCTTTCCTTCCTTGCTCTAAGCTTGTTCTTCCATAACCATTATCAATCAATACTTATTAAGCATGTGGTTCTGAAACACTTGAACAAAGCATTAGCAAATAACCAATTTTCTCTTTAACACTTTGTTATCATCAAAACCATAAAGAGAGATATGTTTACACATAAATGTTTCAACAATCTCCCCTTAATTCATAAGAGACTTGTTAAACACATTTTGTTCCAACAATCTCCCCCTTTTTGATGATGACAAACATAAGTATTAAATCAGAAAATTGTTGTTAACTTAATTAACAAGTTAACTGCAGGGTGTGAGGTTTGTAAGCTCCCCCTGAGTTTGATCAAAGTTAATTAAGTTCAGTTAAAAAACACAAATGTGTAAATTTCAGAATTGTTGTTAAGTTTAATTAACAATCTGACTTCAGGAGAGGTTTGTAAGCTCCCCTTAGGTCTGACAGTCCTCAAGGTTAGGTTTGTAAGCTCCCCTTGATTCTTATCCATGTTAATTAAGCTTAACTTAAAACAATATGGTGAAATTTACACTCAGAATTCAAAATGACTTGTTGACTTCAGGTTCTGAGGTTTGTAAGCTCTCCCCCTAAGTCTGATAATCCACAGGATGAGTTTTGTAAGCTCCCTGAGTCTTATCCAAGTTATTTTAAATTCAATTTACTCATTAAGAGTAATGTATCTCACAGAAATGTATCAGAGCCAGAATTTCACTTCAGAGGCTAAGAGTTAAAATCTGTTCTCATAAGTTAAATTCAGTCAGAATTGTATCAGAGCTTAATAAGCTAACAAGCTTAACTTATGTAGGGGGGGTTAAATTGTTCAATAGTTCATACAAGAACCTTAGGCTTTAATACCTTTTACTCCCCTTTCATAAGTTAATATACTGACAGAATTTTAACTTATATTTGAGCTCAGGTGCTTTAATACTTGTTTTACTTTCTCCCCCTTTTGTCATCAACAAAAAGTTTTACTTACTCCCCAACACAGAAAATTTCTCCCCCTTTGTCAAGAGAGTTTGAAAATATATCTGTATCAGAGCAGAAAAGGATTTTAAAAGAGTTTGAAAGCATGTATCAAAGCAGTTCAGTCTCCCCTTTTTAAAAGAGTTTGAAAAACATTTCAAAGAAAAAGGTTCAGAGTATATAGGAGGGGGTTGAACAAAAGTTTGTGAGATATTATGCAGTCATATGGATAATCAAGCAGCAAAGATGAGTATCAGAGCATACTTGACTTTTAATGAGTATATGACTTGCATTAAAAATAGAATGCTGTTCAGAAGCAGAAAAAGTTTGGAGCTTCTGACCAGGTCATTCTGTGTTCAGACATGACTTGTTCAGTACAAATGGTTCAGTATCAGAACAAAACAACCAAATAGTGTTCAGTATCAGAGCAAAACTTCTCAAGAAGGTATCAGAGCAAATCTTGCAAGAAAGTATCAGAGCAAATCTGAGCTTGTTTAAAGAAAATAGTTCAGATCAGAGCAGGTCTTACTCATTTTTCAAAACAAAATAGTTTAGATGATAGACCAACTGAAAAGATATCTCAGAGCTTGATA
The DNA here is from genome assembly GCA_018208015.1 of Medicago ruthenica. Lineage (NCBI taxonomy): Eukaryota > Viridiplantae > Streptophyta > Magnoliopsida > Fabales > Fabaceae > Medicago > Medicago ruthenica. Next base: position 32,498,834 of record CM031377.1, on the reverse strand, counting down.
CCAATTGAGGATTTTATCTCAGAGTCTGATACCAAAAGACAGTTTTTAAGACTGCTGAACTTGTATCAGAGCATGATTTCAAAACATGAAGGTTTATTTCAGAGTCTGATACCAAATTGACATTTCAGTGCTGATACCAAGATAAAATAAGTTCTTAAGACTGAACATGTCTGAAACACTTTGAGCATTTAAAAAAATGTGTCTGTGCTAAATAGTTTGAAAACAAACTGATACCAATTGAAAATTGTTTGTCAAGCAATTTTAACAATGAATATCAGAGCAGAAAATCACATTTTTTAAGTTAATGACTTTGGGAGGGTTAGAGTATAACTTTCAAAGCTTTAATCATCATTGCCCATAGCTATACTTATCAGATTCTGACCAACATTAGATTTTTATCAGATTCAGAGGTCAGAAAATCCAGGTTCTGATCCTTCAGACTCTGAAGTTTTTCAGGCTTAACTTTATTCAATCTCTCAGAAGATGAGTGTTTGATAAGTCTTAGCTTATGATAAACTCAGAATCAAGGAATTCATTCAGATTCAAGCACACTTTCAAGAGCTAAAATGCATGTTCAGATTCTTTTTAATAAAATTGAATCTTTCTTCTGTTAAGGGTTTTGTGAATATGTCAGCCCATTGATGATCAGTATCAATGAACTGAATATCTAAAACACCCTTCTGAACATAATCTCTTATAAAATGATGTTTTATTTCTATGTGCTTGGCTCTAGAATGCAGAATTGGATTTTTAGACAGACATATATCAGCAGTATTATCACAATAAATTGGAATATTGTCTGCACGAATGTGATAATCCTCTAATTGATGTTTCATCCAGAGCAGTTGTGTGCTACAACTTGCAGCTGAGATGTATTCTGCTTCTGCTGTTGACAAAGCAATGGTTGCTTGTCTCTTGCTGGCCCAGGATATCAGATTCTCACCAAGAAACTGACAGTTTCCACTGGTGGATTTTCTTTCAATCCTGTCCCCAGCATAGTCAGCATCACAGAATCCAACTAGCTTATAATTTAGAGATTTCTTATACAGAAGTCCCAAATTAGTTGTTCCTTTCAGATACCTGAAGATTCTCTTGACAGCAGTCATATGAGATTCTCTAGGATCTGATTGGAATCTAGCACACAGACATACACTAAATAAAATATCTGGCCTAGAAGCAGTTAAGTATAGGAGAGAACCTATCATACCTCTGTACAGCTTCTGATCTACTTTAGAGCCATTGTCCTCTTTCCTTAAGGTGCAGGTAGGATACATAGGTGTTGTCATCAGCTTGCAATCATCCAGCTGGAACTTCTTCAGAAGCTCCTTGGTGTATTTTGACTGATGAACATAAACACCATCTTTGCATTGGTTGTTTTGAATTCCCAAGAAGAATTTCAGTTCACCCATCATGCTCATTTCAAATTCATCCTGCATTAACTTAGAAAATTCCTTGCAAAGGGAGGCATTAGTAGAACCAAATATGATATCATCAACATAGATTTGAACAATTAAGATTTCTTTCTTAACAGTTTTCCTAAAAAGTGTATTGTCAACTTGACCTCTTACAAAATTATTTTTAATTAAGAAGTTGCTTAGCCTTTCATACCAAGCTCTGGGAGTTTGTTTCAGACCATACAAAGACTTCTTAAGTTTAAAAACATGATTTGGATATTTAACATCTTCAAAACCAGGAGGTTGTTTACATACACTTCTTCAGAAATTACACCTTTTAAGAAGGCACTCTTAACATC